>OY783230.1:76999704-78205704 GCA_963678685.1 Patella ulyssiponensis
AACTTAATCAATGGAAAAGAGTTGTTTCCCCTTCCCTCTTCTCTCTCTTTTCCCGCGCGCGCCCCTCTCTTCGTACGTGCAATCCCAAGGTCACGCACGTGCAGGGGTCATTTAGGTCACACACGTGCTAAAGGTCATCCAGTGCAAGGTCGCATGCGCGCACGTGCGTCCCTGAAAAAGTTGTAAAGTTAACTTCATTATCACTAGCCTTGATGGACAGACTAGTCTCAACATTGACGCCTTTACAATTGCAAACGTTACCGATGGCTTGCAAATGATGGACTGGAATAAGTATGCACATAATTGGCCCCACTTGCGTGATATTGACTTTCCTCGTGTTGGCGGTAGAGTTCACGTCGATTTATTACTAGGACTTAATGTATCTGATGTACATCGCTCACTCATCGAAATTAGTGGTAGGCCTGGAGAGCCCATCGCCAGACTTACGCCGTTGGGATGGACATGTATAGACAATCATCGAATCACTTTGCTCTAACTTTCTTTGTACACGATGATACAAACACTTTATTGCGCAAAATGTGGGAACTTGATACAACGATTCCGCTGTTATTTCGTCAATCGATAAACAAGTTTTAGAACAGTCTATGTCAACTTTAAAATTTACAGGTGCTCGTTATGAAGTTGCAATACCTTGGAAACGGAATGAACCAGTAATCTTGAACAATTACGATCTAGCGCTCTCTCGTTTGCGAAATTTAGGACGACATTTGGCAAATTGACCCCTTGTTTCATAACAATATACTTAGATCATTCGCGACTATGAGCAGAAGGGTTACATTAAAGAGGTATTCCCCTCGGATTGTTACGAAAACAATGTTTGGTATATCCCACATTTCCCTGTGGTCCGCCTTGATAAGACAACTACGCAAGTAAGAATCGTTCTAGACGCCGCAGCAAAGATTAACGGTAAATCTTTAAACGATTGCATTCATGCTGGCCCAAAACTTCAAAAGGAATTAGTAGACATCCTTGTTAGATTTGGGAGTAATTCGATCGCGATTGCTGCTGACATCGGTGAAATGTTCTTGCAGATAGAGATGAAACCTACCATTAAACCTTATCATAGATTTCTTTGGAGAGACACCAATCCCCATCAGCCTGTTCGAATTTATGAATATCAAAGAATCGTTTTCGGGAATGCATCATCGCCTTACTTGTCACAACTTGTAATAAGAGAACATGCAACGTCGCATACTTCGAAATATCCTAACGGAGCTTTATCTATTCTGGGGTCTATGTATGTAGACGACTTACTGGATAGTGTGGATTCAGTTGAAGAAGCAACCCGTCTCAGGCGTGAAGTAACGGAATTACTCGCTATCGGAGGTTTTCACATTCGCAAATGGATATCGAATTCGGTTGATGTATTGTCGGAAATTCCAAGCAATGATCGAATCGGTAGTTTGGAAATCGCAGATCCGTCTGGTCTTCCTACTCTTAAGACCCTGGGTGTTTTATGGGACGCAGTGACAGACTGTTTTATCTTCAAAATAGACCCGATTCTCGTTGACGTTTTGACAAAACGGATTGTCGTTAGTAAAACTGCAAAATTGTTCGACCCTCTTAGTTTGCTAGCACCCTTTACGGTTCGCGCTAAAATAGGAATTCAAGAAACGTGGGTTAAAGGACTTAGCTGGGATGAACCCCTGCCGTTAGAACTATCAAGCCAATGGAATAACTGTCAGTAACAAAGTAATTATCCGCAAGACCATCCACGCGTTCGTTGATGCGTCCTCCTCTGCTTATGCAGCAGCTATATATCTTCATTGTGAATATGCTGATCAGTCCTGTTCTTCGAACTTGGTGGCTTCTAAAACTCGCGTCGCCCCTCTAAAATCAATCACGATTCCCACACTAGAACTGACGGGAGCGGTATTACGACTCGCGCAAACTATTTGTCGGGTGCTTAATGTAACATAATCAGATAATAACTGTGGATTGGACTTCTTTCTTTATTATAACATTACAGGAACGAATATTACAAATACATCTATAAACTCTAACAACCAATACTGCAGACAAGAACATAACATATCATGTACATTAGTTTGTTGTCATAATGACTAGCGTCCAAATTCACGTCTGCTTCCATTGTCACATGCCCTCGTTCTGTCTTGTAGAGCAGTCCCCGGTCTCTCGATAAGATTGTCTTCCATCGTCTCTTTTAAGCTTCTAACTTGAGATCATTTATAAGGCCAGGGTGTTATCCACAACCTTATTAGTATTTAACAGCCATTCACAAGTTATAATACGTATATATACTATTCAAAAAAAGTAGGGGATATTTGATTTTTAAGTGTTATTAAAGTCACCTAATGAAACTGACGAAGAAACAAATGACAAAATGAAATGAAGTTCACATTCATCGATTTATTCCAAATGATCATTAGAGTAAGTAAGGCACAGACTGACCATTATAAGGGTAAAATGATACCCGGGGTCAAACAGCAAAGTTACCACAACATCACAACAAAGTCAGTAACGGGTAAATCCTCCTCAGTTTGCCAAACAAGCATTGATCCGACGTGGCATACTCCCAATGAGACGTCTAAGGTCATTTTGGTCCAGATTGTCCCATTCCTGTTGCAACGCAGCAGCAAGTTCTTGGACATTGGCAGGACGTTGTTGACGTTGACGTAATCTCTGTCCAAGCATGTCCCAGACATGCTCGATGGGGGAGAGGTCGGGACTCAGTGCTGGCCAAGGTAATGTGGTGATGTTCTGTTGTTGGAGGTAACCTGTAACGATCCTGGCCCTGTGACATCTTGCGTTGACATCCTGGAAGATGAAACGGCGGCCATGACGTCGTGCGAACGGCACAACATGGACTGCCAAGATGTTGTCCCGGTAGCACTGGCCTGTAACACGCCCTGCAACAACATGTAAAGCCGTTCTTCCAGCAACAGTGATGCCTCCCCACACCATAACAGAACCACCCCCAAATCGATCATGTCTGATGACGTTAACGTCTTGGAAGCGCTCGTTTCGACGACGCCACACCCCCCTACGTCTGTCCAAAAAATCAACAGTGAACCTTGACTCATCTGAAAACATCACATTGCTCCAGCGTCGATTATCCCAGTGTTGACGATCCCTACACCAACGACGTCTTGCCTGAATGTGATGATCTCTCAAACAAGGGATCACGCGAGGACGTCAGGCGCGAAGGTGACCCTTTTGCAGTCGATTCCGAATCGTCTGGCCACTCACTCTCACACCGGTGTCTGTTTGAAGGCGAGCGCTGATCTGATTTGCTGTGATGACACGATTTCTCAAGGCCAAGGTACGGATAAATCGATCCTGGGCTTGAGTTGTCGACCTGGGCGTGGTCTGTCCTGTACAGATTGTGTATCACGGTATCTGGACCATAGCCTGCTTATGACAGACTGGGAAACATTCATCGTCCGCGCCACAACCGCCTGTGTTGTGCCGATCTGGAGCATGCCAAGGGCACGTAACCTTTCATTTTGGGTAAGCCGACGCATATCAAAATTTGTTTTCTGGTCACTAAAACAATTAAACTGATGTTTCCACCCTGGAATTCAATGCCACAATGACTGTAACATTCAAAGTCAGAGTCGTGCAAATCTTGGGTTGGACCCCCATGATGATCCCAAGCATCACCTGCATTCCATGTGGTAGCTATTGGTGCGTTTGGGCGTCACATGTAACTGGAAATGTTTCTTCTGTTAGGTTCTATAGTGACTTTTTTCGTAGTCATTTGCATATTTTAGTATTATGCCCCAAAAATCAAATATCCCCTACTTTTTTTGAATAGTATATTAGAAGCCTTCATTAAACAGACAATCATATAATATTATCTAATAATACGAGAAGATAGTGACTAATTAACTAACTTAAATAGTGCACGTGTAACACATATATATACTAATTGTACGTCAGCTATAAACCATAGCTGCTTAATGTTGTGTTACATTAATGTTTCCAGTTCGGCAGTAATTTACTGGACTGATAGCCAAAATGTTCTGTTTTGGATAAAAGGAGAATCGAGGAAATACAAGCCATTTGTGTCAAACCGTGTTGGTGAAATTCATTCGCTGTCTGAACCCTCTCAATGGTATTATGTTGACACTAAATCGAATGCTAGCGACCCGGCCACACGAGGATTATCGGCTTCCGCTTTATCGAATTGTGACTTGTGGTGGCATGGACCTTTATTTCTTAGTCAATCGTCGGATAATTGGCCTCTCGCTAATGAAACAAGCTCAAATCCGTCTGAAGCTGCTTTATCGGAGATTCGTTTGGCTCAGAAGTCGTTCCTTGTCGCGACTCCACCGCGCGATCTTGGTAGATTAGAGTCTTCTAGATATTCAAGCTGGATTAAGTTGTTGCGAATAACTAGTTGGATTTTTCGCTTCATTAAGAACATTCGTGTTTCGCCACAAGATAGATGTTTTCAAGAATATTTGACAACAAACGAGTTATCAGCCTCAAAGACTTTTTGCATAAAGTCGCGCAAAAAGATTGTTTCGCAAGTGAACTACACTCTATTCGTTCAAATAAACAAGTTGACAGTCGTTCTCCTTTAGCGTCGTTAAATCCTTGTCTCGATGAAGATGGTGTTTTTCGTTTGGACGGTCGTTTGAGACAAGCCGATCACATTTCGTATGAATCAAGATTTCCTGTAATACTACCACGAAGCCACGATGTGACGCGATTAATTGCGACTCACATTCATGCTGAAGGAAACCACGTCTCATTGTATTAGTAAAATTCGAGAAGAGTATTGGATTTTGCGCGTAAGGCAAGTAATCAAATCCGTACAACATCATTGTAATGAGTGTCGAAGGAGAAAATGTAAGCCAGCTAAGCAATTGATGGCACCGCTTCCTTTGTGTCGAATAGGTACCCCCTCACATGCATTTTCGGAAGTTGGTGTTGATTTCGCAGGCCCCTTTGTAACAAAGCAAGGACTGGGTAAAGTTCAGACAAAACGGTACCTATGTTTGTTTACATGCTTATCGTCTAGGGCTGTTCATTTGGAAATGACCTGGGGACTGGATAGTCATTCATTTTTACTGGCCTTCGATCGTTTCGTTAACAGGAGAGGAAAACCGAATTTCGTTTTAAGTGACAATGGGACTAACTTTGTGGGAGCAAATAGAGAACTTAGCAATTTGTATAAGTTGGACAATTCAACGATTGGAAGTGACCTCGCTACTAAGATTTAATCCCCCGGCGGCTCCCCATTTTGGAGGCGTTTTCGAGGCTCTTATAAAGTCGGCCAAAAGAGCTATTAAGGCCGTATTAGGCGATGCGGATGCAAATGATGAAGAATTGATGACCGTTTTTATTCATGCAGAGGGATTACTAAATTCTCGACCCCTCTGTTATCAAGGTGATGACCCGAAGGACGAATCGGTTCTCACTCCAAATCATTTTCTCTTTGGTCGAACAGGTGACCAATTAGTGTCGCCCAAATTAATCGATGGCGCTCTATTTAATCCACGTAATCGTTGGCGCATGGTTCAAAATTTGGTTAGCTCTTTTGGAAACGCTGGCTACGAGAATTCTTACCCACATTGAATAATCGTTCGAAATGGCAAACTGTCGCAATATAGTCGTGGTATGTATATTATCGGGTTAACATGACCTGTAGTAAATTCGAGTAATTAAAGTTAAAGTGAGTCTCTACGGAGTAGGTTTTAAAACAAACAAAATTTTCTTTGATATAACTACGAATTAATAAAAATAAAGAAACGGAGTAGGGAATATAAACTAGGAATAATAAATAATGATAAAGAAACGGAATAGGAATAAAATAGGAACTAATGTTGTCTCCGGATTGCAGTGGTAAGACGGCATATCTAAGCATGACGTTTGTGAGTGTTTAACTCTAGTTTTCAAGATGGCCGTGCTCTCTACTGTGATTCGTTAATATGTGTTATTTGTTGTTTCGTATATAATATAATTTTTGGGATCCTTGTCCAAAGTCTCAGGAATTAGGATTTTAGTCGAGTTAGACTAAATGTGGGTAATTCAACTTTTGACTAAAAGGTTGAATTGTCATTGTTTGTGTTTTGTATCGTCCATCTATGTGGTTAGATAAGTAGAGTAAGATAATTTTGAAGCTATAGTCCAAGGTTTCAAAATTAAATAATTTAACTTTTGAATGAAAAAGTTGGGTTATGTTAAAATCCCACGTGGTTAACTTTAGGGATTTTGGGTATAGTTTTTTTCATGGAAAAAAACTAAGAATTAACGGCTCGTTAAATTGTGAGATTATCGCAAAGTCATTAATGCGAGTTTTATACAGGGTTAATGTACGAATAGGACACTTTTTAGAAAAGTATAGATATGCGGTAGATTTTGTCCGTATATAACTATTAACTATGTGTTATTTAATTTTTGCTTAGGAACGTGATATATAGGCTACGTTTAATATATTTTTGCTGTTATACGCTGTTGACATAATACGCGATGATTAGAATGTATAATTTGACATTAGGTCGAATTACTACAAACACTAGGTTCTAACGCCTGTGTTAATGTATATAGAATATAATATATATTGGATATAGTATTATATGTGTAGTTAAAAGCTAGGAATGTCATGTTTATAAATATGGATTAATGTTCGAGTTGATGATACTGCAGTCATTCACTGGGTGCATAGTTCAAGATAAATTAAATAAAATGGGATGTCGTTCATATACTGGCCATATTTAATTGACATTCTCGATAATGTAACACTGGTATTGTCATAAGTTTGAGCTCAGCTTGTGTCAGTGTCAGTCTGATAGGAATGTTTATAAAAACAAATTATAAATGAGTAGGTAAAAAAAAAGGTCACATTACTGACGGGTGAATTATAAAATTGTTATGACGGAATTCTAAAACACAAACGGAAATTACAAAATGAAAACGCAATTACAATATTATAAACTATTCACTTACTCAGTTCAGTTCACGAGGTCAAAGTTAATTTGGAGATTTATAATTAAAGAGACACATCAAAGTTTCTTAATAGTTAAATAAAGTTTAATTGTAATTAAGAGTAAGGTTTGCTAATAAGTGTTCGAAATAATATATTAATAATAATGTTAGGTTAATAATTAAACTAAAGTTTTAAAAAAAAAATAGTAATACAGTTAGTTAGTTACTTCTTGGTCTGATGGCAATGACGTGTTTGATTGACGAATGAGATTGTACAAGCCAATCTTAAAAGAAAAAAAGAAAGTTTTCAACTTGAAACTATGGTAGCTGAAAAGGACAACTACAGGGGCATACAGAGGTTTACCAGTTTACCAAATTGAGATTTCCGGAGACAGAATTTAAAGTGAAACTGAACTTTAAAAATTTGAAGCGATGTGTTATAGTGTTTTGAAATTAGGACACTTGAAGATTTAAAAAAGACAATTTGTGTTTTCTGTGTTTAGGTTTTAGGCTTAGTGAATTTTCATAGGACTCTGAAGTACATTGATGAACTTTTGAGATAGTTTTTGCATGCGATTTTTGATTTTTGATTATTTGTGTTTTTCTTTCACAGCTCTGTTTTATAGTATAGTAATCATTTATATTTTCCCGATGCGTGCATAATTAGTTAGAATATCTATATTCTATATATATTCTTAAAGGGGGAAGTAATGTAGCAATATAGTCGTGGTGACATTGTTTTTAAAGATTATAGACAAGGAATGAGGAGATAAGATATAGTTTTATGTTTCTGACATATTCACATATATGCAGGTGTGTACTGAAATCAACTAACATTTGATTGACATATTGTTATATAAAAAAGGGTTATAGAAACAAAACATAGCTGGTTCTATATGTCAACAACATGATAACAGATATCTCATGCGCAATTTCTAGAGTAAATTTCCATAACCATATAAGGGTGGGTTTTGACGTCATTGGGCTCAATTAACCAATCTCTCTAATTATTTACATCATGTTTGACCAATTAGATAATTGAATGCCCAAAACCAGTTGATACAAAATTAGGATACTCGTGAGAATTCAGCAGACTTCGATTAGATTCCAGAGGGTTACCATCTAAGTGTCCTAGACACCGCAAGGTGTCTAGGTTGAGAAGAGTTTAGTTAGTATTGACTATAATTGTAATATGTACTATGCTTGTATGTATACCTATGCTACATAAAAGGTAAAAACGAACTGTTGCATTGTTATAACTGAAGAAGACAAACGTCTTAAGAAACCAGTAAGAAGTAAACACAACGTGAAGGAGAAGCAAAGACGATCAGAGATAAATCCTAGACTATCACAAGGCTACGAAAATATGTAGTAAGAAAAGATGCATGGGTCATACGTAGTATGTGGCGACCGGTTTGACCACCGCAACCCCTGCCCGCTCTCCACGTCAGACAAAAAGACTCATGGTATTACAAAACTCCCTACAAGGACTTATTGGAGGGTGACTTAGTAGTAGTTGTTGACTCGCTTTGCCCAAGGGGTAAATGGCCCTTAGGTCGTATAGTAAAGACGAATCCTGGAATTGACAATCGTGTTCGAGTAGTTGACGTCAAAGTGGGCGATAATGTACTTAAACCGCCGATACATCGTCTGTGTCCGTTGGAAGCTTAGATAACTAAGTATTGTGTGAAAAGTGACTATCGATAATGTGTTTTGTTATATATCGTCATCGTTCGGAATTCGTTGTTCGTGTCTATCGTTAAATGGTTTGCTTATTATCCATATGTAAATGCGTGTGTAAAGTGTTACATCGTTGGAGTCATCGTAAAGTTCATCGACCAGTGTTTCATCGTTGGATTCATCGCAAAGTGTTCATCGAAATAGTGATGTGTATATTATAGTTTGCTATTTAAAGTAGTATTAGTTATATCGTCTATCGTTGTTCGAGGATGTTCAATTCTATCGTATTTCGCGAATCTGTCATGTATCTTAGAATTAGTGTTTTAGGATGTGCCATCGCATGTTACATCCTGGAGGGGGATGTGTTAGAAATAAACTTTCATCATCTTTTGTTCTATAGTGACTGGTTAATTACGTCTATTGGCGTATGAATACATGCATGCTATTTATATAAATGTACTCCCAAATAAAGCATGTGAGATGCACTAGAGTAGAGAGTTCGTACCATCAACATCGTGTTTGTTTCTTTTTTTTCACCCATCGTAACTCGAAGCCATGAGTCTGCTATTTATGGGCCCAGCCTGAGAATCCATTTCGGGATTTCTCATACATCGTTCGTAACATCTTTCATGTGTCGTTTGGTAACGGTCCGTTAAATTTCTGTTGCTGGACAGTCAATTTCATTATTCGTTAAAGTTATCAGAGCTTCCAGCAACAACCTTTCTCTCCGTTAAAGTAGGGTGCCCCACCCTAAATGAATATCTCCAAATATCTCGACAATTACACCACAATACTAATATATTTAGAAAGCCTTAAATCTGTTTCACACATTTATAGTCACTAAATAAACGACCCTGCTGTACTTCATAATCTATGATCATATTAAACCATACATAAGTAATACTGAAAAATGGTTTGGAGTGGCGTCCATAACATCCAGACACTTTTGAGTAAAAGATAGGTTACGTGCCCTTGTTTTGAAATTAGTCTCGCTTAACTAGTCTACCGATCATTCTACGTCTAATTGACGGGTCGGGATAATCAAGACTACATTTTTTATGAAACATGGAACAAGAAATTGAATTTAGAAGCACCAACATTAGGCAACTCAACAATATTTTTAAGAACCTTGTAAAATTAAAATGAAACTACTGCTAGTATCATATTCTTGCTGTACGGCAGTGAGTCAGAGATATTATTTGTACTTAACCAAAATATGCAGCTTCGAATGGTACAGCTAATTATAAGGCAATTTAAAAAATAAAACGAGCGTAATTTCTAAAGATGCCGTAATAACCAAAAAGTTAAATATTATTGCTATTCAGAATCGTCAACAATAGATTTTTTACGGCTGTAGTAGTGTTTGGTGTTTTGAACATTTCCGCATGCTGTTGCTATTTATAGCCTCAACGAGTGTGCGAGACTGTTAGAAATCAGTAGTAAGTTATTCAACTAAAACGTGCAGGATCAACGTGTCAAGAACAACTTTTCAGTTGGCACGTGGGGCACCCTAGTTAAAGTTAACGATCCGTGTTACGTTTTGGCTATATTAAACCTATACTGATCTGTCAAAATGTTAAGTGCTGTTTATCGTATTGTGAGACTACCCCTTTGTAACTTATTCATTGTCTTGCAGTTGTGAGATTTTCCCCTTTACTTTATTTGTGAGTTATCTCCTCTTAGAAAATGAAGTCGGCGCACGACGAAATTATGATGTTTGTAACTTTTCAACGTTAATTCAAAGAAAAAGGACGTGGTCGTCAACAATTGGGTAATTATACATGCAAACATGTCATAGGCACTTCTTAAACAATAATTTAGCATATGTCACTTGTATACATGGTCAGAAACTGCATCTTGATTGTCACCGCATGGTTTGTGTCTTGGTTGGACTCAGACTATAGATTGCTGTTATTTACAGCACGTGCAGATTTAAATAGAAAATAGACGTTTCAAGTGTTTTACGTTATATTTGTTATTGAATTTGTAATCAAGGAGGAAGCTGAACATTTAATGAAGCAACGATGAATATTTGTGAAACAAAGAAAGACTTATTTTGTCAGTTGAGAACTTAATTACTCAAAATCCTTTATTTTCTTATATATTTCAGTTAATCGTCACCGTCACTGTCATCGTTATTTGTTATTGTTATCATTGAAATTAAAGAGATTATACTTCATGATACTAGTTTTTGATAAGTTGAGAGAAAGGAGCATTAGATTGACGCATTATCGAATATTCAAATATTGACCTTGAGCCCTGAAACTACAATCCGTTTACTCCATGTTAACGGATCGTTAAAAGTTAACAGAGCTTTGAGCAACCGGCCCCTGATCTGTGTTCAGACTTACTTTTATTTTATTTAGAAATAGGAAATTTAATTTATACTGTGTACCATAATGGAATTATTTAGAAATAGAAAATTAATTTATTGTGTTCTATTATGGAATTTATAGGTGGTTGGATTAGGCCTCCAGTGAAAGGGAGAATGTGATTTTGAATAACATAACAGTATTAGGCTTACTGTTTTATTAAAAGCTTATTACAACTGATAATTGAGCAAAATGACTTAGAACGATGCAATGATGTGATTACACAGCTTTCTATTCACAAATACCCTCGACTATACCTATTAATGCGCCATATGGTTTAGTATATTCCAGTACGGTAGTTCAACGATGTAGTACGACAGACAAAAACCGTACTGTTTAAAACTTTCGTAAATCTAAAAATTATGTCGATCAATCCGTACCACATAGAAACAAAACGAAGCAATAGGAATATTCACGATTGTCAGGAATATTGGCATTACACTCTGCCATTGCTAAATACCATCTTGTCACCGCGGCTTCTCCAAAATGTGAACCAATAGAATTCCATTTGATGGATAGATTAACATAAAAAGGCGCCCTCTCTCTATATCTCGCCAAAGAAAGGATTTTACACAGTTGTTTGCCATAAATATGAATTTATCATAAAAATGAGTAAATGTAACCCATGTCTTCTACACGACATGAACAAACGGTTCTTCGTACCTGCTCATTTGTTTCTCCCTGTAATGCGTTGTTTGTTATTGGACAATATGAAGCAGGTAGGTATTCCGTTAGAAAGCTAGCTCTCTCGTCAAAAAGCAACACATAGTAACTCACTTTTTTCCTCTTTTGGGAAAACAAATGAATGAATATCAAATCCAAGCTTATCCATTGTTTTGGCGATTGAGTTACTAGGTTTTTGGGTGGTATATACTCATGTTCCTTAAGCAACGTTCGCGAGTTTTACAACATCTAACCGTTGCTTGAATACTCAGCAATTCCCGAACTTTGCGCCCGTTGTTTTTACACGTGACTACTTAGTATTGTCCAATCAGAGTTCCCGACACATAACGCACTGTAAACAAACAAGGTTTTTTAAGTTGAGAAACTCGTGCCAATCGAACTTAGTGGCGAAATATGCAGGGTATTAGGTGAAAGGCTTGATAAGATGTATGTAGTTAAGGGGAGATCAAGTCTTCTATTGAGGATGTGGTATACTAGTCTAATGAAGGAAGTTGCTGGGCTGTGTCACGGATGTAACTGCTCACAAAATCAAAAGATTGGAATAATTAGTACAACAACAGGAAGCACATACCACAGTAACTACAGATTTGAACTTTGATAAAAAAAAAGTGAGTTACTAGGTGTTGAGTCTTGACGGGACAGCTTGTAAGAATCGGTTTCCCAAGACTTACACTGCTATAAACGAATAGGTGCCATAAAAAACAACCTTGCATATTCCATATAAAATCACATTATATTACTAAATATGATAACTTACACTGTTATAAACGAATAGAATAATATGAATAGTTATATAATCCTTTATATATTATTCGTCCTTTACTATGGGGGTGTATATGTTTTGAATTTTATATTTACTTTAGAAAATTGTCCTGATGGATTTCACGGTACCAATTGTAACATTGTTAGAGTATACATGTTTTGAATTTTATATTTACTTTAGAAAATTGTCCTATTGTATTTCACGGTACTAATTGTAACATAAGATGTCCAGCGAATTGTACAAACAATGTCTGTGAAAGAATGTTAGGATCATGTTCTTATGGTTGTCAGGGAGATCTTTATGGTAGCAGGTGTGAATTTTCATGTAGCACCACATGTAAGAATGGTAAATGTAATGATAGAACAGGGAAATGTACCGGATGTAAAGATGGTTACTATGGTGATATGTGTGAGTCTGCATGCAACACCAATTGTCAGGATGATAAGTGCGATTAGCCTAGTCGGAGGATAACAGTAGACCGTTACACCCCATTTTATTTTATTTCAGAAAATTGTCCTGTTGGTTTTTACGGTAACCAGTGTAACATTAGATGTCCAGCGAATTGTACAAATAACGTCTGTAGGAGAATGATAGGATCATGTTCTGATGGTTGTCAAGGAAATCGTTATGGTAGCAGGTGTGAAATATCATGCAACACCAATTGTCTGGATGATAAGTGTGATTGGAGAACAGGGAAATGTACCGGATGTAAAGATGGTTACTATGGTGATATGTGTGAAGAATCATGTTCTACCTGTAATGGTCCATGTCGACAATTAGATGGTCTTTGTTTGACTGGTTGTAAAGATGGTTACTATGGTGATATGTGTGAAGTATCATGTTCTAATTGTAAGAGTGGAAAATGTAATGCCAAGAGAGGGAAATGTACCGGGTGTAAAAATGGTTACTATGGTGATTTGTGTGAGGAATCATGTTCCACCTGTTACGGTGCATGTCGACAATTAGATGGTGTATGTTTGACTGGTTGTAAAGATGGATATTGGGGATCTAATGGTTTGTGTCTACAGACTTGCGCCTACTGTTATACAGGATGCTGTAGAATAGAAGATGGTGTGTGTCATAATGGCTGTCAAGTTGGTTTCAACAATCCGAAATGGTTTAATAGTACAAGTAAGTCGTGTTTCCTAATCATTGTAAAACAGACTTGGTATTAATAACCCAGCCACCACCACCACCTATTTTGTTACAATGTATACAGTTACTTGTTATTAATAACCCAGCCACCACCACCACCTATTTTGTTACAGTGTATATAGTTACATGTTATTAATAACCCAGCCACCACCGTCACCTATTTTGTTACAGTGTATATAGTTACTTGTTATTAATAACCCAGCCACCACCATCACCGTTTTGTTACAGTGTATATAGTTACATGTTTTTATTAGCCACAAGCTATTTTGTTACGGTGTATAGTTATATGTTTACAACAGTGATACTACTAGTAAACAGTCTACCCACAATAACATTCAAGCTAACAAATATCTGTCAATTGCAAACTGTCAAACGAAAGACATGATGTAAACAATAAGCCGCTTCCTTTAGGAGGAATACCAAAGCATAGCGGATTCGGTGGGTTGAATTCACGTATAGAAACCATCTTCAAACCGAGGTCCGAGAGAATCTGTCGCAAATTTTACCCCACTATATAACCACAAAATTCCTCATGGCGGCCACATTGAATATTTTTAATTTCCCCAAAGGTGCCAGGATGGCATCATCCGGATTCTGCATGTACACATACTGAAGATATATAATCCATCAAAACCATTGGGTGGTCTATATTTACATTGACATCTACCATGAATGTTTTCTTTTTTTTCAGGGTCGTTGAATGTGGCACTTAATAAACCAACATGGCAAAGTTCAACGTATGGGGGTGCCGTATCATCTAGAGCTGTGGATGGTAATACTAACCAGGATTGGTCTGGGGGAAGTTGTTCGCACACTGGTAACCAAGTAGCAAGTGAATGGTTGTGTGTTGATCTAAAACAGAGTTTTGATATCAGTAGTATGAAGATATTCGACATAGGAAGCTGTTGTACGTAATAATATAACTAAATGGAACTGTTACATTTAAAATAGCATAGTATATACAACAGAGCATAGTATATACAACAGAGCATAGTAAATACAATATTAAAACCTGAAACTGGTGTTGTGTAGAGCTTGTTCTACAACAGAGCATAGTTAATACAATAATAAAACCTGATACTGGTGTTGTGTAGAGCTTGTTCTACAACAGAGCATAGTTAATACAATAATAAAACCTGATACTGGTGTTGTGTAGAACTTGTTCTGTATAAAGATAATTGAAAATGAAATGGGGTTTAACGCCCTACTTTTCTGCTCTGACGAAGACGGACATACGCCATACAGCGCCGTTGCGACCTTCTCATATCGAATTTTAACTGCCAAGGAATATTTTACGTGCACGCCAATGTGTACACGGGGCCTCGGGGTTTCATACCACCCGAACAACTAGACAGCTGTCCTTGTCAGGCCATCCGCGATGCTCCACTGACAAAGGGAAACCACGACGGAAAATTCCACTGAACTTTCTCGCCCAACAGCGGGTTGGAACCCGTTTCACCAACCTAGCGAGCCGGTGTCCTGTTCACTTAGCCACCGTAGCTCCGAAAGCAGAAAGATATCCAAGCATATATTTAATAAGTTTTTTAGCAAAAATATTTTGCAATATACCCTGTTGAATCAATGTAGTTTTTAAATTATTGTTTGAGTGATTGATATTACCCTATAACATCTTTATGTTCCAGAATTATGTTGGTAATGTAAATCCTTGCATTGTTTTTAGGTCACGCGACGTGCAAGTAACAGACCCATAGTTTAAATCGGACGAGGACTATTTGCAAACTTTCTATCAGATCAAACCCCTACAATATGCCAAGATTTGTTGATGATAAAAGTACTTTAAAACTGTTAATATAATTTATTATTAAAAGACTGGATTTGTGCAAATAGTTAAAGTGGCGATTATAGTTTCTGATTATTTCCAGATTTATTAGACAGATATATGATTTATGTTTCTAACCTGACAGTTTATAGTTCTATATAATTTATATTGTTTCCAGGTGGTAACGGCATCAGAGGATTTGAGGTTAGATTGAGTTCTACTGGTCACTGTGATGAAACAGGTTTTATAGCAGCAAAACCTTGTTATAAAGACCAGACATCAACAGGGCAATCAATATATACCATAGAGAAATGTAATCAACCATCTGTACCATCCATAACTGCTAGATATGTTTTTGTGTCAGTAAAACGTCAATATCTGTCCATATGTGAACTAGAAATATTCACAGGTAAGGTTATTGCTTATAACAGGCCTGATATAAAACAGCCTAATGCTAGCTTCCTACATCACGATTCGTGTTACGATTCTAAGGGAATCTACAAGCCAGTGTTCTTCAAATAAGCGAGAAAATACATTCAAGAAAAGGTAGGAACCATTGGTTGTGTCCCTACTTATACTTTATTGAATATAGATTTCACCAAATAGCGCATGACAAAAATGGGATGATCACCACTTGGAGGGTCGAAAGATTTGAAAGGCAATGAGGTGATGAAACTAAGGTCTCGGGGTGGATCTGTACCGTGAATCAAAGTCTACAGCCGTGAAAACAAGACTAAATTAAACAAAGTCTATGGCTGTACTGATGAAACCGATATGTCAAATTATTGCTTGTTAAAACATGTCTCCAATATTTTAATGTCTCGGAGGGGATCTGTACCGTGATTCAAAGTCTACAGCCATAAAACATGTCTACAAAGACTAAACAAAGCCTACAGCTGTACTGATGCAACCTGTATGTCAAATTATTGCTTGTTAAAACATGTCTCCAATATTTTATTGTTCCTTCTTTAGAAAATTGTCCTCGCCTTCATTAGCCGAGTCGGAGGATAACAGTAGACCGTTAAACCCCATTATATTTTATTTCAGAAAATTGTCCTGTTGGTTTTTACGGTACCAATTGTAACATTAGATGTCCAGCGAATTGTACAAATAACGTCTGTAGGAGAATGTTAGGATCATGTTCTAATGGTTGTCAAGGAAATCGTTATGGTAGCAGGTGTGAAATATCATGCAACACCAATTGTCAGGATGATAAGTGTGATTGGAGAACAGGGAAATGTACCGGATGTAAAGATGGTTACTATGGTGATATGTGTGAAGAATTGTGTGCTGCCTGTAATGGTCCATGTCGACAATTAGATGGTCTTTGTTTGACTGGTTGTAAAGATGGATATTGGGGATCTAATGGTTTGTGTCGACAGACATGTTCCTACTGTAATACAGGAGGCTGTAGAATACAAGATGGCGTGTGTAATAACGACTCGTAACTTGGTTTCAACAATCCGAGAAACTACAAGTAAGTTGTGTTCCTAGTCATTCTCTATATAGATCCTTTTTTATGTTGGGCTTGAATTGTAGAAGAGGGATTGGATTCACATTTCCTGTCAATTTTTGATGATTACGAGGCAGACGGATATAAGAATCAACAGATAGTTTCCGAAAATTTATACGACTGATAGTTACTTTCAATTTGTGTATCTCATAACTTTGACAGTGCGTTCTAGCTTGTGACAGGTGTCAAGATATTGCTCCACCTGTGATATCAAACCTGTCGACAATACAATCAGTGAATATTGTTAGTAGAGTTATCTACCTTACCTTACCAATGGTAACGATTCTTATAATGGATGAAATACGACATTTATTTCCCTAAGGCGCAGTACCTTTTCTTGAATTTAGCTGCATCGTTTTATTGCTTAACATGGTGTCTGATGGTTGATTACCCAGTAGAAGTTCGTCAAATGTGGACAACCAACCCTGGCCTTTCAAACTTTGAATATTAGGATGTTCCATGTGTCAAAACTCGAGCGGTACCTTAAATTATGTGTTCTTAGTTTTTACATTTACTGTTGCTTGTGTTTTGTTTTCAGGTTCGGGAAATTAATTTGAGGGTGGTGATAAGAAAATCAATAATTGCTGGAGGTGAAAGGGAAAATAAACAGCTTTATTGTGAAAATATATTATTTTGTATTGCAATTAAATTTTTATATAATTGTAAAGTTTAATAAGCTTTTTAGATATCTTATATAAAGTAGAATTGAAGGCCTGAATGAAGACCTTGCTACTGGTGGATAGAAATTGGTTATGAACATATCCCATTTTTGCTGTTCAGTTTTCTTGCAATTATCACTTTGCTTATATTTTATATCAATGTATCCCATGCTGTTGTTTAATGTTTGCTGGGTTTTTATACGCCCACATTTTCATGTGGACGTATATTGTCGTCGCCCCTGTTCGTCCGTCCGTCCGGACGTCCGTCCACAATTGTCTGTGAACAGTCTACAGGTCACAATTTCTATCCGATTTCAATGAAACTTAAAATATAGGTTTATCAACCTAAGATCTCGGTTCCTTTCGATATTGGCATGTATCGGACCGTAACTTCATGGGTTATGGCCCCTGATTGTGGTCCCTCTGGAGGTCAAAATTGTTATCCGATTTAAAAAACCGTTTGATTATATCACCGTCCCATGGTTATGAAGGTTGAGTTCGAATTTCGTGAAAATCGGACTAAAATTGACGGACAAAATGGGCGCCGTTTGTACGCGAATAGTGTGAAAATATGTTATATCAAGGTTGTGGACCTTATAGAAGTCACAATTTTGAACCGATTTTGATGAAACTTGACATGAATGTTTATAACCCAAAGATCTTGGTTCCTTTCGAAATTTGCGCCCATCGGATCGTAACTTCCTGAATTATGGCCCCTGATTGTCCGAAAAAATCGCCCTTTTTAGCTTGTGGTCCCTCTGGAGGTCAAAATTGTTATCCGATTTAAAAACACGTTTGATTATATCACCGTTCCATGGTTATGAAAGGTTGAGTTCGAATTTCGTGAAAATCAGACCAAAATTGACAGACAAAATGGCCGCCGTTTGTACGCGAATGGTGTGAAAATATGTTATATCAAGGTTGTGGACCTTATAGAGGTCACAATTTTGAACCGATTTTGATGAAACTTGACATGTATGTTTATAACCCAAAGATCTTGGTTCCTTTCGATATTTGCGCCCATCGGATCGTAACTTCCTGAATTATGGCCCCTGATTGTCCGAAAAATCGCACTTTTTAGCTTGTGGTCCCTCTGGAGGTCAAAATTGTTATCCGATTTAAAAAAACGTTTGATTATATCACCGTTCCATGGTTATGAAGGTTGAGTTCGAATTTCGTGAAAATCGGACCAAAATTGATGGACAAAATGGCCGCCGTTTGTACGCGAATGGTGTGAAAATATGTTATATCAAGGTTGTGGACCTTATAGAGGTCACAATTTTGAACCGATTTTGATGAAACGTGACATGTATGTTTATAACCCAAAGATCTTGGTTCCTTTCGATATTTGCGCCCATCGGATCGTAACTTCCTGAATGTTGGCCCCTGATTGTCCGAAAAATCGCCCTTTTTAGCTTGTGGTCCCCCTGGAGGGCAAAATTGTTATCCGATTTAAAAAAAAACGTTTGATTATATCACCGTTCCATGGTTATGAAGGTTGAGTTCGAATTTCTTGAAAATCGGACCAAAATTGACGGACAAAATGCCCGCCGTATGTACGCGAATGGTGTGAAAATATGTTATATCAAGGTTGTGGACCTTACACTATAAACCTCAGAATGCCTCGTTCGGCATTTCTGTCCAAACGAGGTAAAGAAAATGCCTCGTTGTCTGCAGTTCCGAAACGAGGTTTTTTAAATTGCCCTTCTTTGGGGAACGAGGTATTTTGTTCAGAACGAGGCTTGGTAAAATGCCTCGTTTACTAAACGTGGTTTTTTCAAGATAGTTATTAGCGGTATATCGGCCAATTTGTAAAGATTAAAATTTATGTTATTTAATACGAAAATAAAACCAGTTCAAACTATATTATTATCAGAGAAATTGACAAGACAAGAATACACGCCATCAGTGGAGGTGTAAAACAATTGCAGACACGCAGCTATACCTTGATTAATTGATTGCCCCCAATAAAATGTCACAACACCACAGTTGTTTCTTAACACCTATACTGATTGGGGCAATAAATCAATCAAGGTCGTTATGTGTCTGCAATAGTTTTACACCTCCACCGATGGCGTGTATTCTTGTCTTGTCAATTTCTCTGATAATAATATAGTTTAAACTGGTTTTATTTTCGTGATAAATACCATAAATTTTAATTTTTACAAATTGGCCGATATACCGCAAATAACTATCTTGAAAAAACCACGTTTAGTAAACGAGGCATTTTACCAAGCCTCGTTCTGAACAAAATACCTCGTTCCAAAAGAAGGGCAATTTAAAAAACCTCGTGTTGGAACTGCAGACAACGAGGTATTTTTTTTACCTCGTTTGGACAGAAATGCCGAACGAGGCATTCTGAGGTTTATAGTGTTATAGAGCTCACAATTTTGAACTGATTTTGATGAAACGTGACATGCATGTTTATAACCCAAAGATCTTGGTTCCTTTCGATATTTGCGCCCATCGAATCATAACTTCCTGAATTATGTCCCCTGATTGTCCGAAAAATCGCTTTTGTTAGCTTGTGGTCCCTCTGGAGGTCAAAATTATTATCCGATTTAAAAAAACGTTTGATTATATCACGGTTTCATGGTAATGAAGAGAGAATTTGAATTTTGTGAAAATCGTACCAGAGTTGACGGATAAAATGGCCGCCGTCTGTACGCGAATTGTGTAAAAATATGTTATATCAAGGTTGTGGACCCTATAATAGAGGTCACAATTTTGAACTGATTTTGATGAAACTTGAAATACGTGTTTATAACCTAATGATCTTGGTTCCATTGCATATTTGCCCATAGCGGATCGCAACTTCCTGAATCAGGGCCCCTGATTGTACGAAAAATCACCCTTTTTAGCTTGTGGTCCCTCTGGAGGTCACAATTATTATCTGATTTAAAAAAACGTTTGATTATATCACAGTTACACCGTAGTTATGGGTGAGTTTGAATTATGATTTTCTGATGATTACTTAAAATGCAACAACTCTTATTGACTGCTCGGACGATTTGGCTGCTGTGTGGGCGTATGTTTCGTTGCCTGGCAACCTATTTTTTTTCTTGCAATTAATCAATTTGCTTATATTTAAATGGTATTGCAATTTTCTGCACTAAGTGTATATTACAGACAATACATGTTGGATTTTTAGACTTTGGACAAAACGTGAAATTATTATCTAAATAAAACTTGAATACAATTTTCTTTGATTATATCATTTC
Organism: Patella ulyssiponensis; assembly: GCA_963678685.1. Lineage (NCBI taxonomy): Eukaryota > Metazoa > Mollusca > Gastropoda > Patellidae > Patella > Patella ulyssiponensis. Next base: position 77,020,450 of record OY783230.1, read on the forward strand.
TTGTTTGTTGTGTTCCGATTCTTATTCTGATACTTGTCAAATTATATAAAACAGTGATATAACATAGAAGTTGGCTATCAAAATATCCCGTGCTTTTGTTTAATTTTTGCTGTTCTGTTTTCTTGCAATTAATCCATTTGCTTATATTATTATACTATATAACTATAATTTGCTTAATATACTTCAATACTATTACAGTTTGCTTAATATATTTCAATACTATTGCAATTTTCTGCACTTAATATATATTACTGTGCATGCATGTTGAATTTTTAGATTCTTATAGCAACAAGTAAAATGCTTATCTGAATAAAACTTTAACACAATTGTTTTGTTTTCTGTTTATTATGTTTTGGTATTGGGTTCTGATTCTGGTTATTGTTAAATTATACATTATAAAACGTTAGTTACATCAGCCCCTAAATACATATTTAATTCATTTGAAAGTAGGCGCGTGTTCATGGGACGGACCCAGGATTTACACATTTCACTCATTTGAAAGATATTTTCGTGATGACACTGTAGGTTAATGAATACACGATCAATGATATAAAAATAGGAGTAGGAAGGGGGTTCTGAGTCTCAAGTAACCGTCTTCTTCGGGGAGAATGAACTATATTGCGCCATATTTAAAAAGGTGATGACATCCATCATTGTTGTGAAACTGATGCCATCATCATTTTCTGAGCGCCATAGAAAACGCATCACTTAGTTTTTCGTATAACAAAATGATCCTGTAAACATATCTTATTTAGTTTGCTTCTTATTGTGAACAATATTTAAATGGGAACACATCAATAACAACACATGGATGTTTAATCTGTAATCAACGGTACAAAATCAGAGGGGTAAACCAAAACCAAAAGTACGACACAGATGGTTAATTCCATGCGACTTCGCTGCACAGAGTGTACTATAATGTGAATGGTATCTTCTATGAATAGTCTATGTATGGTCTTTCCGATGGCTGGATAGATTGTTCTGTGAATGGTATCGTCTATAAGTAGTCGCCGGTAAATGGTACCGTCGATGTATGTTTTTTTCCGATTGCTAGACCATACATGGACGACACCATTTACCGGCGACTACTCATAAACGATACCATTCATCAACTGAAGTGAACACTTATCATCTATCAGTAGGTACCCAAAGGGGGCCTGTAAAATTAGTCAATATTTGTACATGAATTATTTACTCATACTAACAAAAATATACAACGATGAGTAAAATATACGAATCCTGCACAGAGCAACCCAAGACACCAAATTTAATAGGATAATAATTTCACTCACCCAAGTACCCAAAGGCAGTATCGAGTCCTCCGGCCCAACTGTCATAATCAAAGCAAGGATACACTAGCACATGCTAGATCTACTCAAGGTGACCAGAGCAGCTTTCCCAACAACCAAGCTCTTCACCACACAGATCCCCATTTCTTCCCGACTCCAAAAAGTACACCCAATCGCCTACCAAAACCTCAGCAGCTACAACCAATTGATCGCCACTGCACCTTCACCACACGCTACTACGTTACCAACCTTCAAGGGCAAAGTAGAACTGAAAGATAACGACGCCATCCACTGGCGGCCAGACATAACCAGAGAGATCATCAACTGCTATATGAGGAATTGAATCTAGGATTAGGGAAAGGAATGAGAATCCGTCTTTAAGACAAACAGTTGACAATTACATGGAGTGACAGACTTCTCAGCCCCCTAGAAATGAACATCCTTGACAAGGACCTTAAATTCATCCCAACCCCCACACTAGCACCCATAAACCCCCATCACCCAGGCAACTGATCGTTTCCAAGGAACCCTTTGGTTTACTTATTTCTTTAGGAACAAACTCGGCAGAGGTAAAAAATTATTCATAGAAAAATCCACATGGGAACCACCTAAAAAGTCTTTATCACCAGCCATCCTAAAAACTTTTGACGAAATGAACACAGAAATATCATCCCTTCAACCACAATCACAGAAACCAAATCTCAACCGTGGAACAGCATTAAACACCCTCAAAAAAGATAAAAACATAATAATCAAGAAAAGCGACAAAGGCTCGAGTTGTGTCATAATGAATCGCGTAGAGTATATCTCTCGAGGCAGAAGAACAGTTAAATAATTCTAAACATTACACTAAATTAGACCCCCATCTTTAAGGAAACTGCAACCTTAATAAACACCATCTTACATGATTTGCAAGACAAGGAATGCATCACAGCAAAACAATATGACTATCTATCCGCTAAATCTGACTGTCGACAACGACATCTCTATACGCTACCAAAAATACATAAAAATCCAGAGACAGAATGGTTTATACCAAACAAATTACCCAAGGGGCGCCCAATAATATCATACAACGTATCACAATATATAAACCATTTCCTATTGCCCCTAGCATGCCAACACTCATCCTACCAAAAGAGAGAGAGAGAGATAGAGAGAGAGAGAGAGAGAGAACAAAAAAGGGGTTTATCACAAACTAGGTCATTTTGGGACTAACCTATGGTTTCATTTCATTTCAATAATTCGCTTGCGCGTAGGGGTCTTTAGCAGTGGGAAGAAACCGGAGTGACCGGAGGAAACCCACGGGGTTGAGAAGGCGCCCCTATCTCCATGCAACATACGCTCACACCAGGGCTCGAAACCACAGCCGCAAGCAAGCGCGGCACTCTAGAAAACTAGGCCATCCCAACCCCCTCCTACCTTAAAGACACAAAATCAAACAGTTAAGAGTACAAGAACACATCATTTTAATATCCATTGACGTACAGAGCATGTACACCAACATCGATAATACCACAGGAGTTGAAGCAGTTAGGAAGGCATTTCTTAGGAACCCACAGACAATAGAGTATTGACAGTAGTATGAGGATATACAACCGAGAGGATGGTGGTACATTTTGAATAACCAATATTATATCAAGACAGATCGTGTTTCGTTATTCAATTGAAATTATTATTTTTTCTTACAAATATCATATGTTTATTGTCCATTTGTCAAGTAATTCTTTTTTTTTTATCTAATTGACTTATAAGAAGGATAACTCAGCAGCATACACGAAATAAAATGGGGTTTAGTTTTTATAATGAATTAATAAGATCACATTCGCGCTTAGAATGTCCATCCCATCCCACCAACTGGTGATAAAAGATAACGCACACGATCGGTTCATCTTTCTCATATAAAGTCTGGTTTTACAATTGTCTAGGTCGCCACCTATGTCCGTTATCCTTTTACATTTGGGTGTAACACGTCACACAGAAAGGTGTTTGATCAATTCCAAACTGATAATATTAGAGCACGTGTATTGTCACAAGATAAAGATAGGCTGGCACTGCCAGGCAGGATACGCCCACATTTTCGAGAGATGGATAGAGAACAAGCAATACCGAAAGTGATTGTTCCTACATCATTAAGTCCTGTATTTCATACTGTATTGGGAGCAGCCATTTAGTTCGTCAGTTCCAGTCTGATATTCATGAAATTCGAAGCCGACAATGATTATGGTGTGACGGTACACAGCCTAGAAATGTGACTTTTCATCAAAATCGGATAAGAATAGTGACCTGTAGAGAGTCCACAACCATGATATACCATATTTTTACACTATTCGCGTACAAACGGCGACCATTTCGTCCCGCAATTTTGGTACGATTTTCACGAAATTAGAAATCAACCTTCCTCATCAAAATCGAATTAAAACTGTGACCTATACAGGGTCCACAACCATGATATACCATTTTTTTAACAGTATTCGCGTACAAACGGCGGCCATTTTGTCTGTTAATTTTGGTTCGATTTTCCCGAAATTCAAACTCAACCTTCCTTACGGTATAACGGTGATATAATCAAACGTTTTTTGTTAAATCGGATAATAATTGTGACCTCCAGAGGGACCACAAGCTAATGAAAGGGGGATTTTGCGTATAACCAGGGGCCATAATTCAGGAAGTTACGATCCGATATGCGCAAATATCGAAAAGAACCAATATCTTTGGGTTATAACCATGAATTTCAAGTTTCATCAAAATCGAATTAAAATTGTGACCTTTACAGGGTCCACAACCTGGATATACCATTTTTTAACAGTATTCGCGTACAAACGGCGGCCATTTTGTATGGCAATTTTGGTCCGATTTTCCCGAAATTCGAACTCAACCTTCCTTACGGTGTAACGGTAATATAATCAAACGTTTTTTTTAAATCGGATAATAATTGTGACCTCCAGAGGGACCACAAGCTAAAAAAAAGGCGATTTTGCGTATAATCAGGGGCCATAATTCAGGAAGTTACAATCCGATATGCGCAAATATCGAAAGGAACCAAGATCTTTGGGTTAAAACCATGAATTTCAAGTTTCATCAAAATCGAATTAAAATTGTGACCTCCACAGGGTCCACAACCTTGATATACCAATTATTAACAGTATTCGCGTACAAACGGCGGCCATTTTGTATGGCAATTTTGGTCCGATTTTCCCGAAATTCGAACTCAACCTTCCTTAGGGTGTAACGGTGATATAATCAAACGGTTTGTCCAATCGGATAATAATTGTGACCTCCAGAGGGACCACAAGCTAAAAAGGGTGATTTTTCGGACAATCAGGGGCCATAATTCAGGAAATTACTTTCCGATAGTCGCAAATATCGAAAGGAACCAAGATCTTTGGGTTACAAACATGCATGTCAGGTTTCATCAAAATCGGTTCAAAATTGTGACCTCTATAGGGTCCACAAGCTAACAACGTGATTTTTCGTACAATCAGGAGCCATAATTCATGAAGTTTTGATCCGATACATGCCAATATCGAAAACAGCCGAGATCTTTTGGGGATAAACCTATATTTCAAGTTTCGTCAAAATCGGATAAGAATTGTGACCTGTAGAGAGTCAACAAACAAATTGTGGACGGACGGACGTCCGGACGGACAGGGGCGACGACATAATACGTCCACATGAAAATGTGGGCGTATAAAAATAATGGACAGATCCTTTGAAAACCAAGTAAAGAATATATAATTTGAAAACAACATCGGTTTGACTAGTGTATGCGTGCTTATATTTGGACCCGGCCTAAAGCTTTCTAACATTTCTCTTGTAGGTTTTTTTATCAGATCTTCTGTGTTCAGCGGCGACTCTAGTATAACAGTCCGGGGCAGAGACGTATCTAGCGGGGGTTCAGGGGGTACATTGCCCCTCAGAAAAATATGGCGCCCCCAAAAATGGCACACCCACCCATACCCAAAAAAGAAATACTGACAATCTTTCAATAATAAAATAATACACTTGGTTATAATCACACAGTGATATTCTTAAGGCACTGATCAGTCGGTCACATGACAATGGGTTCGTTTACCCTGATCAAAACTTTCTTATATCACTTACGTGAAGGCTATGGCGCCCCACCACTCCGATGTACCCCTACTTTTAAAATACGGTCCTGGTCCGGGTATTGATGTGTTCAGTCCGGGATACAGTAAATAAAATAGGTTATATGTGAATCTTGTTAGATGAGAATTGGTCGACATCAGGAATATTATTATAGTTGGCAAAATGTTTATGGATAATATGTTGACTATAGATAGAGTATTAATCCAGTCATATTTATTGTATATATATATTAGGTAAGTTTTATAAACTTAATAAATCATTATGTATTTAGTAAAGTCAACTGATCACAATTATCCACGGTAACTATATCTAACAGTATAATTCTGTCTCCCTGGTAACTATATCTAACAATATAATTCTTTCGGTGGTGTATCCGGGGTCTTGGGAAAAATACTGGGGGGTGGGGGGAGGTCTGGTCAAGAAGCTTTCTGTTGTCTTTTCTTTTTTATGAATATTTGTTCTGTTATTGGTGTATTTTTTAAATGTTATTTTTCGTAAAATTATTCAGAAACATTGAGTTGTATGTAATCATGGCTGTATAAACTTTTCAAATGCCTCGACTCTGTGTTAGTGAATAATTTTGCCGCAAATGAAAAAGTTAAATAAAATAAAATAAAATAAATAACAAACATAAATAACAAACATGATAATAAGCAGAAAGAGCGAAAAACAAATTTTTCAAGGATCCCAATAAAGACTACAACAAGCCTGTAATATTAACGGTAAATGGTTAAAACAATGTTTATTATTAAGACGAAGGGATCAATATTTGCAGGATTGGCATAGTTCTATTAATACCTCGAATAAATGTGCTAATTACTGCCTGTTTAAATCTACTCACAAGCATGAAGAATATATAACTGCCTTACCTGTAGAATATAGACGCTATTTTGTTAGATTTAGATGTCGAAGTCATAGACTACCGATCGAGTCTGGAGTGCTTTTACAAATCCCCAGAGAAAATCGAATATGTGACCTTTGTTCGGTTAACGAAATATGCGATAAAATATTTAAAAACTTATTATCATCATCATCCTTCCTATGTAAAGATGTACGAACTTTTAATTGTCATGGTGCCGAGTTAGAAAACCTATGTAAATTGATATCAGTTATTGTAAATAAGTTCAAAGGAACTGTCTAATATAGATAACTCAGTTAAACAGAAATTTATATTATTGTGAACAAGTTTAAATGAACTGTCCAATGTCGATATAACTTATATGATATACAAATAAGCGTAAATGAATTGTCGATTGTAAATAAATATATACGAATGTTACGTATTGTCCAAAACCCTGCCATTGATTGTATGAATGATTTTTATACGCCCACATTTTCATGTGGACGTATATTGTCGTCGCCCCTGTTCGTCCGTCCGTCCGTCCGTCCGTCCACAATTGTTTGTGAACAGTCTACAGGTCACAATTTTTATCCGATTTCAATGAAACTTAACACATAGGTTTATCACCCTAAGATCTCGGTTCCTGTCGATATTGGCATGTATCGGACTGTAACTTCATGGGTTATGGCCCCTGATTGTACGAAAAATCGCGTTTTTTTGCTTGTGAACAGTGTAGAGGTCACAATTTTGAACCGATTTGAATGAAACTTGAAATGCATGTTTATAACCCCAAGATCGTGGTTCCTTTCGATATTTGCGCCAATCGGATCGTAACTTCCTGAATTATGGCCCCTGATTGTCCGAAAAATCGCCCTTTTTAGCTTGTGGTCCCTCTGGAGGTCAAAATTGTTATCCGATTTAAAAAACCGTTTGATTATATCACCGTTCCATGGTTATGAAGGTCGCGTTCGAATTTCGTGAAAATCGGACCAAAATTGACGGACAAAATGGCCGCCATTTGTACGCGAATAGTGTGAAAATATGTTATATCAAGGTTGTGAACAGTGTAGAGGACACAATTTTGAACCGATTTGGATGAAACTTGAAATGCATGTTTATAACCCAAAGATCTTGGTTCCTTTCGATATTTGCGCCAATAGGATCGTAACTTCCTGAATTATGGCCCCTGATTGTCCGAAAAATTGCCCTTTTTAACTTGTGGTCCATCTGGAGGTCAAAATTGTTATCCGATTTAAAAAACCGTTCGATTATATCACCGTTTCATGGTTATGAAGGTTGAGTATGAATTTTGTGAAAATCGGACCAAAAGTGACGGACAAAATGGCCGCCGTTTGTACGCGAATATTGTGAAAATATGTTATATAAAATGGTTGTGGACCTTATAGAGGTCACAATTTTGAACCGATTTTGATGAAACTTGACATGTATGTTTATAACCCAAAGATCTTGGTCCCTTTCGATATTTGCGCCCATTGGATCATAACTTCCTGAATTATGTCCCCGGATTGTCCGAAAAATCGCTTTTGTTCGCTTTTGGTCCCTCTGGAGGTCAAAATTATTATCCGATTTAAAAAAACGTTTGACTATATCACCGTTACATGGTAATGAAGAGAGAGTTAGAATTACGTGAAAACCGGACTAGAATTGACGGACAAAATGGCCGCCGTTTGTACACGAATAGTGTGAAAATATGTTATATCAAGGTTGTGGACCCTATAGAGGTCACAATTTTGAATCGATTTTGATGAAACTTGACAGGTATGTTTATAACCCAAAGATCTTGGTTCCTTTCGATATTTGCGCCCATCGGGTCATTACTTCCTGAATTATGTCCCCTGATTGTACGAAAAATCACCCTTTTTAGCTTGTGGTTTAAAAAAAAACGTTTGATTATAAAAACCAAATAAATTCTAATGATTTTCTGATAATTCCTTAATATGCGACAACTCTTGTTGACTGCCCGGACGATTTGGCTGCTGTGTGGGCGTATGTTTCGTTGCCTGGCAACCTATTTTTTTATAAACTTTTTAATAAATTATGACATTGTGCTACTAAGTGAGACGTGGTTGAAAGGGAACGAATCTATTTCTATTGCTAATTTCTCAAATGCTATTTTTGTAAATAGAAGTGAACTATACAGTCGTGGTAAACACAATGAAATTTGTGGACGCCTAGCAGTTTATTTTAAACCAAAATTTAAAGACAACCCTTCAGTGATATCAGAACACGAGTGGGGTGCGTGTGTAATAAAACTTGATAATGCAGTCATCGAGGCAAACCATGATATATATATAATATTCGTATACATTCCGCCTGAAAGTAGTATGTTCTATAATTTCTGTAATTTTGATATTTTTATTGAAATTGAGCAGTTATATTTCCAATGTTCTGATCTAGGTGGAGCAACATTAATATGTGGGGATCTTAATAGTAGAACCCGATCCGACCCCGAATATATAATTAACGATAATTTGGATCGTTACTTCGGATCACTTAATACTGATCATAATGACGATAATATCCAACCTAGGAAATCTCAACATAAAATTCTTAATAATTTCGGAAATAGATGAATCAATCTCTATAAATCTACTAACAGTCTGATTGCAAATGGAAGGTTAGGCGATGATAAAAATGTTGGTAAATGTACTTTTTGTTCTAGTAGAGGTACAAGTGTTATAGATTATCTAATAATACCAAGATGTCATCTTAACCTTATTAAAGAATTTCAATTTCTAGATTCTACGGAATTCTCAGACCATTCACCGCTGTCTTTCAGTCTGCATGTTATATATAATAACTCAAATACTGCCCACGACTCATTTGATAACACTACTCAGTATGTGGTTAAATAGGATGAATCTAAAGGTGACATTTTTCGGAAAAAGATCAAAGACCATTTAAACGATTTGTCTGATGTGATATCGCTTAATTGCCTAACTGGTGATGTTGATAAACTCGTGGAAGATGTTACTGATATTTTTCGGAATGTGACCGTCTCCTTGTTTGGAAAGCCAAAAAAAAGAAAGGCTCTACGATTAGCCACACACATACAAACAAAGGGCTCCGCGTGGTTTAATAGTGATTGCGCTTCTGCTGGGTACAAATTTAATAAATCTAGAAATATATATTTGAAAAATCAAAATGAACTGAATAGAAAATTTTTACCTCGCGGAGGTCTGAATTAAACAAAGAAAAACGGAAAGCTAAAGCTAGATTTAATAAGACGGTGGGGTTCCGTCTGTGTGAATTGTCAAAGAATAATCCTAAGAAATTTTGGAGTGTCATAAAGGGTAATAACAACATTAGGATTAACACAAAACTGAACTGTCTAGACTTTTTTGAGCACTTTAAAAATATCTTCGGCCATAAGCCAACTCCTGATACAGAACCGCTTCCTAATTTAATCAATAATAAAACATGTGAAACTTTAGATACACCAATAAAAGAAGAAGAAATAATCAGAGCTGTTAAGAAACTAAAACGTAATAAATGTAGCGGTATAGATCAAATATGTAGCGAGTTTTTCATATGATGTGTCGATTTTATTCCCCCCCCCCCATTTGGTAAAAATATTTAACTACGTCTATGATAGTGGGTGCTATCCTAAATGTTGGCATGATTGCTTACTAATACCTGTTCCAAAAAAGGGCGACTTGAACTCACCCGGAAATTTTAGAGGCATATCTATTATGTCTATATTTTCAAAACTATTTTCCACTATCTTAAACTATAGGTTATACAATTGGTGCGAAACTAATGAAATAATAGATGATACTCAATTTGGCTTTAGACAGGGTAAGGGTACCGTCGATGCACTTTTTATTCTTTGTGGCCTTATACGTCATTCGTTAGACAATCATCAGAAATTATTCTGTGCCTTTATCGATTTACGTAAAGCCTTTGATAAAAGTTCATAGACCGTTACTATTATTGAAACTGGATTCAATAGGTGTTAGCTCTAATTTCAACAAAATAATACCTTCTATATACAACCAAGTAAACAGTTTAGTCAGAATCAAAAACACTCAATCAGAGAGATTCGAAAGTTATTCAGGTGTTAAGCAAGGTGAGCCCCTATCTCCAGTACTTTTCCTGTTATTCATGAATGATTTAAGAATTCATCTCCTTGATAACGACCCTAATTTTTCCACATAGGTGATTTTATATTATATTTTCTTTTTGCGGATGACACGGCATTATTTTCACGAAGTGTACAATCCTTACATTTGTTGTTACATAAATTTGGGGAATTCTGTTCAAAAAGGAAACTGGGGATAAACACCGACAAATCCAAAATAGTAATTTTTCATAGAGGTAAACTTAGCTGTAATTACAAATTGACGTTAAATGGCGACCCACTCGATGTTGTTAAAGAATATGTTTACTTAGGTATCTTATTGTATGATAACGGCAAAGTCACAAAAACAGTAACTAGAATAGCAGCACAAGGTAGGAAATCTTTGGGTGCCTTAATAAATATAACAAGTAAATTTGTGCTTACTACATCAGTCAAATGTAAACTTTTCCATTCATTGGTTTCCTCTACTTTAACGTATGCTTGCGAGGTTTGGGGGTTTCATATTGGTAAACCCATAGAGGAGGTTTTAAATGTTTTTTTAAGATATGAATTAAGGATGGGCAGAAACACCCCAATTATGGCCATGCTCGGAGAAGTTGAGTTATTTCCCCTGATAGTTGTTAGGAAAATAAGAATGCTAAAATATTGGTTGAAAATTATTCCTTCACCAAATTCATTAATTTTTCAAATTTACAATTTATTGTGTACTGACAACGAGAATGGAAATAATAATTGGGTGGGGAGGATTAGACACTTATTAAATACTCTTGGATTTCGTGAATTTTGGCAGAACCCTTCTTCCATAAACCAAACGAGTCTACCTCTAATTAAAACCCGCATTCAAGACCAATTTAAACAGGAGTGGTTATCTTCCTTGAAAAATTCGAGCAAGTTGCGTTTTTTTAAATTGTACAAAACTGTGTATGAACATGAAATTTACCTAAATTCATATATTGAACGTAAATATGGGGCATGCTTAAATTGAATGTTGAAACTGGGCGATATACAAAAACAGACCGTCAAAATAGAATTTGCACATGTTGCAAATTGAACGCCGTAGAAGACGAATACCACTTTCTCCTATGTTGCACAGCATATATGAATTTACGTCGCAAGTTCTTTCCGCGTAGTTTTTTGGTATTTTCCTTCCTTATATAAATTTAAAAATATTTTAACTTGAACATATAATCTATTTAGGTAAATATCTCTATCAAAGTATGGAACTACGAAATCAAATATTAAACAGCCAAAAATGAAACTAAATACCTATTGGGATATCTCTCTCTCTCCTCTCACACTTTTTTTTCTCTCACACATTTGTAATATTTTCGGGTGATGTATATATATATATATTGAAACTATTGAAACTACTTTATTTACATATATATTATATTTAATATTTTTGTTTAAAATACTTTTGTACTATTTTCGTGACATGTATATATATTGAAACTGCTTTCTTTACATATATATTTTATTTAATATTATATTTTTTTTTTATCTTCTATAATAATTATGTTCTTTATATTCCTCATTTGTTGTGCAATATTCACTCAATATATTCTATGTATTTATGTTGGCTATAGCAAGTGATTTGCTTTGCCTTGTAATAAAGTAAAGTAAAGATATGTGTAGTACAGGCGTGGACCATCTTCTTGTCATGCGCTGTAACATGTCCACGTGTTGGTGAACTTGAGCTCATAATTGTCACACCAGTGGTGCGAGAATAAACATTCAACAGTCAGATATCGATGTGTATGGTATTGACTAACATCACTGCACACAATGGTGGGGAGTCGGTGAAATGCGTGCACGTGACATCACAAGGTCTGTCATTGGGTCAAGTGGTGAGTTATCAATATCTAGCTTGAACGTGACAAGGAATGGTGCCGCCTGCCCATCCGCGTGGGTATGCTCTGGTGCCTAAGGATTTTCCTTACTGCTAAAGATTCTAACGCGGACGCGAATTATTGAAATGAAATTAAATCCCGAGATAACCTACTTTATGTCGAGTGAATAGTAAATCCTATTTCTTTCCATCTTTATAAAATTGACGAGAAAACAAAAATGGAAAATAAGCCATAGGATGTCCTTGAAGCAACCACCACCAGTTTTACAACATCTACCCCTACCACCACCACCACACACACAGCTATGAAACCCAAAGCAACTAATTTGAAAATGTGGACTATAGCATAATTAAAACAGAAAAGTAGGGCTGAAAGTGAAAAGTTCCAGAAGCCTTGACATTGAAGAATATTCAGTATGACTCAATAATATAAAATTATCATCCTTGTTGACGCTCTGTTGCACCAGATGTTAAACAAACAAGTAGCTGTTCGTGTTGCTGTAATCTGACATGATTATCATTCGTCGGCTTGTATAATTAAAACACAGTGTAATACATAGCATAGCTAAGGCCTATGCACATCACAAAATATTTGTTTGCTGTATTTCGAGGGTATTCCCAACACATAGATTGCCTTGTGTGCGTTACCAACCGCAAAGCTGTCTTCTTCTTCTATAAATGTTAATGGTTAACGTCCGCATCCACCGTAGGTGATATCGCAAATAAGTTGCCTTATTTTACTATTCTCAGGACATGCGATGGGTTCTTTACTGTGCGAAGAAACTACAGTACCCGGAATAAACTCTCGAGGTTGAGAAGACGCCCCTATCTCCAAGCAACATACCGGTCGGTCAGAGTTCAAAGCGTCATGCTCTAGGCCACCCCAATCACAAAGTACACATGATTGGTAAATCTATTTTCAAATCTTTTTATTATAGATCTAGTAGGTCAGAAATAATCATTGGTGTTACTGACGAGTGTATGCACACCCTCTTACTTTCATGTGGTCGCCTATGCACCTCATCCTTTTACGTTTTACATTTCAGATTTTAAGGGTATAAAAGCAATTGTCATAAAATAAACACAAACAAAATAAAATCACAAAACAAAGTCCGGTGCGTGCCAGAGTTAGTTTGGGCCTGGCTTAAAGCTGACTATCATTTCTCTTGAACGTTTTTTATCGAGAAGCGTGTATAACAGTCCAGGGTATTGATGTAGACGCTGATATAACAATTCTAGGAATAATTTATAAAATAGGTTGTATGTGAATGTTAGTAGATGAGAATTGGTCGACAAGAAGAATATTAATATAGTTGGTACACAGTTTATGGATAATATGTTGACTATAGATAGAGTATTAATCTGTCTGCTTATATCCAATCATGTTTATTGTATATTAGGTAAGTTTAATATATTTATTAAATCATTATATAATAGGTAAAGTCTACTGATTAGTTTAGCGTTACATGTTCTAACATAGCTAACTTTATAATTCTATCTGTCTCCATGGTTACTATATCTATAAGTATAATTCTTTCCCACTGATATCCTGCAAAGGGGGTGGGTGTGTGAAAAGTCATAGAATGCCGAAAAGTTCGTCATCTCAAGGCCACAATGTTTCTACAAATCTATTAGAGATTATAGCTCCTATTATGTTCACAAGGAGACGGGGGTATATTAGTCCAGGAGCTAATGACAAAATAATATGGTCATCAGTTACAAAAGGTTTGACCCCCCAAATTTGTACCAGCTGTCCACACGAGTAAAAATCAATTGGTCAGATCGTGCACTGCTGGGGCATTTCGCCACAGCAGCACCTTAAAGTAGCGCCCAGGGGGCCTAAAATTAGGTCATAAGTTACATGGCTGAAACTTTCTAGGGACAATGGTATCCGTAGTCGGAGTAAATATTTCACAAATCTAACCAAAATTTCCGGGACTTTCCCCAAGTCAGACCACGCCCAATATCGCTTCACGGGACCAATAATATGGTCATAAGTTACATGGCTGAAACAAACCAGAAACAAAGATCCATACTTGGTAATTATAATTTTCAAAAATCTAACCAAAAGTTTGGAGGCTTTCCCCAAGTCAGATCGCTCTAAAATATGGCCGACCACGCCCTAAAAATGGGACTTTTTATATGGTCATAAGTTACATGGCTGAAACTTAACAGAAACAAAGATCTACACTTGGTAAATACAATTTTTAAAAATCTAACCAAAAGTTTTGGGGCTTTCCCCAACTCAGATCGCTCTAAAGTATGGCCGACCACGCCCTAAAAATGGGACTTTTATATGGTCATAAGTTTCATGTCTGAAACTTACCAGAAACAAACATCCACACTTGCCAAATACAATTTTTAAAAATCTAACCAAAAGTTTGGGGGCTTTCCCCAGGTCAGATCACTCAAAAGTATGACCGACCACGCCCTAAAAATTGGGCTTTTTATATGGTCATCAGTTAAATGGATGAAACGTAACAGAAACAAAGACTCCCACTTGGTAAATGGTAAATACGATTTTCAAAAATCTAACCAAAGGCTTGGGGGCTTTCCCAATGTTAGATCGCTGTAAAGTATGGCCGACCACGCCCTAAAAATAGGGCTTTTTATATGGTCATCAGTTACATGGCTGAAACTTACCAGAAACAAAGATCCATACTTGGAAAACATATTTTTCAAAAATCTAACCAAAAATGTTGGGGCTTTCCTCGCGTCAGATCGTCCTAAAGTCCACCTGACCACGCCCTAACAATTGGACTTTTTATATGGTCATCAGTTACATGGCCAAAACTTACCAGAAATATTGTTCCATGCATGACAAATGTATTTTTTTGAAAATCGAACCATAAATGTTGGGGCTTTCCCCAAGAAAGATGGGCTTTAAAATTGCCGCCCCACCCACCCTTTCTATATCATCTAAATATATTTGCATTTCTTCGAAGGGCACTTAAAATTGCTGATGAATGTGGAAAAACATGCATCTGTGTAACATATGATTAAGTCATTGCAAAGGTTGCACTACAAATCCAAGCTGAAGAATCAACAACATTTGATTCTGTATTTGTCCAACTTGGCGCTTTTCACACTGAATTGGCCTCTTTCAAAGCGGTTGGGAAATTCATTGCTGAATCCAGAGGACCGTATCTTTTAACAAAATGTGGAGTGCTGGCTTCTGGTTCACTTAATGGATTTATTAGTGGAAACCATTACAACAAGTATACTATTCAAAAAAAGTAGGGGATATTTGATTTTGGGGGCATAATACTAAAATATGCAAATGACTACGAAAAAAGTCACTATAGAACCTAACAGAAGAAACATTTCCAGTTACATGTGACGCCCAAACGCACCAACAGCTACCACATGGAATGCAGGTGATGCTTGGGATCATCATGGGGGTCCAACCCAAGATTTGAATGTTACAGTCATTGTGGCATTGAATTCCAGGGTGAAAACATCAGTTTAATTGTTTTAGTGACCAGAAAACAAATTTTGATATGCGTCGGCTTACCCAAAATGAAAGGTTACGCGCCCTTGGCATGCTACAGATCGGCACAACACAGGCGGTTGTGGCGCGGACGATGAATGTTTCTCAGTCTGTCATAAGCAGACTATGGTCCAGATACCGTGATACACAATCTGTACAGGACAGACCACGCTCAGGTCGACCAAGGGCGACAACTCAAGCCCAGGATCGATTTATCCGTACCTTGGCCTTGAGAAATCGTGTCATCACAGCAAATCAGATCAGCGCTCGTCTTCAAACAGACACTGGTGTGAGAGTGAATGGCCAGACGATTCGGAATCGACTGCATAGGGGTCACCTTCGCGCCCGACGTCCTTGCGTGATCCCTTGTTTGAGAGATCATCACATTCAGGCAAGACGTCGTTGGTGTAGGGATCGTCAAAACTGGGATAATCGACGCTGGAGCAATGTGATGTTTTCAGATGAGTCAAGGTTCACTGTTGATATTTTGGACAGACGTAGGAGGGTGTGGCGTCGTCGAAACGAGCGCTTCCAAGACGTTAACGTCATCAGACATGATCGATTTGGGGGTGGTTCTGTTATGGTGTGGGGAAGCATCACTGTTGCTGGAAGAACGGCTTTACATGTTGTTGCAGGGCGTGTTACAGGCCAGTACTACCGGGACAACATCTTGGCAGTCCATGTTGTGCCGTTCGCACGACGTCATGGCCGCCGTTTCATCTTCCAGGATGACAACGCAAGATGTCACAGGGCCAGGATCGTTACAGGTTACCTCCAACAACAGAACATCACCACATTACCTTGGCCAGCACTGAGTCCCGACCTCTCCCCCATCGAGCATGTCTGGGACATGCTTGGACAGAGGTTACGTCAACGTCAACAACGTCCTGCCAATGTCCAAGAACTTGCTGCTGCGTTGCAACAGGAATGGGACAATCTGGACCAAAATGACCTTAGACGTCTCATTAGGAGTATGCCACGTCGGATCAATGCTTGTTTGGCAAACAGAGGAGGATTTACCCGTTACTGACTTTGTTGTGATGCTGTGGTAACTTTGCTGTTTGACCCCGGGTATCATTTTACCCTTATAATGGTCAGTCTGTGCCTTACTTAGTCTAATGATCATTTGGAATAAATCGATGAATGTGAACTTCATTTCATTTTGTCATTTGTTTCGTCGTCAGTTTCATTAGGTGACTTTAATAACACTTAAAAATCAAATATCCCCTACTTTTTTTGAATAGTATATGATAGTGATAAGACAGCATAAGACAATAGAGGACTCAAAAAAATAGTCAATAATTAACAATGATCCATTAATTATCTTAATCTATCCTATGATAATTCCCCACATACTTTCCCTAAATAATACCCATCACAACAGATTAACACCCGTGTATATATGTTCTCTGTTAGTTAAGACCATGTAAGTTTACTATTGAAATTGCATAAATTGTACTTTGTCAATCTCCGTGCAATGAAATTATTTCGGCAACAAAGTTAATACAGCTTTATGGTTACGCTAATATTTGTGGATATGAAAATGTGTCGGTTTTATTTTATTATTTTTTAATACTTGTATGATTTAAAGTTGACGATACTGCAAATTGTGATATTTATGTTGAATAGCAGGGGCGTACATAACGATTTTGTTTGGGGGGGGGGGTGTTTAGCCAAAATGCGACCGACTGATGCACATTCGCCCCCACCCCGCCCACCCTTAGTACGAGTGACGCAATCAGCCGAGCACAACAGGTGTGAGTTTCTAGGAAATATGGGGGTGGGGAAGGTGTGGTTTCAAATCTAGGTCGTCACCCACAATCAAAATACTGGCTATAACATTAAGCTTCCAGGTAGAACATAGATAGTATTGTATAATTATATAGTTGTTTCATTTAAGTTCATATATAGTTTATGTCATATATCATGATTGTGCCTATAACAAAAGTAATTTGGAGAAAATTTTGAAAAATTGATTCAATATCCCGGCATTTGAGGTCATTGCTGGGAGAAATTCTTGTGGACGACAGGACCAGAAATGTCAGTCAATGGGACAGAATCTCGAGATCTTTTTTTGCAAGAGTTGACATAACATCTGTACAATCTGACGACCCTCGACCTACACACCAGTGGTACTACAAACTGGGTAGTTCACTATAATTGTGAATATGATGGTGAGACAGTATAAGACAACAGATGAGGAGTAGAAGAATGGTGTTATAATGGAATTGAGCGCCGCAGATATGTAACAGAGTTTATAAATTTTTGGGACTGAGCTATGTCATGGAAAATGGAACCAAATTCTCGTTAACGAGAGGATAAGAAATGCACAGAATCTTGAGGCTAATCTGTCAATTTCGCCTGTTTTGTTATTGTTTGTTCACCTCATTGATTCATTTAGTCTGCAAAGACCGACTGCGGTAAGTACTTTTTTTGAGACCGACTATTTTTTTGCCATGGTAGAAAACATTTCATAGAACAACAAACTCACAACAGAATAAGAGTGACAAACATTTTTCAAACATGACAAGCAGACGGTTATTTTATACTATAGTTTTGTGTGACTTATGCAATTTGCTCACGGATTCACGCAAATACATAGTATTTGGGATCTATTCTGACATTGTTTTTGAGACTGACTGCAGTGACTGCGCTTATTTTGAGACCGAATATTTTTCTCCCTGGGTCCCTGGGTAAAATTTTGTTGTTAGACCGACATACTCACGACAGAATAAGAGTGACGTATGGAATTTAAGCTCACAGATTCACGCAAATACATAGTGTTTGGGATCTATTCTGACATTGTGTTTGAGACCGACTGCAGTGACTGAACTTATTATGAGACCGACTATTTTTCTCCCTGGGTAAAATTTTGTTGTTCGACCAACTACTCACAACAGAATAAGAGTGAAACACGTTTTTGAGACCGACTGCAGTGACTGAACTTATTATGAGACCGACTATTTTTCTCCCTGGGTAAAATTTTGTCGTTAGACCAACATACTCACAACAGAATAAGAGTGAAACACAACATCTTTTCAAACATGTTAAGTTAACAAGGTTATTGTATGCTAAAGTTTTGCGCGAGTAGCTTGACGTATGCAGTGAGCACTTACTTTGATATCGACTTCTCCAATTTTTCGACCGACTGCACTGATTTTGCGACCGACTATTTTTTTTCCTAGGGGGTGGTACCCCCCCCCACACACACATTTACGCAGCTGTTGAATAGTATTTCTTCTGTATCATTTAGCCCTTCTCTTATTGCAGGGTATATTTTATGCAATATAAAACGATGGGTGCTGACGTGCCATATCGAATTCATTCATCTAAAACTCAGTGATGTCGTCAAAGTTTTCACTAAAATGATCTGAATACGGTTCTGAATATTATTACTATTATATTATATATTGTACCCCAATAGTAATCTAGGGTAATATGTATATCCTGATATGAAAGATGCGTCCGGTGTAACATCCTGTTGACCTTGATACCGACAACATTATTATAGTTTTATATATTTAATAACTCATTATAATCTATTACGTGTCGACCTTAGTTCAGGATAATTGGTCGACAATTATAAAATCGGTTGTATGTGAATCTTAATAGAGGAGGACTTGTCGGCAACAGGAACATTATTATAGTTGGTACAATGTTTATAGATAAAATGTTCACTATAGATAGAGTATTACTCTGTCTGCTTGCATCCACTCATGTTTATTGTATATTAGGTAAGTTTAATATATTTAATAAATCATTATCTATTAGTTAAAGTTCTAGTTTTCGTTTGAAAGTCAAATACATTCCGCCAAAAGGCAAATAAATCATTCTTTCCGAACCATATATATACCTCCATAGTCTAAACATCATATAGTAACAGTACACAATTTCTTATTGGAATTTGGTACACTATTAGAAAGTAAATGGCGTCAAAATCCGGTGAATTGGATCTTGTGCCTACTGAATTTGTGGAGGACTATACAGATGAATTGGTAACTGTATTATTACCAATAGTTAATACATCGTTTGAATCTGGGAATTTCTCCGCCAACGGTAAAGCTGCCATTGCTCACTTCCCTCATTAAAAAACTTGGACTAGATCCTAACACGCCCGCCCGTCCGTTCGTCTGTCTGTCCGTCACACTTTTTGGGACACAATAACTCTCTTTCTAATTGAGCTAGAATGTTCAAACTTTGTGTAGGTGTTTATTAGGTCGATGCCTTGGTGGAGTTCGGAGATGAACATTTTCTGCTTAGGGTAATCAGAGATAAGCAATTTGATTGGTTGATGCTTTAGGGCACGATAACTTTAGTTATAATGAAGTTAGGGTGATGAAACTCTTAATATAGATTCATTATAGCGGGGTGAGCAATTTCATTGGTCGATGCTTTGGGCCAAGACAACCTTGATTCTATCAGATAGAGAGTGATGAAATCTAGTTTATAGTTTGATTGCTAGATACTTTTGAAAAATATAAATGTGCAATTAATTGATATGTGTCCTCTACTTATTTTTGGATTTCGGCGGGGGACATCAGCCTCGCTGTTGGCTTGTTTCAAATAAATGTACGGACAACTTGCCAATCGTTCACAATTTATACTAGCGAAATATTGGACTCGCGTTTCGTATTTCACTGTAAGAGCACGTGTGGAGTGTCTGTATTTTAAGTCGTTTAATGGTCTCGAGCGCAAAACATTGCGTAATATATTGTTAAAACACTCGGGCCTACGGTCTTCCTGTTGTTACAATATATTACTTAATGTCGCGTTCTCCATCATTAAACAATACTTAAAATACAGATGTGACGTCATCCTTTCCAATAATGCACGGGCAACTTGTCAACCGTATATTATCTATACTAGATGAAATATTGGACTCGTGTGATGTATTTATTTCATTGAAAACCACGTGCGGGACAGTGTCTGTATTTTAAGTTGTTTATTTGCCTCGAGCTAAAGGCATTGTGTAATATATTGAAACAACACTCGGCTAACGCCGCGTAGGGTATCATTACTTTATGACTCGCTCTCGACTTGTGACATCTAGAGGTACCACACGCTAAAGACGCGATTTTTCGGTCAACTATCGGGGCATACTCCAGGAAGTTACGGTCTGATAGGCGCGAATATGGAAAGGAACCAAGATCATTGGGTTATATGTTATAAAAATATGTCTCAAGTTTCATCAAAATAGGATAAAAAATGTGACCTCTAGGGTGTTCACAAGCTAAAACTTGATTTTGCGTACAATCAGGGGCCATAATCCATGGAATTACGATTAGATACATTGCAAATATCACAAGGAACCGCAAACATTGGGAGATAAACCTATATTTCAAAATTGGTAAAAAAGGGATAAAAATTAGGACTGGTAGAGTGTCCACAAACAAATTGTGGGCGGACGGCATGGGACGACGAAAATGTATGTCCACATAAAAAAGGGAAGCATTTTTGTCATCTCCTGATAGTTATCAAAAAACCCCAACAGAATTCCTTTATTTTTTGTGGCCTAGATATTTAGCTGGACCTAAGGCACGTGCCTTATATTTGGCTTATAAAGATGAGATTACTAAAGCACGCACGTTTCGTCTCAATGTCATCTTATTTTATCTACACCAAGGTGGGGGTCTTCTCTGTGGATCTAGTTCATGAAAACAACAATATAGAGAAACATCATGGACAGTGAACGTACAGTTATAGAGGCTGCTGTGGACCGGATCATAAAAATTAAACAAGATTGAACTAAGTGTTGTGAACTTACAGTTATGGAGGCTGATAACGTCTGCTACATTTGTAATGCGCGCGCTTCATGTCATACGTCCCCGATCCATTCACTTATTTGATATTTGTTTATTTTGTTGCAATGTCTGTTGTCTGTCTTGTCCGCAGGTATATCTTGTAGATTTTGGTTTTGTATGTAGTGCGGTCCTCCTGCACTTACTATTAGAGTGTTGACGCCTAATCGAATCAACCATGTATGCCGACAAGGGGTCGATAAGCATGCCAACACAATCCTAATTAAATGCCTCGCACGGTCATTTGCGATTACAAACATAACAAATATGGACTGACCGGGAGACTACTTTATACACCCGAACTACGTGAATGTTTTCATATTTTCAGGATCCTTGAATGTGGCTCTTAATAAACCAACATGGCAAAGTTCAACGGCTTGGGGTGCCGTATCATCTAGAGTTGTGGATGGTAATACTAATCAGACCTGGCCTGGGGAAAGTTGTTCATCGACTACTAACAAAGGTGTAAGACAATGGTTGTGTGTTGATCTAAAACAGAGTTTTGATATCAGTAGTATGAAGATATTCAACTTATTAGGTGGAAGTACGTACTAATATAACAAGACGGAACTGTAACATTCAATAAACTATAGTAACGACTTCTAAGTTACCTTTTGAAACTTTGTGTCTGAAAGCAGAATGATATCTGATGATTAAATATTAGAATCATAGTTTGCAATACATGCAGTTCAATCAACACAGTTTTGATTTTGTTATTTTTAGATGTGGAAATGGCGCCACTGGGTGACTAATTGGTTAAAAAACAAAGCATTTATCTGATAAAACAGGATATTAAGTTTGTCAAGTTATTGCTCCTGAACTGACGGTCCCTTATAAGTGTTTAGATTACGAAGTGCACGTAACAGATCCATAGTCTTAAATTCCCACCCAATTCATTAATTACAATATGCCGAATAATAAGATTTGTGGATGTTTTAAATTAGTTTAAAGGTGTTGATATTATTATTAATAGAGTAGGTTGAACAAATAGTAAATGTGGCAAGAATATAATTTCTGATTATGTTTAGCATTATCACATTATTGTTACATACATTTCATATTGTTTTTAAATTGTTAGATGTGATACAAGCCCCACTGAGTGAGATACATACAATTTATATTGTCTCTAGGTAATAAATGGATGAAAGGGTTAGAGTATAGTTTCTGATTATTTCCAGATTTATTAGACAGATTCATGTTTCTAACCTGACAGTTTATAGTTCTATATAATTTATATTGTTTCCAGGTGGATTGTTGAAAGGATTCGAGGTTAGATTTAGTTCTACTGGTCACTGTAATGAAACAGGTTTTATATCAGCTACACCTTGTTATAAAGACCAGACATCAACAGCACAATCTGTATATACCATAGAGAGATGTAATCAACCATCTGTACCATCATTATCAGCTAGATATGTTTTTGTGTCAGTAAAACGTCAATTTCTGTCCATATGTGAACTAGAAATTTTCACAGGTAAGTTTATTACTGACTCAACAATCTTATTTCCGAGTAAGGGAATCTACTATATAGATACAACGGCACGAAAATATTAGATATTCTACAAAACGTATGTGCCCTGGCTGTACAGAAAGTACTTCTTAAATTCATCAAATAAATGAGAACATATTTTCTAGAATAGATAGGCAGCATTCGTAGTCTCACCATTTGATCAAAATTAGAAGCCATAAATTTGACAAATAGTAAATGTAACCGCCAATCTTCGTTAGTTACAGGGCATTTGGGGAGGGGGAATTCAAACGAGTCCTTCTTCACTTGCACTAATTGCAGTAAATAAAGTACTTAAGAAATAACTCTACTGTAGTAAGAAATAACTGTATTTACGGTAGAAACTTCAAGATTTACTGTAACGTACAATGTATAACATTAAGAACTTAGTGAGTAAGAACTGAAGAACTGAAGAACTGTTTCTGCAAAAACAACAATAATGTTCGTATATAAGTAGATGTACACAATGGAATAAATGTATTTAAACTTATAGCCTTTTATGAATTATTCCATGATATGACGAGAAGAGCAAAGCTTATTACTATAAAATATAAAATGGGAGAGCCAGTTCGGGGCAGAACCAGCCAATACATAGCCAGGGAACCTAGGTTTTCACATCACACATGCACTGTGTTATGAAGTGAAATCTTACTTAATATACTGCTGATACATAACTGACTGTATTTAGACATATAATGTAATTAAAATGAGTACTGACAATATCACATCAAACTTACGAATATGTTGAACGTTCCCAATCTTGGATTGACAATAAGATATGGATAAGAAAATGGAGATAAATCAAGGCGTCCTACGCAACAGGCTAAGGGGAATATGGCTGCTCAAAACCCATGTGCTCAGTCCCAGTTTTCCAGTCACAAGTTCATGATTTAACCCAAAAGACAAAAAGGAGTTATCTCCCCTGAATCATAAAGTATAACATTAAAGGCTGTGCCTACATACCCGGCCCCTTTAAATGTGGAACATTAATGTGAAACATTTAAACTAATACATACAATATTTATAATGTATGAAAAAATGAAATACAGAATCTCAAATTAAACCGTCAATAAACAATTTCAAACTTTCAAAATGTCACTTTAAATATGGAACTGTTACTTAAGTTGTAAGCTTTATATAATCACACAAGCAGTTTAAAGTTTTAGTCTTTCGTAGATTCAAGCAAAACACACTTGGTAACGGGGCGTTCTAGAACAGTTGTTTTAGTCTTGACCTTAACAGAACGTATCAATCCATCTTTTCCTGGTACAACAGCGATAACACGCGCTAAGGGCCAAACTACACGGGGTAGACTATCATCAACCAATAAAACCATGTCATTGATTTTCAAATGTTCGTTTGGATTAATAAATCTCTGTCTGATTTGTAGTAGCGGCAAGTACTCTTCTCCAGCGTTTCCAAAACAAATCGGCCATATATTGCACCTGTCTCCAACGTTTACGCGAGTAAAGGTCCTGTTTAATAAAAACACCTGGAGAAAGTGTTGGCTCTGATCTTAATAAAAGAAGATGATTTGGTGTAAGAGCTTCCATATCTTGGACATCGTCTGATACAGGAGTAATAGGTCTTCCATTAATGATGCCTTCAACTTCGCATATAAGAGTGGATAGGCCTTCGTCGTCTAATATCTGTTCTGTCATAAGTGCGTTGAGAACTTTTCTTACGGTACGTATGCACCTCTCCCATACACCGCCGTGATGTGAAGCTGCTGGGGTATTGAAAATCCACTTGACGTACTTCTGTAGTAGAAAATCATTAATCCTTTTCTGATTCCAATCATCAATTGCAGATTTAAGTTCGCGATTTCCACCAACAAAATTGGTTCCATTGTCTGTTCGAATTTCAGACGGTACTCCTCTTCTGGCAATAAATCTGCGTAATGCGTTAATAAACGAATCGGTGTCTAAGGAATGCGTTACTTCAATGCGTACAGCACGTACAGCTAGACATGTGAATATACATCCATACCTCTTCAACTGACTTCTTCCTCGTTTTATTAGAAAAGGTCCAAAGAAATCAATGCCAACAAAGGTGAATGGTGGCTTTTCTGCAGTTACTCTGTCTTCAGGAAGATCTGCAAATTTCTGTTGAATCGGTTTAGCCTGTCTCTTGCGGCAACTTATACATTTGGATAAAATACTTCTAACCGCGGAGTTGACTTTAATAATCCAAAATTTCTTTCTGATCATTGAAATAACATATTCTCTACCAGAATGTCCTGATAAATGATGAAAGTGACGTATAATCAAAGTACTGATGTGATGATTCTTAGGCAAAATAATAGGGTGTTTGGATTCAAATAACATTGTTGCATGTCTCAGTCTACCACCAACTCTTATAAGTCCATCAGAAAAAATGGGTCCAATTTACGAATATTGCTGGATTACTTCACATTTCCATGCTGATTTTGACTTAAGGCTATGAATTCTTCATGAAAGATTTCTTTCTGGATATACTTCAAAATTTCAAGCTCAGCAGAAATGATTTCCTCCACTGTCAAGGGCTGAAAATTGGTATACTTCAAAGTTGCTGGATTGTCTCCCTTTACCTTATTTCTACATGCTGTCAGTAAATTTTTCTTGTATCTCAAAATGTAAGCTATACATCTTTTAAGGCGAAACCATGAGGAGAATCTATTGAATATCCTGTTTACAATGTCTACATCATTTTCAACAACTAAATTACATTTCTTCTCGATCTTTACTTCTGGGTCATCTGACGAAATACTATCTTGTACATTATTCGGGTATACGGTTTAGTACATCTTGTGAATTTGAAATCCATTTAGTAAGTCGGAATCCTTGTCGTGACAATAGTTCTCTTAAATGTCTGGTAATTTCTTTGGCTTCATCTTCGGTAGCGGTAGATTTCAAGAAATCATCAACGTAAAAGTTTCTCTGTATACAGCTGATCAGCTCTTCATTCGAAGTGTCTGTAACAGGGCAAAATTGCAACAACTTGGTGAAGAGACGGCACCAAAGAGGTGTACTTTCATTCTATAGGTAGATGGTTCTTTCTTGATGTCATTCTCTGGCCACCATAAAAATCTTAAAGCATTTCTGTGTTCCATTGGTACGTGGACTTGATGAAACATTGCTTCAATATCGGCTAACAATGCTATGTGTTGCTGTCGAAATCTTGACAAAACTCCTACTAACGTATTAGTGAGATTGGGGCCCTGTAGAAGACATTCATTCAATGATATTCCATGGTATCTTGCAGAACAATCATATACTACTCTGATCTTTCCTGGCTTCTTAGGATTAAAGACTGGATGATGCGGCAAATACCAGTTAGGAACAACTGACTTTTCATCTGGGTCTATCTTCTCTGCATAACCATTATCTAGTAGGTTATCAATGAATTCAGAGTACTTGTCAAATAAGTTTGGGTCTGTTAGTAATCTTCGTTTCAGGAGATGTAATCTGTGCTCTGCTAATGGTTTATTATCAGGCATACAAGGGGGATAACTCTTCCATGGTAGAGTTATTTCATAGTGCTTTTCTTGATTCAACTTGACTGTTTGCTCCATTATTGACATCGCTTTATGGTCTTCTTGTGACATTTCTTTGTTAACTTCTACAATTGAATCATTGAACTCTCTGTTACAAAATTCCTTGAATTGTTCACTTAATCTTTCGTCACACTTTATGAAGTTAGCAGTGTGTCGTTTACAAAATGTTTTCCTGTTTAATGGTCCGTTGACAACCCAACCAAGTTTGGTACGTATAGCATAAGGACTTCCATCTTTACTAGGTCTTATTTCAATTGGTTCGAGAGCAGATATGTTGTCATTTCCAATCAACAAATCAACATCAGCATCTATATTAGGTAAGTTGATATCCTTAAAGTGCGGCCATTCTTCAATATCTTCTTGTATTGGTACATCAGACTTGGTAAGTGGTATGCTTGGTCTTGAAAAAACAAAGGGTAAATCAATGAGGTGTATTTCATCTAAATCATAGATTTGTAGGCTGACAATTCGACTTTCGTTCACACTATCTTCTTTGTCAATAGTGTTGAGTGATATAGATGTCTCCTGTCCTTCTATACCAAGTTTTCTTAGTAGCCTATTAGTGCAAAAAGTCGAATTAGAGCCATTATCTAACAGCGAACGAATAATGATTGGAGTTTTAACGCCATTAGTTTTCACCTTTACAGTAGCTACTGGCAAACCAATAAAGGATGATCTTCCATCAGTAGAAGTGGAGTACGTTTGTGAAAACCCGTTCTTAACATTAGCTATTGCAGTGGTATCTTGTATAGTATCTGGTGCCTTCCCGCTGTTACATGGTACATGGTTGATATGGGTCGGTTGATGCAACAGTGTGTGGTGTCTTCCGTGGCACTCTTTACATCTAAACTTACTCTTACAATGTTTTGATCTATGACCATGGTAAAGACAATTAAAACAGAGACCTTTAATCATAACTATCTTTGCTCTCTCTTCAAGTGGCAATCGTTGAAATAGGTTGCAGGATGATAATGGATGATCTGAATTACATTGAGGGCATCCGCCTGGGGATTTTCCTGTCATTGGGCTTGAATAATTACTATATGATGACTGTCTGCTATCAACTTGTGAGAAGAAACTTGAGCCACTAGATCTGTATTGCGGGGTTCTCTTCTTGTCGTAAGATCGCTCCCTGGAATCGTTGGCATTGTGTATGTGTAGGTTGCCAAATACAGGGTGTGTTGTGATCCTGGCCTCTTTGTCAACAAATTCTACTACGTCATCTAAAGTTATTTCACGGTCGTATCTTTCTGCTATTGTATCTGCTACTGTACGCCATCTTCTTCTAATGTCGTATGGGAGTCGGTTTACTACTTTCTTCAAACTATCTGCGCTTTCAATCTTGGAAATGTAGCCGATTTCTTTGAGAGCATTTTTACATGTTGTGAGGGCTGCAGACAGTTTTTGTAGAGCTTCTCCATCTTCTGACTTTATAGGAGGACCCTGTGTTAATCTATCAACGTAAGCTGATGCAATTCTGTAATTCTGCCCGAATCTCTTCTTTAACAGACATCTGGCTTCATTATAGCCTTCTGTGGGTTTCATAGATAGACAGCTGCGCATTACTTCCTTTACTTCTCCACTAGTATACTGAACTAGATAATATAATCGAGCGTTATCATCTTCTGTCTTCGTTTCTATGATATTCTCAAAAGCTCTGATAAATCCACTGTATTCCAAGGGATCACCATTAAAGGTAGGAACTTCTGAATTAGGTAATTTAAGGGCTAATGCATTCTGTTTTTGTTGTTTCAACATCTTATCCATGAACTGAGTTTGAGACATCAGGATGTGTTGGAAAACATCAGGCTCTATTGGCTCTGGCGTTGGTATATGTGGCAAGTCAGATGATCTTGAATCAGTAGAGGACTTTCTTCTTAGGTCATTACTTAAAGATGGTGACAAATCCTCCACGTTTTGATGTACAGTCGGCACATCATCTTCTGATTCTACAACTGGTTGCGACACATCACATCTTGGATCAACTTCTATTTCTTTTTCGCTATCTTCAGCTGCTATAAATTCTAACAACTCTTGTTCAGCCTTTAATACTCTGAGTCTTGCCTGTAGTGCCTTTAACTTCTTGGCCCTGGGGGTATCTGCATCATTCGCAGTCTTATGACGGGCAGGGGTAACAACTTTTGATTCTTCTATAATTTCTGTGTTATCTTCTTCAAAATCTTCAGAATTGTTATATTCAGGTTGGTTTTCAATTTCAGCTGTAATATCTATCGTCTGTTTGCCATCATATCTTCTGCCAGATCTTGTTACCTTGTGTTCTTCTTGTTCAGTCTTGCTGGCAGTGTCTTGGTTACGCGTATCTGTTATGATTTCATCACCATTTTAATCCATTTTGAAATTATTCTTGTGCTTGTCTTATTTCAATCATGTGTTTAAACGAAGACGATCATATTCAAACTAATGTAACCGCTAATCTTCGTTAGTTACAGGGCATTTGGGGAGGGGGAATTCAAACGAGTCCTTCTTCACTTGCACTAATTGCAGTAAATAAAGTACTTAAGAAATAACTCTACTGTAGTAAGAAATAACTGTATTACGGTAGAAACTTCAAGATTTACTGTAACGTACAATGTATAACATTAAGAACTTAGTGAGTAAGAACTGAAGAACTGAAGAACTGTTTCTGCAAAAACAACAATAATGTTCGTATATAAGTAGATGTACACAATGGAATAAATGTATTTAAACTTGTAAGCCTTTTATGAATTATTCCATGATATGACGAGAAGAGCAAAGCTTATTACTATAAAATATAAAATGGGAGAGCCAGTTCGGGGCAGAACCAGCCAATACATAGCCAGGGAACCTAGGTTTTCACATCACACATGCACTGTGTTATGAAGTGAAATCTTACTTAATATACTGCTGATACATAACTGACTGTATTTAGACATATAATGTAATTAAAATGAGTACTGACAATATCACATCAAACTTACGAATATGTTGAACGTTCCCAATCTTGGATTGACAATAAGATATGGATAAGAAAATGGAGATAAATCAAGGCGTCCTACGCAACAGGCTAAGGGGAATATGGCTGCTCAAAACCCATGTGCTCAGTCCCAATTTTCCAGTCACAAGTTCATGATTTAACCCAAAAGACAAAAAGGAGTTATCTCCCCTGAATCATAAAGTATAACATTAAAGGCTGTGCCTACAGTAAATGATTAACATTTGGAGGTTTAAAACGACGTAAGGTGATAAGTCTCGAGGGGAGGTTCGTACTTCAGCTAAGTCTATACCAACAATATGTATAAACAACCTAAGGCCCCTATCAAACTGTGTTGATTTTTGTACCCGAAAAACCACGATTACACTTATAAAATCAGACTTATTGGCTTCTACGACAGTATAGTATTGCCTTAAAGTCACCGCCATACTATTTTGTATACACACTATTAAAAAAACTTTCCTTATCGGCTGCCTCTCATGTGACAAGACTAGATTACGACTGTGGTAACAACTAATTGCGACTGTTCAAGCTGATTTCCACATCAAATACCCAGCACAACGTAATGATGTGATTACACAGCAGTCGTATTCACGGATACTTAGAACGAGGTAATGTCGTCATTACATAGCAGTTGTATTCTCGGATACTTAGAACGGCGTAATGTCATCATTACATAGCAGTTGTATTCACGGATACCACAGATAGTCGCATTACTATCCATAGAAACACAGCGACGCGCAATGCATCTTGGGAATTGTCTGTAATAAACACACACTGATAATTCGCCCAACGTTGCAATATCTATATCGATGAACTAAATCTCTTTAATTTCGTAGTTTTATATTATTTTCGGTAACAACACTACCGAAAATTATCACATACAATCATATGTTAGGTGTGTGTGTGAGTTTCGGGAATTTATAAAACATGATTCATATTTTTAAAACATGCATAAACGGAGCGTAGCGTGGTAAGGCCCGGAGTGAATATGAAGTATTATTAAGTGAAAGACTACAATTGTGACGGTTTACGAATTGGTCTATTAGGCCGTAAATTATTGTCGATTTTAATTTTTTTATTAACTTTAAAATTAATCCACTAAATACTTGTTGTTTCGATTCCT
This sequence comes from Patella ulyssiponensis, assembly GCA_963678685.1. Classification (NCBI taxonomy): domain Eukaryota; kingdom Metazoa; phylum Mollusca; class Gastropoda; family Patellidae; genus Patella; species Patella ulyssiponensis. Next base: position 77,051,071 of record OY783230.1, read on the forward strand.
AGATTTGAAATGTAATTTCCATAAACCTTAAAATGGCCCATTTGAAAATGTCAATGTGCCACGCCCTTTTTGGATAAGGCCTATTTTACTCAACCTGATTTATTTTTTTCTCCCTAAGAAAATTACATTTGTCTTCTAGAGCTTATTACAGTGTGTTTCTCTTATATATTTTATGTTAATAAAGAAAACTTCAGTAAAATAGAAATTAATAATTTAAGAATATTAAAATTAAATTTCAAATAGGCCCATAGGCCTATATATAGACCTTACATTTTCAAATACACAGATTTGAGCCGTTGGTTGTTTTCAAAGATAAAATACCTTTGGCTTCAATGTTGACTCACTGTGTGTTTTTATGATCTATTAATTGATGTAGACTTTTATTTTTAAAAAATAATAAAAAAAAATAATTAAAGATTTTTAAAATTCTTGAGAATGAATATTTTGCATATTGCCCTGGGTGTCATTCATTGTGTTAACGCCCTTTGTGGGCCCCTTAATGAAATTGTCCATTGTACACCACTGCGCGAGAAAATATTAAATTATTATCAATCTGAAGTGTACTCTAGATATCCATGACATTACCCGTACCGAAATGAAGTGTTCACTTCCCGCGAAGCGTTCATTTCTGACACACTTCTAGGAACACTTCCAACGAAGCGTTCATTTCTGAGACACTTCTAGGAACGCTTCCTTTGAAGTGCTATAAAAACTTCATCGACATGCTAATTTCGTCGTCACTTCAAAAAGATAGTCTGTTTTCAGAGCATTTTATCGTCACTTCTGAAAGATAGTCGATATACAATTGCATGCTATCCACACTTCTAAAAGATAGTCTATATACAACTGCGTGTCATTAACACTTTTAAAAGATAGTCTACATACAACTGCGTCTCATCAACACTCCTGAAAGATAGTCTATATACAACTGCGTGTCATGTATACTTCTAAAAGATAGTCTATATACAACTGCGTCTCATCAACACCTCTGAAAGATAGTCTATATACAACTGCGTGTCATTAATACTTCTAAAAGATAGTCTATATACAGCTGCGTCTCATCAACACTTCTGAAAGATAGTCTATATACAACTGCGTGTCATTAATACTTCTAAAAGATAGTTTATATACAACTGCGTCTCATCAACACTTCTGAAAGATAGTCTATATACAACTGTGTGCCATTAATACTTCTAAAAGATAGTGAATATAGATGACCATTTATTCATCTCCACTTCTGAAAGACTGTTAAAAAACGATCATATGGATGATCATTTCATCGCCACTTCTTTAAAAAATTCATGAAATAAATGATGAAATAAAATGACGCGTAGTGCGCCCCCCCCCCCCCCCGCGCCCGACACAGCTCCGCTCGTTAACAAAAAAATGAATAATATCGGGGAGTCACCGTGTGTTTTTATATATACATATATATATATATATATCACCTGAACTGTTTTAAAATCCATATCCATTAGCCTACTCATTTAAACAAATAACCCTGCCCTCAAAATTAATTGATGGAACAATAGGTTAATTGATGCCGTAAGACAATCACATCAGGCAACTTAATCAGAGTGGCACAACTAGAAAATGGTACCGCTCGATGTTATAGGCCACCAATATATATATATTTTATGTATTTTACTTTATCCGTTCGAGCCCGAAAAAATCTGGTGGCGTCCTCTTCTCGAACGGTACGCAGAGAGAGAGAGAGAGAGAGAGAGAGAGAGAGAGAGGGAGAGAGGGAGAGAGGGAGAGAGAGGGAGAGAGAGGGAGAGGGAGAGAGAGAGAGAGAGAGAGACGCCACCAGATTATTCTTTTATTTTTTATTTTATTTATTCTTTTATGTGTTTAACTTTATCCGTTCGAGCCCGAAACATCTGGTGGCGCCCTCTTTCTTCGAACGGTACGCTAAATGAGAGAGAGGGAGGGGGAGAGAGAGTTTATTCTTTTATTTATTCTTTTGTTTATTCTTTTATGTTTTTTACTTTATCCGTTCGAGCCCGAAAAATCTGGTGGCGCCCTCTTTCGTCGAACGGTACGCTTAAGAGAGAGAGAGAGAGATCAGAGAGAGAGAGAGAGAGAGAGAGAGAGAGAGAGCCGGGGAGAAATAGGGTTTAACGTACACTCGACACAAACTAGGTGATTTCAGGACCAACATATGGTTTAATTTTATTTCAATAATTCGCTTGCGCCTGTGGGTCTTTAGCAGTGCCGTGGAATCGGAGCACCCGGGAAAACGCACGCACGAGGTTAATTGGACAAACGGTGCCGTACGCTGAATCAACTGACCAAAATGGTATCGATCGATATTATAGGCCAGTAAAAAAATATATAGGCCTATATTCCTTTATTTGTTTTACTTTATAATCTATAAGCCCGAAAATTATGGTAGCCCCTCTTCGCTTGAACTTGAACGGTAGGCCTACATTGCATCAACCAGAAGTCATGAATGTAGCAATATGGCGTCTGTCTAAAAATAGGTCATTAGTATTAGTGACATTAGCGGGGTTCGTTCTTCACGGAGTCCATCGCATATTCTAGATAAGATATGCAGCTTATTATTGCAATATCCAGCCCCCTTTCCGTGTCTGGAAAATTAATCCTGTAGTGATTATTTATACATAATAATTAATCAAATTGGTGGTTATTAGCTGTTACGCCTTGTTTTAAAAAAATAAATGAGGGAATAGAGTTAATTCACATGGCGTCACACGCATTGGTCACATTGTCATGGAAAGCGGCGAAAGTCAGTGCTGCGGAACTCGTATTATTTGACGGCCGGTCAAGAAAAGCACGTTCGTTGCTCTTTTCAAATATGTAAATTATTTTCTGGCGCATTTATATTTATTTACTTTGAAAAACAATCAATGTTTGATAGTACTAAAATTTATTACCATGATTACCGAGAGGTGGCGGTTTGTTGTCCATGGCATAAACATGGCGGCCACCTGTAGCCTAAATATAGGTCATGTACATCAGGTACGCTCATTGCTCCGATAGCCATAGGCAAAGACAAAAATAAAATTGGCCGACGAGAATTGAATGTTTTGATACTTGAATTTCATTAGGGCCTAAATATAATGTAGCTTCAAATGGAATGCAAGCATTTCTGACTTATTTCAATATTTGATTAATACTTTTTTATCAAATTACAAATACAATCGCCATGGATTCTTTTAGCCTACAGTGACACAGTACATACTAATACACACAGCGTTGAGCACTTTTACATGTACACCAATTTCCTAACTACTCCAAACAACTATGGATACTTTCTTGACAGGCCCTGCTCCGCCCTACACCAATGACAATGAGAAACCTCGGGTCAGAAAATCCAAATGAACTGTCTAGGCCAGCCAACACTGGTTAGTGAGCTTTCATCCAGTGCATCCAAGCAACTGATATGAAATGGGGTTTAAGTTTAACATCCTACTGTTCTTCTTTGACTGGTTGAATGAAAACAGCAATACGCCATTCAGAGTGATATAAGGGAAATTTTGCCCAGACACATTGAATTCCAACTGCCACGGGTTCTTTTATGTGCACTCCGTTACGTTTTTTCTTGCCAGGCCTTCAGTCCTGCATTGCTATGGGGAACCACACCGGAAAATCCTGATAAACGTGGGATTTCTCAGTTAGTGAGCCAATGTCATTCACAGAGCTGCTATGGTTAGCAAAACAAACATCTTTTCCACCGAGCCACTGTGGCTCCCCTGTTTTACTGCTCCATCTGATGAAACCAGGGAATAATCTGTCAGATAATTTTGGAGTTTGCGCAGATAGTGGTGATATATACCGCCAACTTAGTTTTCTGTTCAGTATGAACAACTAGAGGCTGTTTTTTGCCAGGCCCTCTGTCCTACACCACTGTCAATAGTGAATTATTCCTGAAATCCTCAGTTATTTTCTCGGCCAACGGCAGGATCCAACCTGGGATAATTAAAGCATTTATTCGTAACAAAAAAATATTACTCATGCTTTTATTATCAAAAAACGTTAAAAAAAAACACCCATTACATACGCTATACAGTGTGCAATGAAGCACTATAAGGCCTTATCTTATTTCAAAATCCAACTGTCTAACTTTTACATACACGCCAATGTGCATGTGCGATGTCTTTTTTTTTCGTTGGGCTATCCGCACGACTATACAGCTGTTTTCTCCAGGTCCTAGGGTTTTCTCCTACTGCAAAAGACCCCTACTGGGTGGGTGGTGGATAGCTGAATGGTTGGCGCGTGCATATTGTATCATAAGGTCTGTTACTGAGTAAACTGGCATGGTTTCGATGCGGCAGTTACGTGACAAGGAGTAGTAGCCTTGTGGGTTTTTCACCGGGTCCTCCGGTTTCCTCCCACTGCTAAAGACCCCTACAAGCATGTGCAAATTTTGGAAATAAAACATTGAACCATGTTTTAGTCTCGAAAAGACATTAAGTAGGTCTATATCCTATGTTAAAATTGCGAGAATCTGTCATTTAAAAAAAAAAACAACAGTATCCCAAGAACTATTTCATATTTTCAATAACATTGAAATTTCAAAAACTATAATTCATGAAAAGTTAAAAATATTGAAAAACAATGTTTGATACGATGATAAGCATTTGCTTTGGAAGAATAGGCTACCGGAACTATTAATACAGGATGGCTGAATCGGGCCTGTAGCCAGCTTATAAAATTGGGGGGGGGGCTACGGCATGTTTTGGAGGGGCTGAAGATGTGGCCGGCTAAGAACACTCCTACGGGCTACCGGCCCGGGCTGAATGGTTAGCAGGTGTGCGCTGTTTGATCATAAGGCCTGTCATTGAGTCGAATGCCTGGTTGTACATGACAAGGAGCAGGGTCGCCTCGCGACGCCTGGCAACCTGTGGGTTTTCTCTGGGTCATCCCAATGCTAAAGACCCCTACGCCCAAGCAAATTATTGAAATAAAATTAAAAACCATATGTCAGTCCTGAAATGACCTAGTTTATAAATAATTGTGTCGAGTGGATGTTAAAGCCCCATTTCTCTCTCTCACTATTAATACAGGGTCAGTCAGAATCCTGTTTAAAAATGTGTTTTAAAGTTGTTTTTTTAAATGAATAGGCTATAGAGATGTACAACGTACATCATAAACTAAATTTGTAATTGTAGGTCTATATAGCTGTAATTAAATTAGCCTTATTATTATTGTCAAAATGGTCATAAAGTAGTTAAATTATTGTTGATTTATTATTTATTTATTTATAAGGACAGCTGTGTAGTTGGCATTTGATGTCTTAAGTGTGGGCTGTAGTGCCGCTGCCCGGGCAAAATTTCCCTCATACCCCACTGTATGGCGTACGCCCGTCTTCATTAGCTCAGTTTAGGAGCAGAACAGTAGGACGTTAACCCCCATTTCATTTCATTTATTTATTATTGTTTTTTTTTTTATTTATTTTTTATTTTTGTTTGAAGTGTTCAATAATGAATAGACCTATACAACAAGTAACAATTATTAGGTTATTCTAGAAATGTAATTTTAGAACAGTTTCTTTCACGACAAACAAAAGTGTTCAAAAAGGATGTAATTTTAAGGACAGTTATTTCACGACAAACAAACTTTAACTTTAAAAGTCTAACAGAAAAGCCGGAATTTTGTATGTATTTGGAAACATTCATTATTTCACTTGGACAGTTATTGGGCCGACGGTACTGTGATTGTGACCTACATTCTAGCCAACTAGATAGATGCGACATGGATTGACGGAAATAACGGAAAACAATGTTTTCTTTCATAATTCAAAATTTGTTTAGGAAATAAATTTATAACCAAACACAAACAAAAGAATGTCTGTTAAACTTATTTAAAGATTTTAAATCTCCTTTTATTTCAATTTTACTCGTATTTTCTAAAGATCGCTCGGATTGGTCAACAAGTGAAATTTAATCCAATCGTAGCCTTCGTCTCAAGTTATGCCGCCATGTTTTTACCTTCGTTGTCCTGATTTAGTGATTCAAACAATTTAAGGTAAGTTATTCAATTGTAATATTTCTGGAAGTTTTAAGACCATTTTTTTTCATATAGCTAGTCTTTTTAATGATTAATTACAACTATCAGTAACAAAATGTCTAAGTTGGTGAAAATCGCGGAAAAATAAGTTTAACCTGTGAATTCTCGCACGCAATTTCACATTTGTGACATTTTATTTGGATTTGGTGTCGTCATGGCGTGGAACTGGAGAATGACCTAAGGAAGTGCCCATTTCATTGATTGATGAAGTAAAATTAAAATGTATACTGTTATGAGGTCGCTTATGTTAGGCTACCTGTTTATAATTTGACGATTTGTCCAAGAAAATTATTCAGCTTAATTTGAACTAGAAGAATCTCTATAGATATCTAATTCTAAGCTATTCATCATGGCTTATTATTATTATTCACATTGCCATTGCCGGCATTGGTGATTGCATTGTCTGATTGTCATTGTATTTGTACCTAATATAGATAGTAAGCTATACTCTATTATACATGTAGTATATTACTACAAAGCTAATTAGTATAGGTCAATATAAAAATTATGATTAACATGATCATCATGAACAATACAATCTGTTTTAATTTTGGGTGCATTCTTATTTCACTGCAGATGATTTTTCGTCTTTATTTTTTTAAATTTTTTTTCAGAGGTTGTAGATTAATAGTTCACCAGTGCTGGTAGAGGTATGTGAATAATATGTGTAGACAAGATGGTAAATTGAAGTAAACTTATTCTGTCACCGTCCATGTCTGATGATCTGAAATCCGTTAGTTCAATGGTTCTTGAGTTTGATACATGGTTGGACGACCTGTTGTTCAGATATCTTGTCAGAAAAAGTCATTGCCAGTAGCTCTCGATATGAAAGAGAAAGTTCATCTCGATTTTCTCCTTGTCAATGTCAGTGATGCAGAACGGAGAGCCTGACAAGGACAGCTGTCAAGTCGTTCGGATGATACGAAAAACCGAAGTCCCATGTACACATCGATGTGCACGTAAAAGATCCCTTGGCAGTGGGAAGTCGATATAAGAATAGGCCGTAGCAACACTGCCCGGGCAAAATTTCCCTCATAGCACACTGTATGGCGTATGCTAGTCTTCCATTAGCCAGGCTAGGTGCAGAAGAGTAGGACGTTAAACCCCATTTCATTTCAGCTCTCAACATATTGAATAATTTCTCATGTGGAAATAACATTCAATCCACCCTCGCCACTGTTACAGTTCAGGGTTTGATCCTGGTGTTACTAAGTAAATTCCTCAGAACTTCCTGGCATGATTTCTCCTTGTCAGATTCAGATAGGACAAAAAACCAGGGGCTGTAGGACATGTAGTGAGTAAACGTAAAAGAACCCATGACAGTTGGAATTTGTTACAAAAGGACACAATTTCCCTCAAAGCAACAGAAACCCTCATGGTCAAAGGACAGCTGTCTAGTCGTTCGGATGATACAGAAAACCAAAGTCCTGTGTACACATTGATGTGCACGTAAAAGATCCCTTGGCAGTTGGAATTTGATGTAAGAGTAGACCATAGAGCAGCTGCCCGGGAAAAATTTCCCACATGTAGCTCACTGTATGGCGGAAAAAAATTTCCCACATGTAGCTCACTGTATGGCGTATGCCCGTCTTCTATTAGCCCAGGCTAGGTGCAGAAGAGTAGGACGTTAAACCCCATGGTCATAGGACAAGTGCTGCATAGCGTATACATGTTCATCTTCATTTAGCCCCATTTCCCATTTTTTTCAGAAAAACTCCAGTTTTAAAGTAAAGAATTCCAAGATGGGTATGACATGATGCGAAACACTCATGTGTAGGTAATATATTTAAATTGATTTTTATGAAAGTTTTCTTTACAGGTCAAATTTAGCCTAGAACACTGTAGATGATTAGGCTTAGGAAGACATAGGCACCCTAATCAAGAAGTTTTGGGTTGGCCAAGAAAGTTCATCCAGATTTTCTGGAGTGTAGTGGGACTGGGAGGGCCTGGCAAGGACAGTGTCCAGAATCGGATTTACCAAAAAACACAAGGTCCAGTGTACACATTAACCCCGTTTACATTACAAATTTTAAGTGTTCCGGGAACGTTGCCTGGCACGGTTAATTTTTTTGTAGTGTGAACCAGTCAAACATAAGCGTGCCATATTGAGTTCCATGCCAATCTGGCCTACTGAAATGAGGTGGTCTCGACACGGTACGAGGTGCAGTGCAGTTAAATTTTCTTAGTGTAAGCGTTATCCTGTCTCAGCACGGTTTTAGTATGGATAAATGCGATAAACGACCTTGACCTTTTTCCCCAAAACTTTGATGGTTCATCAAAATGGCTGCTCAAATTAAATCAACAATCATAATTGTTTTCATCAGGGTAATTTGTATAGGGACTGAAATTAACTTTTCTGTGAAGAGTTTCACATTTGGCCAAAGTTAATATTCGATTGACTTTAAATTTATGCACAGTGTTTAAGGTCATGAGACGAAGAATCTTATTGATTTTCAGCGAATTCTGATAATTACTGTCAGAGTTATTTCAGTTGATCACTTTGAGACGAAGAATCTTATTGATTTTCAGCGAATTCTGATAATTACTGTCAGAGTTATTTCCCTTGATCACTTTGAGACGAAGAATCTTATTGATTTTCAGCGAATTCTGATAATTACTGTCAGAGTTATTTCCCTTGATCACTTTGAAAAATCATTTGTAATGCTGTAGAGGCAAAACTTATCATTCAATTGACTTCAGATTGATACACTGAGTTTAAGGTTTTGAGATGAACAAGTATATTGATTTTCAATGAATTTTGATAACTGAAAAGCTAAATTCATGATTTTAAATGTTTCATATACTAAGCGTTAGCATGGGGCAGAACTTTATAAAAACCAAACAAATTCTAATGATTTTTTCTGATAATTACTTTATGAGTTCTTAATCTTAATCAGATTTCAGAGTATTATAAATGTTTCCTAACCAAAAAAAGTAAGAATATGCGACAACTCTTGTTGTCTGCCCGAACGATTTAGCTGCTGAGGGCGTATGGTTCGTTGCCTGGCAACCTATCTTTTAGCTTGTTCTCTGTCCACCGCTTACAAAGTGTGAGTGTACCTTGCATGGCATCCGCTTGTTTCTACAGGAATCTGGGAGTGGTGGATAGCCGAATTGTTAGCGTGTGCATCTTGCATCATAAGGTCTGCAATTGACGCTACAACATGGTTTTGTTTCTCTGGTTGTGCGTGACAAGAAGTAGGGTCGCCTGTCCATTTACTCCAGGTCCCCCAGCCGAATGGTTAGCGTTTGCGTCTTGCATCATAAGGTCTGTCATTGACACAACGATGTGGTTTTGATTCCCCGCTTGTACCTGACAAGGAGTAGGGTTGCCTGTCCAACCATATGATTTAACTTCAGGTCTCCTAGTTTTCTCCCACTGCTAAAGACCCCGAAGTGCAAGCGAATTATTGAAATAAAAATAGAACCATGTTAGTCTCCAAATGACCTATTTTGTATTGAGTGGATGTTAAACCCCATATCCTGACTTGCCATACTTTTATTGGAAATAACCACCCTATAATAATTACCTTTTTCAGAATGCATCTTTAACTAAATATTCTTTTTGGTTTTAATTTCAGGTAAATCAAACCAGAATACCATCCCAGCATGTATGAATGTGACAAAAGAAGATGTGGAGGTGATCGATAGCAACATTGAATATCCGCTTGAATTAGTCATCTGTGGGTTGAATATGGTGTTTTAAAGATGCAAGAAAATGCCTGAAATGTGTAAACTGTACAGGATTATACCTGCCCTTTTTTAAGCTCCCACTTTTACATATCCGTCCAGCTATACATCTGTTGAGATTTGTTTGTGGACAACTCTACAGGTCACAATTTAAAATATATGTTTATATCCAAACCATCTAGGATCAGATTGATTTTGAACATGTTCAACTGTGACCTCATTGGTTATTGCCCCTTATTGTGAAAAAATTCTGTTATGCCCCTTAACAAAAAACTGAATTCCATAGAGGTCCCAGTTCTTAATAGATCCTTTTCAGATTTGGTGTGAAGCATTGGGTTCATGAAATCACAAACCTCATGATATGCAGCAATTCGAAAATGACCTCCTTTTTCAAAAAAAGCTTGTGATTCATTTGGAGTGAGCATTGGGGCTATGAGAGGACAAATCCTATACATGTAAATTTCAGCCATTCAGACTTAACCCTCTTTTTCGGAAAACGTGTGAAATCGATAAAGACTAAAATTTATTAACAGATTTGTTTTTAATTCTATATGAAACATTGGGACAATGAGTGGGCGCTATTGATATTCCCTGATCTCTTTTGCAAAATGTTAAGTGTATCGTAGATGGCAACCACTTGTTAATTGTATCAATTGTATTTTAATATTTTGAAAACAGTAATAAATAATCAATATCAAAGTGTTATTTTGTTTCATGTTTTCTACTTTTCAGTATAACTGGGATAAATCAGTGTGCTATGATAGAAATTTAGTCCAGATATGACCTTTCTGAATTGTCTTCTTTGAATGAACAATTTAATCATGGCGCTTTTCCTTTGCTAGGGGGGGGGGATGGTCTAGTGGTCTGGAGTGCCGCGCTTCGACCTCTTGCTGGCCGGTCACCTCTGGCTTTACGGATGTGGTTTCAATCCCTGGTGTGGGCGTATGTGGCATGAAGATAGGGGTGCCTTCTCAACCTCGTGGGTTTCCTCCGGGCACTCCGGTTTCCTCCAACTGCTAAAGACCCCTACGCGCAAGCAAATTATTGAAATAAAATTGAAAACAGATGTTAGTCCGAAAATGACCTAGTTTGTGTCGAGTGGACGTTAAACCCCATTTCTCTCTCTCTCTCCTTTGCCAGGCCTTAGATCCACTGATCGGGCAAACGGTGCAGACAATCAGGGTGGGGTGGGACTTTCTTGAACGACACTAGAATGAAATACCTGATCCCCCCACCTGGTCGAAGTGGTAACAATGTATAAACATCCAGCGGAAGTGAGAGAGACACCCAATAAGCACTGGGTTGAAGTGAGAGAGACACCCGATAAGCACTGAGTTGAAGTGAGCAATACACCCGATAAGCACTGAGTTGAAGTGAGAAAAACACTTAAGAAGCACTGGTTGGAAGTGAGCAATATACTCGATAAGCACTGATTGGAAGTGAGCAATACACTCAATAAGCATTGGTTTGAAGTGAGCAATACACTCAATGAACACTGGTTTGAAGTGAACAATACACCTGATAAGCACTGGGTTGAAGTGGACAAAACACCCGATAAACACTGGATTAAAGTGAGCAAAACACTCAATACGCACACAGCCGAAGTGAGAAAAACACCTGATAAGCACTCGATAAACACTGGGTTGAAGTGAGAAAAGCACCCGATAAACACCCGATGAGCATTTGGGCGAAGTGAAAAAAACACCCCATAAGCACCGAGTTGAAGTGAACACTTCGTGGAAGCCTAATTTGCATATTTGGTATGGTGTCATCCTCGCTTCAACATCATTTCTGCCTTCTTTATTTCATTGAAAATTTGAAGTGTTGTTATGTAAGTGTTGTAGAAATGAACACTTCGGATATCAAATTTTTCACTTCGAGCACGTCTCCGTCAAGTGTCACCCACGCTTCTTATGGGTGGCGTCATCGCTTCATTTGCGTGAGGGTATACATGTAGTTCTGATCTGTGTTCAGACTTACTTTTATTTTATTTAGAAATAAAAAAAATTAATTTATACTGTGTACTATAATGGAATTATTTGGAAATAGAAAATTTAATTTATTGTGTTCTATGGTGGAATTTATAGGTGGTTGGATTAAGGCCTCCAGTAAAAGGGAGAATGTGATTTTGAATAGCATAACAGTATTAGGCTTACTGTTTTATTAAAAGCTTACTGCAACTAATAATTAAGAAAAATTACTTAGAACGATGCAATGATGTGATTACACAACAGTCTATTCACGAATACCCACGACGTTACCCATTAATGCCCCATATGGTTTAACACATTCCAGTACGGTAGTTCAACGATGTAGTACGACAGACAAAAACCACACTTTTTAAAACTTTCGTAAATCTAAAAAGCGCATGTCGATCAATCAGTACCAAAACAAAACGAAGTAATACGAACATTCAGGATTGCCAAGAATAGGGGCATTGCTCAATACCATCTTGTCACCGCGGCGTCTCTAAAATGTGAACCAATAGAATTCCGTTTGAATGACCGATCAACAAAAAAACGTCCCCCTCTCTCTAATTCTCGCCCAAGAAAAGATTTTACACAGTTGTTTGCCATAAATATGAATTTATCATATAAATGAGTAAATGTAACCCATGTCTTCTACACGACATGAACAAACGGTTCTTCGTACCTGCTCATTTGTTTCTCCCTGTAATGCGTTGTTTGTTATTGGCCAATATGAAGCAGGTAGTTATTCCGTTAGAAAGTCAGCTCTCTCGTCAAAAAGCAACACATAGTAACTCACTTTTTTCCTCTTTTGGGAAAACAAATGAATGAATATCAAATCCAAGCTTATCCATTGTTTTGGCGATTGAGTTACTAGGTTTTTGGGTGGTATACTCATGTTCCTTAAGCAACGTTCGCGAGTTTTACAACATCTAACCGTTGCTCGAATACTCAGCAATTCCCGAACTTTGCGCCCGTTGTTTTTACACGTGACTAATTAGTATTGTCCAATCAGAGTTCCCGACACATAACGCACTGTAAACAAACAAGGTATTTTAAGTTGAGAAACTCGTGGAAAACCAGCAACCTTGACATTGATCGATCCTTGAACTTTGCAACTCGATTGTCACATGTAAGCATTTTAGCTAAAAGCAAGAGACTTGGTTTCCACGACGACCGATGAATCTGATAGGTTCCCAAGCTGGGCTTGTGCAAATCGAACTTAGTGGCGAAATATGCAGGGTATTAGGTGAAAGGCTTGATAGGATGTATGTAGTTAAGGCGAGATCAAGCCTTCTATTGAAGATGTGGTATACTAGGCTAATTAAGGATGTTGCTGGGTTGTGTCATGGGTGTAACTGCTCACAAAATCAAAAGATTGGAATAATTAGTACAACAACAGGAAGCACATACCCCAGTAACTACAAATTTGAGCTTTGATAAACAAAAGTTAGTTACTAGGTGTTGACTCTTGACGGGACAGCTGGTTAGAATCGGTTTCTCAAGACTTACACTGTTATAAACGAATAGCTTCCATAAAAAACAACCTTGCATATTCCATATAAAATCATATTTATTATATTACTTATAATAATAATAATAATATGAATAGTTATATAATCCGTTATATATTATTCGTCCTTTACTATGGGAGTGTATATGTTTTGAATTGTATATTTACTTTAGAAAATTGTCCTGATGGATTTCACGGTACCAATTGTAACATTGTTAGAGTATATATGTTTTGAATTTTATATTTACTTTAGAAAATTGTCCTGTTGGATTTCACGGTACCAATTGTAACATAACATGTCCAGCGAATTGTGCAAACAAGGTCTGTGAGAAAATGTTAGGATCATGTTCTAATGGTTGTCAGGGAGATCATTATGGTAGCAGGTGTGAATTTTCATGTAGCACCACATGTAAGAATGGTAAATGTAATGATAGAACAGGGAAATGTACCGAATGTAAAGATGGTTACTATGGTGATATGTGTGAAGAATCATGTTCTACCTGTAATGGTCCATGTCGACAATTAGATGGTATTTGTTTGACTGGTTGTAAAGATGGATATTGGGGATCTAATGGTTTGTGTCTACAGACATGCGCCTACTGTAATACAGGATGCTGTAGAATAGAAGATGGCGTGTGTCATAATGGCTGTCAAGTTGGTTTCAACAATCCGAAATGGTTTAATAGTACAAGTAAGTCGTGTTTCCTAATCATTGTAAAACAGACTTGGTATTAATAACCCAGCCACCACCACCACCTATTTTGTTACAGTGTATAGTTACTTGTTATTAATAACCCAGCCACCACCATCACCTTTTTTGTTACAATGTATACAGTTACTTGTTATTAATAACCCAGCCACCACCACCACCTATTTTGTTACAGTGTATATAGTTACATGTTATTAATAACCCAGCTACCGCCACCACCTATTTTGTTACAGTGTATATAGTTACTTGTTATTAATAACTCAGTCACCACCGTCACCTATTTTGTTACAGTGTATATAGTTACATGTTTTTATTAGCCACAAGCTATTTTGTTACGGTGTATAGTTATATGTTTACAACAGTGATACTATTAGTAAACAGTCTACCCACAATAACATTCAAGCTAACAAATATCTGTCAATTGCAAACTGTCAAACGAAAGACATGATGTAAACAATAAGCCGCTTCCTTTAGAAGGAATACCAAAGCATAGCGGATTCGGTGGGTTGAATTCACGTATAGAAACCATCTTCAAACCGAGGTCCGAGAGAATCTGTCGCAAATTTTACCCCACTATATAACCACAAAATTCCTCATGGCGGCCACATTGAATATTTTTAATTTCCCCAAAGGTGCCAGGATGGCATCATCCGGATTCTGCATGTACACATACTGAAGATATATAATCCATCAAAACCATTGGGTGGTCTATATTTACATTGACATCTACCATGAATGTTTTCTTTTTTTTCAGGGTCGTTGAATGTGGCACTTAATAAACCAACATGGCAAAGTTCAACGTATGGGGGTGCCGTTTCATCTAGAGCTGTAGATGGTAATACTAACCAGGATTGGTCTGGGGGAAGTTGTTCGCACACTGGTAACCAAGTAGCAAGTGAATGGTTGTGTGTTGATCTGAAACAGAGTTTTGATATAAGTAGTATGAAGATATTCGACATAGCAAGCTGTTGTACGTAATAATATAACTAAATGGAACTGTTACATTTAAAATAGCATAGTATATACAACAGAGCATAGTATATACAACAGAGCATAGTAAATACAATATTAAAACCTGAAACTGGTGTTGTGTAGAGCTTGTTCTACAATAGAGCATAGTTAATACAATAATAAAACCTGATACAGGTGTTGTGTAGAGCTTGTTCTACAACAGAGCATAGTTAATACAATAATAAAACCTGATACTGGTGTTGTGTAGAACTTGTTCTGTATAAAGATAATTGAAAATGAAATGGGGTTTAACGCCCTACTGTTCTGCTCTGACGAAGACGGACATACGCCATACAGCGCCGTTGCGACCTTCTCATATCGAATTTTAACTGCCAAGGAATATTTTACGTGCACGCCAATGTGTACTCGGGGTTTCATACCACCCGAACAACTAGACAGCTGTCCTTGTCAGGCCATCCGCGATGCTCCACTGACAAAGGGAAACCACGACGGAAAATTCCACTGAACTTTCTCGCCCAACAGCGGGTTGGAACCCGTTTCACCAACCTAGCGAGCCGGTGTCCTGTTCACTTAGCCACCGTAGCTCCGAAAGCAGAAAGATATCCAAGCATATATTTAATAAGTTTTTTAGCAAAAATATTTTGCAATATACCCTGTTGAATCAATGTAGTTTTTAAATTATTGTTTGAGTGATCGATATTACCCTATAACATCTTTATGTTCCTGAATTCTGTTGGTAATGTAAATCCTTGCATTGTTTTTAGGTCACGCGACGTGCAAGTAACAGACCCATAGTTTAAATTGGACGAGGACTATTTGCAAACTTTCTATCAGATCAAACCCCTACAATATGCCAAGATTTGTTGATGATAAAAGTACTTTAAAACTGTTAATATAATTTATTATTAAAAGACTGGATTTGTGCAAATAGTTAAAGTGGCGATTATAGTTTCTGATTATTTCCAGATTTATTAGACAGATTTATGTTTCTAACCTGACAGTTTATAGTTCTATATAATTTATATTGTTTCCAGGTGGTAACGGCATCGGAGGATTTGAGGTTAGATTGAGTTCTACTGGTCACTGTGATGAAACAGGTTTTATAGCAGCAAAACCTTGTTATAAAGACCAGACATCAACATGGCAATCTATATACACCATAGAGAGATGTAATCAACCATCTGTACCATCCATAACTGCTAGATATGTTTTTGTGTCAGTAAAACGTCAATATCTGTCCATATGTGAACTAGAAATATTCACAGGTAAGGTTATTGCTTATACCAGGCCTGATATAAAACAGCCTAATGCTAGGTTCCTACATCACGATTCGTGTTACGATTCTAAGGGAATCTACAAGCCAGTGTTCTTCAAATAAGCGAGAAAATACATTCAAGAAAAGGTAGGAACCATTGGTTGTGTCCCTACTTATACTTTATTGAATATAGATTTCACCAAATAGCGCATGACAAAAATGGGATGATCACCACTTGGAGGGTCGAAAGATTTGAAAGGCAATGAGGTGATGAAACTAAGGTCTCGGGGTGGATCTGTACCGTGAATCAAAGTCTACAGCCGTGAAAACAAGACTAAATTAAACAAAGTCTACGGCTGTACTGATGAAACCGATATGTCAAATTATTGCTTGTTAAAACATGTCTCCAATATTTTAATGTCTCGGAGGGGATCTGTACCGTGAATCAAAGTCTACAGCCATAAAACATGTCTACAAAGACTAAACAAAGTCTACAGCTGTACTGATGCAACCTGTATGTCAAATTATTGCTTGTTAAAACATGTCTCCAATATTTTATTGTTCCTTCTTTAGAAAATTGTCCTCGCCTTCATTAGCCGAGTCGGAGGATAACAGTAGACCGTTAAACCCCATTATATTTTATTTCAGAAAATTGTCCTGTTGGTTTTTACGGTACCAATTGTAACATTAGATGTCCAGCGAATTGTACAAACAACGTCTGTGAGAGAATGTTAGGATCATGTTCTAATGGTTGTCAAGGAAATCGTTATGGTAGCAGGTGTGAAATGTCATGTAACACCAATTGTCAGGATGATAAGTGTGATTGGAGAACAGGGAAATGTACCGGATGTAAAGATGGTTACTATGGTGATATGTGTGAAGAATCATGTTCTGCCTGTAATGGTCCATGTCGACAATTAGATGGTCTTTGTTTGACTGGTTGTAAAGATGGATATTGGGGATCTAATGGTTTGTGTCTACAGACATGTTCCTACTGTAATACAGGAGGCTGTAGAATACAAGATGGCGTGTGTAATAACGGCTCGTAACTTGGTTTCAGCAATCCGAGAAACTACAAGTAAGTTGTGTTCCTAGTCATTCTCTACATAGATTCCTTTTCTCTGGCGATTCGTGTTGGCCTTGAATTGTAGAAGAGGGGTTGGATTCACATTTCTTGTCAATTTTTGGTGATTACGAGGCAGACGGATATAAGAATTAACAGATAGTTTCCGATAATTTATACGACTGATAGTTACTTTCAATTTGTGTATCTCATAACTTTGACAGTCCGTTCTAGCTTGTGACAGAAACATTGTTACAAAAACATTGTCAGATATTGCTCCACCTGTGATATCAAACCCATCAACAATACAATCAGTGAATATTGTTAGTAGAGTTATCTACCTTACCTTACCAATTGTAACGATTCTTATAATGGATAAAATACGATATTTATTTCCGGAAGGCGCGGTACCTTTTCTTGACTTTAGCTGAATCTTTTCATTGCTTAACCTGGTGTATGATGGTTGATTACCCAGTAGAAGTTCTTCAAATGTGGACAACCAACCCTGGCCTTTCAAACTTTGAATATTAGGATGTTCCATGTGTCAAAACGCGAGCGGTACCTTAAATTATGTGTTCTTAGTTTTTATATTTACTGTTGCTTGTGTTTTGTTTTCAGGTTCGGGAAATTAATTTGAGGATGGTGATAAGAAAATCAATAATTGCTGGAGGTGAAAGAAAAAATAAACAGCTTTATTGTGAAAATATATTTTGTATTGCAATTAAATTTTTATATAATTGTAAAGTTTAATAAGCTTTTTAGATATCTTATATAAAGTAGAATTGAAGGCCTGAATGAAGACCTTGCTACTGGTGGATAGAAATTGGTTATGAACATATCCCATTTTTGCTGTTCAGTTTTCTTGAAATTATCACTTTGCTTATATTTTATATCAAAGTATCCCATGCTGTTGTTTAATGTTTACTGGGGTTTTTTTTCTTGCAATTAATCAATTTGCTTATATTTAAATGCTATTACAATTTTTTACACTAACTGTATATTACATACAATACATGTTGGATTTTTAGACTTTGGACAAAACGTGAAATTCTTATCTGAATAAAACTTGAATACAATTCTCTTTGATCATTTCATTTCTTGTTTGTTGTTGGCTATCAAAATATCCCGTGCTTTTGCTGTTCTGTTTTCTTGCAATTAATCAATTTGCTTATATTATTATACTATATAACTATAATTTGCTTAATATACTTCAATACTATTACACTTTGCTCAATATATTTCAATACTATTGCAATTTTCTGCACTTAATATACATTACTGTGCATGCATGTTGAATTTTTAGATTCTTATAGCAACAAGTAAAATGCTTATCTGAATAAAACTTTAACACAATTGTTTTGTTTTCTGTTTATTATGTTTTGGTATTGGGTTCTGATTCTGGTTATTGTTAAATTATACATTATAAAACGTTAGTTACATCAGCCACTAAATACACATTTAATTCAATTGAAAGTAGGCGCGTGTTCATGGGGCGCCAGGGGCTTATACAGGAGAGACCCAGGATTTACACATTTCACTCATTTGAAAGATATTTTCGTTCGACGTGATGACACTATAGGTTAATGAATGCACGATCAATGATATAAAAATATGAGTAGGAAGGGGGTTCTGAGTCTCAAATAACCGTCATCTTCAGAGAGAATGAACTATATTGCGCCATATTTAAAAAGGTGATGACATCCATCATTGTTGTGAAAGTGATGCCATCAACATTTACTGAGCGCCATAGAAAACGCATCACTTAGTTTTTCGTATATCAAAATGATCCTGTAAACATATCTTATTTATTTTGCTTCTTATTGTGAACAATATTCAAATGGGAACACATCAATAACAACACATGGATGTTTAATCTGTAATCAACGGTACAAAATCAGAGGGGTAAACCAAAACCAAAAGTACGACACAGATGGTTAATTCCATGCGACTTCGCTGCACAGCGTGTACTATAATGTGAATAGTATCTTCTATGAATAGTCTATGTATGGTCTTTCCGATGGCTGGATAGATTGTTCTGTGAATGGTATCGTCGATGTATGTTTTTTCCGATTGCTGGAACATACATGGACGATACCATTTACCGGCGACTACTCATAGACGATACCATTCATCAACTGAAGTGAACACTTATCATCTATCAGTAGGTAGCCAAAGTAGGGCAAAGTAGAACTGAAAGGTAACGACGCCCAGACACAGCCAGAGAGATCATCAACTGCTAGATGAGGAATTTAATCTAGGTTTAGGGAAAGGAATGAGAAGCCGTCTTTAAGACAAACAGTTGTCAATTGGAGTGACATACTTCTCAGCCCCCTAGAAATGAACATCCTTGACAAGGGCCTTAAATTCATCCCAACCCCCACACTAGCACCCATAGACTCCCATCACCCGGGCAACTGATCGTTTCCAAAGAACCCTTTGGTTTACTTATTTCTTTAGGAACAAACTCGGCAGAGGTAAAAAATTATTCACAGAAAAATCAACATGGGAACCACCTAAAAAGTCTTTATCACCAGCCATCCTAAAAACTTTTGACAAAATGAACACAGAAATATCATCCCTTCAACCACAATCACAGAAACCAAATGTCAACCGTGCAACAGCATTACCCTCCCCCCCCCCCCAAAAAAAAGACTAAAACATAATAATTAAGAAAAGCGACAAAGGCTCGTGTTGTGTCATAATGAATCGCGTAGACTATATCTCTAGAGGCAAAAAAACAGTTAAATAATTCTAAACATTACACTAAATTAGACCAACCCATCTTTAAGGAAACTGCAAAATTAATAAACAACATCTTACATGAATTGCAAGACAAGGAATGCATCACAGCAAAACAATATGACTATCTATCCGCTAAATCTTACTGTCGACAACGACATCTCTATACGCTACCAAAAATACATAAAAATCCAGACACAGAATGGTTTATACCAACCAAACAAATTACCCAAGGGGCGCCCAATAATATCATACAACGTATCACAATATATAAACCATTTCCTATTGCCCCTAGCATGCCAACACTCATCCTACCTTATAAGAGAGAGAGAGAAATGGGGTTTAACACAAACTAGGTCATTTTGGGACTAACATATGGTTTCATTTTATTTCAATAATTCGCTTGCGCGTAGGGGTCTTTAGCAGTGGGAAGAAACCGGAGTGCCCGGAGGAAACCCACGAGGTTGAGAAGGCGCCCCCATCTCCATGCCACGTACGCTCACACCAGGGCTCGAAACCACAGTCGCAAGGTAGAGGTCGAAGCTCGGCACTCTAGATAACTAGGCCCCCCCCCTACCTTAAGGACACAAAATCAAACAGTTAAGGGTACAAGAACACATCATTTTAATATCCATTGACGTACAGAGCATGTACACCAACATCGATAATACCACAGGCGTTGAAGCAGTTAGGAAGGCATTTCTTAGGAACCCACATACAATAGAGTATTGACAGTAGTATGAGGATATACAACCGAGAGGATGGTGGTACATTTTGAATAACCAATATTATGTCGAGACAGATCGTGTTTCGTTATTCAATTGAAATTATTATTGTGTCTTACAAATATCATATCTTTATTGTCCATTTGTCAAGTAATTCTTTTTTTTATCTAATTGACTTATAAGAAGGATAACTCGGCAGTATAAACGAAATAAAATGGGGTTTAATTTTTATAATGAATTAATAAGATCACATTCGCGCTTAGAATGTCCATCCCATCCCACCAACTGGTGATAAAGGATAACGCACACGATCGGTTCATCTTTCTCTTATAAAGTCTGGTTTTACAATTGTCTATGTCGCCACCTATGCCCGTTATCCTTTTACATTTGGGTGTAACGCGCCACACAGAAAGGTTTATGATCAATTCCAAACTGATAATATTACAGCACGTGTATTGTCACAATATAAAAATAATGGACAGATCCTTTGAAAACCAAGTAAAGAAAAGATAATTTGAAAACAACGTCGGTTTGACTAGTGTATGCGTGCTTACATTTGGACCCAGCCTAAAGCTTGCTAACAACCTATTAACAGTATTCGCGTACAAACGGCGGCCATTTTGTATGGCAATTTTGGTCCGATTTTCCCGAAATTCGAACTCAACCTTCCTTACGGTGTAACGGTAATATAATCAAACGTTTTTTTAAATCGATTAATAATTGTGACCTCCAGAGGGACCACAAGCTAAAAAAAAGGCGATTTTGCGTATAATCAGGGGCCATAATTCAGGAAGTTACAATCCGATATGCGCAAATATCGAAAGGAACCAAGATCTTTGGGTTAAAACCATGAATTTCAAGTTTCATCAAAATCGAATTAAAATTGTGACCTCCACAGGGTCCACAACCTTGATATACCAATTATTAACAGTATTCGCGTACAAACGGCGGCCATTTTGTATGGCAATTTTGGTCCGATTTTCCCGAAATTCGAACTCAACCTTCCTTAGGGTGTAACGGTGATATAATCAAACGGTTTGTTCAATCGGATAATAATTGTGACCTCCAGAGGGACCACAAGCTAAAAAGGGTGATTTTTCGGACAATCAGGGGCCATAATTCAGGAAATTACATTCCAATAGCCGCAAATATCGAAAGGAACCAAGATCTTTGGGTTACAAACATGCATGTCAGGTTTCATCAAAATCGGTTCAAAATTGTGACCTCTATAGGGTCCACAAGCTAACAACGTGATTTTTCGTACAATCAGGAGCCATAATCCATGAAGTTTTGATCCGATACATGCCAATATCGAAAACAGCCGAGATCTTTTGGGGATAAACCTATATTTCAAGTTTCGTCAAAATCGGATAAGAATTGTGACCTGTAGAGAGTCCACAAACAAATTGTGGACGGACGGACAGGGGCGACGACATAATACGTCCACATGAAAATGTGGGAGTATAAAAATAATGGACAGATCCTTTGAAAACCAAGTAAAGAATATATAATTTGAAAACAACATCGGTTTGACTAGTGTATGCGTGCTTATATTTGGACCCGGCCTAAAGCTTTCTAACATTTCTCTTGTAGGTTTTTTTATCAGATCTTCTGTGTTCAGCGGCGCCTCTAGTATAACAGTCCGGGGCAGAGCCGTATCTAGCGGGGGTTCAGGGGGTACATTGCCCCTCAGAAAAATAAGGCGCCCAAAAAAATGACACCCCCACCCATACCAAAAAAGAAATACTGACAATCTTTCAATAATAAAATAATACACTTGGTTATAATCACACAGTGTTATTGGGGCTTTAAGGCACTGATCAGTCGGTCACATGCCAATGGGTTCGTTTGCCCTGATCTAAACATTCTTATATCATTTACATGAAGGCTATGGCGCCCCACCACTCTGATGTACCCCCACTTTTAAAATACGGCCCTGGTCCGGGGTATTGATGTGTTCAGTCCGGGATATAGTAAATAAAATAGGTTGTACGTGAATCTTGGTAGAGGAGAATTGGTCGACATCAGGAATATTATTATAGTTGGCAAAATGTTTATGGATAATATGTTCACTATAGATAGAGTATTAATCTGCCTGCTTATATACAGTCATATTTATTGTATATATATATTAGGTAAGTTTTATAAACTTAATAAATCATTATGTATTTAGTAAAGTCAACTGATCACAATTATCCATGGTAACTATATCTAACAGTATAATTCTGTCTCCCTGGTAACTATATCTAACAATATAATTCTTTCGGTGGTGTATCCGGGGTCTTGGGCAAAAATACTGAGGGGTGGGGGGGAGGTCTGGTCAAGAAGCTTTCTTTTGTCTTTTCTTTTTTATGAATATTTGTTCTGTTATTGGTGTATTTTTTAAATGTTATTTTTCGTAAAATTATTCAGAAACATTGAGTTGTATGTAATCATGGCTGTATAAACTTTTCAAATGCCTCGACTCTGTGTTAGTGAATCATTTTGCCGCAAATGAAAAAGTTATAAAATAAAATAAAATAAATAACAAACATAAATAACAAACATGATAATAAGCAGAAAAAGCGAAAAACAAATTTTACAAGGGTCCCAATAAAGACTACAAAACAGCCCAATATCTGTCGGAATATTATTATCATCTCTAACTCCAATATTAACGTAAGCTCGTCAGAACCCTCAATCCTTATCAAATTTGAAACTAACTACTATTGAATGTGGAAATGGAAAAACTGAGTGATAGATTGAAAAATACAATGGATTGCACATGGTACCCCATAGAACATAAAACTGTTATTAACAGAACAAATGTTATACCAAACCAAAACAAAAAGTTAATTGGGCAGGTTTAGAGTAAGGTGTAGATAGTTCAGGACCTGGTGATGGTTCTGTAGGAAAGGTTGAGTAGGGAGCAGTTTGTTTGTAGAATTGTTTAGTAGGTGGCTTAGTCAGTATTTTGGATAGCATATGCCCGTCTTCATTATCCTAAGTGGTTCAGAACACTGGGACGTTAAATCCCATTTTATTTCGTTTACTGCTGAATTATCCTTCTTATAAGTCAATTAGATAAAAAAAGAATTACTTGACAAATGGACAATAAAGATATGATATTTGTAAGACAAAATAATAATTTCAATTGAAGAACGAAACACGATCTGTCTCGACATAATATTGGTTATTCAAAATTCGTGTCCCGAATAACAAAACACGTCCAGTCTCATTATTCGTTATTCAAAATTTGAATCCTGCATAAAAAAACGCGTACTGTTTCGTTATTCTTTAGTGGACAATAACGTATAACTAAACATGATTTAACATCACATGCCTTTAAATATACCTTCAGCTGGTAGCTATATCTAATTAGTCCGGGAGCCCAGTGGGGTTTAATCAAAAGGTGTGAAGTTTGCAACACATATTTGACCCCTAGATCATTATGAAAAGACAGAGATGGTTTCTCTCCGATCTGTCGCTTTAATTCTTTACGCAGCTGTAAGTCCAGTACGCCGTCCACGAAATGGTCTCGCACTATATGCTGCTGTGGATCCTTGCCCATTTTAGCCGCATCCACCCTATGAATCATGTCGATCAATTCACTCAAAACATAGGAAAACTCACGTAAACTTTGATGTTTTTCTTGACGCTTTGCATAAAATGTGCGTAAGAGTTCTGATGCTGAACATGTTTCACCAAACGCTTTAAGGCACCAAAAATCGCGCCTGTTTGGGATTGAGCTCGTCTCAATTTCACTTCTTCTTTTGCTTCTCCGGCAAGATGTGAATGGTCGACCTAAAAATCTCTTTGGTTCTTTACTCTTACCGACATAAACTATTGGTTTGGGTGTACCTGGTGTCGCATTAGCAGACAGGGGGGGGGGATCCTTGGTTTAAAGAAAAACGTGGAACAGGGCGGGATGGTGTTTGCTGTAGTGATAACGTTTGTAAAAATTTGGCCTGTGCCAATTCCCGTTTCAGTCTGCTGATTTCCTCCTGATATTTATCTGAACTGGTACTGCTTTCAACAGGCGGAGAATTCTCCACCCTTTCTGCCATGTTTAGCTTTACGTCGACCGTGTTCGCAGAGCTACCTCTACAAATACGCAGTACAAGGAAGGAAAAGATAAACAGAATCTTTTTAATTCCACAATAGTTCAGTAAAACAAGGCATTCCTCACAATACCCACTTTTCTTTCCAAAATCTCGAATTCTATGCATCTACATCAGCTCTTAGCTGCTGTACGGGTAATGGGAAACAACAAACAGTAGCGTCAATCACAATATGTTGTAACCAACATGGGGTGCACACCATCAACATACAACTGAAAATTTGTCAAATATCTAGTCTTCTTCCCTTTTCTTTTATGAGACTTTAACACATCATTAGAAAATGCCAATGTCGATTCATTGAGTGCCGAATTCAACAATTTGATTTCATTATTAATGTTCGAAATATATTGTGACACGGCTGTGTCATCTGTCGTAAATGTTTTACTTATATTATGTCCTTTAGAAAGATTAAACTGTACGGCTGACACCGGCGGGACTTTTGTCCGGGAATTTGGGAATTGATTTACTAGGTCTATTGCTCTACGGTATTGTCTCAAAACACCCGAAACCGTATCAACACTTTGGGGTTGTGCGTAAATAAATCGGCCAGATTTATAAGTGACGTCACAAGTGCCAAGCCAAATATAAATTAACAGCGACACGTGTCTGCCAATCCAATCAGGAAGTCTGTCTTCAAGTAAATCTATCGCGCTTTTTGTTCTACTGCTTTCACGTTCAAATTTAATATTCAGCCGACTGTCTCTTGAAAATTGCCTTTTTAGATAGTTTCCTTTACTGTCGCTAATTAAAATTGCTAAACTTTCTTGCGTTTGATTTGGTACAATGAAAGGGATATGTTTATCAATAAATTTCTTTAATTTTGACAAACTCATAGCATCAAC
This sequence comes from Patella ulyssiponensis, assembly GCA_963678685.1. NCBI lineage: Eukaryota > Metazoa > Mollusca > Gastropoda > Patellidae > Patella > Patella ulyssiponensis. Next base: position 77,076,682 of record OY783230.1, read on the forward strand.
CCATTCTCGTCAAGACAAAATTGGAACAATCTCACCCCTCAAATCAACTTCTAATTCGTTCGCGTTGTCTTATTCGCCGTAGTTAAACCTTTGATCTTCGAATTTCTTATAATAATCTTTATTCCAATATCACAATGAGACATATGAATACAATTTACAAAAATAGGTTGCCAGGCAACGAAACATACGCCCACACAGCAGCCAAATCGTCCGGGCAGTCAACAAGAGTTGTTGCATATTAAGGAATTATCAGAAAATCATTAGAATTTGTTTGGTTTTTATAATCAAACGTTTTTTTTTAAATCAGATAAAAATTGTGACCTCCAGAGGCACAACAAGCTAAAAAGGGTGATTTTTCGTACAATCAGGGGACATAATTCAGGAGTAATGACCCGATGGGCGCAAATATCGAAAGGAACCAAGATCTTTGGGTTATAAACATACATGTCGAGTTTCATCAAAATCGATTCAAAATTGTGACCTCTATAGGGTCCACAACCTTGATATAACATATTTTCACACTATTCGTGTACAAATGGCGGCCATTTTGTCCGTCAATTCTAGTCCGATTTTCACGTAATTCAAACTCTCTCTTCATTACCATGTAACGATGATATAGTTAAACGTTTTTTTAAATCGGATAATAATTTTGACCTCCAGAGGGACCAAAAGCGAACAAAAGCGATTTTTCGGAAAATCCGGGGACATAATTCAGGAAGTTATGATCCAATGGGCGCAAATATCGAAAGGAACCAAGATCTTTGGGTTATAAACATACATGTCAAGTTTCATCAAAATCGGTTCAAAATTGTGACCTCTATAAGGTCCACAACCTTTATATAAGATATTTTCACACTATTCGCGTACAAACGGCGGCCATTTTGTCCGTCAATTTTGGTCCGATTTTCACAAAATTTATGCTCAACCTTCATAACCATGAAGTGGTGATATAATCAAACGGTTTTTTAAATCGGATAACAATTTTGACCTCCAGAGGGACCACAAGCTAAAAAGGGCGATTTTTTGGGACAATCAGGGGCCATAATTCAGGAAGTTACGACCCGATGGGCGCAAATATCGAAAGGAACCAAGATCTTTGGGTTATAAACATACATGTCAAGTTTCATCAAAATTGGTTCAAAATTGTGACCTGTATAAGGTCCACAACCTTGATATAACATATTTTCACACTATTCGCTACAAACGGCGGCCATTTTGTCCGTCAATTTTGGTCCGATTTTCACGAAATTCGAAATCAACCTTCATAACCATGTAACGGTGATATAATCAAACGTTTTTTTAAATCGGATAACAATTTTGACCTCCAGAGGGACCACAAGCTAAAAAGGGCAATTTTTCAGACGATCAGGGGCCATAATTCAGGAAGTTACGATCCGATGGGCGCAAATATCGAAAGGAACCAAGATCTTTCGGTTATAAACATACATGTCACGTTTCATCCAAATCGGTTCAAAATTGTGACCTCTATAAGGTCCACAACCTTGATATAACATTTTCACACTATTCGCGTACAAATGGCGGCCATTTTGTCCGTCAATTTTGGTCCGATTTTCATGAAATTCGAACTCAACCTTCATAACCATCGAACGGTGATATAATCAAACGTTTTTTTTAAATCGGATAACAATTTTGACCTCCAGAGAGACCACAAGCTAAAAAGGGCGATTTTTCGGACAATCAGGGGCCATAATTCAGGAAGTTACGATCCAATGGGCGCAAATATCGAAAGGAACCAAGATCTTTGGGTTATAAACATACATGTCAAGTTTCATCAAAATCGGTTCAAAATTGTGACCTCTAGTTTTATGTTCTATGGAGTACCTTGTGCAATCCATTGTATTTTTCAATCTATCACTCAGTTTTTCCATTTCCATATTCAATAGTAGTTAGTTTCAAATTTGATAAGGATTGAGGGTTCTGACGAGCTTACGTTAACACATGCTCAACCTTCATAACCATGAAATGGTGATATAATCAAACGGTTTTTTAAATCGGATAACAATTTTGACCTCCAGAGGGACCACAAGCTAAAAAGGGCGATTTTTCGGACAATCAGGGGCCATAATTCAGGAAGTTACGATCCGATTGGCGCAAATATCGAAAGGAACCAAGATCTGTGGGTTATAAACATGCATTTCAAGTTTCATCCAAATCGGTTCAAAATTGTGACCTCTACACTGTTCACAAGCTAAAAAACGTGATTTTTCGTACAATCAGGGGCCATAACCCATGAAGTTACCGTTCGATACATGCCAATATCGAACGGAACCGAGATCTTAGGGTGATAAACCTATATTTTAAGTTTCATTGAAATCGGATAAAAATTGTGACCTGTAGACTGTTCACAAACAATTGTGGACGGACGGACGGACGAACAGGGGCGACGACAATATACGTCCACATGAAAATGTGGGCGTATAAAAATCATTCATACAATCAATGGCAGGGTTTTGGACAATACGTAACATTCATATATATTTATTTACAATCGACAATTCATTTACGCTTATTTGTATATCATATAAGTTATATCGACATTGGACAGTTCATTTAAACTTGTTCACAATAATATAAATTTCTGTTTAACTGAGTTATCTATATTAGACAGTTCCTTTGAACTTATTTACAATAACTTATATCAATTTACATAGGTTTTCTAACTCGGCACCATGACAATTAAAAGTTCGTACATCTTTACATAGGAAGGATGATGATGATAATAAGTTTTTAAATATTTTATTCGGTCACTCTGGAAAAATGGACACTTAAAAACTGCATGAAATTCATCGCATATTTCGTTAACCGAACAAAGGTCACATATTCGATTTTCTCTGGGGATTTGTAAAAGCACTCCAGACTCGATCGGTAGTCTATGACTTCGACATCTAAATCTAACAAAATAGCGTCTATATTCTACAGGTAAGGCAGTTATATATTCTTCATGCTTGTGAGTAGATTTAAACAGGCAGTAATTAGCACATTTATTCGAGGTATTAATAGAACTATGCCAATCCTGCAAATATTGATCCCTTAGTCTTAATAATAAACATTGTTTTAACCATTTACCGTTAATATTACAGGCTTGGATATTGTAGGCTTGGATTTCTATTCAATCCTCTAGGCGACGCCAAATATGACCAAGTTTATTTGTCTTTAAACGATCTTTATTCACCACGGTTACAGAACAGAGATTTGACAGCCCAGCAATATGAGGGGGGATTTGACTCAAAAGTCAGTGCTATGTTGTTAGTTCTATTACATGTCTAGTGTTGCAAATGTTTAATGTTGGATGTAAATTAGACAAAGTCAAATGTAAAAAAAATCTTACATCGTGTAACTTGACATCTAATTTTTGTCATTTAACATTTCACATTAGACATTTCACAACAAACCTAAGTCCATCTACCCAGAACTCTGACATCTTCTCATTTGACACTCGCGCTATGTATTGTAATCTTCAACATATATGTCTTTTGCATCGCAACACAGAACAAGTAATGGAATCAGATATGCAAATTAGTTCACACGGCACCAAATTTTAATCACGTGACATCTCGCGCGAAGAACAAATAACGGTCAAGCGTGGAACCAATGACGTATATGCACTGATGTTTAAATACTAATACTGCTGATATCCCGCACCTTACCCCAATGACTTATACAATGTCTTATCGTTCCTACTAGTCTGTAATATAGGTCATCAAGACTATATATTATGTACGCTTATACATTGTATTGTATACATGATGTTTATATAATAAACAGTATGTCTGTTCCATGTATCTGAAAACAGCCATATACAGAATATTTGTCTGATTAAATAAATCCACTGTGACCCTCATACTCTAATAATCAAATATAAATTAGTTAAAAGAAAACATTGTTAAGTAACTGAATTCAGTAATCTTAATTTCTTAGACTGAATCTTCCAAGACATTCATTCATGTACCATTAATGAAATTCTATTTTGAAAAATGCTTATAAACACGGCAAAGAACGAAATTGAATAAATGCTGATACAGAGCTATATATCAAAAACTGATTAATACGGGAAGGTCGTTTTTTTTTCTTCTACTTTTCGGTAAAACACCTTGTCCTAACGTACAACTCGGAACTGTTAAAGTAATGCAATGAAAACAAAATTAAATACCGTATTAAGTCTCCAAATGAGTCGAAAAAATCGAACTGCCGACAGCCAAGAATGCTTGGCCGAAGTCCCGATCGAGTCTTATCAAATACAGTTTGAAGAAGAGTAGGCGAGACCTATGTGATATACTATAAAAATGTGATTTAATTAATTAATCTTCCATCAAAAGCCCCCAATTTTTGTCAAGAGAGATAGAGAGAAATGTGGTTTACGTCCATTCGACACTAGGTCATTTTGTAACAAACATATGGTACAATTTAATTTCAATAATTGGTTTGTACGTAGGATTCTTTAGAAATGTGACGAAACCAGAGGACACGGAGAAGAACCACGAGGTTAAGCTGGCAACCCCACTCCTTGTCACTCGACCCACTGACAAACCTTATGATCTAAAGTACACACGTTAGACCACTCGACATCCCAACTTCCAAAAAATATTAACAGATAAAAAAAAATCCGAGTTTTCATTTTTACCCTATGCAAAAAAAAGAAAAACCCGAGTTTTCCTGTGCCGAAAACTTTTTTTTCCAAGATTTAGGTAAAATGTCGAGTCGAAATCTAGAACTCAGAAGTGTTAAAACTCGTAAAATCCTTTCCGGGTTTTCGGTATGGCCGATTTGGACTGTGTAGGAAGTTGTCTGCGGGATTTAAATAGGAGAGAGAGAGAGAGAGAGAGAGAGAGAGAGAGAGAGAGAGAGAGAGATGGGGTTTAACGTCCACTAAATTCTTCGTAAGAAATTCTGTGAATTCTACGAAAAATATCTTGGGTTATATGTGGAAGCCGAGACATTTTACTTTCCTTTTTTACTTTCACTTTATGCTAAAAACAAATCAGCATCTGGTTGAAGGTCTCATGTTGGGGAATTCCCTGCTTGAAAATTAACATATCACGTGATGAACTAATTTGCATATTGGCCGATTTCATTACTTGTTCTGTGTTGCGATGTAAAAGTGAAATGTTGATGGTTACAATACATAGTGCGCGTGTCATATGAGAAGATGTAAGAGTTGAAAGTTTAAAGTTCTGGGTAGATGGAGTTAGGCTTGTTGTGAAATGTCTAATGTGAAATGTTTTATGATAAAAAGTAGATGTCAATTTACACGATGTGTTTGTCAGTATTACAGGATGTTTTACTCGTGACTTTGTTCATTTTACACCTAACATTAAACATTTGCAACATTGGACATGTAACAGCACTAACAACATAGCATTGACTTTTGAGTCAAATCCCCCCTCATACAGCAATGCTGTTGACTGTTGGCTCTCGTTCCCCGCTCTCTCACTGACTCGCTCACTGTATTCAGTCAGACCACTACTAGCTGTGCTATAAATAGATCTCGTGCAAGCATGCAAGCAACACAGCACGTAGACACAATTAAAGGGACAATACATGCAGGATTTTCAGACTTTGGGCGAAACGTTAAAATTTTATCTGAATAAAACTTGAATATAATTCTCTTTGATTATTTCATTTCTTGTTTGTTGTGTTCCGATTCTAATTCTGATACTTGTCAAATTATATAAAACGTGAAATATACAAGAAATCAACAAGGCTTTTCAAGTATTGATCAGACATTTCAGCTAAGCTTATCAAGTATTTACCTAAACGGGTGTTGTACTTTTAGCGGGCTGAGAGGGGGGATTGGAACACCCGGAGAAAATCCACGAGGTTGGAGAAGCAATCATACTCCATGTCACGTTCCTACAAGCGAGGAACCGTACCCTTGCCACGTGACTGAATGACAGACCGCTTATTTTTTTATTTTGGTAATATTGCATATTAATTGCCAAGAATCTTTAATTATGTCTAGGCACCCGGGCCTACTCTTTGTTTTCGAATTTCGGGGATCACATGGCTAAGTGGGTAAGACGCTAGCTCGCTAGCCTGGAGGTCGTGTGTTCGATCCCTGCATTGGCCGAGAAAGTTCATTTAGATTGTCCGGCGTGGTTTCCCCTTGCCAGAGATGCAAATTTAAGCTGTCTAGTCGTTCGGATGGGACGGAAAACCGAGGTCCCGTGCACACACTGGCGTGATCGTGAACGATCCCCTGGCAGTTGGAATTTGATATAAAAGTAGGCCGTTGGACCTTTGCCCGGACAAAATTTCCCCATCGCACACTGTGTGGCCCAGGTTAGGTGCAGAAGAGTAGGACGTTAAACCCCATTTCATTACATTTTATTTCATTTTTTTTCGAATTCCAAATGCCAAGGTTTCTTGTACGTACACGTGACCTGGATTATTCGTCAGATCGGACCGACTGTACGTTGTCCTGCAGAACGGACAAGTGGAATTCAACCTAGAAAACCACGATGAATTTTCTCGGTCAAAACCGGTATGTGCACAACGCAAAAAATACTATTTCAAATTTTATTGTTTTATAAAATGAAATGAACGCGAATGCCAAATGATGGAATAACATTAGTTCTCAGTAAATATAAATGTTCATGGTGTTTAAGGAAATGTGATGAGGCTGAGATGCAAATTTTTGTAGCATACTGCAATTCCAGCTTATCATGTCTGTTGTGTAAAGAGGGCTCATGCGCCTCGACGTATAATAATGCGCTTGGTTATGTATGGTGTCGAGCTCTTTGAGATAAGACTCGCGGACAGACCCATACACAATGCACCCATAATCGAGTTTAGATCTTGTTAAAGCTTGATATAATCTGAGCAAGACCCTACGGCCTGCTCTCCAGTCAGTGTTTGATAAGACTCTCAATATGTTGAGGGCTTTCAGACTTTTCTTCTTAAGGGTTTTGATATGAGGGCTTTCAGACATTTTTTATCGTCAATTGGAATGGGGATTCCATTCAGTGTAAGCCCCGGATGATGATGTAAACTTCTTAGTTGACAAAAGTGCATACAAACAATCTTGGTTTTCGAAAATCGAAATTCATTGTCAGTTACCAGGCCCGCAGCAAGCGCGGGGAGGGGGCAGCCCATTGGTGAAAACAACAGCCTTCTCAATGGGCGCCAAAGAACGCGATACGAGGCCAACAACCAACGTCTCGATTTTAGTATGGGCGCCACATACAGCCGAGTGACATTGATTGGGCGGGGGTGGGGCTTATACTGGAAAGACGCCCATAATGACATGATTGGTTGGGTGCCTTATAATGTTGGCCGCAGATAGTGCCGCCCACGACTTGATGAATTGGGCGCCCAAAACGGGATGATTTGTAAAGTGCCTCATCCCAGAGGGGCGCCCATAAAGCCGAGATATAATGCTAGTGAGATTGGTAAGGCGCCCACGAATGAATTGGACGCCCCAAACCGCTAGATAATTTTCTAAATTCAAACGGCATGATTTGTGGGGTGCCTCATCCCAGATGAGCGCCCATAATATAATGTTAGTGAGAATGAATTCGGCGCCCAAAACGGCGTAATAATCTTCAAAATTAAAACGGCCTGATTTGTGGGATGCCTCTTCCCGGAGGGACGCCCATAATATAATGCTATTGAAATTAGTTAGGCGTCCACGACGGCGTGATAATCTTCAAAATTCAAACAAGTCGCAATCTAACCCGATTCCGAACTTTTCTTTTTTCTCATAAATTATTAAAGTCGTATTCCTTCTTTCAAATGTTTATAATGTTCATATCAAAATATCATATTACGCCAAAATCGCAAATTAAGCTTCAAAATTGAAAGTGTCTCTCATTTTCAGGTGCAAACCCTATTTCCCAAAATTTTCGGTGGGGGGGGGGCACCATAGGTATGGAAGCGTATAGGGGTCAATAGCGCTATAGATACCGCAATATTAAGTTGGTATTATGTCAACATATTGTGATTATTCTGATGATTTTATCTCTGAAAAGTCAATTATTGCCGAGGTAATTGAGTCAACACGCTATGTTTTATGTCCCTATCTCGTCTTAAATGTACACGGTTGCGGTAAGATATTGCTATTCGGAAGCTTTGGCGACATATTCCATTTCGCCGTAGTGTATGTCGACATATTCGCAAAATATTGCCATGCGCTATGTCGACGTGTGCATCTAAAACAAAATGACGACATGCAAATTAGCGAGTTATTCAATTAACTCGGCAAAAATTGCTTTTTCAGAGATAAAATCGTCCGAAAAATCCCAATATGTTGACTTATTATCAACTTAATATTGCGGTATCTATCGCGCCATTGACCCTTATACGCTTCAATACATAGGCAATCTGACTTTTCGGGAAGTTGGGTAAAATGAAAACAAAAAAATATTATTTCATCTGGTTGGCAAAAGTGCCCGAAATCTAATAAAACATTAAATTGACTATGGATTAAAACATTTTGTCTGGAGCCACTGTACTTTGTGTCAGACTTTTCGTACATCGGTTTTTATTTGTGAATGCAGGTGCAATAATCCGATCGGATGGCTGGAATTCAGGTCGGCATAGAGTGGGGTTTCGGTTACAGATTAAAATTAGAGCAACTTAATGTTGTTTCTGGATTAAAGCGTCCCTGACGAACGTTACAAATCGCACGAGATGATCAAGACCGCTCCTTTGGGACCAAAATCCACATCGGAGATCAGTAATGAGGTTGTTGGACTGAAGGTACCAAACACGCCTTCGATTGATCAATCTCGCCATGTTTTTTTCAAAACGATAATTGGTAGATATTAAAAACGTTTGTGACGGCTTCGGGAAACTTTCGGCAATTACCGAGGTCTGGAGGTCTCTCCATTTTAAAAATAGAACGAAAATGACATGATATGGTGGTGTTAGCCCCAGATATTATCTTTCATTTTTAGACACTTTGTTCCACTATAACATTTTCAACCGTTTGGCCGCCATATTGGATTTTACAAAACAATCCAAATCGATATTCAGCCGCCATGGTGATTCCAAATGGCAACAATTTTTCAGCAGATTTCTGAATATCGATTTCGTTTACTTCCCTTTTCTCTTTGAATTTTGTTCGACCTTTGAGCTTCTATCTAGTGACATAATCGTTCAACATAAAGATATTATATATCCAGTATACTTCATACACAACAAACTACCCCCACCCCTCCCCTCGAAATAGGGGAATCTGACCAGGATACCTCTGATCATACCTTCGACATTAATTACCGATGGGGGCAAAGTGATATTTTCGTTATTTTTGAGATACTTATAGCTATAGCTTCATTAATTTTACATGTCATATTTTTGCTCCTGCAGTATAAAACATGTCCAAGCAGTTTTGTGCTAAATGCCTGAAATTGGTGACCGTTTCCACCAAAAATTCCATTCTTAAGTCATATTTCCTGGTTCAGGCTACAATCCTCGGCTGATACACCCTGTTATCACTGTAATATTATTGTCCAACAGTAGAAAGAGTTTTTATATTAATCCCTTCAAGTGCCGTGATTTGTGGATTTGGAAAATCCAACTAGTTTATAAATACTATTATATCAAGGGTATTTCCCTATTCTATTTAGCCAATCGCAACATTACACCTGCGTTGCGTACAGTTATTAATATAGCCCTCTCATAAAACCTGTTTTAGAAGTCAGAGGTTAGTATATACACTTTCTTGATCGTAGAATACATTTAATTATTCAGTAGATGTAAACTTTCATTGGAAGATTTACGGTCAAGTGTCTGTCTATGGGGTGTTTCATTGACAGCTTAGCGGTCTAGTGTCTGTCTATGGATGTGAAAGTTTCAGTATAATGTCAGTCGGAGCAGAACAGTAGGACTTTAAACCCCATTTAATATTTTTTGACTAGAGTGGTGTATGTGTATATCGATGATGACTGTTTTGTATACAGTTATATCAACTCAACGTCACACTTTATCATGTGATTGTGACAAGGAGAAAGAGCAGTTTGTATGTGAATCCACTACACGGGCATCCTCAATTAAGATATCTTTAGTTCGTTTTAGATCACTAATTTAATCAAATGTGTTTTGGGGACATTCTGTAGATATTCATCCATCAAATCTGCTTTTTAGAGATTCAAGTTTGTATGTCGAAAAACAAGTAGCTCGTTTTTCGACATTCGCCAATATCGAAAAACGAGCTTGTTGTTTTTCGTTATTCGCCAATATCGATAAACGAGCTACTTCGCACTATTCCAAGAGTTTTTTTAATATCAAGTAAAAATCGTGGTATTCTGTTTCTATATTCGAGCAGACATTGCAATGTGTAATATCTTGTCAGGTAATACCACTAGTGTAAATTTACTGAATACCCAAATGTATTCTACGATCAAGAAAGTGTATATACTTTTCACCAATATCGAAAAACGAAAATCGAGCGAGTTAACTTCACACTGCCTGTATGGTTACCATGGCTAAAAAGACTAAACGGTATATTATTCTTCCCTACTGAGAGATTATGTATGTTTTGAATTTTATATTTACTTTACGGTCATAAAACATGTCTACAAAGACTAAACAGTGTAATGTCCCTTTACTATGAGAGTATATATATTCTGAATTTTATATTTATTTTAGAAAATTGTCCTGATAGAATTTACGGTACCAACTGTAACCTTAGATGTCCAGCGAATTGTACAGGCAACGTATGTGGGAAAATAGTAGGATCATGTTCTATTGGTTGTCAAGGAGATCTTTATGGTAGCAGGTGTGAATTTTCATGCAGCACCAATTGTCAGGATAGTAATTGTAATCCCAGAACAGGAAAATGTACCGAATGTAAAGATGGTTACTATGGTGATATGTGTGAGTCTGCATGCAGCACCAGATGTAAAAATGGTGAATGTAATTCTAGAACAGGGAAATGTACCGGATGTAAAGATGGTTACTATGGTGATTTGTGTGAAGAATCGTGTTCTACCTGTAATGGTCCATGTCGACAATTCGATGGTGTGATGGTTTGTGTCTACAGACACAAGGGTGGGGTCGGGATTCCAAATGGTCGCTAATCAACACATTCCCGTCCACAGCCACTACAATCATCAACATGGTTACGGTGACATGCGGTGTATACACATGTTATTAATAATCCAGCCACCTCCTGTTTTGTTACGGTGTATAGTTATATGTTATTAATAATCATGCTACCACCGCCATCACGGTGTATAATTACATGTTTTCTATAAAGCGAAGTGAAAAGGATAGCAGCAATCATTGGAAACAATTGATCTATTTTGAAAAAAAGTGTTTCTGTATTTCAATGTAACATTGAACGCTTACCATACTACCATATCCAAACCATTATATTTTGTCACACGTAATCATGTTTCAAAGTTAAAGTTATTTTAGTTTGTTCCCTGTGTGTTTTGTGAGCTGATCTCATGATATAACATTCTTCACTTTCAGCACTCCAAATCTTTAAATCGTACCCCATTGATATAACCCCTTTAAATCGTAGACCCGTGTGTTTTTATGTAACACCTACATAAGAACAGCTACTGCCTTTAAATCGATACTCGTATGGAAGACCGTATAGACGACCTCGAACAATACTCGAGAAGAACTTGTCTTAAATTTTGTGGTATACCGGAGACGACATATGGTGAAAGAGAGGACACGGATCACATTGTTCTGAGCATTATTAACAATGAGATTTTGTATCGACACAATATGATATAGGTCGTACGCATCGAGTTGGTCCGAGAAGAAGCGGTTTCAACCGTGACATAGTTAGATTCATTAGTTACCGATGTAGAGCTTTGATTTTCGGCAACAAAGTCAATCTTAAAGAATTTAATAGAAACAGAAGATTTAATATATATATCAATGAGGCTCTTTCGAAAAAGAGATCCGATCTCTTTAGAAAAGTCAGAAATCTTTTTAAAGAACGAATAATTGAGGGTTGCTGGACATTCGATGGTAAAGTTATGGCCAAAGCTCTGAATGGTAAAATTTTAACTATTAAAAATGAAAATGATTTAATGAATGTTATTCATCTTTATAGGAATCATGCGAATGAGAACTATGAGCCCAATCACGATGATCCACCTCTAAATACGCAACGCACCTCGACTAGGCAGAATATTAATCACCCTGTCGACAATCACAACATCTATGATTTGAACATTATTCAACCTGCTGGTTTCAACAATAATGTAGCCATGAGCACAACCTCATTAACACAGTTATCAGTAGGACCATCGACGTCTACTCCCGTACTAAGTAATCAAAAAACCAGTCAAGAAACGGACCCCGTTTTCAATGGCGCGTTATACAACCAAAACGCAGGGCATGGGTCGCATAATAGTGGAAGTCGACATGACAGCCTATCCGACACATGCTAGGACATCCCCAGGGTTCAATCTGATACTACACTCTCTTTACTAGTTTGGAATATAAACGGTTTGAAGTCGGTGTACGAAGACCACTCTTTTATAAACTGTTTAATAAATTATGACATTGTGCTACTAAGTGAGACGTGGTTGAAAGGGGACGAATCTATTTCTATTGCTAATTTCTCAAATGCTATTTTTGTAAATAGAAGTGAACTATACAGTCGTGGTAAACGCAATGAAATTTGTGGAGGCCTAGCAGTTTATTTTCAACCAAGATTTAAAGACTACCCTTCAGTGATATCAGAACACGAATGGGGTGCATGTGTAATAAAACTTGATAATGCAGTCATCGAGGCAAACCATGATATATATATATTTCATATTCGTATACATTCCGCCTGAAAGTAGAATGTTCTATAATTTCTGTAATTTTGAAATTTTTATTGAAATTGAACAGTTATATTTCCAATGTTCTGATCTAGGTGGAGCAACATTAATATGTGGGGATCTTAATAGTAGAACCCGATCCGACCCCGAATATATAATTAACGATAATTTGGATCGTTACATCGGATCACTTAATACTGATCATAATGACGATAATATCCAACCTAATAATTTCGGAAATAGATGAATCAATCTCTATAAATCTACTAACAGTCTGATTGCAAATGGAAGGTTAGGCGATGATAAAAATGTTGGTAAATGTACTTTTTGTTCTAGTAGAGGTACAAGTGTTATAGATTATCTAATAATACCAAGATGTCATCTTAACCTTATTAAAGAATTTCAATTTCTAGATTCTACGGAATTCTCAGACCATTCACCGCTGTCTTTCAGTCTGCATGTTATATATAATAACTCAAATACTGCCCACGACTCATTTGATAACACTACTCAGTATGTGGTTAAATAGGATGAATCTAAAGGTGACATTTTTCGGAAAAAGATCAAAGACCATTTAAACGATTTGTCTGATGTGATATCGCTTAATTGCCTAACTGGTGATGTTGATAAACTCGTGGAAGATGTTACTGATATTTTTCGGAATGTGACCGTCTCCTTGTTTGGAAAGCCAAAAAAAAGAAAGGCTCTACGATTAGCCACACACATACAAACAAAGGGCTCCGCGTGGTTTAATAGTGATTGCGCTTCTGCTAGGTACAAATTTAATAAACCTAGAAATAAATATTTGAAAAATCAAAATGAACTGAATAGAAAATTTTTACCTCGCGGAGGTCTGAATTAAACAAAGAAAAACGGAAAGCTAAAGCTAGATTTAATAAGACGGTGGGGTTCCGTCTGTGTGAATTGTCAAAGAATAATCCTAAGAAATTTTGGAGTGTCATAAAGGGTAATAACAACATTAGGATTAACACAAAACTGAACTGTCTAGACTTTTTTGAGCACTTTAAAAATATCTTCGGCCATAAGCCAACTCCTGATACAGAACCGCTTCCTAATTTAATCAATAATAATACATCAATAAAAGAAGAAGAAATAATCAGAGCTGTTAAGAAACTAAAACGTAATAAATGTAGCGGTATAGATCAAATATGTAGCGAGTTTGTCATATGATGTTTCGATTTAATTCCCCCCCACCCTATTTGGTAAAAATATTTAACTACGTCTATGATAGTGGGTGCTATCCTAAATGTTGGCATGATTGCTTACTAATACCTGTTCCAAAAAAGGGCGACTTGAACTCACCCGGAAATTTTAGAGGCATATCTATTATGTCTATATTTTCAAAACTATTTTCCACTATCTTAAACTATAGGTTATACAATTGGTGCGAAACTAATGAAATAATAGATGATACTCAATTTGGCTTTAGACAGGGTAAGGGTACCGTCGATGCACTTTTTATTCTTTGTGGCCTTATACGTCATTCGTTAGACAATCATCAGAAATTATTCTGTGCCTTTATCGATTTACGTAAAGCCTTTGATAAAGTTCATAGACCGTTACTATTATTGAAACTGGATTCAATAGGTGTTAGCTCTAATTTCAACAAAATAATACCTTCTATATACAACCAAGTAAACAGTTTAGTCAGAATCAAAAACACTCAATCAGAGAGATTCGAAAGTTATTCAGGTGTTAAGCAAGGAGAGCCCCTATCTCCAGTACTTTTCCTGTTATTCATGAATGATTTAAGAATTCATCTCCTTGATAACGACCCTAATTTTTCCACATAGGTGATTTTATATTATATTCTCTTCTTTTTGCGGATGACACGGCATTATTTTCACGAAGTGTACAATCCTTACATTTGTTGTTACATAAATTTGGGGAATTCTGTTCAAAATGGAAACTGGAGATAAACACCGACAAATCCAAAATAGTAATTTTTCATAGAGGTAAACTTAGCTGTAATTACAAATTGAAGTTAAATGGCGATCCACTCGATATTGTTAAAGAATATGTTTACTTAGGTATCTTATTGTATGATAACGGCAAATTCACAAAAACAGTAACTAGAATAGCAGCACAAGGTAGGAAATCTTTGGTTGCCTTAATAAATATAACGAGTAAATTTGTGCTTACTACATCAGTCAAATGTAAACTTTTCCATTCATTGGTTTCCTCTACTTTAACGTATGCTTGCGAGGTTTGGGGGTTTCATATTGGTAAACCCATAGCGCATGTTTTAAATAAATATGTGGCATGCTTACATTGAATGTTGAAACTGGGCGATATACAAAAACAGACCGTCAAAATAGAATTTGCACATGTTGCAAATTGAACGCCGTAGAAGACGAATACCACTTTCTCCTATGTTGCGCAGCATATATGAATTTACGTCGCAAGTTTTCTCCGCGCAGTTTTTGGTATTTTCCTTCCTTATACAAATTTAAAAATATTTTAACTAACACCAACCGTGAACATATAATCTATTTAGGTAAATATCTCTATCAAAGTATGGAACTACGAAATCAAATATTAAACAGCCAAAAATGAAACTAAATACCTGTTGGGATATCTCTCTCTCTCGTCTCCCTCTCACACATTTGTAATATTTTCGTGTCATGTATATATATATATTGAAACTACTTTATTTACATATATATTATATTTAATATTTTTGTTTAATATACGTTTGTACTATTTTCGTGACATGTATATATATTGAAACTGCTTTCTTTACATATATATTTTATTTAATATTATATTTTTTTTTATCTTCTATAATAATTATGTTCTTTATATTCCTCATTTGTTGTGTATTCACTCAATATATTCTATGTAGTTATGTTGGCTATAGCAAGTGATTTGCTTTGCCTTGTAATAAAGTAAAGTAAAGATATGTGTAGTACAGGCGTGGACCTTCTTCTTGTCATGCGCTGTAACATGTCCACGTGTTGGTTAACTTGAGTTCTCTACCACATAATTGTCACACCAGCGGTGCGAGAATAAACATTCAACAGTCAGATATCGATATGTATGGTATTGACTAACATAACTGCACACAATGGTGGGGAGTCGGTGAAACGCGTGCACGTGACATCACAAGGTCTGTCATTGGGTCAAGTGGTGAGTTATCAATATCTAGCTTGAACGTGACAAGGAATGGTGCCGCCTGCCCATCCGCGTGGGTATGCTCTGGTGCCTAAGGATTTTCCTTACTGCTAAAGATTCTAACGCGGAAGCGAATTATTGAAATGAAATTAAATCCCGAGATAACCTACTTTATCTCGAGTGAATAGTAAATCCTATTTCTTTCCATCTTTATAAAATTGACACGAAAACAAAAATGGAAAATAAGCCATAGGATGTCCTTGAAGCAACCACCACCAGTTTTACAACATCTACCCCTACCACCACCACCACACACACAGCTATGAAACCCAAAGCAACTAATTTGAAAATGTGGACTATAGCATAATTAAAACAGAAAAGTAGGGCTGAAAGTGAAAAGTTCCAGAAGCCTTGACATTGAAGAATATTCTGTATGACTCAATAATATAAAATTATCATCCTTGTTGACGCTCTGTTGCACCAGATGTAGAGTGGTTCAGAGACACAGTATTTGTCCTTATAAAAACTGACCCGCTTATCTGTGTGATTGCTCCGTCGAGAAATCTTCTGAAGTGAGCAGAAGTTAGCGCCGCGCACGTGGTTTAGGAAGTCGCAGCAAATATACTTCACATGAGGTATTTTTACAAACATGTATTGGTATATAACGCCGAGTAAAAAATACACTCATTACGGGCTTTGACTTACGTGTTTATTTAATAGCGAACGTGAGCAAAAATTTCGATTTCACTCCTTGATTTGATTTTTGATTTTGGTGATTTAAATACAGAGCTAGCTATAATAGCTTCGTTTCATTTCTAACTTTCAAGTAGGTGAAATCGCCCAGATAAATTCACTACAACCTTTCGAGATTTACTTTTATTAAGTGGCTACATTCTTGGTTTACGCTGGCGACTATTGTGGTTAGGAAATAAATATTTGTTAGCTCTAAATACGCCGAACTATTTGAGACCGGAAAATAACCGAAACAAACTTTTTATTTGTAGTCTTTATTTTCCAGACCCTTTTCGGTAACATGGTGTAAATTATTTTTATAATCATAGTATATTATCTAACCATCCTGTAGCCATAGGCTTTGATCGACGGACTTATTTTTTTCTAGATTTGAGACTGAGCCCTGCAAGATATCGTCCACGGATGATTTGCTATCCAGCATTGGATTGGACAAGTACCCCTATGATTTGGGAACTGTAACAAACTACCTATGACAAAAATCACAAATAGGCTTTATGCTAGACAATTGTTAATAAATTCCCGACAACTTCGGAGCATCGGTCTATCATGACTGCTTTACATGACGACTGTGTGACTTTTGGTGACAAATACATTCAAAATAGACTGGTCAGACTGACGACAAAGACTAGGGAGGTGAGTAAAAGTAAGGTTAAGTCCACTAAAATGTATGAAATCATACGATGATTTTCTTGACACCCCATTTTTTCCGTGATAGTTTACGTTACTCATTCGGCAGACACAAGTGAAATTAATTTAATAAACAGAGAGACTCGGACATCTGCCGATGCGACCTAAACTGATTTAGATAGAAAGAAAAGTATTTGCGGCGATTGTCATAAAAGCACAATCACCAAGTTTAAAAAAAAATCAACTTCCGAAGACTAAAAAAGAAATGATTCGCATGAAGGCTAATAATGAAAATAAAAAACAATTGGCAGGTAAAAAGAATGGTTGCAAGTCCAAACCTTTTTAGATGAACGAAGGAATTTAGTATGTCAAAAATCAAAGATACACAGCAGAATGCCATAACTTGGTCATGAAACTTAAAAGTCTAAACGTTTCCAATGGTAACGTAGCAGTGGTTATAACCGCATGTTTGGCTCTCGCGGAAAAAAATATAATTACACTCCATCAAAATCTACAGTTCAAAGAATATCACGTGAGCGCGTCGGTGTCCACATGTTAAGGAAACCTTGAAGTCGGCGAAAAATACCACCCTTTATAGGCCTACAGACGAAACTACAAAATTTGGCTCTAAATTCGGTACATACGCAATAATCGCTGGCTCGGCGCATACGCCACTTACCCAGCAATGTGTTTTTTTTTCATAACAAACATCATGCAGTACAAAATATTTATTTATCTGAGGGACAAAAAATAAAGTCTTAAATTAATAGTTTTATTGGGGTGTTTATCCCTCTCTCTCACTCCCCGTATTACATGTCATTATATTTTCCTCGTACTTTACCCGGCAATTTATTTTTCATACTGCACGATATAATATTTAGTTATCTTTGAGATAAACATTAAAATGTTACATTATTAGATTTATAGACCCCTCTCTCTCCCTCGCTCCCTCTGCATAACATGCCGTTATAAATAGGCCAGTGTCTGGGTATAAATAAGTAAACGCACTGTTCATTTTAATATATGTATGAGGCTAATCTTATAATAATTCATGTCAAATGCCGATCTTTTTATCTCCAGCTTAACATGTATTTTAATTTCTACTGTAGCATTATAAACACAGTTAATATAAAGACATTTGAAGGCGCGGGTTTACTGTTAAAACAACGAAGCGTTCGCGCATGCGTACATATGTCAAATACAATCGTCTCATAGAGTGTATTCGGTTACTTTGCAGTATGGAAATAAACGATATTTTCCGACTGCGATCAAGTTATTTCGTTTCCGGGACGTGCGTAGCTTGGAGCATATTTTTTTTAGTACAACCAAGGGACATAGCTCTTGTTCTCACTAAGAGATAACTCCTTTGATTATGGAAGCCGGGAAGATATTGAGCCATTTATAATATATGTCCAAATGATTATATATCCTCAAAATTCAGAAGTGGCCAGACTTCCATTGTTGATCAATGACGTTTTTATAGTAAGTCTTATCATATAATGTCTTTACTGTCCCGAAATAGTGTCTGTTTGTTATAAAACATTTTTAGCCTGAACCACTCTACCAGATGTTAAACAAACAAGTAGCTGTTCGTGTTGCTGTAATCTGACATGATTATCATTCGTCGGCTTGTATAATTAAAACACAGTGTAATACATAGCATAGCTAAGGCCTATGCACATCACAAAATATTTGTTTGCTGTATTTCGAGGGTATTCCCAACACATAGATTGCCTTGTGTGCGTTACCAACCGCAAAGCTGTCTTCTTCTTCTATAAATGTTAATGGTTAACGTCCGCATCCACCGTAGGTGATATCGCAAATAAGTTGCCTTATTTTACTATTCTCAGGACATGCGATGGGTTCTTTACTGTGCGAAGAAACTGCAGTACCCGGAATAAACTCTCGAGGTTGAGAAGACGCCCCTATCTCCAAGCAACATACCGGTCGGCCAGAGTTCAAAGCTTCATGCTCTAGGCCACCCCAATCACAAAGTACACATGATTGGTAAATCTATTTTCAAATCTTTTTATTATAGATCTAGTAGGTCAGAAATAGTCATTGGTGTTACTGACGAGTGCATGCACACCCTCTTACTTTCATGTGGTCGCCTATGCACCTCATCCTATTACATTTTACATTTCAGATTTTAAGGGTATAAAAGCAATTGTCATAAAATAAACACAAACAAAATAAAGTCAAAAAACAAAGTCCGGTGCGTGCCAGAGTTAGTTTGGGCCTGGCTTAAAGCTGACTATCATTTCTCTTGAACGTTTTTTATGGCAACATGAATGCCCCCAGTCGAGAAGCGTGTATAACAGTCCAGGGTATTGATGTAGACGCTGATATAACAATTCTAGGAATAATTTATAAAATAGGTTGTATGTGAATGTTAGTAGATGAGAATTGGTCGACAAGAAGAATATTAATATAGTTGGTACACAGTTTATGGATAATATGTTGACTATAGATAGAGTATTAATCTGTCTGCTTATATCCAGTCATGTTTATTGTATATAAGGTAAGTTTTATATATTTAATAACTCATTATATAATAGGTAAAGTCTAGTGATTAGTTTGGCGTTACATGTTCTAACATAGCTAACTTTATAATTCTATCTGTCTCCATGGTTACTATAGCTATAAGTATAATTCTTTCCCACTGATATCCTGCAAAGGGGGTGTGTGTGTGAAAAGTCATAGAATGCCGAAAAGTTCGTCATCTCAAGGCCACAATGTTTCTACAAATCTATTAGAGATTATAGCTCCTATTATGTTCACAAGGAGACGCTGGTATATTAGTCCAGGAGCTAATGACAATATAATATGGTCATCAGTTACAAAAGGTTTGACCCCCCCAAATTTGTACCAGCTGTCCACACGAGTAAAAATCAATTGGTCAGATCGTGCACTGCTGGGGCATTTAGCCACAGCAGCACCTTAAAGTAGCGCCCAGGGGGCCTAAAATTAGGTCATAAGTTACATGGCTGAAACTTTCTAGGGACAATGGTATCGATAGTCCGAGTAAATATTTCACAAATCCAACCAAAATTTCCGGGACTTTCCCCAAGTCAGACCACGCCCAATATCGCCTCACGGGACCAATAATAAGGTCATAAGTTACATGGCTGAAACTAACCAGAAACAAAGATCCACACTTGGTAATTATAATTTTCAAAAATTTAACCAAACGTTTGGAGGCTTTCCCCAAGTCAGATCGCTCTAAAATATGGCCGACTTTTTATATGGTCATAAGTTACATGGCTGAAACTTACCAGAAACAAAGATCTACACTTGGTAAATACAATTTTTAAAAATCTAACCAAAAGTTTTGGGGCTTTCCCCAAGTCAGATCGCTCTAAAGTATGGCCGACCACGCCCTAAAAATGGGGCTTTTATATGGTCATAAGTTTCATGTCTGAAACTTACCAGAAACAAACATCCACACTTGCCAAATATAATTTTTAAAAATCTAACCAAAAGTTTGGGGGCTTTCCCCAGGTCAGATCACTCCAAAGTATGGCCGACCACGCCCTAAAAATTGGGCTTTTTTTATGGTCATCAGTTAAATGGCTGAAACAAAGACTTCCACTTGGTAAATACGATTTTCAAAAATCTAACCAAAGGCTTGGGGGCTTTGCCAATGTTAGATCGCTGTAGAGTATGGCCGACCACGCCCTAAAAATGGAGCTTTTTATATGGTGATCAGTTACATGGCTGAAACTTACCAGAAACAAAGATCCGTACTTGGAAAACATATTTTTCAAAAATCTAACCAAAAATGTTGGGGCTTTCCTCGCGTCAGATCGTCCTAAAGTCCACCTGACCACGCCCTAACAATTGGACTTTTTATATGGTCATCAGTTACATGGCCAAAACTTACCAGAAATATTGTTCCATGCATGACAAATGTAATTTTTTTGAAAATCGAACCATAAATGTTGGGGCTTTCCCCAAGAAAGATGGGCTTTAAAATTGCCGCCCCACCCACCCTTTCTATATCATCTAAATATATTTGCATTTCTTCGAAGGGCACTTAAAATTGCTGATGAATGTGGAAAAACATGCATCTGTGTAACATATGATTAAGTCATTGCAAAGGTTGCACTACAAATCCAAGCTGAAGAATCAACAACATTTGATTCTGTATTTGTCCAACTTGGCGCTTTTCACACTGAATTGGCCTCTTTCAAAGCGGTTGGGAAATTCATTGCTGAATCCAGAGGACCGTATCTTTTAACAAAATGTGGAGTGCTGGCTTCTGGTTCACTTAATGGATTTATTAGTGGAAACCATTACAACAAGTATACTATTCAAAAAAAGTAGGGGATATTTGATTTTGGGGGCATAATACTAAAATATGCAAATGACTACGAAAAAAGTCACTATAGAACCTAACAGAAGAAACATTTCCAGTTACATGTGACGCCCAAACGCACCAACAGCTACCACATGGAATGCAGGTGATGCTTGGGATCATCATGGGGGTCCAACCCAAGATTTGAATGTTACAGTCATTGTGACATTGAATTCCAGGGTGAAAACATCAGTTTAATTGTTTAAGTGACCAGAAAACAAATTTTGATATGCGTCGGCTTACCCAAAATGAAAGGTTACGTATCGGCACAACACAGGCGGTTGTGACGCGGACGATGAATGTTTCTCAGTCTGTCATAAGCAGACTATGGTCCAGATACCGTGATACACAATCTGTACAGGACAGACCACGCTCAGGTCGACCAAGGGCGACAACTCAAGCCCAGGATCGATTTATCCGTACCTTGGCCTTGAGAAATCGTGTCATCACAGCAAATCAGATCAGCGCTCGTCTTCAAAAAGACACTGGTGTGAGAGTGAATGGCCAGACGATTCGGAATCGACTGCATAGGGGTCACCTTCGCGCCCGACGTCCTTGCGTGATCCCTTGTTTGAGAGATCATCACATTCAGGCAAGACGTCGTTGGTGTAGGGATCGTCAAAACTGGGATAATCGACGCTGGAGCAATGTGATGTTTTCAGATGAGTCAAGGTTCACTGTTGATATTTTGGACAGACGTAGGAGGGTGTGGCGTCGTCGAAACGAGCGCTTCCAAGACGTTAACGTCATCAGACATGATCGATTTGGGGGTGGTTCTGTTATGGTGTGGGGAAGCATCACTGTTGCTGGAAGAACGGCTTTACATGTTGTTGCAGGGCGTGTTACAGGCCAGTACTACCGGGACAACATCTTGGCAGTCCATGTTGTGCCGTTCGCACGAGGTCATGGCCGCCGTTTCATCTTCCAGGATGACAACGCAAGATGTCACAGGGCCAGGATCGTTACAGGTTACCTCCAACAACAGAACATCACCACATTACCTTGGCCAGCACTGAGTCCCGACCTCTCCCCCATCGAGCATGTCTGGGACATGCTTGGACAGAGGTTACGTCAACGTCAACAACGACATGCCAATGTCCAAGAATGGGACAATCTGGACCAAAATGACCTTAGACGTCTCATTAGGAGTATGCCACGTCGGATCAATGCTTGTTTGGCAAACAGAGGAGGATTTACCCGTTACTGACTTTGTTGTGATGCTGTGGTAACTTTGCTGTTTGACCCCGGGTATCATTTTACCCTTATAATGGTCAGTCTGTGCCTTACTTAGTCTAATGATCATTTGGAATAAATCGATGAATGTGAACTTCATTTCATTTTGTCATTTGTTTCTTCGTCAGTTTCATTAGGTGACTTTAATAACACTTAAAAATCAAATATCCCCTACTTTTTTTGAATAGTATATGATAGTGATAAGACAGCATAAGACAATAGAGGACTCAAAAAAATAGTCACTAATTAACAATGATCCATTAATTATCTTAATCTATCCTATGATAATTCCCCACATACTTTCCCTAAATAATACCCATCACAACAGATTAACACCCGTGTATATATGTTCTCTGTTAGTTAAGACCATGTAAGTTTACTATTGAAATTGCATAAATTGTGCTTTGTCAATCTCCGTGCAATGAAATTATTTCGGCAACAAAGTTAATACAGCTTTATGGTTACGCTAATATTTGTGGATATGAAAATGTGTCGGTTTTATTTTATTATTTTTTAATATTTGTATGATTTAAAGTTGGCGATACTGCAAATTGTGATATTTATGTTGAATAGCAGGGGCGTACATAACGATTTTGTTTGGGGGGGGGGGTTAGCCAAAATGCGACCGACTGATGCACATTCGCCCCCACCCCACCCACCCTTAGTACGAGTGACGCAATCAGCCGAGCACAACAGGTGTGAGTTTCTAGGAAATATGGGGGTGGGGAAGGTGTGGTTTCAAATCTAGGTCGTCACCCACAATCAAAATACTGGCTATAACATTAAGCTTCCAGGTAGAACATAGATAGTATTGTATAATTATATAGTTGTTTCATTTAAGTTCATATATAGTTTATGTCATATATCATGATTGTGCCTATAACAAAAGTAATTTGGAGAAAATTTTGAAAAATTGATTCAATATCCCGGCATTTGAGGTCATTGCTGGGAGAAATTCTTGTGGACGACAGGACCAGAAATGTCAGTCAATGGGACAGAATCTCGAGATCTTTTTTTGCAAGAGTTGACATCTGTACAATCTGACGACCCTCGACCTACACACCAGTGGTACTACAAACTGGGTAGTTCACTATAATTGTGAATATGATGGTGAGACAGTATAAGACAACAGATGAGGAGTAGAAGAATGGTGTTATAATGGAATTGAGCGCCGCAGATATGTAACAGAGTTTATAAATTTTTGGGACTGAGCTTGAAAATTTGAATCTATGTCATGGAAAATGGAACCAAATTCTCGTTAACGAGAGGATAAGAAATGGACAGAATCTTGAGGCTAACCTGTCAATTTCGCCTGTTTTGTTATTGTTTGTTCACCTCATTGATTCATTTAGTCTGCAAAGACCGACTGTGGTAAGTACTTTTTTTGAGACCGACTATTTTTTTGCCATGGTAGAAAACATTTCATAGAACAACAAACTCACAACAGAATAAGAGTGACAAACATTTTTCAAACATGACAAGCAGACGGTTATTTTATACTATAGTTTTGTGTGACTTATGCAATTTGCTCACGGATTCACGCAAATACATAGTATTTGGGATCTATTCTGACATTGTTTTTGAGACTGACTGCAGTGACTGCGCTTATTTTGAGACCGAATATTTTTCTCCCTGGGTCCCTGGGTAAAATTTTGTTGTTAGACCGACATACTCACGACAGAATAAGAGTGACGTATGGAATTTAAGCTCACAGATTCACGCAAATACATAGTGTTTGGGATCTATTCTGACATTGTGTTTGAGACCGACTGCAGTGACTGAACTTATTATGAGACCGACTATTTTTCTCCCTGGGTAAAATTTTGTTGTTCGACCAACTACTCACAACAGAATAAGAGTGAAACACGTTTTTGAGACCGACTGCAGTGACTGAACTTATTATGAGACCGACTATTTTTCTCCCTGGGTAAAATTTTGTCGTTAGACCAACATACTCACAACAGAATAAGAGTGAAACACAACATCTTTTCAAACATGTTAAGTTGACAAGGTTATTGTATGCTAAAGTTTTGCGCGAGTAGCTTGACGTATGCAGTGAGCACTTACTTTGATATCGACTTCTCCAATTTTTCGACCGACTGCACTGATTTTGCGACCGACTATTTTTTTTCCTAGGGGGTGGTACCCCCCCCCCCCCCCACACACACATTTACGCAGCTGTCGAATAGTATTTCTTCTGTATCATTTAGCCCTTCTCTTATTGCACCGTATATTTTATGCAATATAAAACGATGGGTGCTGACGTGGCATATCGAATTCATTCATCTAAAACTCAGTGATGTCGTCAATGTTTTCAATAAAATGATCTGAATACGGTTCTGAATATTATTACTATTATACACTATTATATTATATATTGTACCCCAATAGTAATCTAGGGTAATATGTATATCCTGATATGAAAGATGCATCCGGTGTAACATCCTGTTGACCTTGATACCGACAACATTATTATAGTTTTATATATTTAATAACTCATTATAATCTATTACGTGTCGACCTTAGTTCAGGATAATTGGTCGACAATTATAAAATCGGTTCTATGTGAATCTTAATAGAGGAGGACTGGTCGACAACAGGAACATTATTATAGTTGGTACAATGTTTATAGATAAAATGTTCACTATAGATAGAGTATTACTCTGTCTGCTTGCATCCACTCATGTTTATTGTATATTAGGTAAGTTTAATATATTTAATAAATCATTATCTATTAGTTAAAGTTCTAGTTCTAGTTTTCGTTTGAAAGTCAAATACATTCCGCCAAAAGGCAAATAAATCATTCTTTCCGAACCATATATATACCTCCATAGTCTAAACAACATATAGTAACAGTACACAATTTCTTATTGGAATTTGGTACACTATTAGAAAGTATAATTCTTTCTCCTGGTTATGTGATGGTCGTTGCTGATTTCAATATACACGTGGCTGATTTCACGACAGATACGATGACGACATTAGGCAATGATCAGTTCCTACATATGAAATAAATGAACTTAAAACAGACCTGATCCACTAGATAAGAGGAAATGCCAGTCTCTCTTAGCAAAACTCTGTAACCGCGATATATACAATTATTGATTCGTATAATAGCATGCGATATACTCCCAACTTCGAAGGACACATTGGCGTGCACGTAATATATCCTTTGGCAGTTGGAATTCGATATAAGAGTAGGCCGTAGCGCAGCTGCCCGGGCAAAAATGTTCTCATAGCACACTGTATGGCGTATGCCCGTCTACGTTAACCCAGTTTAGGAGCAGAACAGTAGGACGTTAAACCCCATTTCGTTTGATTTCATTTTCACTCGGAAGGGGATAGATATAATGGGAAATATGTTTTTGGAAGTCGTATAGGTCACATGTATTGTACGGTAAATGGCGTCAAAATCCGGTGAATTGGATCTTGTGCCTACTGAATTTGTGGAGGACTATACAGATGAATTGGCAACTGTATTATTACCAATAGTTAATACATCGTTTGAATCTGGATTTTCTTGGACTAGATCCTAACACGCCCGTCCGTCCGTTCGTCTGTCTGTCCGTCACACTTTTTGGGACACAATAACTCTCTTTCTAATTGAGCTAGAATGTTCAAACTTTGTGTAGGTGTTTATTAGGTCGATGCCTTGATGGAGTTCGGAGATGAACATTTTCTGCTTAGGTTAATCAGAGATAAGCAATTTGATTGGTTGATGCTTTGGGACACGATAACTTTAGTTATAATGAAGTTAGAGTGATGAAACTCTTAATATAGATTCATTATAGCGGGGTGAGTGATTTCATTGGTCGATGCTTTGGGACAAGATAACCTTGATTCTCTCAGATAGAGAGTGATGAAACCTAGTGTATAGTTTGATTGCTCGATACTTTTGAAAAATATAAATGTGCAATTAATTGATATGTGTCCTCTACTTTTTTTGGATTTCGGCGGGGGACATCAGCCTCGCTGTTGGCTTGTTTCAAATAAATGTACGGGCAACTTTATACTAGCGAAATATTGGACTTGCGTGACGTATTTCACTGTAAAAGCACGTGCGGAGTGTCTGTATTTTAAGTCGTTTAATGGTCTCGAGCTCAACACATTGCATAATATATTGTAAAAACACTCGGGCCTACGGTCCTCTTGTTGTTACAATATATTACTTAATGTCTCGCTCTCCATCATTAAACAATACTTAAAACACAGATGTGACGTCCAATAATGCACGGGCAACTTGCCAACCGTGCATTATGAAATATTGGACTCGTGTGATGTATTTATTTCATTGAAAACCACGTGCGGGACAGTGTCTGTATTTTAAGTTGTTTATTAGCCTAGAGCTAAAGACATTGTGTAATATATTGAAACAACACTCGGCTAACGCCGCGTACGGTATCATTACTTTATGACATAGCTACAATCAGGGGCCATAATTCAAGATATAACATTTTTTTTAAGTTTAATCTAAATTGGACAAAAATTGTGACAACTAGATGGTCCAGAACCTTGACATTACATACTTGCGTACTCAACCATCATAATGGTGTAGCGGTTATATATTTAAAAGGATATTTAAAGAGGTACTACACGCTAAAGACGCGATTTTTCGGTTAACTATCGGGGCATACTCCAGGAAGTTACGGTCTGATAGGCGCGAATATCGAAAGGAACCAAGATCATTGGGTTATATGTTATACAATTATGTCTCAAGTTTCATCAAAATCGGATAAAAGTGTGACCTCTAGGGTGTTAACAAGCTAAAACATGATTTTGCGTACAATTCATGAAATTACGATCCGATACATTGCCAATATCACAAGGAACCGCAATCATTGGGAGATAAACCTATATTTCAAGTTTTGTCAAAATCGGATAAAAATTAGGACTGGTAGAGTGTCCACAAACAAATTGTGGGCGGACGTCCGGACGGCATGGGACGACGCAAATATATGTCCACAAAAAAAGGAAGCATTTTTGTCATCTCCTGATAGTTACCAAAAAACCCCAACAGAATTCCTGTATTTTTTGTGGCCTAGATATTTAGCTGGACCTAAGGCACGTGGCTTATATTTGTCTAATAAAGATGAGATTACAAAAGCACGCACGTTTCGTCTCAATGTCATCTTATTTTATCTACACCAAGGCGGAGGTCTTCTCTGTGGATCTAGTTCATGAAAACAACAATATAGAGAAACATCATGGACAGTGAACGTACAGTTATGTAGGCTGCTATGGACCGGATCATGGAAATTAAACAAGATTATGCTAAGTGTTGTGAACTTACAGTTATGGAGGCTGATAACTATGGAGCGGAATTTCCCCCATAATTCTAAATCCTAACCTAGTAATGCGTATGCTAATATGCTTACTTCTATGCATGTAACTTCTTACTTACAAATGTTAAATTGGCTATTTAAACATGTAAAAATGCTAATTTACATTACTTATTTCTTAAATATTGCAGTTAGAATTTGTATTTTGTTCTCTTTCCATTATTAGTTTTAATTTATTGTAGTCTGTTTAGTTTCGTTAACATTTTGACATTTCACAAATGTTGCGCGGTAAAGCTGTCATAATTCTAAGCCAAATTTTGCTAACAGACGGCGCTCTTTACAATTGTATGGAGGCTGATTGGAGACATGCAAAATCTCGCCCTTTTCATAAGCCGACATGTATAACATAGTTTGAGTTAATAGAAATAAAACATGATCTGGATCCAACATTTTATTCTAGCATACTATTTGGTCAGCCGCCAAAGCTGGTCTGATTTACATGAAAAACCAAAGCCAATTTATACTAAATTCACTTTGATAACACAGGTAATTAATAATATGTAACAATAGGACTTATGTAAAGACTACATAATTAAATCATATGGCAGGCTACAGAACGATTGATGTGTGACAGCTAACGCTAGTAAACGTCATTAGTGATCAGCGGATTATCTAACTTGACCATTATACATATGGCAGCATCTGGTTCTTTATTAAATGAACAATAGTGTGGTCAATTAGAGAACAGCGGAGAGTTTATAACACATGCGGTCATAGGATAATTATAATCTTTTACCTATCACTGTCTCTCACACTATGTAACAATACCTCCATTGCCAACAGTTTGTGAAACAAACAAAAAAAAATATAATCACCCTATCCTTAATGGATATAAAAAAGTAATATATATATATAAAAAATTATTTGAAAAGTTCTTCTGAAAAATTGTTACAATGATGATCCAATTTTAACACATTAATAGTTCACAGTGTACACTAATTATCCACGGAATAAAATAAAACACACACAACAGCAACAACAGGATCCACAAAATTATCGGCACATCTATTCAGATCTTCTATATACAGGCCTGTTCAACGTTGATTCAACAGGAACTATTTATATTTCCTATAACTGGAACAGCCAGTTTGTTCCGTATATCATTTGTATCAATTTTCTTCCTCTTACGACAAAGTTAACGTAGGATAAATTAACTTTTCTTTTGGTAGTGTGGAGCTAATATCATCTCCTTGTAGCGTAATTTCGCCCTCGGTCTTCGCCGACACCATCTCGGTCAGAGCGGAATACGTTGCTCTGACCTCTTTGTTATTTTAAAGTTGATATGAGTAAAAAATAACTAATATTTAAAATACACAACAATTAAACCGTAAAATAAAGAATTACAAATAATACACAATTAGGATCTTGCCAAATTGCTTTTACTCGAGATAAGGGATTATGAATGTTTTGAACACATATAATTATCTTCAATAAGATATTTTCTGTTTTATAACGCATCAAATTTTCAAATGATTCATCTTCCTATACAAAACAAACGACAACACAAAGTGAAAATCTACCATAATGCTCTTAACTTGAGCTAATCCCTTCCTCTGAAGGTATAAATACATGTTCCTCACTTTTAGGAATTCAATAAAATACATCCCATTAATTATCGGGAAAAATATATACATAAAAAATATTTAAAGGAAGATAAAACATTAATTTTGGGATTGCCTCTTTAATCAAAACCGAAACTTAACGGAATACGTCTTTTAAGAGCGTTTTACAAAAATCTTTGAGACAACCACAAAATATTTCAATTCTTTTAAGAATAGGTACTTATTCTTTTTCTAGTAACCTAAATATTTATCATATGCCAAAAGATGTGTTCAAAAATTAGACAAAAATCAGTTATATTCTTTTAAAGCAAAATGACTCACCTTTATACTAAAACTACAATATTGTACATGTTATCTGTTTACAGTTCATTTGATTCTTGTTTTCTTGTATGGCCATGCAGTCGTTTTGTCCTCTGTGTCCGTAACGTCTTGTTTTTTTCGTGTAAATTCCTTGTAAAAACAGTCGCCTCCATTTCTGACTTTGACTGGTTCAAACTGGATAGAATTCGGCTGCCACTACTCTATTCTGTATCTTTCCATACAACCACAGTTGTTCGCTGGACACGGTCACCAAATTATGATTATAACATAGTTTGAGTTAATAGAAATAAAACATGATCTGGATCCAACATTTTATTCTAGCATACTATTTGGTCAGCCGCCAAAGCTGGTCTGATTTACATGAAAAACCAAAGCCAATTTATACTAAATTCACTTTGATAACACAGGTAATTAATAATATGTAACAATAGGACTTATGTAAAGACTACATAATTAAATCATATGGCAGGCTACAGAACGATTGATGTGTGACAGCTAACGCTAGTAAACGTCATTAGTGATCAGCGGATTATCTAACTTGACCATTATACATATGGCAGCATCTGGTTCTTTATTAAATGAACAATAGTGTGGTCAATTAGAGAACAGCGGAGAGTTTATAACACATGCGGTCATAGGATAATTATAATCTTTTACCTATCACTGTCTCTCACACTATGTAACACATGGACCAAAATCATAAACTATTCTATATATGTTTAAAATATATAAATAGGATTCTCTGTCGTGCATTTATCATAATAATACTGCTAAATCGATCGATTTAGCACATTGTGTTTCTAAAAGAACAATAAAATTTATAGTAAGACCTAATTACGTCATGCACGGGAGTGAATAAATAAATATAAATAGGTAATCATTTTTCCCCTCAAATTTATGAAATATTTTAGGCACATAAGTAATTTTTTTTTTTTTGATTTTATTTTAGCTTTTTATCGGGTCAAGCTTCCAAATTTTCATGATCCTCGGTGGCTCGGTGGGTATGTCCCAGACTCGGTCTCGGGTTCGCTGTCGGTGTTGGAAGAGAAAGTCCCTCGGGTTTTCCACGGGTTTAACGTCCTATATTCTTCTGCACCTAACCTGGGCTAAGGAAAGGTGGGCATACGCTATACAGTGTTCTATGAGGGAAATTTTGGCCGGATAGCGGCGCTACGGCCAATGTGTACACGGGACCTCGGTTTTTCGTCCCTTTGGTTCCTGATGTGGAACAATGTCTAGTCGCTCTAATGGCGTGCACGTAAATGAACCCTGGACGTTGGAATTTGAAATAATAATGGACCGTAGCGCCTGTGTCTGTGCAAAATCACCTCACACCACACAATTCGTGGCGTGTTCTCGCCTTGATGCTGAACGAGGCGAGAAAAAAAAAAAAAACAAAAAAAAACGACGGGACATTGTTCCACGTCAGGAACCGAAGGGACGAAAAACCGGGTTCGCTGCCGGTGTTGGAAGAGAAAGTCCCTCGGGTTTTCCACGGGTTTAACGACCTGTATTCTTCTGCACCTAACCTGGACTAAGGAAAGATGGGCATACGCCATACAGTGTGCTATGAGGGAAATTTTAACCGGGTAGCAGCACTACGGCCAATGTGTACACGGAACCTCGGTTTTTCGTCCATTCGGTTCCTGACGTGGAACAATGTCTAGTCGTTCTAATGGCGTGCACGTAAATGTACCCTGGACGTTGTTCTCGCCTTGATGCTGAACGACGGGACGTTAAACTCGATTTCATTTAAAGATAAATTAAGGGAGAATAGATAGGCCCAAAAAGCAGACTAATGTAAAGGGAATTTGCTGAAAATTTCAGTTTCACTCTGGCCGAGAATTTAGCGATTGAATTTTGTACATAGCCTCGATCATCATTACTAAAGTCGGTAAGATACAAAAAAAAACAACACAGTCTCTATTATCCATTTTTTGATTTAATCATGAATCAGCGTTGAGCATCAGTTCGGATCTTTATACAGTAAACATCGCAGGCTAAAGGTGACATCGACAATTGGTAATGCAGATTCTGCTCTTGCATAATGTATGTTTAATTTCCAAATCACCGGGTTGTCTTATGAGGTAGAGGGTTTCTTTGGGCATTGGGCGAACGATTCGCCCCTTAAATTGATCTTATTAATCTCATTACAAAGTTTGGGTTCGTGGGTGGGTGAGGTGTGTCTGTGTGGAGTGGGCTGGACGTAGCTTTGCTTTAATATTTATATCTGAATTATCATTTCCTGTTTCTCAATCCAATCTCAAATAAAATAAAATATTGTTTATAAACCAAAACAAACACAAAATAGCTTTTTTCTACCGGTGTATTTCTATATTATTTAAATAATATAAGAATAATTTACTTTTGTACGTAACATATTTTATATATCTTTACTTCTCTCAAAAATATTGAGAACGAATATTGCAAAAAAAGGAGACTAAATCAATCGATAAGGCCGTATCGGGGGCAAATGCACGAAAAAGTATCATATTTATTCATCTGAAAAATATGTAGAATAATTTGCCTTTGTACGTAAAGTATTTTAGTATTTTTGACATAAAAATGTCGTCATGTCTGACGGGTAATGAAAAGAGTGATATTGTACATGTCTCCAATGAACTACCATATAGTACACAGCGCCACCTGTTAGCATAATGCGTATTATGCTAACAGGTGGCGCTGTTTACTATATGGTGGCCCATTGTGAACATGTATATGTATTACATGCTTGTATTTGCGTAAAGGGGCGGAGCAATTTTAACGAGAAGTTACGGACCGATTTCCTCCAAAATCGAATTCACCAGTGATTGTTGTTTATGTTTAAAACATATTATATATAGCTAATCAAAATTATGATCTCTTCGGGGCACACAAGCTATGTACGCGATTTTGGCTCAACCGGGGGTTAAAATCCAGGAAAATACGGTCCAAACGCGCCAGAATTGAACCTAATCGAGTTCTTCGTTTATAATATACAATTTTGGTTTTAAAGAAATTGAATAAAAATTGTGATCCACAAGCTGTTTGTGCGACTTTCGTGCGATCAAGAGCTATACTACTAACTGTTATCGAAATCTTTGGGATATCAATATACAATTTAAGTTTCATCAAAGTCGGATAATAAATTGGGATCTGTAGACACACGCACGGACAAGTGTGATGGCATAATACGTGCACGTGAAAATATGAATGGATGCAAACTCTTGAAAGAACAATATTTGTCTATACTACCCTATGTTGTCTAATCAATTTTAATGTTATGTACCTGTCAGTTATCATTGGTATAAGTTTATTGATTCCAAATAATTTACAGGTATGGTAACATGAATTGAGGGGGGGGGTCACGGTGGCTGAGTTAGTAGGGCGCTGGCTCGCTAGCCTGGAGGTCGAGTGTTCGATCCCTGCATTGGCCGAGAAAGTTCATTCAGATTTTCCGGAATGCCCCCCCCCCCTAATCAGTGATGCAGGACGGGGGTGGGGGTGGGGCTGGCAAGAACAGCTGTCTAGTGTACGTATAAGATCCCTTGACAGTTGAAATTCGATATAAGAGTAGGCTGTAGTGCCGATGTCCGAGCAAAATTTCCCTCATAGCACACTGTATGGCGTATTAGCTCAGTTCGGAGCAGAACAGTATTATGTTAAACTCCATTTCATTTGGAAACATTAAAATATAAGAGGAGAGTGTCGGTGGCAATTACCCCGGACCCCCTCGACGGGCGCATAATATAGAAATTTGAGAGGGTGTAAACAATGTAGAACTATACCATTTTTAAATTCATGCATAATAATGGCCCAATCCCCAAAACCCCTGCCTCCAGACACAAAACCGGTGATTTAGAAATGGAATAAAGTTTAACAGCCTGCTATTATGCACTGACTATGCTAATGAAGACGGGGAAACGTCATGAAGTGTGCAATTTCTGGGGATTTTGTACGGACAGGGGCGCTATGGCCTACTCTTGGTGTACGTAATTGGGTTTTCGTCCCATGAAGACATAGTTCCTTGTCAGGCACTAACAGATGGAAAGCGAGCCGGAAACCCGAGATCTCCTGGTTACCGAGCCAGTGACTTACTCACCGAGGCACCGCGACTCCCGATGATTTGGAAGCCTGGCCCGATATAGGTAACTTCAATAATATCATAAATACTTTGTTTGTGTGCGTATAACATTTCATAATTTTGAGGGGAAGAGATAAGCCAAACTAAGCATGACCGATTTATAATTATTTACTCACTTTCATTCATGAAGTAATGAGTTCTTGCTATATATTATTCTTTTAGAAAACAAATAAGCCAAAACAATCGATAGTGCATTATTTGTGAAAATGCACGATGAAATAGCCCATTTATTTATCGGGTCATTTTTACGTGTTCCTAATGAGCCACCATACAATTGTAAACAGCGCCGTCTGTTAGCAAAATTTGGCTTAGAATTATGACAGCTTTACCGCGCAACATTTGTGAAATGTCAAAATGTTAACGAAACTAAACAGACTACAATAAATTAAAACTAATAATGGAAAGAGAACAAAATACAAATTCTAACTGCAATATTTAAGAAATAAGTAATGTAAATTAGCATTTTTACATGTTTAAATAGCCAATTTAACATTTGTAAGTTAGAAGTTACATGTATAGAAGTAAGCATATTAGCATACGCATTACTAGGTTAGGATTTAGAATTATGGGGGAAATTCCGCTCCATAGATAACGGCTGCTACATTTGTATTGTGCGCGCTTCATGTCATACGTCAACAAAAGATTTACAAACTATTTCCCGGATCCATTCACTTATTTGATATTTGTTTAGTTTTTCGCAATGTCTGTTGTCTGTCTTGTCCGCAGGTTTATCTTGTAGATTCTGGTTTTGTATGTAGTGCGGTCCTCCTGCACTTACTATTAGAGTGTTGCCGCCTAATCGAATCAACATGTATGCCGACAAGGGGCCGATGATGCTTTGATAAGCATGCCAACACAGTCCTAATTAAATGCTTCGCACGGTCATTTGCGATTACAAACATAACAAATATGGACTGACCGGGAGACTACTTTATACACCCGAACTACGTGAATGTTTTCATATTTTCAGGATACTTGAATGTGGCACTAAATAAACCAACATGGCAAAGTTCAACGTATGGGGGTCGCATATCACCTCTAGCTGTAGATGGTGATACTAACCAGGATTTTTCTGAGGGAAGTTGTTCATTCACTGACAAAGGTGCAAGAGAATGGATGTGTGTTGATCTAAAACAGAGTTTTGATATCAGTAGTATGAAGATATTCAACATAATAGGTGGAGGTACGTACTAATATAACAAGGTGGATCTGTAACATTCAATAAACTATAGTAACGACTTCTTAGTTACCTTTTGAAACTTTGTGTCTGAAAGCAGAATGATATCTGATGATTAAATATTAGAACCATAGTTTGCAATACATGCAGTTCAATCAACACAGTTTTGATTTTGTTTTTTTTAGATGTGGAAATGGCGTCACTGAGCATTTGTCTGATAAAACAGGATATTAAGTTTGTCAAGTTATTGCTCCTGAACTGACGGTCCGTTAGAGGTGTTTAGATTACGAAGTGCACGTAACAGATCCATAGTCTTAAATTCCCACCCAATTTATTGGTTACATTATGCTGAATAATAAGATTATTATTGACAAATAGTAAATGTGGCAAGAATATAATTTCTGATTATGTTTAGCATTATCACATTATTGTTACATATATTTCATATTGTTTTTAAATTGTTAGATGTGATACAAGCCCCACTGAGTGAGATACATACAATTTATATTGTCTCTGGGTAATAAATGGATGAAAGGATTTGATTATAGTTTCTGATTATATCCAGATTTATCAGACAGATTTATGTTTCTAACCCGACAGTTTATAGTTCTATATAATTTATAATGTTTCCAGGTATTGACAGAATGACAGAATTAGAAGTTAGTTTGAGTCCTATTAGCTGGATGAAAGGATTCGAGGTTAGATTGAGTTCTACTGGTCACTGTGATGAAACAGGTTTTATATCAGCTACGCCATGTTATAAAGACCACACATCAATAGCACAATCTATATACACCATAGAGAGATGTAATCAACCATCTGTACCATCATTATCTGCTAGATATGTTTTTGTGTCAGTAAAAGGTCAACATCTGACCATATGTGAACTAGAAATATTCACAGGTAGGTCTGTTACCGATTCAACAATCTTCCAGTTTTGGAATAGGATAAGATATGCAACAATTAGCATTCTTATTTCCGAGTAAGGGAATCTACCATATAGATCCCAACGGCACGAAAGTATTAGATATTCTACAAAATGTATGTGTCCTGGCTGTACCGAAAGTACTCTTAAATTCATCATATAAATGAAAACATACACCCTAGAAAAGGTAAGGTAGGCAGCATTCGTCGCGTGGCCATTTGAGCAAAATTAGGAGTCATGAATTGACAACTAGTAGATGATTAACATTTGCAGGTTTAAAACGACGTAAGCTGATAAGTCTCGCGGGGAGGTTCGTATCACAGCTAAGTCTATACTAACAACAAGTCTAAACAATCTAAAGCCCCCATCCAAATGTGTCGATTTTTGTATCCGGATGACAGTAAAGTATTGCCTTAAAGTCACCGCCATACTATTTTGTATTCACACTATTAAAAAATATTTTCTTATCGGCTGTATCTTATGTGACAAGACT
The DNA here is from genome assembly GCA_963678685.1 of Patella ulyssiponensis. NCBI lineage: Eukaryota > Metazoa > Mollusca > Gastropoda > Patellidae > Patella > Patella ulyssiponensis. The sequence goes on from OY783230.1 coordinate 77,113,479, forward strand.
AGATTACGACTGTGGTAACAACTAATTACGACTGTTCAAGCTGAATTCCACATCAAATACCCAGCACGAAGTAATGACGTGATTACATAGCAGTTGTATTCACGGATACTTAAAACGAGGTAATGTCGCCATTACATAGCAGTCGTATTTACGGATACCACAGACAGTCGCATTACTATCCATAGAAACACAGCGACACGCAATGCATCTTGGGCGTTGCCTGTAATTAACGCGCACTGTCAATATCTATATCGATGAACTAAATCTCTTTAATTTCTTAGTTTTATAGTATTTTCGGTAACAAAACTACTGAGAAATATCACATACAATCATATGTTTGTTGTGTGTGAGTTTCGGGAATTTATAAAACATAATTCATATTTTTAAAACGTGCATAAACGGAGCGTAGCGTGGTACGACCGGGAGTGAATATGAAGTATTATTAAGTGAAAGACGGCAATTGTGACGGTTTACGAATTGGTCTATAAGGCCGTAAATTATTGTCGATTTTAATTTTTTTTATTAACTTTAAAACTAATCCACTATATACTTGTTGTTTCGATTCCTAGATTTGAAATCTAATTTCCATAAACCTTAAAATGGCCCATTTGAAAATGTCAATGTGCCACGCCCTTTTTATTTTTTCTCCCAAAGAAAATTACATTTGTCTTGTAGAGCTTATTACTGTGTGTTTCTCTTATTTATATTATGTTAATAAAGTAAGCTTTCAGTAAAATATAAAGTAATAATTTAAAAATATTAAAATTGAATTTCAAATAGGCCTATAGGCCCATATATAGGCCTAACATTTTCCAATAAACAGATATGAGCCGTTGGCTGTTTTCAAAGATAAAATACCTTTGGCTCTAATGTTGACTCACTGTGTGTTTTTATGATCTATTAATTAATGTAGTTTTTTATTTTTAAAAAATAAAAAACAAAATAATTGAAGATTTTTAAAAATTCTATTTTCAATAAACATATTTGAGTTGATAGGTTTCTCTTTTTACAAACAAGTATAAACCAAAAACAACTTGAGAATGAATATTTTGCATATTGCTCTGGGTGTCATGCAATGTTTTAACGCCCTTTGTAGGCCCCTTAATACTATGAAATTGTCCATTGTACACCACTGCGCAAGAAAATATTAAATTATTATCAATGTGAAGTGTACTCTAGATATCCATGACATTATAGTTCTGATCTGTGTTCAGACTTACTTTTATTTTATTTAGAAATAGGAAATTTAATTTATATTGTGTACCATAATGGAATTATTTAGAAATAGAAAATTAATTTATTGTGTTCTATTATGGAATTGATAGGTGGTTGGATTAGTAAAAGGGGGGATGTGATTTTGAATAGCATAAGAGTATTAGGCTAGTACTGTTTTATTACAAGCTTATTACAACTGATAATTGAGCAAAATGACTTAGAACGATGCAATGATATGATTACACAGCAGTCTATTCACGAATACCCACGACTTTACCCATTAATGCCCCATATGGTTTAACACATTCCAGTACGGTAGTTCAACGATGTAGCACGACAGACAAAAACCGTACTGTTTAAAACTTTCGTAAATCTAAAAAGCGCATGTCGATCAATCAGTACCAAAACAAAACGAAGTAAAACGAATATTCAGGATTGCCAAGAATAGGGGCATTGCTCAATACCATCTTGTCATCGCGGCTTCTCTAAAATGTAAACCAATAGAATTCCGTTTGAATGACCGATCAACAAAAAAAAAACGTCCCTCTCTCTCTAATTCTCGCCCAAGAAAAGATTTTACACAGTTTTTGCCATAAATATGAATTTATCATATAAATGAGTAAAAGTAATCTAGGAAATGTAATCCAAGTTTCCTACACGACATGAACAAACGGTTCTTCGTACCTGCTCATTTGTTTCTCCCTGTAGTGCGTTGTTTGTTATTCGCCAATATGAACCCCATAAACATTGCAACATGGGGACCATATGGGGAAAAAAGGGGCTGTGGGCCCAGATCATACCACAAGGTTCCCATACTGGACCCATATTATCTTCCCACATACAAATGTAGGCAAATACACTTTATTTTCATATATATTAATATCACAGAGACAAGCCAAATGATATAATGCTTACTTCTTTCTTACAATGATAATCTGAGCTTATAGTGTGTGTATCTGGGGCCAATATGGGATCTATATGTGATTCTCCCGCTTTAACAAATCTGTTTTTGTATACATGGGGCCAATATGGTATCCATATGGGATTACTTATTTGTTATGTTAGCTCATTATTGAACCCACACTTTTATTTGTTTGTACCTTGAACCAAAATGTGCACCCAGAGTCTGTGTGGTATGGATATGATATAACCACATTCCTGTATATTATGCACATGGGCCCAATATGGTATCCATATGGAAATACCCACATGTGTATCTGGGGTCAATATATCTATATGGCATTTCACATATAATATATCTAATTCTAATATGGTATCCATATGGAGTTACCTACATGTGTTTCTGGGTCCAAAATAATATATATGGTTTATTTACCACATATAAAATAATTATATAGGTCTGGGTCCAATATGGTATCCATATGGGCCCCATAAACATTGCAATATGGGGACCATTATGGGCAGAAAATGGGCTGTGGGCCCAGATCATACCACATGGTTCCCATACTGAACCCATATTATCTTCCCACATACAAATGTAGGCAAATACGCTTTATTTTCATATATAATAATATCACAGAAATACGCCAAATGATATAATGGTTACATGAACTTCTTTCTTACATTGATAATCTGACCTTATAGTGTGCATATCATATCTAGGGCCAATATGGGATTTATATGGTATTACCCACATTAAAACTCTTATGTAAACATGGGGCCAATATGGTGTCCATATGGGATTACCCATTTGTGTATCTGGGGATAATATGGTATCTGTATGGGATCACATAATAAATTTTGTATATCTGGGGCCAACATGGTATCCATATGGGATTACTTATTTGCATATGTTAGCTCATTATTGAACCCACACTTTTAGTTGTATGTACCTTGAACCAATATGCGCAGATGTGATTACCAACATGTGCACCTGGAGTGGTATATATATGATATGACCACATTCATGTGTGTTATGTATGTGGGTTCAATATGGTATCCATATGGGATTACCCACGCGTGTATCTATATGGCATTAACACATATAATATATATCTAATTCCAATATGGTATCCATATGGGGTTACTCACACCTGTATCTGTTTCAACATGAATTTAATATCATTTAAACTTTTGTGCAAATCTGCTATATGGCCAAGATTACACGTAGTTTTCCAAATGAGAAAGAGGCTGTCTAAATATCTTTCAAATTTCTCTTTGATGTAGTTTCTACAGTTAAATCTGCTAAAGGGCAATTCCACCGTAACAAACGTACATTTTGAACTCGTCATATTTTTATTACTTCCAATATTATCTAACCATGAATAATTAACCGTTTTGGTTTTATTTAGTATTAAAAACGTATGATTAAAATATCAATTGACATATGATTTTATTTGTTCATGAACACCGGAAATAAATATTGGCTCCTCAAAGTATAGGTAATAGACGTACAGAAATGAGCACCATGATTTGACTACATGAACATATAGTTGCAAAACTCTGAATTGTCCGGTGGAATTGAAAAGTTTTTCTCCTTGTAAAAAAGGACACTAATACTAAATGTCTACTGTATGGTCACATTTGGATTCTTGTAATCCAGTAAATTAGAAATTATTGTGGTAACGGATGTACATATTTTCTTTTAACAGATGTATGAGTGCAAATTGCAAACCCATTACATGAGATATGTAAACTTTCAAATAATCGGACTGATACATAATAATAATTATTAACTCATTTGAATTAATGGAGCAGTTACTTTCGAAAAAACATTACTCCTTGAATAAAATATTGGGACCCTAAAATTTTGGTAGCGGACGAACATACATCTTTGAAATCCCGTAAGTGGATCAGAGAATTTTGTCAAATGTTTTCTTTTTACGGTCATAATATCAAGAATGGGTGATGTTAGCTTTGAATATGAGTTTTTGAACAGTTCCATAAATAAATATGAATGAGAGATAAACTGTAAATATTTGATTACATGAAATACTGTGAAAAGTAATGGACTGGACGTGCATCTATGAAAACCGAAGTTTTACTGAGAATTTTTTCAAATCTTTTCTTTTTATGGACATTATTATAAGAATGGGTTATTCTTGCTTTAGATAATGAAGTTTTAAACAATTCCATACATAGATATGAATGAGAGAGAAAAAATGTAAATATTTGGTAACAGGCGCAGGTTCTCATAGTAATATTTTTCATTGTTAGTTACTTTTGCAAAACTATATTATTTTTATATATTAATGTATAAATATCATGTTTATATACATTGTCAGATAATGAATGCCAAATCATTCATTGTGATTCAGAATAATCAAACAAACACAAAGTAAGAAAATACAAAAAAATTATAAATTCGACATTAAGAATGTAAACATTGATCAACTTTTCAGCTAATTAAATTTGTCACCTAATTGTATAATAATATGTTTACCATGAATAAAAAAAATAGAGTTTATTTATGAATGAAATTGTGATACATGTTTTCACTTTAGGAAATACTCCACCCCGCCTTTCGAATCAAATGCCCGTCTTTGTGGAGCTTTAAAGCAAAAAGAGTCGCTAATACTTATTCTTTAAAAAAAAAAAGCCAAATAGGACCCGTTATTACTCAAATTTATTATGAATACAGCATGGCTGGTAGCATCTTGCTAGTACAATTTTAATGACTATAGCAGATTCTGTATGTAGTGTCTGATGAATATGTATGTATTCCATATAAGGTTACTTATATACGCGTCATTACACGTGATCACTATTTCAATTGTTGTACCCCTCTATTGTTAGTATAATTAGAGTTGTGTGTATAAGACTAACAGGAATAAAACGTGTTTGATTAGATTCGTATGTGTGTATTTTAATCTGAGTTAAATCCGATGCAATCCTTGAGATATATGACCGGGGAGATATAACAATTGGCGACGAGGATAATTTTCACGGAAAAGAAGACGTATGGCGGGCTATATTCCTACAGATATTGGTGGAATTCCAAATTTTGATTGTTCGGGGGATCCAACGTCCGTGGGCACAAGATGGCGCAAATGGAAGCGTGCTTTTGAACTTTTTATTGATGGAAAAGGAATTCGTAGTAATGCACAGAAGAAATCGTTATTATTGCACTGTGGCGGAATACAGATGCAAGATATTTTTTTCACCTTTGACGTTCCCGCACCAGCAGACGACGACAACGTATACGCCGTGGCTTTGAGGTTATTGGATGGCTATTTTACTCCACAAATAAACACCCCGTATGAAAGACACTTGTTTAGGAAACTTTATCAATTTCCTAACGAAACAGTGGACCAATTTGTAACTCGATTACGTTTGCGCGGCGACGCCTGTGGCTTTGACCACGTTGAAGAAGAAATTCGGGATCAAGTTATCCAAATGTGTACGTCGCATGATTTACGGAGAAAATGTTTGGAACGAGGGCAAGGATTAAGTTTGACTGACCTACAAACACTTGCCAGAACCATGGAAGCAACCCAAAGACAAGTTGAAAATTTTGATAAACCTGCAAATGGCGGAAAGACCGAAATAAATAGAATTTTGTACAGAGGCAGAGGAGATTTTAGAAGACGTCAACCTCCGCCTAGATCGAACTATAGACCGAGTAATTTTGAAATGAGATGTTATAGATGTGGTAATATGGGACACAGACAGAGCGATGGAACTTGTCCAGCGATACACCGTAAATGTGATAAGTGCCACGACTATGGTCATTATGCTAGCTGCTGTAAAACTAGGTCAAAATCTGCCCCACCACCGACACGTGGACGACCACGCTACCAGCAATCTAGTTCACGACCCAGTTTTTCAGGTCAAGGTCGTCGTGATTATAGATACAGGAACCATTCTGAAGACACGAGAAACCGATTAAAATTCCTTCAGTCGGAAAAAGACAGATACAGTGAAGATAGGATGAGAGATGAATTTCGATATTTAAGAGTACGCGAAGAAGAAGATGATTATATATTTAGTTTTGAAGATAGTAAACAGCCGAAAGTTTTAGTTGATATTGGCAACGTTCCAAGAGTTGAAATGATTCCGGATTCGGGAGCTAGTTGTAATGTTATGGACCAAGAACATTGGGAGCAATTAAAAGATAAGAAGATTAAGTGTCAATCATCATTTTCAAATAAGAAACTTTATCCTTTTGGAAGTGATAAGCCATTGACAGTAATTGGATGTTTTACAACTTTGTTGACAGTTGGAAATAAATCAACGGAAGCCACAATTTATGTCATAAAAGAGAAGGGTCAAACTTTATTGGGAAGAGACACAGCCATAGAACTAAATGTGTTACAACTAAATTATGTTCACTCTGTAAGTGGAAAGGTTGACATTTTTGATAAATATAGTCCATGTTTTGGGACTTTGGGGAAACTTAAAAACTTTCAGTTAATGTTACCAATTGACAACACAGTAAAACCTGTGGCGCAACAATTAAGGAGAGAGGGATTTAACCTGAGACCTAAAGTGGAAGCGAAAATAAAAGAACTTGAAGGCTTAGATGTTATTGAAAAAGTGCAAGGTCCAACACCTTGGATTTCTCCATGTGTGGTTGTACCTAAATCAAATGGAGAAATAAGACTATGTATTGACATGAGGCAGGCGAATACTGCGATTATTAGAGAGAGATACCCAATACCTACTGTGGACGAAATTTTGCATGATTTGAATGAAAGTACCATTTTTAGTAAACTTGATATTTTATCTGCGTTTCACCAGATAGAACTACACGAAGATTCAAGACCCATAACAACGTTTGTAACCCATATGGGACTATATAGATACAAAAGATTAATGTTTGGAATATCGTGTGCCCCAGAAATGTATCAACGGGTTATTCAACAAGCTCTCCAAGGCTTGGAAGGAGTTAGAAACATTTTTGACGATATAATTGTGCATGGTAAAACAGAAAAGGAACACAACGAAAGACTTGAAAAACTTCTTAAGAGAATCGAGGAACTGGGACTTACCTTTAATAAAGATAAATGTAAATTTAATATGCCACAATTAGAATTTATGGGACATTTATTATCAGCACGAGGTATCGGCCCTACAAAATCTAAAATTGAAGCTGTGACTGAAGCGAGACGACCTCAGAGTGCTTCAGAGGTGCGTTCATTCTTAGGACTTGTTAATTATAGTGCCCGTTACATTAAGAACTTGTCAACTATTGCAGAACCTTTGAGAAAATTAACTAAGAAAAATGAACCTTTTGTTTGGGAATATGAACAGGAAGAATCGTTTAATAACTTAAAGCAATCTTTAGCATGTGCATGTACATTAGGTTATTTTAATAGGCATGATAGAACTTTTGTTATTACTGATGCTAGTCCTGTGGGTTTAGGTGGAATATTGATTCAAGAACAGCAAGGTGAACATAGGGTTATTTGTTATGCAAGTAGATCACTTACCGAAGTCGAAAAGAAATATTCACAAACTGAGAAAGAAGCGCTAGGTATTGTTTGGGCATGTGAACGTTTTCATATGTATTTATATGGTACCAATTTTGATTTGCTAACTGATCATAAGCCTCTTGAATTTATATATTCTAAGCGATCTAAGCCAAGCGCAAGGATAGAACGTTGGGTATTAAGACTCCAACCATATACATATAATGTTTATTATATTAAGGGCTCAGATAATATAGCTGATTGTCTATCAAGGTTAACTCAAAACCATAATACTAAGAATAGTTCAATGGAAGATCATAATTATGTTAAATTTGTTGCAGAAATGTCTACACCAAATGCTCTATCTACTCGTGAAATTGAACGTATTGCTTCTAAGGATGAAGAATCGTTAAATTTAAGAGATTGTATTAAAACTGGTGAATGGCATAAGCTTAAGAATAAATTTTATTTAGCAATTAGAAATGAACTTTGTGTAATAGGATATTTAATATTAAGAGGTACTAGAATTCTTGTTCCTTACAAATTAAGAGATACTGTATTAGAATTGTCACATGAAGGACATCCAGGTATTGTTGTCATGAAGAGACATTTGAGATCTAAGGTTTGGTGGCCAGGTATAGATAAAGATGTAGATAATTTTTGTAAATCATGTAAGTCATGTCAAATTGTTAGCGCAACACAATCACCTGAACCATTGAAAACTACTGACTTACCTAATGGTCCTTGGCAACATATAGCAGCAGATTTGATGACTCCATCGTTACCTTCAGGTGATCATTTATTTGTTGTTGTAGATTATTATAGTCGTTATATTGAGGTGGAATGGGTGAAATCCACAACATCTGATAAAATTATTGCTAGTCTTAAGAGAATGTTTCTTATGCATGGATTACCATTATCTATTACCACTGATAACGGTCCTCAATTTATTAGTGACCAATTTAAGGATTATTTAGAATGTAATGATATTAAGCATAGGCGCACAACACCAATATGGCCTCAAGCAAATGGTGAGGTTGAACGACAGAACCGTTCATTGCTTAAGCGACTGAAAATTGCACAAATTGAACAACGAGAGTGGCATGAGGAATTGAATAAATATCTTATGATGTATAGAACCACACCTCATAGTACTAGTAGTGTTAGCCCTGCAGAATTGATGTTTAAACGTAAACTTAGAACAAAATTGCCAGCATTGGATGATTTTGATTATTTCCCTGATGATTTAGCTATTAGGGATTATGATGCCGAGCGAAAAGGGAAAGGGAAGATATATACTGACTTTAAGAGAAAAGCTTGTGAAAGTAATGTTAAAGAGGGTGATTTAGTTTTATTGAAACAAAAGCCTGAGAATAAGTTAATGTCAAATTTTGAAGCTAATCCATATCATGTCATATCTAAACATGGTAATAGTGTAACTGTAGAAAACGAACAAGGTGTGAGGTATAAGAGAAATTCTACGCATGTTAAAAAGTTTATTGATAAGTTGAATCAGAGTACTAATGATTTCAATAATGGTGAAAGTACTACAACCTCTAAGTCTAAAAATAATACAATGTTTGATTTTGATGATATTATTGTTGAAAAGCCAACTGGTCAAAATGATAGCAGTAATACTTTATTAGACCAGAGTGATGTTAGTGAAAATGTTGTACATCAACAAAGTAGTATACCTAATCAAGATAATACTCAATCTTCTACCGATTTACATAAAAAGAATAATTCAGAACTTGAATGTAATTTACGTCCTACTAGTACTAGATTGAGAAGAATGCCTAATAGATATCAAGATTTTGATATGTTGAAATGACGATTGTTAATTTGTTTGTTGCATGTTTGTATTTGAATAGTCTTATAGTATTATGATACATTTTAATCCAAGGCAAGGATTTATCCACAATATTCATTTACTGAAACTTTATATTTTATCATTATTATGCATGTAGTCTTTTCTTTATAATTACAATATTTGTTTTCAATCTTTTTTATTATTCATAGGTAAAATATTTGTAGATTTAAAAGCAATACATGTAGATTACTTTTAAAGTAAAAAGGGAGGAATTGTAGTGTCTGATGAATATGTATGTATTCCATATAAGGTTACTTATATACGCGTCATTACACGTGATCACTATTTCAATTGTTGTACCCCTCTATTGTTAGTATAATTAGAGTTGTGTGTATAAGACTAACAGGAATAAAACGTGTTTGATTAGATTCGTATGTGTGTATTTTAATCTGAGTTAAATCCGATGCAATCCTTGGGATATATGACCGGGGAGATATAACACTGTACACAAATTATATAATATCTAACTTTACTGTGGAGGTCACCAAGTCACCCATGAAAACCTGTCAGCGAGTCATCATTAACAACCAATTTAGTCTCTTGAAGTCTGTTTGGTCACTGACTGAAATTTAGATTCTACAATGTAGAAGTATGTATATAATTAGTACTAACAAGAAGAAACTGCTGAAAGTGGTACACATCTCTGAAATCAGTTCACTAAACTTAATCAAAGGTAAATTTTTCCCATCCTTTCCTACTATAATATGCGTAACGGCTTTTGGGTAAAACAAACTAAATGAAAGGTTTTAAAGTTTCTATATTTCGAAAAAATGTCTTTTGGAAAATAACTGATACAAATGAGTTGATCATTTTCTGTGGAAATATACAAGTGCATCAAAGTACTTATACAAAAGTTTTGTAATAATATAAGAATGGATTTGAATAGATGTTTCATTTTTTCTTAGTTATTTTGATTTGTCAGAATATTGGTAAACTCTAAAACAAGAAAGCTGTCATTTCCAGAAAGGTGACTATTTCCATTTCCATCTTATAACATATGTTGTATTATTGTGTGTCATGGCAAAATATGTTTCTTGCTCTCGCTGGACTAAACGTTTGAAAGTTTTATCAGCTATACAACGAAATACAAATGACATTGTATAACTGAATTTGGTAAAGATGAAATAAACGCACTTTAAAACAAAAGATATAATAAATGCTAAATCTGGTCTTTTTACAGCTTAATCCATTTGAAACGAGGGTAATTCAAATACTCTCCAAATTGGAACAACAGATTAAAGAATTAAAATGACAACAAGTCACAACATAAGCACTGGTCAACTATTTCACATGTTCCTGACCAAAAGAAAAATTTGGTGAGTTTCTGTTTGTATTAATTACTGTTTGTGGAGACTACAGGTCAGAATTTATATCCGATTTTGATGAAAATTAAAATATGTGCTTGTATCCCAAAGATGTTGATTGAATTCGATATCGGTGCAAAATATGGGTAGAGTTGTCTTACTTTGTCAGGCTGCACATCAACAGACCTAATCAATGTGCTTTTCTTTTGAATTGCAGAGTCGGTCAGAAGAAATCCAATATTTTTGAACACTACAAACGAAGAAATCAAAACAGCTGTTAGTTGCTTCCTGATTAATTCAAGGGGCAGGGATGGTGGGAGATCCCAACGAATTTCAACTGTCTTACCGAAAAAGCATTATAATAAAACATGAAACCAAATAAACAGTTTTGTTATTTTATTAGACTGATTTGGTACTTGTTGTTTACCATGCTTAGAACTAGAGAATTCATCAAAGTTACACGGAGCTGTGTAGCACGCTTGATATTATCATTAAAATAGTGTTTAGCATGTAATATCAAATGATCATACATTAGAAGATAATTTCATACTTGTATTAAATTAGTCTTAGTTCGGCTATAATGTCTGGTATAAATAGTTTACTGTCCATATATGTGTTGTCACCACAAATAAGCTCAGTACAGTATTTCTTAGAATCCCACAGGAAATCCATTTAGTGCCCAAATTAATATCCTGGCATATCCACACAGATCCCATATGATGCCCATATTACATTGATTTGTACTCCAACATGAGTCCCATATAGTACCCATATTACATGTCTTATCAAGACCATATAGGTCCCATATTACACACATATTATTTTAGATGATTTACCCATATAGAACCCACACAAACCCCATTTAGTACCCATGTGGATCCCATATTATGCCCATATATCATTTATTTGTACCCCATATGAGTCCCATATAGTACCCATATTATATTTCTTAACATGGCCATATAGGTCCCACACAGGCCCCATATAGCACCCATATTATTTTAAACGAGTTACCCATATAGGCACCACACAAACCCCATTAAGTACCCATATGGTTGAGCCCATATGGATCCCATATGGATGTTGGGTGCAAAAATGTCGGGGTCCGTTATGGGCTCCCCATCATGGCCCCATATTACATGACACATGGTACCCATATGGTACCCATCAATGAATGTTATCAGGGAAGCAGCTCGTTATTCTGTTAGAAAGACAGCACTCCCGTTAAAAGGCAACATATAGTAACTCACCTTTTTTCCTATTTTGAGAAAGCAAATGAATGAATATCAAATCCAAGCTTATCCATTAGTTTGACTATTGAGTTACTAGGTTTTACTGTGGTATACTAAGCTAATTAAGGATGTTGCTGGGTTGTGTCATGTGTGTAAAAGATTGGAATAATTAGTACAACAACAGGAAGCACATACCCCAGTAACTACAAATTTGAGCTTTGATAAAAAAAGTTAATTACTAGGTGTTGACTCTTGACGGGACAGCTGGTTAGAATCGGTTTTCCAAGACTTACACTGTTATAAACGAATAGGTTCCATAAAAAACAACCTTGCATATTCCATATAAAATCATATTTATTATATTACTTATAATAATAATAATAATAATAATAATATGAATAGTTATATAATCCTTTATATATTAATTGTCCTTTACTGCGGGAGTGTATATGTTTTGAATTTTATATATATGGTTTTTACGGTACCAAGTGTAACATATGTTTTGAATTTTATATTTACTTTAGAAAATTGTCCTATTGGATTTCACGGTATCAATTGTAACATTAGATGTCCAGCGAATTGTAAAAACAACGTCTGTGTGAAAATGATAGGATCATGTTCTAATGGTTGTCAGGGAGATCATTATGGTAGCAGGTGTGAATTTTCATGTAGCACCAGATGTAAGAATGGTAAATGTAATGATAGAACAGGGAAATGTACTGGATGTAAAGATGGTTACTATGGTGATATGTGTGAGTCTGCATGCAACACCAATTGTCAGGATGATAAGTGCGATTGGAGAACAGGGAAATGTACCGGATGTAAAGATGGTTACTATGGTGATTTGTGTGAGTCTGCATGCAACACCAATTGTCAGGATGATAAGTGCGATTGGAGAACAGGGAAATGTACCGGATGTAAAGATGGTTACTATGGTGATATGTGTGAAGAATCGTGTTCTACCTGTAATGGTCCATGTCGACAATTAGATGGTGTATGTTTGACTGGTTGTAAAGATGGATATTGGGGATATAATGGTTTGTGTCTACAGACATGCGCCTACTGTAATACAGGATGCTGTAGAATAGAAGATGGCGTGTGTCATAATGGCTGTCAAGTTGGTTTCAACAATCCGAAATGGTTTAATAGTACAAGTAAGTCGTGTTTCCTAATCATTGTAAAACAGACTTGGTATTAATAACCCAGCCACCACCGTCAACTATTTTGTTACAGTGTATATAGTTACATGTTATTAATAACCCAGCCACCACCACCACCTATTTTGTTACAGTGTATACAGTTACTTGTTATTAATAACCCAGCCACCACCATCACCTTTTTGTTACAGTGTATATAGTTACTTGTTATTAATAACCCAGCCACCACCGTCACCTATTTTGTTACAATGTATACAGTTACTTGTTATTAATAACCCAGCCACCACCATCACCTTTTTGTTACAGTGTATATAGTTACTTGTTATTAATAACCCAGCCACCACCGTCACCTATTTTGTTACAATGTATATAGTTACATGTTTGTATTAGCCACAAGCTATTTTGTTAAGGTGTATATTTATATGTTTACAACAATGATACTACTAGTAAACAGTCTACCCACAACAACATTCAAGCTGACAAATATCTGTCAATTGCAAACTGTCTAACAAAAGACATGATGTAAACAATAAGCCGTCATTGGGTGGTCTATATTTCCATTGACATCTACCATGAAGGTTTTCATATTTTTCAGGATCTTTGAATGTGGCTCTTAATAAACCAACATGGCAAAGTTCAACGTATAGGGATGCCGTTTCATCTAGAGCTGTAGATGGTAATACTAACCAGGATTGGTCTGGGGGAAGTTGTTCGCACACTGGTAACCAAGTAGCAAGTGAATGGTTGTGTGTTGATCTAAAACAGAGTTTTGATATCAGTAGTATGAAGATATTCGACATAGCAAGCTGTTGTACGTAATAATATAACTAAATGGAACTGTTACATTTAAAATAGCATAGTAAATACAACAGAGCATAATAAATACAACAGAGCATAGTAAATACAATAATAAAACCTGAAACTGGTGTTGTGTAGAGCTTGTTCTACAACAGAGCATAGTTTATACAATATTAAAACCTGAAACTGGTGTTGTGTAGAGCTTGTTCTGTATAAAGTTACAATGAAAAGAAAATGGTGTTCAACGCCCTACTGTTCTGCTCTGACGAAGACGGGCATGCGCCATACAGCGGCATTGCGACCTACTCATATCGAATTTAAACTGCCAAGGAATATTTTACGTGCACGCCAATGTGTACACGGGGCCTCGGGGTTTCATACCACCCGAACAACTAGACAGCTGTCCTTGTCAGGCCATCCGCGATGCTCCACTGACAAGGGGAAACCACGACGGAAAATTCCACTGAACTTTCTCACCCAACAGCGGGTTGGAACCCGTTTCACCAACCTAGCGAGCCGGTGTCCTGTTCACTTAGCCACCGTGGCTCCGAAAGCAGAAAGAAATCCAAGCATATATTTAATAAGTTTTTTAGCAAAAATATTTTGCAATATACCCTGTTGAATCAATGTAGTTTTTAAATTATTGTTTGAGTGATTGATATTACCCTATAACATCTTTATGTTCCTGAATTCTGTTGGTAATGTAAATCCTTGCATTGTTTTTAGGTCACGCGTAACAGACCCATAGTTTAAATTCGACGAGGACTATTTGCAAACTTTCTATCAGATCAAACCCCTACAATATGCCAAGATTTGTTGATGATAAAAGTACTTTAAAACTGTTAATATAATTTATTATTAAAAGAGTGGATTTGTGCAAATAGTTAAAGTGGCGATTATAGTTTCTAATTATTTCCAGATTTATTAGACAGATTTATGTTTCTAACCTGACAGTTTATAGTTCTATATAATTTATATTGTTTCCAGGTGGTAACGGCATCGGAGGATTTGAGGTTAGATTGAGTTCTACTGGTTACTGTGATGAAACAGGTTTTATATCAGCTACATCATGTTATAAAGACCAGACATCAACAGGGCAATCGATATATACCATAGAGAGATGTAATCAACTATCTGTACCATTCTTAACTGCTAGATATGTTTTTGTGTCAGTAAAACGTCAATATCTGTCCATATGTGAACTAGAAATATTCACAGGTAAGGTTATTGCTTATAACAGGCCTAATATAAAACAGACTAATGCTAGGTTCCTACATCACGATTCGTGTTACGATTCTAAGGGAATCTACAAGCCAGTGTTCTTCAAATAAGCAAGAAAATACATTCAAGAAAAGGTAGGAACCATTCGTCGTGTCCCTACTTATACTTTGTTGAATATGGATTTCACCAAATAGCGCATGGCAAAAATGGGATGATCACCAGTTGGAGGGTCGAAAGATTTGACAGGCAATGAGGTGATGAAACTAAGGTCTCGGGGTGGATCTGTACCGTGAATCAAAGTCTACAGCCGTAAAACATGTCTACAAAGACTAAACAAAGTCTACAGCTGTACTGATGCAATCTGTATGTCGAATTATTTCTTGTTAAAACATGTCTCCAATATTTTAATGTCTCGGGGTGGATCTGTACCGTGAATCAAAGTCTACAGCCGTAAAACATGTCTACAAAGACTAAACAAAGTCTACAGCTGTACTGATGCAACCTGTATGTCAAATTATTGCTTGTTAAAACATGTCTCCAATATTTTATTGTTCCTTCTTTAGAAAATTGTCCTCGCCTTCATTAGCCGAGTCGGAGGATAACAGTAGACCGTTAAACCCCATTATATTTTATTTCAGAAAATTGTCCTGTTGGTTTTTACGGTACCAATTGTAACATTAGATGTCCAGCGAATTGTACAAACAACGTCTGTGAGAAAAGGATAGGATCATGTTCTAATGGTTGTCAAGGAAATCATTATGGTAGCAGGTGTGAATTGTCATGTAACACCAATTGTCTGGGTGATAAGTGTGATTGGAGAACAGGGAAATGTACCGGATGTAAGGATGGTTACTATGGTGATATGTGTGAAGAATTGTGTTCTGCCTGTAATGGTCCATGTCGAAAATTAGATGGTCTTTGTTTGACTGGTTGTAAAGATGGATATTGGGGATCTAATGGTTTGTGTCGACAGACATGTTCCTACTGTAATACAGGAGGCTGTAGAATACAAGATGGCGTGTGTAATAACGGCTCCTAACTTGGTTTTAACAATCCGAGAAACTACAAGTAAGTTGTGTTCCTAGTCATTCTCTATATAGATCCTTTTTTTTTTATATTGGGCTTGAATTGTAGAAGAGGGATTGGATTCACATTTCCTGTAAATTTTTGGTGATTACGAGGCAGACGGATATAAGAATTAACAGATAGTTTCCTTAAATTTATACGACTGATAGTTACTTTCAATTTGTGTACCTCATAACTTTGACAGTCCATTCTAGCTTGTGACAGGTGTCAGATATTGCTCCACCTGTGATATCAAACCTGTCAACAATACAATCAGTCAATATTGTTAGTAGAGTTATCTACCTTACCTTACCAATTGTAACGATTCTTATAATGGATGAAATACGACATTTATTTCCGGAAGGCCCTGTACCTTTTCTTGAATTTAGCTGCATCGTTTTATTGCTTAACCTGGTGTCTGATGGTTGATTACCCAGTAGAAGTTCGTCAAATGTGGACAACCAACCCTGGCCTTTCAAACTTTGAATATTAGGATGTTCCATGTGTCAAAACTCGAGCCGTACCTTAAATTATGTGTTCTTAGTTTTTACATTTACTGTTGCTTGTGTTTTGTTTTCAGGTTCGGGAAATTAATTTGAGGGTGGTGATAAGAAAATCAATAATTGCTGGAGGTGAAAGGGAAAATAAACAGCTTTATTGTGAAAATATATTATTTTGTATTGCAATTAAATTTTTATATAATTGTAAAGTTTAATAAGCTTTTTAGATATCTTATATAAAGTAGAATTGAAGGCCTGAATGAAGACCTTGCTACTGGTGGATAGAAATTGGTTATGAACATATCCCATTTTTGCTGTTCAGTTTTCTTGCAATTATCACTTTGCTTATATTTTATATCAATGTATCCCATGCTGTTGTTTAATGTTTGCTGGGTTTTTTTTTCTTGCAATTAATCAATTTGCTTATATTTAAATGGTATTGCAATTTTCTGCACTAAGTGTATATTACATACAATACATGTTGGACTTTTAGACTTTGGACAAAACGTGAAATTCTTATCTGAATAAAACTTGAATACAATTCTCTTTGATTATTTCATTTCATGTCTGTTGTGTTCCGATTCTGATTCTGATACTTGTCAAATTATATAAAACAGTGATATAACATAGAAGTTGGCTATCAAAATATCCCGTGCTTTTGTTTAATTTTTGCTGTTCTGTTTTCTTGCAATTAATCAATTTGCTTATATCATAATACTATATAACTATAATTTGCTTAATATACTTCAATACTATTACAGTTTGCTTAATATATTTCAATACTATTGCAATTTTCTGCACTTAATATATATTACTGTGCATGCATGTTGAATTTTAAGATTCTTATAGCAACAAGTAAAATGCATATCTGAATAAAACTTTAACACAATTGTTTTGTTTTCTGTTTATTATGTTTTGGTATTGGGTTCTGATTCTGGTTATTGTTAAATTATACATTATAAAACGTTAGTTACATCAGCCACTAAATAAACATTTAATTCAATTGAAAGTAGGCGCGTGTTCATGGGGCGGGGCTTATACAGGAGAGACCCAGGATTTACACATTTCACTCATTTGAAAGATATTTTCGTTCGACGTGATGATTTTCATTTGAAAGTAGGCGCGTGTTCATGGGACGGACCCAGGATTTACACATTTCACTCATTTGAAAGATATTTTCGTGATGACACTGTAGGTTAATGAATACACGATCAATGATATAAAATATGAGTAGGAAGGGAGTTCTGAGTCTCAAGTAACCGTCATCTTCGGGGAGAATAAACTATATTGCGCCATATTTAAAAAGGTGATGACATCCATCATTGTTGTGAAAGTGATGCCATCAACATTTACTGAGCGCCATAGAAAACGCATCACTTAGTTTTTCGTATAACAAGATGATCCTGTAAACACATCTTATTTATTTTGCTTCTTATTGTGACCTATATTCAAATGGGAACACATCAATAACAATACATTTGTACACTTATGGATGTTTAATCTGTAATCAACGGTACAAAATCAGAGGGGTAAACCAAAACCAAACGTACGACACAGATGGTTAATTCCATGCGACTTCGCTTCACAGCGTGTACTATAATGTGAATGGTATCTTCTATGAATAGTCTATGTATGGTCTTGCCGATGGCTGGATAGATTGTTCTGTGAATGGTATCGACTATAAGTAGTCGCCGGTAAATGGTACCGTCGGTGTATGTTTTTTCCGATTGCTGGACCATACATGGACGACACCATTTACCGGCGACTACTCATAAACGATACCATTCATCAACTGAAGTGAACACTTATCATCTATCAGTAGGTACCCAAAGGGGTCTGTAAAATTAGTCAATATTTGTACATGAATTATTTACTCATACTAACAAAATATACAACGATGAGTAAAATATACGAATCCTGCACAGAGCAACCCAAGACACCAAAGTTAATAGCATAATAATTTCACTCACCCAAGTACCCAGAGGCAGTATCGAGTCCTCCGGTCCAACTGTCATAATCAAAGCAAGGATACACTAGCACATGCTAGATCTACTCAAGGTGACCAGAGCAGCTTTCCCAACAACCAAGCTCTTCGCCACACAGATCCCCACTTCTTCCCGACTCCAAAAAGTACACCCAATCGCCTACCAAAACCTCAGCAGCTACAACCAATTGATCGCCACTGCACCTTCACCACCCGCTACTACGTTACCGACCTTCAAGGGCAAAGTAGAACTGAAAGATAACGATGCCATCCACAGGCGGCCAAACATAACCAGAGAGATCATCAACTGCTATATGAGGAATTGAATCTAGGATTAGGGAAAGGAATGAGAAGCCGTCTTTAAGACAAACAGTTGTCAATTACATGGAGTGACAGACTTCTCAGCCCCCTAGAAATGAACATCCTTGACAAGGACCTTAAATTCATCCCAACCCCCACACCAGCACCCATAAACCCCCATCACCCAGGCAACTGATCGTTTCCAAAGAACCCTTTGGTTTACTTATTTCTTTAGGAACAAACTCGGCAGAGGTAAAAAATTATTCATAGAAAAATCCACATGGGAACCACCTAAAAAGTCTTTATCACCAGCCATCCTAAAAACTTTTGACGAAATGAACACAGAAATATCATCCCTTCAACCACAATCACAGAAACCAAATCTCAACCGTGGAACAGCATTAAACACCCTCAAAAAAGATAAAAACATAATAATTAAGAAAAGCGACAAAGGCTCGAGTTGTGTCATAATGAATCGCGTAGAGTATATCTCTCGAGGCAGAAGAACAGTTAAATAATTCTAAACATTACACTAAATTAGACCCCCATCTTTAAGGAAACTGCAACCTTAATAAACACCATCTTACATGATTTGCAAGACAAGGAATGCATCACAGCAAAACAATATGACTATCTATCCGCTAAATCTGACTGTCGACAACGACATCTCTATACGCTACCAAAAATACATAAAAATCCAGAGACAGAATGGTTTATACCAAACAAATTACCCAAGGGGCGCCCAATAATATCATACAACGTATAACAATATATAAACCATTTCCTATTGCCCCTAGCATGCCAACACTCATCCTACCTTAAGAGAGAGAGAGAGAGAGAGAGAGAGAGAGAGAGAGAGAGAGAGAACAAAAAAGGGGTTTATCACAAACTAGGTCATTTTGGGACGTTATTCAATTGAAATTATTATTTTGTCTTACAAATATCATATCTTTATTGTCCATTTGTCAAGTAATTCTTTTTTTTTATCTAATTGACTTATAAGAAGGATAACTCAGCAGTAAACAAAATAAAATGGGGTTTAGTTTTTATAATGAATTAATAAGATCACATTCGCGCTTAGAATGTCCATCCCATCCCACCAACTGGTGATAAAGGACAACGCACACGATCGGTTCATCTTTCTCAAATAAAGTGTGGTTGTACAATTGTCTATGTCTCCACCTATGTCCGTTATCCTTTTACATTTGGGTGTAACGCGACACACAGAAAGGTTTATGATCAATTCCAAACTGATAATATTACAGCACGTGTATTGTCACAATATAAAAAAAAATGGACAGATCCTTTGAAAACCAAGTAAAGAAAAGATAATTTGAAAACAACGTCGGTTTGACTAGTGTATGCGTGCTTATATTTGGACCCGACCTAAAGCTTGCTAACATTTCTCTTGTACGTTTTTTTCAGATCTTTTGTGTTCAGCGGCGACTCTAGTATAACAGTCCGGGGCAGGGCCGTATCTAGCGGGGGTCAGAAAAATAAGGCGCCCAGAAAAATGGCGCCCCACCCATTCGGGGAGAATGAACTATATTGCGCCATATTTAAAAAGGTGATGACATCCATCATTGTTGTGAAAGTGATGCCATCATCATTTACTGAGCGCCATAGAAAACGCATCACTTAGTTTTTCGTATAACAAAATGATCCTGTAAACATATCTTATTTAGTTTGCTTCTTATTGTGAACAATATTCAAATGGGAACACATCAATAACAACACATGGATGTTTAATCTGTAATCAACGGTACAAAATCAGAGGGGTAAACCAAAACCAAAAGTACGACACAGATGGTTAATTCCATGCGACTTCGCTGCACAGAGTGTACTATAATGTGAATGGTATCTTCTATGAATAGTCTATGTATGGTCTTTCCGATGGCTGGATAGATTGTTCTGTGAATGGTATCGTCTATAAGTAGTCGCCGGTAAATGGTACCGTCGATGTATGTTTTTTCCGATTGCTGGACCATACATGGACGACACCATTTACCGGCGACTACTCATAAACGATACCATTCATCAACTGAAGTGAACACTTATCATCTATCAGTAGGTACCCAAAGGGGCCTGTAAAATTAGTCAATATTTGTACATGAATTATTTACTCATACTAATAAAATATACAACGATGAGTAAAATATACGAATCCTGCACAGAGCAACCCAAGACACCAAAGTTAATAGCATAATAATTTCACTCACCCAAGTATCCGGTCCAACTGTCATAATCGAGAGGATGGTGGTACATTTTGAATAACCAATATTATGTCGAGACAGATCGTGTTTCGTTATTCAATTGAAATTATTATTTTGTCTTACAAATATCATATCTTTATTGTCCATTTGTCAAGTAATTCTTTTTTTATCTAATTGACTTATGAGATGGATAACTCAGCAGTAAACGAAATAACATGGGGTTTAATTTTTATAATGAATTAATAAGATCACTTTCGCGCTTAGAATGTCCATCCCATCCCACCAACTGGTGATAAAGGATAACGCACACGATCGGTTCATCTTTCTCATATAAAGTGTGGTTTTACAATTGTCTATGTCGGCACCTATGTCCGTTATCCTTTTACATTTGGGTGTAACGCGCCACACAGAAAGGTTTTTGATCAATTCCAAACTGGTAATGTTAGAGCACGTGTATTGTCACAAGATAAAAATAATGGACAGATCCTTTGAAAACCAAGTAAAGAATAAATAAATTGGAAAACAACGTCGGTTTGATTAGTGTATGCGTGCTTATATTTGGACCCGGCCTAAAGCTTGCTAACATTTCTCTTGTAGGTTTTTTATCAGATCTTCTGTGTTCAGCGGCGACTCTAGTATAACAGTCCGGGGCAGAGCCGTATCTAGCGGGGGTTCAGGGGGTACATTGCCCCTCAGAAAAATAAGGCGCCCCAAAAAATGGCACTCCCACCCATACCAAAAAAGAAATACTGACAATCTTTTAATAATAAAATATAACACTTGGTTATAATCACACAGTGATATTCTTAAAGCACTGATCAGTCGGTCACATGCCAATGGGTTCGTTTGCCCTGATCTAAACATTCTTATATCACTTACATGAAGGCTATGGCACCCCGCCACTCTGATGCACCCCCACTTTTAAAATACGGCCCTGGTCCGGGGTATTGATGTGTTCAGTCCGGGGTACAGTAAATAAAATAGGTTATATGTGAATCTTAGTAGATGAGAATTGGTCGACAACAGGAATATTATTATAGTTGGCAAAATGTTTATGGATAATATGTTGACTATATATAGAGTATTAATCCAGTCATATTTATTGTATATTAGGTAAGTTTTATATACTTAATAAATCATTATGTATTTAGTAAAGTCAACTGATCACAATTATCCATGGTAACTATATCTAACAGTATAATTCTGTCTCCCTGGTAACTATATCTAACAATATAATTCTTTCGGTAGTGTATCCGGGGTCTTGGGCAAAAATACTGGGGGGTGGGGGGGAGGTCTGGTCAAGAAGCTTTCTTTTGTCTTTTCTTTTTTATGAATATTTGTTCTGTTATTGATGTATTTGTTTAAATGTTATTTTTCGTAAAATTATTCAGAAACATTGAGTTGTATGTAATCATGGCTGTATAAACTTTTCAAATGCCTCGACTCTGTGTTAGTGAATCATTTTGCCGCGAATGAAAAAGTTATAAACTAAAATAAAATAAATAACAAACATAAATAACAAACATGATATTAAGCAGAAAAAGCGAAAAACAAATTTTACAAGGGTCCCAATAAAGACTACAAAACAGCCCAATATCTGTCGGAATATTATTATCACCGCTAACTCCAATATTAACGTAAGCTCGTCAGAACCCTCAATCCTTATCAAATTTGAAACTAACTACTATTGAATATGGAAATGGAAAAACTGAGTGATAGATTGAAAAATACAATGGATTACACATGGTACTCCATAGAACATAAAACTGTTATCAATAGAACAAATGTTATACCAAACCAAAACAAAAAGTTAATTGGGCAGGTTTAGAGTAAGGTGTAGATAGTTCAGGACCTGGTGATGGTTCTGTGGGAAAGGTTGAGTAGGGAGCAGTTTGTTTGTAGAATTGTTTAGTAGGTGGCTTAGTCAGTATTTTGGATAGCATATGCCCGTCTTCATTATCCTAAGTGGTTCAGAACACTGGGACGTTAAACCCCATTTTATTTCGTTTACTGCTGAATTATCCTTCTTATAAGTCAATTAGATAAAAAAAGAATTACTTGACAAATGGACAATAAAGATATGATATTTGTAAGACAAAATAATAATTTCAATTGAAGAACGAAACACGATCTGTCTCGACATAATATTGGTTATTCAAAATTTGTGTCCCGAATAACAAAACACGTCCAGTCTCATTATTCGTTATTCAAAATTTGAATCCTGCATAAAAAACGCGTACTGTTTCGTTATTCTTTAGTGGACAATAACGTATAACTAAACATGATTTAACATCACATGCCTTTAAATATACCTTCAGCTGGTAGCTATATCTAATTAGTCCGGGAGCCCAGTGAGGTTTAATCAAAAGGTGTGAAGTTTGCAACACATATTTGACCCCTAGATCATTATGAAAAGACAGAGATGGTTTCTCTCCAATCTGTCGCTTTAATTCTTTACGCAGCTGTAAGTCCAGTACGCCGTCCACGAAATGGTCTCGCAGTATATGCTGCTGTGGATCCTTGCCCATTTTAGCCGCATCCACCCTATGAATCATGTCGATCAATTCACTCAAAACATAGGAAAACTCACGTAAACTTTGATGTTTTTCTTGACGCTTTGCATAAAATGTGCGTAAGAGTTCTGATGCTGAACATGTTTCACCAAACGCTTTAAGGCACCAAAAATCGCGCCTGTTTGGGATTGAGCTCGTCTCAATTTCACTTCTTCTTTTGCTTCTCCGGCAAGATGTGAATGGTCGACCTAAAAATCTCTTTGGTTCTTTACTCTTACCGACATAAACTATTGGTTTGGGTGTACCTGGTGTCGCATTAGCAGACAGGGGGGGGGGGATCCTTGGTTTAAAGAAAACGTGGAACAGGGCGGGATGGTGTTTGCTGTAGTGATAACGTTTGTAAAAATTTGGCCTGTGCCAATTCCCGTTTCAGTCTGCTGATTTCCTCCTGATATTTATCTGAACTGGTACTGCTTTCAACAGGCGGAGAATTCTCCACCCTTTCTGCCATGTTTAGCTTTACGTCGACCGTGTTCGCAGAGCTACCTCTACAAATACGCAGTACAAGGAAGGAAAAGATAAACAGAATCTTTTTAATTCCACAATAGTTCAGTAAAGCAAGGCATTCCTCACAATACCCACTTTTCTTTCCAAAATCTCGAATTCTATGCATCTACATCAGCTCTTAGCTGCTGTGCGGGTAATGGGAAACAACAAACAGTAGCGTCAATCACAATATGTTGTAACCAACATGGGGTGCACACCATCAACATACAACTGAAAATTTGTCAAATATCTAGTCTTCTTCCCTTTTCTTTTATGAGACTTTAACACATCATTAGAAAATGCCAATGTCGATTCATTGAGTGCCGAATTCAACAATTTGATTTCATTATTAATGTTCGAAATATATTGTGACACGGCTGTGTCATCTGTCGTAAATGTTTTACTTATATTATGTCCTTTAGAAAGATTAAACTGTACGGCTGACACCGGCGGGACTTTTGTCCGGGAATTTGGGAATTGATTTACTAGGTCTATTGCTCTACGGTATTGTCTCAAAACACCCGAAACCGTATCAGCACTTTGGGGTTGTGCGTAAATAAATCGGCCAGATTTATAGGTGACGTCACAAGTGCCAAGCCAAATATAAATTAACAGCGACACGTGTCTGCCAATCCAATCAGGAAGTCTGTCTTCAAGTAAATCTATCGCGCTTTTTGTTCTACTGCTTTCACGTTCAAATTTAATATTCAGCCGACTGTCTCTTGAAAATTGCCTTTTTAGATAGTTTCCTTTACTGTCGCTAATTAAAATTGCTAAACTTTCTTGCGTTTGATTTGGTACAATGAAAGGGATATGTTTATCAATAACTTTCTTTAATTTTGACAAACTCATAGCATCAACCCATTCTCGTCAAGACAAAATTGGAACAATCTCACCCCTCAAATCAACTTCTAATTCGTTCGCGTTGTCTTATTCGCCGTAGTTAAACCTTTGATCTTCGAATTTCTTATAATAATCTTTATTCCAATCTCACAATGATACATATGAATACAATTTACAAAAATAGGTTGCCAGGCAACGAAACATACGCCCACACAGCAGCCAAATCGTCCGGGCAGTCAACAAGAGTTGTTGCATATTAAGGAATTATCAAAAAATCATTAGAATTTGTTTGGTTTTTATAATCAAACGTTTTTTTTTTAAATCAGATAATAATTGTGACCTCCAGAGGCACAACAAGCTAAAAAGGGTGATTTTTCGTACAATCAGGGGACATAATTCAGGAGTAATGACGCGATGGGCGCAAATATCGAAAGGAACCAAGATCTTTGGGTTATAAACATACATGTCGAGTTTCATCAAAATCGATTCAAAATTGTGACCTCTATAGGGTCCACAACCTTGATATAACATATTTTCACACTATTCGTGTACAAATGGCGGCCATTTTGTCCGTCAATTCTAGTCCGATTTTCACGTAATTCAAACTCTCTCTTCATTACCATGTAACGATGATATAGTTAAACGTTTTTTTTAAATCGGATAATAATTTTGACCTCCAGAGGGACCAAAAGCGAAAAAAAGCGATTTTTCGGAAAATCCGGGGACATAATTCAGGAAGTTATGATCCAATGGGCGCAAATATCGAAAGGAACCAAGATCTTTGGGTTATAAACATACATGTCAAGTTTCATCAAAATCGGTTCAAAATTGTGACCTCTATAAGGTCCACAACCTTTATATAAGATATTTTCACACTATTCGCGTACAAACGGCGGCCATTTTGTCCGTCAATTTTGGTCCGATTTTCACAAAATTTATGCTCAACCTTCATAACCATGAAATGGTGATATAATCAAATGGTTTTTTTAAATCGGATAACAATTTTGACCTCCAGAGGGACCACAAGCTATAAAGGGCGATTTTTTTGGACAATCAGGGGCCATAATTCAGGAAGTTACGATCCGATGGGCGCAAATATCGAAAGGAACCAAGATCTTTGGGTTATAAACATACATGTCAAGTTTCATCAAAATTGGTTCAAAATTGTGACCTGTATAAGGTACACAACCTTGATATAACATATTTTCACACTATTCGCGTACAAACGGCGGCCATTTTGTCCGTCAATTTTGGTCCGATTTTCACGAAATTCGATATCAACCTTCATAACCATGTAACGGTGATATAATCAAACGTTTTTTTAAATCGGATAACAATTTTGACCTCCAGAGGGACCACAAGCTAAAAAGGGCAATTTTTCAGACGATCAGGGGCCAAAATTCAGGAAGTTACGATCCGATGGGCGCAAATATCGAAAGGAACCAAGATCTTTCGGTTATAAACATACATGTCACGTTTCATCCAAATCGGTTCAAAATTGTGACCTCTATAAGGTCCACAACCTTGATATAACATATTTTCACACTATTCGCGTACAAATGGCGGCCATTTTGTCCGTCAATTTTGGTCCGATTTTCATGAAATTCGAACTCAACCTTCATAACCATCGAACGGTGATATAATCAAACGTTTTTTTAAATCGGATAACAATTTTGACCTCCAGAGAGACCACAAGCTAAAAAGGGCGATTTTTCGGACAATCAGGGGCCATAATTCAGGAAGTTACGATCCGATTGGCGCAAATATCGAAAGGAACCAAGATCTTTGGGTTATAAACATGCATTTCAAGTTTCATCCAAATCGGTTCAAAATTGTGACCTCTACACTGTTCACAACCTTGATAAAACATATTTTCACACTATTCGCGTACAAATGGCGGCCATTTTGTCCGTCAATTTTGGTCCGATTTTCACGAAATTCGTACTCAACCTTCATAACCATGGAACGGTGATATAATCAAACGGTTTTTTAAATCGGATAACAATTTTGACCTCCAGAGGGACCACAAGCTAAAAAGGGCGATTTTTCGGACAATCGGGGGCTATAATTCAGGAAGTTACGATCCAATTGGCGCAAATATCGAAAGGAACCAAGATCTTTGGTTTATAAACATGCATTTCAAGTTTCATCCAAATCGGTTCAAAATTGTGACCTCTACACTGTTCACAAGCTAAAAAACGTGATTTTTCGTACAATCAGGGGCCATAACCCATGAAGTTACCGTTCGATACATGCCAATATCGAAAGGAACCGAGATCTTAGGGTGATAAACCTATATTTTAAGTTTCATTGAAATCGGATAAAAATTGTGACCTGTAGACTGTTCACAAACAATTGTGGACGGACGGACGGACGGACGGACGAACAGGGGCGACGACAATATACGTCCACATGAAAATGTGGGCGTATAAAAATTATTCATACAATCAATGGCAGGTTTTGGACAATACGTAACATTCATATATATTTATTTACAATCGACAATTCATTTACGCTTATTTGTATATCATATAAGTTATATCGACATTGGACAGTTCATTTAAACTTGTTCACAATAATATAAATTTCTGTTTAACTGAGTTATCTATATTAGACAGTTCCTTTGAACTTATTTACAATAACTGATATCAATTTACATAGGTTTTCTAACTCGGCACCATGACAATTAAATGTTCGTACATCTTTACATAGGAAGGATGATGATGATAATAAGTTTTTAAATATTTTATCGCATATTTCGTTAACCGAACAAAGGTCACATATTCGATTTTCTCTGGGGATTTGTAAAAGCACTCCAGACTCGATCGGTAGTCTATGACATCTAAATCTAACAAAATAGCGTCTATATTCTACAGGTAAGGCAGTTATATATTCTTCATGCTTGTGAGTAGATTTAAACAGGCAGTAATTAGCACATTTATTCCAGGTATTAATAGAACTATGCCAATCCTGCAAATATTGATCCCTTAGTCTTAATAATAAACATTGTTTTAACCATTTACCGTTAATATTACAGGCTTGGATATTGTAGGCTTGGATTTCTATTCAATCCAAATATGACCAAGTTTATTTGTCTTTAAACGATCTTTATTCACCACGGTTACAGAACAGAGATTTGACAGCCCAGCAATATGAGGGGGGATTTGACTCAAAAGTCAGTGCTATGTTGTTAGTTCTATTACATGTCTAGTGTTGCAAATGTTTAATGTTGGATGTAAATTAGACAAAGTCAAATGTAAAAAAAATCTTACATCGTGTAACTTGACATCTAATTTTTGTCATTTAACATTTCACATTAGACATTTCACAACAAACCTAAGTCCATCTACCCAGAACTCTGACATCTTCTCATTTGACACTCGCGCTATGTATTGTAATCTTCAACATATATGTCTTTTGCATCGCAACACAGAACAAGTAATGGAATCAGATATGCAAATTAGTTCACACGGCACCAAATTTTAATCACGTGACATCTCGCGCGAAGAACAAATAACGGTCAAGCGTGGAACCAATGACGTATATGCACTGATGTTTAAATACTAATACTGCTGATATCCCGCACCTTACCCCAATGACTTATACAATGTCTTATCGTTCCTACTAGTCTGTAATATAGGTCATCAAGACTATATATTATGTACGCTTATACATTGTATTGTATACATGATGTTTATATAATAAACAGTATGTCTGTTCCATGTATCTGAAAACAGCCATATACAGAATATTTGTCTGATTAAATAAATCCACTGTGACCCTCATACTCTAATAATCAAATATAAATTAGTTAAAAGAAAACATTGTTAAGTAACTGAATTCAGTAATCTTAATTTCTTAGACTGAATCTTCCAAGAAATTCATTCATGTACCATTAATGAAATTCTATTTTGAAAAATGCTTATAAATACGGCAAAGAACGGAATTGAATAAATGCTGATACAGAGCTATATATCAAAAACTGATTAATACGGGAAGGTCGTTTTTTTTTCTTCTACTTTTCGGTAAAACACCTTGTCCTAACGTACAACTCGGAACTGTTAAAGTAATGCAATGAAAACAAAATTAAATACCGTATTAAGTCTCCAAATGAGTCGAAAAAATCGAACTGCCGACAGCCAAGAATGCTTGGCCGAAGTCCCGATCGAGTCTTATCAAATACAGTTTGAAGAAGAGTAGGCGAGACCTATGTGATATACTATAAAAATGTGATTTAATTAATTAATCTTCCATCAAAAGCCCCCAATTTTTGTCAAGAGAGATAGAGAGAAATGTGGTTTACGTCCATTCGACACTAGGTCATTTTGTAACAAACATATGGTACAATTTAATTTCAATAATTGGCTTGTACGTAGGATTCTTTAGAAATGTGACGAAACCAGAGGACACGGAGAAGAACCACGAGGTTAAGCTGGCAACCCCACTCCTTGTCCCTCGACCCACTGACAAACCTTATGATCTAAAGTACACACGTTAGACCACTCGACATCCCAACTTCCAAAAAATATTAACAGATAAAAAAAAATCCGAGTTTTCATTTTTACCCTATGCAAAAAAACGAAAACCCGAGTTTTCCTGTGCCGCAAACTTTTTTTCCAAGATTTAGGTAAAATGTCGAGTCGAAATCTAGAACTCAGAAGTGTTAAAACTCGTAAAATCCTTTCCGGGTTTTCGGTATGGCCGATTTGGACTGTGTAGGAAGTTGTCTGCGGGATTTAAATAGGAGAGAGAGAGAGAGAGAGAGAGAGAGAGAGATGCGGTTTAACGTCCACTAAATTCTTCGTAAGAAATTCTGTGAATTCTACGAAAAATATCTTGGGTTATATGTGGAAGCCGAGACATTTTACTTTCCTTTTTTACTTTCACTTTATGCTAAAAACAAATCCTAAAATCAGCATCTGGTTGAAGGTCTCATGTTGGGGAATTCCCTGCTTGAAAATTAACATATCACGTGATGAACTAATTTGCATATTGGCCGATTTCATTACTTGTTCTGTGTTGCGATGTAAAAGTGAAATGTTGATGGTTACAATACATAGTGCGCGTGTCATATGAGAAGATGTAAGAGTTGAAAGTTTAAAGTTCTGGGTAGATGGAGTTAGGCTTGTTGTGAAATGTCTAATGTGAAATGTTTAATGATAAAAAGTAGATGTCAATTTACACGATGTGTTTGTCAGTATTACAGGATGTTTTACTCGTGACTTTGTTCATTTTACACCTAACATTAAACATTTGCAACATTGGACATGTAATAGCACTAACAACATAGCATTGACTTTTGAGTCAAATCCCCCCTCATACAGCAATGCTGTTGACTGTTGGCTCTCGTTCCCCGCTCTCTCACTGACTCGCTCACTGTATAGTCAGACCACTACTAGCTGTGCTATAAATAGATCTCGTGCAAGCATGCAAGCAACACAGCACGTAGACACAATTAAAGGGACAATACATGCAGGATTTTCAGACTGGGCGAAACGTTAAAATTTTATCTGAATAAAACTTGAATATAATTCTCTTTGATTATTTCATTTCTTGTTTGTTGTGTTCCGATTCTAATTCTGATACTTGTCAAATTATATAAAACGTGAAATATACAAGAAATCAACAAGGCTTTTCAAGTATTGATCAGACATTTCAGCTAAGCTTATCAAGTATATTTACCTAAACGGGTGTTGTACTTTTAGCGGGCTGAGAGGGGGGATTGGAACACCCGGAGAAAATCCACGAGGTTGGAGAAGCAATCATACTCCATGTCACGTTCCTACAAGCGAGGAACCGTACCCTTGCCACGTGACTGAATGACAGACCGCTTATTTTTTTATTTTGGTAATATTGCATATTAATTGCCAAGAATCTTTAATTATGTCTAGGCACCCGGGCCTACTCTTTGTTTTCGAATTTCGGGGATCACATGGCTAAGTGGGTAAGACGCTAGCTCGCTAGCCTGGAGGTCGTGTGTTCGATCCCTGCATTGGCCGAGAAAGTTCATTTAGATTGTCCGGCGTGGTTTCCCCTTGCCAGAGATGCAAATTTAAGCTGTCTAGTCGTTCGGATGGGACGGAAAACCGAGGTCCCGTGCACACACTGGCGTGATCGTGAACGATCCCCTGGCAGTTGGAATTTGATATAAAAGTAGGCCGTTGGACCTTTGCCCGGGCAAAATTTCCCCATCGCACACTGTGTGGCCCAGGTTAGGTGCAGAAGAGTAGGACGTTAAACCCCATTTCATTACATTTTATTTCATTTTTTTTCGAATTCCAAATGCCAAGGTTTCTTGTACGTACACGTGACCTGGATTATTCGTCAGATCGGACCGACTGTACGTTGTCCTGCAGAACGGACAAGTGGAATTCAACCTAGAAAACCACGATGAATTTTCTCGGTCAAAACCGGTATGTGCACAACGCAAAAAATACTATTTCAAATTTTATTGTTTTATAAAATGAAATGAACGCGAATACCAAATGATGGAATAACATTAGTTCTCAGTAAATATAAATGTTCATGATAGGGTATAAATATGGTGTTTAAGGAAATGTGATGAGGCTGAGATGCAAATTTTTGTAGCATACTGCAATTCCAGCTTATCAGGTCTGTTGTGTAGAGAGGGCTCATGCGCCTCGACGTATAATAATGCGCTTGGTTATGTATGGTGTCGAGCTCTTTGAGATAAGACTCGCGGACAGACCCATACACAATGCACCCATAATCGAGTTTAGATCTTGTTAAAGCTTGATATAATCTGAGCAAGACCCTACGGCCTGCTCTCCAGTCAGTGTTTGATAAGACTCTCAATATGTTGAGGGCTTTCAGACATTTCTTCTTAAGGGTTTTGATATGAGGGCTTTCAGACATTTCTTATCGTCAATTGGAATGGGGATTCCATTCAGTGTAAGCCCCGGATGATGATGTAAACTTCTTAGTTGACAAAAGTGCATACAAACAATCTTGGTTTTCGAAAATCGAAATCCATTGTCAGTTACCAGGCCCGTAGCAAGCGCGGGGAGGGGGCAGCCCATTGGTGAAAACAACAGCCTTCTCAATGGGCGCCAAAGAACGCGATACGAGGCCAACAACCAACGTTTCCATTTTAGTATGGGCGTCACATACAGCCGAGTGACATTGATTGGGCGGGGGTGGGGCTTATACTGGAAAGACGCCCATAATGACATGATTGGTTGGGTGCCTTATAATGTTGGCCGCAGATAGTGCCGCCCACGACTTGATGAATTGGGCGCCCAAAACGGGATGATTTGTAAAGTGCCTCATCCCAGAGGGGCGCCCATAAAGCCGAGATATAATGCTAGTGAGATTGGTAAGGCGTCCACGAATGAATTGGACGCCCCAAACCGCGAGATAATTTTCTAAATTCAAACGGCATGATTTGTGGGGTGCCTCATCCCAGATGAGCGCCCATAATATAATGTTAGTGAGAATGAATTCGGCGCCCAAAACGGCGTAATAATCTTCAAAATTAAAACGGCCTGATTTGTGGGATGCCTCTTCCCGGAGGGGCGCCTATAATGACGAAGTCATGGACACCCATAATATAATGCTATTAAAATTAGTTAGGCGTCCACGACGGCGTGATAATCTTCAAAATTCAAACAAGTCGCAATCTAACCCGATTCCGAACTTTTCTTTTTTCTCATAAATTATTAAAGTCGTATTCCTTCTTTCAAATGTTTATAATGTTCATATCAAAATATCATATTACGCCAATATCGCAAATTAAGCTTCAAAATTGAAAATGTCCTTCATTATCAGGTGCAAACCCTATTTTCCAAAATTTTCGCTGGGGGGGGGGGGCACCATAGGCAATCTGACTTTTCGGGAAGTTGGGTAAAATGAAAACAAAAAAATATTATTTCATCTGGTTGGCAAATCTAATAAAACATTGAATTGACTATGGATTAAAACATTTTGTCTGGAACCACTGTACTTTGTGTCAGACTTTTCGTACATCGGTTTTTATTTGTGAATGCAGCTGCAATAGTCCGATCGGATGGCTGGAATTCAGGTCGGCATAGAGTGGGATTTCGGTTACAGATTAAAATTCGAGCAACTTAATGTTGTTTCTGGATTAAAGCGTCCCTGACGAATGTTATAAATCGCACGAGATGATCAAGAGCGCTCCTTTGGGACCAAAATCCACATCGGAGATCAGTAATGAGGTTGTTGGACTGAAGGTACCAAACACGCCTTCGATTGATCAATCTCTCCATGGTTTTTTTTCAAATACAGCTTGTTAAAGCAATCGGACGATAATTGGTAGATATTAAAAACGTCTGTGGCGGCTTCGGGAAACTTTCGGCAATTACCGAGGTCTGGAGGTCTCTCCATTTTAAAAATAGAACGAAAATGACATGATATGGTGGTGTTAGCCCCAGATATTATCTTTCATTTTTAGACACTTTGTTCCACTATAACATTTTCAACCGTTTGGCCGCCATATTGGATTTTACAAAACAATCCAAATCGATATTCAGCCGCCATGGTGATTCCAAATGGCAACAATTTTTCAGCAGATTTCTGAATATCGATTTCGTTTACTTCCCTTTTCTCTTTGAATTTTGTTCGACCTTTGAGCTTCTATCTAGTGACATAATCGTTCAACATAAAGATATTATATATCCAGTATACTTCATACACAACAAACTACCCCCACCCCTCCCCTCGAAATAGGGGAATCTGACCAGGATACCTATGAGCATACCTTCGAAATTAATTACCGTTGGGGGCAAAGTGATATTTTCGTTATTTTTGACATACTTATAGCTATAGCTTCATTAATTTTACATGTCATATTTTTGCTCCTGCAGTATAAAACATGTCCAAGCAGTTTTGTGCTAAATGCCTGAAATTGGTGACCTTTTCCACCAAAAATTCCATTCTTAAGTCATATTTCCTGGTTCAGGCTACAATCCTCTATCAAATGCCACTGAAGTGGAAACCGATAGCCATTGATTTGTAATTAATTAAGCTGTAAAACAAACAATTTAATTATATTGGAAGCTGTATAATGATTAAACAAAGTCTCGTTGTGAGATAATAGCAGACGAAATGTCGTCAACGAGTCGAAACAAAATGGCGGCTGATACACCCTGTTATCACTGTAATATTATTGTCCAACAGTAGAAAGAGTTTTTATATTAATCCCTTCAAGTGCCGTGATTTGTGGATTTGGAAAATCCAACTAGTTTATAAATACTATTATATAAAGGGCATTTCCCTATTCTATTTAGCCAATCGCAACATTACACCTGCGTTGCGTACAGTTATTAATATAGCCCTCTCATAAAACCTGTTTTAGAAGTCAGAGGTTAGTATATACACTTTCTTGATCGTAGAATACATTTAATTATTCAGTAGATGTAAACTTTCATTGGAAGATTTACGGTCAAGTGTCTGTCTATGGGTAGGGTTGGGTAAATATGAACTTTTTTCCATGACTTGTGGTTTCTATGGCCACTTTGGCCACTGAATACGAATCCGTCGAAATTTTTGACCTAGGATGACTTTTGACCCTGGATAATTCAATTTTTTCAAAATGGCGGCCAAATTTCACGTTTTGGGTCAAATATATCATAAACATACCGTCAAACACCTCTATATATAGGTTTTAGAGGTAGGAAAGAATGAAAGACAACATTTCAGAACAGAATCCGTCGGAATTTTTGACCTAGGATGACCTTTGACCCTGGATAATTCAATTTTTTCAAAATGGCGGCCAAATTTCATGTTTTTGGTCGAATATACTGTCTAATACCTCCATATATAGGTTTAAAGGGACAATAACATTCTTGCTGGCTTGGCAGCTCCGGAAAATAAATAATACCCTTATTCTAAGTGCTAGATGTTTAAGTGTCCTACCTGTTGTGTAAATTATCCATTACAACCTATTTTACTTGTCCAGAGGGTTCGAAAATATTTTAAAATCCAAGTCACATTTGAAAAGGTTTACGTTAGACTTTTCAAATCAATTGGTTGAATTTTTCCAATTTTTTAAAATAGGTGTGTTAATATGAAATTTATATCATCAATTAATTGGAATATTCTAAAATAATACGATTTGTTGACCAGAATGAAGATTGGGACATATTATTCAGTTACAAGAAGAGTGTTATTGGGGCTTTAAGAGGCAGGAAATCATGAAAAACAACATTTCAGAACAGTTGAGAAGTATCTAAGCTTTCAAATTGTCAAAAGCTACGAAAAATCATGAGAAGAGCGTCATTTTGTAGCAAAATTTGACAGTTATATTTAATATCAGTACTTTCCAGATTCACTAACTCTACATGTAGGTTATAGAGGTAGGAAAGCACGAAAAACAACATTTCAGAACAGTTGTGAAGCTTCTGATCTTTCAAACTATGTCAAAACTACGCAAAAATCATGAGAAAAAATGTCATTTTGCAGCAAAGTTGACATTTTTTTTAAACAATACTTTCCAGATTCATATGCTTGACATAGTAAACAAAATTTCACCCAATAGTTCAGTTTACATCACCAAATACTCCTCTCAGAAGTTAATCATTGTAAATAGCAATGTCACTTTCTGGCCATACAAAATTCTTTATAGAGTTTCGTAATTCTACCAAGTTGAATTTCTTCATTTTGAAAAGATGTGTTTCGTGGTCTTTCACACAGGCCTGTTGTCTGATACCAGATACAGTTGAAAGCCTCAGCCCTCTGGTAGTCAAATTCCTGTCAACAAGATAAAGACTGTCAGCTGTTTGTGGTCCACC
The DNA here is from genome assembly GCA_963678685.1 of Patella ulyssiponensis. Classification (NCBI taxonomy): domain Eukaryota; kingdom Metazoa; phylum Mollusca; class Gastropoda; family Patellidae; genus Patella; species Patella ulyssiponensis. The sequence continues at coordinate 77,149,380 of OY783230.1, forward strand.
ATGCTCTTTGCACTAATCGATCGTTTGAAGTAATCGTGTCTTGAATTGCGTCTTTTTTTATTTTGCTACATCAATTTCAGAGTAGCACTAATGTATATCTCCAGTTTTCCTGCTGCCACTGGAGCATCCGACTTATGGGCCCACTTCCACCTCTCTTGCCGCTCCTCTTCACTCAAGGACTAGAAAGCCGAATCTACTAAAAGACCATTCGCAGAGAAGCAAGAGAGGTGGCGATGGGCCTGACCCGTAAGCCGGAAGCTACATGGGCAGCAAGAAAACTAAAGGACAGTGTGGCTACTCTTAAATTGTCTAAAAAGTTAGTCTTTGCGAAAAAGAATAAATTCAGGAAATCAACTACCCGGGACTAACAACTGCATTTGATATTAGACAACAGCGACGTGTGAAAGACCACGAAACATGTTTTTTCAAAATGATGAAACTCATATTGGTAGAATTACGGAACTCTATAAAGAACGCTTTATGGCCAGAAAGTGACGTTGCTATTGACATTTATTTACTTCTTAGAGGAGTATTTGGTGATATAAACTGAACTGTTGGGTGAAAATTTGTTTACTATGTCAACCGTTTCAATCTGGAAAGAAGCCTACTGAATTAAAAATAGTTGTCAAATTTTGCTACAAAATGACGCTCTTCTCATGATTTTTCGTAGCTTTTGACAATTTGAAAGCTTAGATACTTCTCAACTGTTCTGAAATGTTGTTTTTGATGATTTCCTGCCTCTTAAACTTATATATGGAGGTATTCGACAGTAGGCCTATATTCGAGCCAAAACATGAAATTTGGCCGCCATTTTGAATAAAATTGAATTTTCCAGTGTCAAAAGTCATCCTAGGTTAAAAACTCCGACGGATTCTGTTCTGAAATGTTGTTTTTCATTCTTTCCTACCTCTAAAACCTATATATAGAGGTGTTTGACGGTATGTATATGATATATTTGACCCAAAACGTGAAATTTGGCCGCCATTTTGAAAAAATTGAATTATCCAGGGTCAAAGGTCATCCTAGGTCAAAAATTTCTACGGATTTGTGTTCAGTGCCCAAAATGGCCATAGAAACCAGAAGTCATTATTGGATAACTGCAATTAAGCTATTATTTACCCAACCCTACTATGGGGTGTTTCATTGACAGCTTAGCGGTCTAGTGTCTGTCTATGGATGTGAAAGTTTCAGTATAATGTCAGTCGGAGAAGAACAGTAGGACTTTAAACCCCATTTATTTATGTTTGACTAGAGTGGTGTATGTGTATATCGATGATGACTGTTTTGTATACAGTTATATCAACACAACGTCATACTTTATCATGTGATTGTGACAAGGAGAAAGAGCAGTTTGTATGTGAATCCACTACACGGGCATCCTCAATTAAGATAGGGGGGTTGGGATGGCCTAGTGGTCTAGAGTGCCGCGCTTCGACCTCTAGCTGGCCAGTCACCTCTGGCTTGCGGCTGTGGTTTCGATCACTGGTGTGAGCGTGTGTGGCATGGAGATAGGGGCGCCTTCTCAACCTCGTGGGTTTCCTCCGGGCACTCCGGTTTCCTCCCTCTGCTAAAGACCCCTACGCGCAAGCGAATTATTGAAATAAAATTCAACCATATTGTTAGTCCCGAAATGACCTAGTTTGTGTCGAGTGGACGTTAAACGCCATTTCTCTCTCTCTCTCTCTCAATTAAGATATCTTTAGTTCGTTTTAGATCACTAATTTAATCAAATGTGTTTTGGGGACATTCTGTAGATATTCATCCATCAAATCTGCTTTTTTGAGATTCGAGTTTGTATGTCGAAAAACAAGTAGCTCGTTTTTCGACATTCGCCAATATCGAAAAACGAGCTTGTTGTTTTTCGTTATTCGCCAATATCGATAAACGAGCTACTTCGCACTATTCCAAATCGTGGTATTCTGTTTCTATATTCGAGCAGACATTGCAATGTGTAATATCTTGTCAGGTAATACCACTAGTGTAAATCTACTGAATACCCAAATGTATTCTACGATCAAGTAAGTGTATATACTATTCACCAATATCGAAAACGAAAATCGAGCGAGTTAACTTCACACTGCCTGTATGGTTACCATGTCTAAAAAGACTAAACGGTATATTATTCTTCCTTACTGAGAGATTATGTATGTTTTGAATTTTATATTTACTTTACGGTCATAAAACATGTCTACAAAGACTAAACAGTGTAACGTCCCTTTACTATGAGAGTATATATATTCTGAATTTTATATTTATTTTAGAAAATTGTCCTGATAGAATTTACGGTACCAACTGTAACCTTAGATGTCCAGCGAATTGTACAGGCAACGTATGTGGGAAAATAGTAGGATCATGTTCTATTGGTTGTCAAGGAGATCTTTATGGTAGCAGGTGTGAATTTTCATGCAGCACCAATTGTCAGGATAGTAATTGTAATCCCAGAACAGGAAAATGTACCGAATGTAAAGATGGTTACTATGGTGATATGTGTGAGTCTGCATGCAGCACCAGATGTAAAAATGGTGAATGTAATTCTAGAACAGGGAAATGTACCGGATGTAAAGATGGTTACTATGGTGATTTGTGTGAAGAATCGTGTTCTACCCGCAATGGTCCATGTCGACAATTAGATGGTGTGATGGTTTGTGTCTACAGACACAAGGGTGGGGTCGGGATTCCAAATGGTCGCTAATCAACACATTCCCGTCCACAGCCACTACAATCATCGACATGGTTACGGTGACATGCGGTGTATACACATGTTATTAATAATCCAGCCACCTCCTGTTTTGTTACGGTGTATAGTTACATGTTATTGTCCCCCGCCTTTCGAAGAAAGTTGGGGGACTATTAAAATGGGTTCGTCCGTCCGTCTGTCTGTCCGTCACACTTTTTAGGACACAATAACTCTCTTCCTAATTGAGCTAGAATGTTCAAACTTGGTGTATGTGTTTATTAGGTCAATGCCTTCATGGAGTTCGAAGATGAGCATTTTCCGCTTAGGGTAAGCAGAGATAAGCAATTTGATTGGTTGATGCTTTGGGACACGATAACTTTAGTTCTAATTAAGTGAGATTGATGAAACTTGGTGTATAGTTTCATTATAGTAATACCTTGACTAAGTTCGATAATGAGCATTTTCTGCTCAGGGTAGGCAGAGCTATACGCAATTTGATTGGTCGAGAATTTGGAACACAATAACTCTCCTTCTAATTGAGTTAAAATGTTCAAACTTGGTGTATATGCTTATTAGATCAATGCCTTGATGGAGTTCGAAGATGAGCATTTTCCGCTTAGGGTAAGCAGAGATAAGCAATTTGATTGGTTGATGCTTTGGGACACGATAACTTTAGTTCTAATTAAGTGAGAGTGATGAAACTTGGTGTATAGTTTCATTATAGTAATACCTTGACTAAGTTCGATAATGAGCATTTTCTGCTCAGGGTAAGCAGAGCGATAAGCAATTTGATTGGTCGAGACTTTGGAACACAATAACTCTCCTTCTAATTGAGTTAAAATGTTCAAACTTGGTGTATATGCTTATTAGGTCAATGCTTTGATGGAGTTTGAAGATGACCATTTTCCGCTAAGGGTAGGCAGAGATAAGCAATTTGATTGGTTGATGCTTTGAGACACGATAACTTTAGTTCTAATTAAGTGAGAGTGGTGAAACTTGGTGTATAGTTTCATTACATTAATACCTTGACTATGATCGATAATGAGCATTTTCTGCTCAGGGTAAGCAGAGCTATAAGCAATTTGATTTGCCGAGACTTTGGAACACAATAACTCTCCTTCGAATTGAGTTAAAATGTTCAAAATTGGTGTGTATGCTTATTAGGTCAATGCCTTGATGGAGTTCGAAGATGAGCATTTTCTTCTTACGGTAGGCAGAGATAAGCAATTTTTGGATGACACTTCGTGTTCAGTTTGATTGGTTGATACGTTTGAAAAAAGTAAATGTGCGATTAATTAATATGTGTCATCTATTTATTTTGGGATTTCGGGGGGGGGGGGACATCAGCCTCACTGTTGGCTTGTTAATAATCATGCTACCACCGCCATCACGGTGTATAATTACATGTTTTCTATAAAGCGAAGTGAAAAGGATAGCAGCAATCATTGGAAACAATTGATCTAGTTTGAAAAAAGTGTTTCTGTATTTCAATGTAACATTGAACGCTTACCATACTAGCATATCCAAACCATTACATTTTGTCACACATAATCATGTTTCAAAGTTAAAGTTATTTTAGTTTGTTCCATGTGTGTTTTGTGAGCTGATCTCATGATATAACATTCTTCACTGTCAACACTCCATATTTTTAAATTGTACCCCATTGATATAACCCCTTTAAATCGTAGACCCGTGTGTTTTTATGTAACACGTACATAAGAACAGCTACTGCCTTTAAATCGAAGACTCGTATGGAAGACCGTATAGACGACCTCGAACAATACTCGAGAAGAACTTGTCTTAAATTTTGTGGTATACCGGAGACGACATACCGTGAAACAGAGGACACGGATCACATTGTTCTGAGCATTATTAACAATGAGATTTTGTATCGACACAATATTCAAATCTCACTTTATGATATAGGTCGTACGCATCGAGTTGGTCCGAGAAGAAGTGGTTTCAACCGTGACATAGTTAGATTCATTAGTTACCGATGTAGAGCTTTGATTTTCGGCAACAAAGGCAATCTTAAAGTATTTAATAGAAACAGAAGATTTAATATATATATCAATGAGGCTCTTGCGAAAAAGAGATCCGATCTCTTTAGAAAAGTCAGAAATCTTTTTAAAGAACGAATAATTGAGGGTTACTGGACATTCGATGGTAAAATTATGGCCAAAGCTCTGAATGGTAAAATCTTTACTATTAAAAATGAAAATGATTTAATGAATGTTATTCATCTTTATAGGAATCATGCGAATGAGAACTATGAGCCAAATCACGATGATCCACCTCTAAATACGCAACGCACCTCGACTAGGCAGAATATTAATCACCCTGTCGACAATCACAACATCTATGATTTGAATATTATTCAACCTGCTGGTTTCAACAATAATGTAGCCATGAGCACAACTTCATTAACACAGTTATCAGTAGGACCATCGACGTCTACTCCCGTACTAAGTTATCAAAAAACCAGTCAAGAAACGGATCCCGTTTTCAATGGCGCGTTATACAACCAAAACGCAGGGCATGGGTCGCATAATAGTGGAAGTCGACATGACAGCCTATCCGACACATGCTAGGACATCCCCAGGGTTCAATCTGATACTACACTATCTTTACTAGTTTGGAATATAAACGGTTTGAAGTCAGTGTACGAAGACCACTTTTTATACGCCCACATTTTCATGTGGACGTATATTGTCGTCGCCCCTGTTCGTCCGTCCGTCCACAATTGTTTGTGAACAGTCTACAGGTCACAATTTTTATCCGATTTCAATGAAACTTAAAACATAGGTTTATCACCCTAAGATCTCGGTTCCTTTCGATATTGGCATGTATCGGACTGTAACTTCATGGGTTATGGCCCCTGATTGTACGAAAAATCGCGTTTTTTAGCTTGTGAACAGTGTAGAGGTCACAATTTTGAACCGATTTGGATGAAACTTGAAATGCATGTTTATAACCCACAGATCTTGGTTCCTTTCGATATTTGCGCCAATCGGATCGTAACTTCCTGAATTATGGCCCCTGATTGTCCGAAAAATCGCCCTTTTTAGCTTGTGGTCCCTCTGGAGGTCAAAATTGTTATCCGATTTAAAAAAACCGTTTGATTATATCACCGTTCCATGGTTATGGAGGTCGAGTTCGAATTTCGTGAAAATCGGACCAAAATTGACGGACAAAATGGCCGCCATTTGTACGCGAATAGTGTGAAAATATGTTATATCAAGGTTGTGAACAGCGTAGAGGACACAATTTTGAACCGATTTGGATGAAACTTGAAATGCATGTTTATAACCCAAAGATCTTGGTTCCTTTCGATATTTGCGCCAATAGGATCGTAACTTCCTGAATTATGGCCCCTGATTGTCCGAAAAATTGCCCTTTTTAACTTGTGGTCCATCTGGAGGTCAAAATTATTATCCGATTTAAAAAACCGTTTGATTATATCACCGTTTCATGGTTATGAAGGTTGAGTATGAATTTTGTGAAAATCGGACCAAAATTGACGGACAAAATGGCCGCCGTTTGTACGCGAATATTGTGAAAATATGTTATATAAAATGGTTGTGGTCACAATTTTGAACCGATTTTGATGAAACTTGACATGGCCCCTTTCGATATTTGCGCCCATTGGATCATAACTTCCTGAATTATGACCCCGGATTGTCTGAAAAATCGCTTTTGTTCGCTTTTGGTCCCTCTGGAGGTCAAAATTATTATCCGATTTAAAAAAACGTTTGACTATATCACCGTCACATGGTAATGAAGAGAGAGTTAGAATTACGTGAAAACCGGACTAGAATTGACGGACAAAATGGCCGCCGTTTGTACACGAATAGTGTGAAAATATGTTATATCAAGGTTGTGGACCCTATAGAGGTCACAATTTTGAATCGATTTTGATGAAACTTGACAGGTATGTTTATAACCCAAAGATCTTGGTTCCTTTCGATATTTGCGCCCATCGGGTCATTACTTCCTGAATTATGTCCCCTGATTGTACGAAAAATCACCCTTTTTAGCTTGTGGTTTAAAAAAAAACCGTTTGATTATAAAAACCAAATACATTCTAATGATTTTCTGATAATTCCTTAATATGCGACAACTCTTGTTGACTGCCCGGACGATTTGGCTGCTGTGTGGGCGTATGTTTCGTTGCCTGGCAACCTATTTTTTATAAACTGTTTAATAAATTATGACATTGTGCTACTAAGTGAGACGTGGTTGAAAGGGAACGAATCTATTTCTATTGCCAATTTCTCAAATGCTATTTTTGTAAATAGAAGTGAACTATACAGTCGTGGTAAACGCAATGAAATTTGTGGACGCCTAGCAGTTTATTTTAAACCAAAATTTAAAGACAACCCTTCAGTGATATCAGAACACGAGTGGGGTGCATGTGTAATAAAACTTGATAATGCAGTCATCGAGGCAAACCATGATATATATATAATATTCGTATACATTCCGCCTGAAAGTAGTATGTTCTATAATTTCTGTAATTTTGATATTTTTATTGAAATTGAACAGTTATATTTCCAATGTTCTGATCTAGGTGGAGCAACATTAATATGTGGGGATCTTAATAGTAGAACCCGATCCGACCCTGAATATATAATTAACGATAATTTGGATCGTTACATCGGATCACTTAATACTGATCATAATGACGATAATATCCAACCTAGGAAATCTCAACATAAAATTCTTAATAATTTCGGAAATAGATGAATCAATCTCTATAAATCTACTAACAGTCTGATTGCAAATGGAAGGTTAGGCGATGATAAAAATGTTGGTAAATGTACTTTTTGTTCTAGTAGAGGTACAAGTGTTATAGATTATCTAATAATACCAAGATGTCATCTTAACCTTATTAAAGAATTTCAATTTCTAGATTCTACGGAATTCTCAGACCATTCACCGCTGTCTTTCAGTCTGCATGTTATATATAATAACTCAAATACTGCCCACGACTCATTTGATAACACTACTCAGTATGTGGTTAAATAGGATGAATCTAAAGGTGACATTTTTCGGAAAAAGATCAAAGACCATTTAAACGATTTGTCTGATGTGATATCGCTTAATTGCCTAACTGGTGATGTTGATAAACTCGTGGAAGATGTTACTGATATTTTTCGGAATGTGACCGTCTCCTTGTTTGGAAAGCCAAAAAAAAGAAAGGCTCTACGATTAGCCACACACATACAAACAAAGGGCTCCGCGTGGTTTAATAGTGATTGCGCTTCTGCTAGGTACAAATTTAATAAATCTAGAAATAAATATTTGAAAAATCAAAATGAACTGAATAGAAAATTTTTACCTCGCGGAGGTCTGAATTAAACAAAGAAAAACGGAAAGCTAAAGCTAGATTTAATAAGACGGTGGGTTCCGTCTGTGTGAATTGTCAAAGAATAATCCTAAGAAATTTTGGAGTGTCATAAAGGGTAATAACAACATTAGGATTAACACAAAACTGAACTGTCTAGACTTTTTTGAGCACTTTAAAAATATCTTCGGCCATAAGCCAACTCCTGATACAGAACCGCTTCCTAATTTAATCAATAATAATACATGTGAAACTTTAGATACACCAATAAAAGAAGAAGAAATAATCAGAGCTGTTAAGAAACTAAAACGTAATAAATGTAGCGGTATAGATCAAATATGTAGCGAGTTTTTCATATGATGTGTCGATTTAATTTCCCCCCCCCCCCATTTGGTAAAAATATTTAACTACGTCTATGATAGTGGGTGCTATCCTAAATGTTGGCATGATTGCTTACTAATACCTGTTCCAAAAAAGGGCGACTTGAACTCACCCGGAAATTTTAGAGGCATATCTATTATGTCTATATTTTCAAAACTATTTTCCACTATCTTAAACTATAGGTTATACAATTGGTGCGAAACTAATGAAATAATAGATGATACTCAATTTGGCTTTAGAGAGGGTAAGGGTACCGTCGATGCACTTTTTATTCTTTGTGGCCTTATACGTCATTCGTTAGACAATCATCAGAAATTATTCTGTGCCTTTATCGATTTACGTAAAGCCTTTGATAAAGTTCATAGACCGTTACTATTATTGAAACTGGATTCAATAGGTGTTAGCTCTAATTTCAACAAAATAATACCTTCTATATACAACCAAGTAAACAGTTTAGTCAGAATCAAAAACACTCAAAAAGAGAGATTCGAAAGTTATTCAGGTGTTAAGCAAGGTGAGCCCCTATCTCCAGTACTTTTCCTGTTATTCATGAATGATTTAAGAATTCATCTCCTTGATAACGACCCTAATTTTTCCACATAGGTGATTTTATATTATATTTTCTTTTTGCGGATGACACGGCATTATTTTCACGAAGTGTACAATCCTTACATTTGTTGTTACATAAATTTGGGGAATTCTGTTCAGAAAGGAAACTGGGGATAAACACCGACAAATCCAAAATAGTAATTTTTCATAGAGGTAAACTTAGCTGTAATTACAAATTGACGTTAAATGGCGATCCACTCGATGTTGTTAAAGAATATGTTTACTTAGGTATCTTATTGTATGATAACGGCAAATTCACAAAAACAGTAACTAGAATAGCAGCACAAGGTAGGAAATCTTTGGTTGCCTTATTAAATATAACAAGTAAATTTGTGCTTACTACATCAGTCAAATGTAAACTTTTCCATTCATTGGTTTCCTCTACTTTAACGTATGCTTGCGAGGTTTGGGGGTTTCATATTGGTAAACCCATAGAGGAGGTTTTAAATGATTTTTTTAAGATATGAATTAAGGATGGGCAGAAACACCCCAATTATGGCCATGCTCGGAGAAGTTGGGTTATTTCCCCTGATAGTTGTTAGGAAAATAAAAATGCTAAAATATTGGTTGAAAATTATTCGTTCAGCAAATTCATTAATTTTTTAAATTTACAATTTATTGTGTACTGACAACGAGAATGGAAATAATAATTGGGTGGGGAGGATTAGACACTTATTGAATACTCTTGGATTTCGTGAATTTTGGCAGAACCCTTCTTCCATAAACCAAACGAGTCTACCTCTAATTAAAACCCGCATCCAAGACCAATTTAAACAGGAGTGGTTATCTTCCTTGGAAAATTCAAGCAAGTTACGTTTTCTTAAATTGTTCAAAACTGTGTATGAACATGAAATTTACCTAAATTCATATATTGAACGTAAATATGGGGCATGCTTAAATTGAATGTTGAAACTGGGCGATATACAAAAACAGACCGTCTAAATAGAATTTGCACATGTTGCAAATTGAACGCCGTAGAAGACGAATACCACTTTCTCCTATGTTGCACAGCATATATGAATTTACGTCGCACGTTCTCTCCGCGCAGTTTTTGGTATTTTCCTTCCTTATACAAATTTAAAAATATTTTAACTAACACCAACCGTGAACATATAATCTATTTAGGTAAATATCTCTATCAAAGTATGGAACTACGAAATCAAATATTAAACAGCCAAACATGAAACTAAATACCTATTGGGATATCTCTCTCTCTCTCTCCTCTCCCTCTTTTGTAATATTTTCGTGTCATGTATATATATATATAGAAACTACTTTATTTACATATTATATATTATATTTAATATTTTTGTTTAACCCTTCCTGCGCTAATCCCGACTATAGTCGGGAGAATTTTGTAGTCCGTCAGAGCGGCTCCCGACTATAGTCGGGAAATTTATTTGACCTGATTTACTCCCCTGTAAAAGCATGGTTTTATCCTTAGATGGTGTTTAAAAGGTGTTTTTATTACAAGGGGGCTTCCTATATTGACGGAACAACCACCAACAGTCAGAACAGCTGAGTAATGGCGTCCTCCACAACAAAAAGACTTCGACTGAATTTAGCCGTGAGTTCCGATGCCGATGACGTCAAGCCTATTTTGGATTCGGGTACTGACTATACTACGCTTGGGGTCCCGTCTTTTGATGAAAATTCAGATGTTTGTCACCAAATAAAGACCAAAAAAAGGAAGACTTCTCTAGGGGAATTTATTCGTCTGCATTTATGCTGCCGCGCACGTAAATCGCTGCCAACATAAACGTATACATGAAAGGGTCAAATTGGTTACTATGGCAACCGTAAGGTGAATATTTTGGTAAATATTATTGCTATTTTCCAAAAATTTATTTTTATTTTATTGTTTATAAAATTCGTGCACTGATGATTTTTATATTTGTGTTATCTACCAAAAAAAATGTCAATACTGCTCGTTTTGATTTTATTATTTTGAGAAAAAAACCATTATTATCACAATTTAGTGCCTTTCCCCCAAAAAAACTATACTATTCTTACAAAACATATATTTATCATGCTAATAATCCATGTAGCTTTATTCCTGCAAATCTTGATTTTTTTAATGGCAAGAAAATATCAAATATTTCATTTATGACAATAATATGGCAGCCATTTTGAAACATAGTGGTAACCATAAACGCTAAACCGAAAATATGCAAAAACCACAAGTCATATACAATGGATATACATCTGCCATTTTACAGCTGTGGTCGCATTCATATTCAAGTTATTAAGTTTTTTTCACAACAGGGTCTAAAACTTGACTTTTACTCAATATTTGCATAGCTCTCTATGGGTATGAAGTGGTTAGCTCAGGAAGGGTCAATATACTTTTGTACTATTTTCGTGTCATGTATATATATATATTGAAACTACTTTATTTACATATATATTTTATTTAATATTATATTTTTTTATCTTCTATAATAATTATGTACTTTATATTCCTCATTTGTTGTGCAATATTCACTCAATATATTCTATGTATTTATGTTGGCTATAGCAAGTGATTTGCTTTGCCTTGTAATAAAGTAAAGATATGTGTAGTACAGGCGTGGACCTTCTTCTTGTCATGCGCTGTAACATGTCCACGTGTTGGTGAACTTGAGCTCTCTACCACATAATTGTCACACCAGTGGTGCGAGAATAAACAGTCAACAGTCAGATATCGATATGTATGGTATTGACTAACATGACTGCACACAATGGTGGGGAGTCGGTGAAACGCGTGCACGTGACATCACAAGGTCTGTCATTGGGTCAAGTGGTGAGTTATCAATATCTAGCTTGAACGTGACAAGGAATGGTGCCGCCTGCCCATCCGCGTGGGTATGCTCTGGTGCCTAAGGATTTTCCTTACTGCTAAAGATTCTAACGCGGAAGCGAATTATTGAAATGAAATTTAATCCCGAGATAACCTACTTTATATCGAGTGAATAGTAAATCCTATTTCTTTCCATCTTTATAAAATTGACGCGAAAACAAAAATGGAAAATAAGCCATAGGATGTCTTTGAAGCAACCACCACCAGTTTTACAACATCTACCCCTACCACCACCACCACACACACAGCTATGAAACCCAAAGCAACTAATTTGAAAATGTGGACTATAGCATAATTAAAACAGAAAAGTAGGGCTGAAAGTGAAAAGTTCCAGAAGCCTTGACATTGAAGAATATTCAGTATGACTCAGTAATATAAAATTATCATCCTTGTTGACGCTCTGTTGCACCAGATGTTAAACAAACAAGTAGCTGTTCGTGTTGCTGTAATCTGACATGATTATCATTCGTCGGCTTGTATAATTAAAACACAGTGTAATGCATAGCTAAGGCCTATGCACATCACAAAATATTTGTTTGCTGTATTTCGAGGGTATTCCCAACACATAGATTGCCTTGTGTGCGTTACCAACCGCAAAGCTGTCTTCTTCTTCTATAAATGTTAATGGTTAACGTCCGCATCCACCGTAGGTGATATCGCAAATAAGTTGCCTTATTTTACTATTCTCAGGACATGCGATGGGTTCTTTACTGTGCGAAGAAACTACAGTACCCGGAATAAACTCTCGAGGTTGAGAAGACGCCCCTATCTCCAAGCAACATACCGGTCGGCCAGAGTTCAAAGCGTCATGCTCTAGGCCACCCCAATCACAAAGTACACATGATTGGTAAATCTATTTTCAAATCTATTTATTATAGATCTAGTAGGTCAGAAATAATCATTGGTGTTACTGACGAGTGCATGCACACCCTCTTACTTTCATGTGGTCGCCTATGCACCTCATCCTTTTACGTTTTACATTTCAGATTTTAAGGGTATAAAAGCAATCGTCATAAAATAAACACAAACAAAATAAAGTCACAAAACAAAGTCCGATGCGTGCCAGAGTTAGTTTGGGCCTGGCTTAAAGCTGACTATCATTTCTCTTGAACGTTTATTTATGGCAACATGAATGCCCCCAGTCGAGAAGCGTGTATAACAGTCCAGGGTATTGATGTAGACGCTGATATAACAATTCTAGGAATAATTTATGAAATAGGTTGTATGTGAATGTTAGTAGATGAGAATTGGTCGACACGAGACACGAAGAATATTAATATAGTTGGTACACAGTTTATGGATAACATGTTGACTATAGATAGAGTAATAATCTGTGTGGTTATATCCAGCCATGTTTATTGTATATTAGGTAAGTTTTATATATTTAATAACTCATTATATAATAGGTAAAGTCTACTGATTAGTTTAGCGTTACATGTTCTAACATAGCTAACTTTATAATTCTATCTGTCTCCATGGTTACTATATCTATAAGTATAATTCTTTCCCACTGATATCCTGCAAAGGGTGTGTGTGTGTGTGTGAAAAGTCATAGAATGCCGAAAAGTTCGTCATCTCAAGGCCACAATGTTTCTACAAATCTATTAGAGATTATAGCTCCTATTATGTTCACAAGGAGACGGGGGTATATTAGTCCAGGAGCTAATGACAAAATAATATGGTCATCAGTTACAAAAGGTTTGACCCCCCTAATTTGTACCAGCTGTCCACACGAGTAAAAATCAATTGGTCAGATCGTGCACTGCTGGGGCATTTAGCCACAGCAGCACCTTAAAGTAGCGCCCAGGGGGCCTAAAATTAGGTCATAAGTTACATGGCTGAAACTTTCTAGGGACAATGGTATCCATAGTCGGAGTAAATATTTCACAAATCTAACCAAAATTTCCGGGACTTTCCCCAAGTCAGACCACGCCCAATATCGCCTCACGGGACCAATAATATGGTCATAAGTTACATGGCTGAAACTAACCAGAAACAAAGATCCATACTTGGTAATTATAATTTTCAAAAATCTAACCAAAAGTTTGGAGGCTTTCCCCAAGTCAGATCGCTCTAAAATATGGCCGACCACGCCCTAAAAATGGGACTTTTTATATGGTCATAGGTTACATGGCTGAAACTTAACAGAAACAAAGATCTACACTTGGTAAATACAATTTTTAAAAAACTAACCTAAAGTTTTGGGGCTTCCCCGAGTCAGATCGCTCTAAAGTATAGCCGACCACGCCCTAAAAATGGGGCTTTTATATGGTCATAAGTTTCATGTCTGAAACTTACCAGAAACAAACATCCACACTTGCCAAATACAATTTTTAAAAATCTAACCAAAAGTTTGGGGGCTTTCCCCAGGTCAGATCACTCAAAAGTATGACCGACCACGCCCTAAAAATTGGGCTTTTTATATTGTCATCAGTTAAATGGCTGAAACGTAACAGAAACAAAGACTCCCACTTGGTAAATGGTAAATACGATTTTAAAAAATCTAACCAAAGGCTTGGGGGCTTTCCCAATGTTACATCGCTGTAAAGTATGGCCGACCACGCCCTAAAAATGGGGCTTTTTATATGGTCATCAGTTACATGGCTGAAACTTACCAGAAACAAAGATCCATACTTGGAAAACATATTTTTCAAAAATCTAACCAAAAATGTTAGGGCTTTCCTCGCGTCAGATCGTCCTAAAGTCCACCTGACCACGCCCTAACAATTGGACTTGTTATATGGTCATCAGTTACATGGCCAAAACTTACCAGAAATATTGTTCCATGCATGACAAATGTATTTTTTTGAAAATCGAACCATAAATGTTGGGGCTGTCCCCAAGAAAGATGGGCTTTAAAATTACCGCCCGCCCGCCCCACCCACCCTTTCTATATCATCTAAATATATTTGCATTTCTTCGAAGGGCACTTAAAATTGCTGATGAATGTGGAAAAACATGCATCTGTGTAACATATGATTAAGTCATTGCAAAGGTTGCACTACAAATCCTAGCTGAAGAATCAACAACATTTGATTCTGTATTTGTCCAACTTGGTGCTTTTCACACTGAATTGGCCGCTTTCAAAGCGGTTGGGAAATTCATTGCTGAATCCAGAGGACCGTATCTTTTAACAAAATGTGGAGTGCTGGCTTCTGGTTCACTTAATGGATTTATTAGTGGAAACCATTACAACAAGTATACTATTCAAAAAAAGTAGGCGATATTTGATTTTGGGGGCATAATACTAAAATATGCAAATGACTACGAAAAAAGTCACTATAGAACCTAACAGAAGAAACATTTCCAGTTACATGTGACGCCCAAACGCACCAATAGCTACCACATGGAATGGAGGTGATGCTTGGGATCATCATGGGTGTCCAACCCAAGATTTGAATGTTACAGTCATTGTGGCATTGAATTCCAGGGTGAAAACATCAGTTTAATTGTTTTAGTGACCAGAAAACAAATTTTGATATGCGTCGGCTTACCCAAAATGAAAGGTTACGTGCCCTTGGCATGCTACAGATCGGCACAACACAGGCGGTTGTGGCGCGGACGATGAATGTTTCTCTGTCTGTCATAAGCAGGCTATGGTCCAGATACCGTGATACACAATCTGTACAGGACAGACCACGCTCAGGTCGACCAAGGGCGACAACTCAAGCCCGGGATCGATTTATCCGTACCTCGGCCTTGAGAAATCGTGCCATCACAGCAAATCAGATCAGCGCTCGTCTTCAAACAGACACTGGTTTGAGAGTGAGTGGCCAGACGATTCGGAATCGACTGCATAGGGGTCACCTTCGCGCCCGACGTCCTCGCGTGATCCCTTGTTTGAGAGATCATCACATTCAGACAAGACGTCGTTGGTGTAGGGATCGTCAACACTGGGATAATCGACGCTGGAGCAATGTGATGTTTTCAGATGAGTCAAGGTTCACTGTTGAAATTTGGACAGACGTAGGAGGGTGTGGCGTCGTCGAAACGAGCACTTCCAAGACGTTAACGTCATCAGACATGATCGATTTGGGGGTGGTTCTGTTATGGTGTGGGGAGGCATCACTGTTGCTGGAAGAACGGCTTTACAGGCCAGTACTACCGGGACAACATCTTGGCACTCCATGTTGTGCCGTTCGCACGACGTCATGGCCGCTGTTTCATCTTCCTGGATGACAACACAAGATGTCACAGGGCCAGGATCTTTACAGGTTACCTCAAACAACAGAACATCACCACATTACCTTGGCCAGCAGTGAGTCCCGACCTCTCCCCCATCGAGCATGTCTGGGACATGCTTGGACAGAGGTTACGTCAACGTCAACAACGTCCTGCCAATGTCCAAGAACTTGCTGCTGCGTTGCAACAGGAATGGGACAATCTGGACCAAAATGACCTTAGACGTCTCATTAGGAGTATGCCACGTCGGACCAATGCTTGTTTGGCAAACAGAGGAGGATTTACCCGTTACTGACTTTGTTGTGATGCTGTGGTAACTTTGCTGTTTGACCCCGGGTATCATTTTACCCTTATAATGGTCAGTCTTTGCCTTACTTAGTCTAACGATCATTTGGAATAAATCGATGAATGTGAACTTCATTTCATTTTGTCATTTGTTTCTTCGTCAGTTTCATTAGGTGACTTTAATAACACTTAAAAATCAAATATCCCCTACTTTTTTTGAATAGTATATAAGAGAGTACACCAGTTGCTTTCTTTATCAATGGAAACATTACATTTTAGATCATTCTATTACAGTCAGGATATTGATAAGCAGGAGTCCTGTAATCTTGAAACTGAAATCAAAGTCATGCGATCTTGTATGGAAATGTAAAAGATTTTGACACGAGTACAAACATTTTACCCAAGAAACATTAGATCTGCAGCTAAATACTGGATGATCGTAATGATTCACCTGTATCATCAATTTTTTCGAGGTATTCGAACTGGAGATTATGAATTACACATACACTGTTTGCCAAAATTAACCAATTATTTTTTCTTTTTACATTCAACCAGCCAAACTATGCTCGATGGTTAGTTCGGTTTCATGACAACTTGTTAGAGCTTAAGAGGATACACCCCCCATATTAGATAGTGATTTCCGGAAAAGACGCTTTGGACTGAAGAGAACTTGGAAGCTCTTTTCAAGAATGTCTGTAGATTTGACATTAACAGATGCTTCTAGCCAAAGAACAGGAATCAGTCCATTCACGAATTCGATTTTAGCTCGGCAAAGATGGGCCAATAGCCATTCAATGCGCGTCAGTATTCTTTCCAGCTTATTTGATACAAAAGAAGATATTTCCTGGGATTTAAATATATAAAGACACAGAAAATGCAAAAAAATGCACGTGATGTAGAAACCATAATTCTAATGAGTGCACAGCTCATGAGTCCATTCACTTACGATGAAACAAATCATCAATTTATTTTCAACATTAAATCAGCAAAAGCAGCCACCTTAGCAACAAAGGTATTCCTATTAAATGTTCCTGATATAGGTCAAAGAATAGAAGAGCCGGTGCAACCAATAGAGAATTAGAGTATGATATTGTTGGCCCCGTGCAAAGAAGACCTACAGATTTTTACAGGCCTTAAGAAATGACAAATTCAAAGAGGCGTCGATTGCCTTTCTAGTGATGAACTGGCAGTAGGATGGCTCAGTCATTATATTGAACAACAAAGAAGTATTTGTGACCTGCCAAGAAAAAAAAATGTTTTTCCTTTTGTGCCTCCAATGGAAGGAGGCTGATTCAAGAATGATATTCCACCTCAATTCCCTTTTAGCTCCTAGTAATGTTGTCATCCGAACAGTTGATACTGATGTGCTGATAATCCTATTGTGTAATTTGCATGTTATTGTTCCGGGGATTAATGTTTGGCTGGAAGTAGGTCTTTGTAGCATTAACACACTTCGATATATAAATGTGAATGCATTAATCAAGAATCTGGGCACAACCTTATCCAAGTCTATACCAGCATACCATACACTCACTGGCTGTGATTAATATACTGCATCAGTTAGTAGGAAAAGGTAAGTCCGACCTTAAAAAATTATAACGAACAGCGGTTGATGTCCAGAAAGCCTTGTTTTCTCTCTCTGAAAGTGAATCCATTCCTGCTGGAGTAAATACAGACATTGAAAGATTTGTTTGTAATATCTATGGAATGCCTATAATGTCCTTAGTTAACAATCTTTGCCTAGAAATATTTTTAAAGAAATACAAACCGAAAAAAAGCGATGGATGTATTTCTGGTATTAAAAGTATAGAAGCAAGTCCTTTGCCGCCATGCTCACGGATATTAATTTTGATAACCGAGAGAGCGAATTATATTTGTAGTGTCTGAATGAATGCGTCAAAGAATACTACCCTCAATTTCCACCCAGAGAATAGTGGAAGGGTTTTACATGATGATGGGATGTACAAATTAATGTGGTGTGATGGTGATGTTGCTCCTGTGCCAGTTGAGAGTATTTGCAGAGTAGAAGATAGTGACCAAGAAAGTGAGGACTCCGATGACGAATCAAACATTTCTTGTAGTGATGACGAAAGATAGACAGATTAACCATTAAGTTATGTATATTAAAACTATAAAAAGATTTCATAATTTATCGTTGACCTACATTTCTAAAAAATCCATTAGATTGTCGTTCATTAACGAAGATCAGAAAAAGCAAATAATATCGAATTCAAACCAAAACAACTTATTAATGCAATAAATACTTTCCACTTTGTTATAAGATGTTGTTTGATATACACAATGTTTCGTTGTCAATGTTTCTGTAACAAACTAGTCCAGACTGTTAAAGTTTTGATATAGTCAAACAAACACCATCTTTTTGTCGACATGCACCATTACAGGCAGAACATGATTCTTCACACATATCACCATAGTAGCCATCTTTACATTCGGTACATTTCCCTGTTCTGGCATTACATTTACCATTCTTACATCAGGTGCTACATGGCAATTCACACCTGCCACCACAAAGATCTTATTGACAACCATTAGAACATGATCCTAACATTTTCCCACATACGTTGTTTGTACAATTCGCTGGACATCTAAGGTTACAATTGGTGCCGTAAAATCCATCAGGACAATTTTCTAAAGTAAATATAAAATTCAAAACATATATACTCTAATAGTAAAGGAAAAATTAGCCTTGGCACCAGTAGACTTTGTGAAATGTTTTTACGGCTGTAGACTTTGATTCAGGGTAAATGTTTTTCCATGATTTCAAGATCCACAATGCATTTAAAACCTTTCGTCTATCCATGTGGTAATCATCCTCTATTTGTCATTTTGATGGTTCCTAATTTTGACAAATGTATTTTCTCATTTATTTCATAAATTTAAGACATACACTCTGTACGGTCAAGGGACTTGTGTGTCATTGAGATACTGGACAGTAGATTCCCTGGCATAGTTAGATTGACAAACTGTTGAATCAGTAATAGACCTACCTGTGAATATTTGTAGAGAACAGGGAAATGTACCGACTGTAAAGATGGCTACTATGTTGATATGTGTGAAGAATCATGTTCTATCTGTAATGGTGCATGTCGACAATTAGATGGTCTTTGTTTGACTGGTTGTAAAGATGGATATTGGGGATCTAATGGTTTGTGTCTACAGACAAGTTCCTACTGTAATACAGGAGGCTGTAGAATACAAGATGGTGTCTGTCATATTGGCTCTAAGCTTGGTATCAGCAATCCTAGAAGCTTCAATAGTACAAGTAAGTCGCGTTTCATAGCCATTCTCTATATAGATCCCCTTTCCGTGGCGTGTCTTGTTAGACTTCAATTATCGAAGAGGGGTTGAATTCACATTTCCTGTCATGTTTTGTTGATTAACAGATAGAAGGATGTGGGATAGCTTCCGATGATTTCTATGGATGATAGTTACTTCTCATAAATATGTATATCAAAACTTTAACAGTCTGGACTAGTTTGTTACAGAAACATTGACACCGAAACATTGTGTATATCAAAACTTTCACAATGGAAACATTGTCAGATATTGCTCCACCTGTGATATCAAACCTATCAACAATACAATCAGTGAATATTGTTAGTAAAGTTATCTACCTTACCTTACCAATTGTCACGATTCTAATAATCGATGAAATGTGACATTCATTTCCGGAAGGCGCGGTACTCTTTCTTGACTTCAGCTAAAAAGTTCCACTGACCATGCCGTGTGTCTGGGTTCTTATGTGCTTTATTATAATAATAATAATATATGCATTTATATCGCGCTGACATTCACTACTGATAGTGCTCTGTGCGCTGGTTGTTCAATGCTAATAGCAGATTTGAAAAAGAAAAGTTTTCAATTTAGTGTTGAATATGTTGAGACTTGAAGATGATTTAATGTCAATAGGTAACTCATTCGTCAAACGTGGAAACCGACCCTCACCCTTCAAACGTTGAAGACTGGGATGTTACGGGTGTCTGAGACTATATGGGGATGGGCGTATTAAAACTCAAGCTGTACCTTAAATTATGTGTTCTTAGTTTTTATACGCCCACATTTTCATGTGGACGTATTATGTCGTCGCCCCTGTCCGTCCGGACGTCCGTCCGTCCGGACGTCCGTCTGGACATCCGTCCGGACGTCCGTCCACAATTGTTTGTGGACTCTCTACAGGTCACAATTCTTACCCGATTTTGACGAAACTTGAAATATATGTTTATCCCCAAAAGATCTCGGCTGCTTTCGATATTGGCATGTATCGGATCAAAACTTCATGGATTATGGCCCCTGATTGTACGAAAAATCACGTTTCTAGCTTGTGGACCCTATAGAGGTCACAATTTTGAACCGATTTTGATGAAACTTGACATGCATGTTTATAACCCAAAGATCTTGGTTCCTTTTGATATTTGCGCCTATCGGAACGTAATTTCCTGAATTATGGCCCCTGATTGTCCGAAAAATCACCTTTTTTAGCTTGTGGTACCTCTGGAGGTCACAATTATTATGCGATTTAAAAAACCGTTTGATTATATCACCGTTACACCCTAAGGAAGGTTGAGTTCGAATTTCGGGAAAATCGGACCAAAATTGCCATACAAAATGGCCGCCGTTTGTACGCGAATACTGTTAAAAAATGGTATATCAGTGTTGTGGACCCTGTAAAGGTCACAATTTTAATTCGATTTTGATGAAACTTGAAATTCATGGTTATAACCCAAAGATCTTGGTTCCTTTCGATATTTGCGCATATCGGATCGTAACTTCTTGAATTATGGCCCCTGATTATACGCAAAATCGCCTTTTTTTAGCTTGTGATCCCTCTGGAGGTTACAATTATTATCCGGTTTAAAAAAACGTTTGATTATATTACCGTTACACCGTAAGCAAGGTTGAGTTCGAATTTCGGGAAAATCGGACCAAAATTGCCATACAAAATGGCCGCCGTTTGTACACGATTACTGTTAAAAAATGGTATACCATGGTTGTGGACCCTGTATAGGTCACAATTTTAATTCGATTTTGATGAAACTTGAAATGCATGGTTATAACCCAAAGATCTTGGTTCCTTTTGTTATTTGCGCATATCGGATCGTAACTTCCTGAATTATGGCCCCTGATTGTCCGAAAAATCGCCTATGGTCCCTCTGGAGGTCACAGTTATTATCCGATTTAAAAAAACGTTTGACTCTATCACCATTACACCCTACGGAAGGTTGAGTTCGAATTTCGAGAAAATTTGACCATAATTGCCAGACAAAATGGCCGCCGTTTGTACACATTTCTAGGTTGTGTACCGTCACACCATAATCATTGTCAGCTTCGAATTTCATGAATATCAGACTGGAACTGACCAACAAAATGGCTGCTCCCAATACAGTATGAAATACAGGACTTAATGATGTAGGAAAAATCACTTTCGGTATTGCTTGTTCTCTATCCATCTCTCGAAAATGTGGGCGTATCCTGCCTGGCAGTGCCTGCCTATCTTTATATTTACTGTTGCTTGTGTTTTGTTTCTAGGTTCCGGAAATTAACTTGAGCAGGCGATTATCTAGAAACCAGGGAGGTGATAAGAACATCAACACTTGCTGCAGGTGAAAAACGAAGGAAAAATAATAAACCGCTTTATTGTAAAAATACATGTACCTGTATTTCATTAAAATATTTTATATAACTGTAAAATTTAATAACCTTTATAGATATCTTATATACAGTAGACTTTATGGCCTGATTGAAAACATTACTGCTCGCGGGTATTAAATAAAATTGGTTTATCAAAATATGCCATGCTGTTTTTATTTTCTTGCAAATAATCAATTTATATATATTTCAATACAATTACACTCGTCTGAACCTATTACATAGAATACATGTTGGATATCTGAATAAAATTTGAAAATAATTCTTCCTGTTTATGTTATTTCTCGTTTGTTCTGTTTTTGTGTTCCGATTCTGATTAAAACTTGTCCAGTCAATTTATGAAAAAAAAGGGGTCAACCCTAAAAAAAATTGCAAGAAAATGTTTCTTGATGGTTTTTGGTAGCTGGGGGTGAACTGAATGACATCGTAAAAGTTTACCAAAATTGGAATACCGGAAAGTCCCAAATTGTGAGGGTAAAGATTCGAGTATTTAAGACATTTTCCTTTAAAAGGCACAACTTTAGACAAACACAAAGTCGTCTATTTTAAGAGAAACGCATGAAACTAACGCCATGCATTAACGCTTATATGACATGGTTTCCATATATGTCCGGTGCTCTCTTGAACCATTTTCTGGTATTTCCTTACCCCAGAAACATGCTGCCAAGACTACAGATTTACAAAGGGACACAACTCTGCACTGTTTTGTCATAAAATAGCAATCTTTTGGGGGCCATTCGTTCATTTGAAGTAGTATTAAGTGGTTCCTTATACCATTTTCGGGGATCCCCTATCACAAAACATGTTGACGCAAATCCAGATTTACGTATGTTCGTAACTCTGTACTACTTCATTGCCTACGGACATTTTTGTCATGCGCATGTTTTGAAGCACCTACTTACCATAAATGACCAGATGCCCGGGAAGATGAGTGAAGCAACACACGAAAAATAAAGTGCAAGAAATTATTTACCGATCTGTTCTCCAAGCTCATTGAATGATCCGTGATGCTGTCTATATGATTTATATGAGACAATTGGTGCTTTTCATTAACTGAGCAACTTTTGCTAAAATAAGCGGGCTATACAATGTTATCGGTTGCATCACATTTACTGTTATACGTTCATAGAATTCAAAGTAAGACCAGTTGCAGATCAACAAGCTGTGAGTAGGTGGTCCAAATCTACGGTACGTTCCATAATCCCACCCCACAATGAATGTCAACAAGACACTGGCTCTAATACTGGGTATATCCAAATTCTTGTTAACGAGAGGATCAGAAATGGCAGTCAATGGGACAGAATCTCGAGATCTGCCTGTCAATTCCACCTGATTTGTGAGAGTTGACGGTACAGAATGACGGTCAGTCGAAGTACGAACTAGTGGTACTAACTAGGCGGTTCACTAAAACTAACTGTTAATATAATTATAGTGGGAGAATGATACCATAATAGAAATGAGCGCCATACGCAAAAATAATTAAAAAAAATCAGAGAGCAACGTATAAGCGAGCTTTTAATTATTTGAGACTGGCCTGATTCCTTGGCTTTCCGGTTCACCGAACGAGAGGATAAGAACTGGGAAAGAATCTCGGGGCCTGCCTGCTAATTCCACTATAACCGTCGTAAATATAATAGTGATAAGACAGCATAAGACTATAGGGGACTCGAAAAAAAAATAGTCATTAATTAACAATGATCCATTAATTATCTTAATCTATCCTATGATAATTCCCCACTCATTATCCCTAAATAATACCCATCCCAACAGATTAACACCCGTGTATATATGTTCTCTGTTAGTTAAGACCATGTAAGCGTACTATTGAAATTGCATAAATTGTACTTTGTCAATCTCAGTGCAATGAAATTATTTCTGCAACAAAATAAATACAGCTTTACGGTTACGATAATATTTGTGGATATGAAAATGTGTAGGTTTCATTTTATTATTTTTTAATATTTGTTTGTTTTAAAGTTGGCGATACTGCAAACTGACATATTTATGTTGAAGAGCAGGGGCGTACATAACGATTTTGTTTAGGGGGGAGGGGGGGGGGTGTTTAGCCAAAATGCGACCGGCTGATGCACATTCGCTCCACCCCACCCACCCCTAGTACGAGTGACGCAATCATCCGAGCACAACAGGTGCGAGTTTTCTAGGGAATATGGGGGTGGGGAAGGGGTGGTTTCAAATCTAGGTCGTCACCCACAATCAAAATACTGGCTATAACATTAAGCTTCCAGGTACAACATAGATAGTATTGTATAATTATATAGTTGTTCGTCGATCGTTGTTCGCCGGAAAGCAGTTTTATTTAAGTTCATATATAGTTTATGTCATATATCATGATTGTGCCTATAACAAAAGTAATTTGGAGAAAATTTTGAAAAATTGATTCAATATCCCGGCATTTGAGGTCATTGCTGGGAGAAATTCTTGTGGACGACAGGACCAGAAATGTCAGTCAATGGGACAGAATCTCGAGATCTTTTTTTGCAAGAGTTGACATAACATCTGTACAATCTGACGACCCATGACCTACACACCAGTGGTACTACAAACTGGGTAGTTCACTATAATTGTGAATATGATAGTGGTGAGACAGCATAAGACAACATAGGATTAGAAGAATGGTGTTATAACGGAATCGAGCGCCGCAGGCGCGAAAAAATTTCAGATATGTAACCGAGTAGAAAAATGATGTTATGGTTGAATTTGGCTTGAAAATTTGAATCTATGCCATGGAAAATGGAACCAAATTCTCGTAAACGAGAGGATAAGAAATGGACAGAATCTTGAGGCTAATCTGTCAATTTCGCCTGTTTTGTTATTGTTTGTTTACCTCATTAATTCATTTAGTCTGCAAAGACCGACTGCGGTAAGTACTTTTTTTGCGACCGACTATTTTTTTTTGCCATGGTAGGAAACATTTCATAGAACAACATACTCACAACAGAATAAGAGTGACAAACATTTTTCAAACATGACAAGCAGACGGTTATTTTATACTATAGTTTTGTGTGACTTGCTCACGGATTCACGCAAATACATAGTATTTGGGATCTATTCTGACATTGTTTTTGAGACCGACTGCAGTGACTGCGCTTATTTTGAGACTGACTATTTTTCTCCCTGGGTCCCTGGGTGAAATTTTGACAACTCACGACAAAATAAGAATGACGTATGGAATTTAAGCTCACATATTCACGCAAATACATAGTGTCTGGGATCTATTCTGGCATTGTGTTTGAGACCGACTGAAGTGACTGGACTTATTTTCAGACCGACTATTTTTCTCCCTGGGTAAAATTTTGTTGTTAGACCAACAAACTCACAACAGAAAAAGTGTGAGACCGACTGCAGTGACTGAACTTATTATGAGACCGACTATTTTTCTCCCTGGGTAAAATTTTGTTGTTCGACCAACTACTCACAACAGAATAAGAGTGAAACACGTTTTTGAGACCGACTGCAGTGACTGAACTTATTATGAGACCGACTATTTTTCTCCCTGGGTAAAATTTTGCCATTAGACCAACATACTCACAACAGAATAAGAGTGAAACACAACATCTTTTCAAACATGTTAAGTTGACAAGGTTATTGTATGCTAAAGTTTTGTGCGAGTAGCTTGATGTATATGCAGTGAGCACTTATTTTGATATCGACTTCTCCAATTTTGCGACCGACTGCACTGATTTTGCGACCGACTATTTTTTTCCTAGGGGGTGGTACCCCCCCCCCCCACCCACACACACACACATTTACGCACCTGTTGAATAGTATTTCTTCTGTATCATTTAGCCCTTCTCGTATTGCACCGTATATTTTATGCAATATAAAACGATGGGTGCTGACGTGCCATATCGAATTCATTCATCTAAAACTCAGTGATGTCGTCAAAGTTTTCAATAAAATAATCTGAATATGGTTCGGAATATTATATACTATTATATTATATATTGTACCCCAATAGTAATCTAGGGTAATATGTATATCCTGATATGAAAGATGCATCCGGTGTAACATCCTGTTGACCTTGATACCGACAACATTATTATAGTTTTATATATTTAATAACTCATTATAATCTATTACGTGTCGACCTTAGTTCAGGATAATTGGTCGACAATTATAAAATAGGTTGTATGTGAATCTTAATAGAGGAGGACTGGTCGACAACAGGAACATTATTATAGTTGGTACAATGTTTATAGATAAAATGTTCACTATAGATAGAGTATTACTCTGTCTGCTTGCATCCACTTATGTTTATTGTATATTAGGTAAGTTTAATATATTTAATAAATCATTATCTATTAGTTAAAGTTCTAGTTCTAGTTTTCGTTTGAAAGTCAAATACATTCCGCCAAAAGGCAAATAAATCATTCTTTCCGAACGATAAATATACCTCCATAGACTAAACATCATAGTAACAGTACACAATTTCTTATCGGAATTTGGTACACTATTAGAAAGTGTCATTCTTTCTCCTGGTTATCTGATGGTCGTTGCTGATTTCAATATACACGTGGCTGATTTGGGACAGATACGATGACGACATTAGGCAATGATCAGTTCCTACATATGAAATAAATCAACTTAAAACAGACCTGATCCACTAGATAAGAGGAAATGCCAGTCTCTCTTAGCAAAACTCTGTAACCGCGATATATACAATTATTGATTCGTATAATAGCATACGATATACTCCCAACTTCGAAGGACACATTGGCGTGCGCGTAATATATCCTTTGGCAGTTGGAATTCGATATAAGAGTAGGCCGTAGCGCAGCTGCCCGGGCAAAAATGTTCTCATAGCACACTGTATGGCGTATGCCCGTCTACGTTAACCCAGTTTAGGAGCAGAACAGTAGGACGTTAAACCCCATTTCATTTTCACTCGGAAGGGGATAGATATAACGGGAAATATGTTTTTGGAAGTCGTATAGGTCACATGTATTGTACGGTAAATGGCGTCAAAATCCGGTGAATTGGATCTTGTGCCTACTGAATTTGTGGAGGACTATACCGATGAATTGGTAACTGTATTATTACCAATAGTTAATACATCGTGTGAATCTGGGAATTTCTCCGCCAACGGTAAAGCTGCCATTGCTCACTTCCCTCATTAAAAAACTTGGACTAGATCCTAACACGCCCGTCCGTCCGTTCGTCTGTCTATCCGTCACACTTTTTGGGACACAATAACTCTCTTTCTAATTGAGCTAGAATGTTCAAACTGTGTGTAGGTGTTTATTAGGTCGATGCCTTGATGGAGTTCGGAGATGAACATTTTCTGCTTAGGGTAATCAGAGATAAGCAATTTGATTGGTTGATGCTTTAGAGCACGATAACTTTAGTTATAATGAAGTTAGGGTGACGAAACTCTTAATATAGATTCATTATAGCGGGGTGAGCAATTTCATTGGTCGATGCTTTGACAACCTTGATTCTATCAGATAGAGAGTGATGAAACCTAGTTTATAGTTTGATTGCTAGATACTTTTGAAAAATATAAATGTGCAATTAATTGATATGTGTCCTCTACTTATTTTTGGATTTCGGCGGGGGACATCAGCCTCGCTGTTGGCTTGTTTCAAATAAATGTACGGATAACTTGCCAATCGTTCACAATTTATACTAGCGAAATATTGGACTTGCGTTACGTATTTCACTGTAAAAGCATGTGTGGAGTGTCTGTATTTTAAGTCGTTTGATGGTCTCGAGCGCAAAACATTGCGTAATATATTGTTAAAACACTCGGGCCTGCGGTCTTCCTGTTGTTACAATATATTACTTAGTGTCGTTCTCCACCATTAAACAATACTTAAAATACAGATGTGACGTCATCCTTTCCAATAATGCACGGGCAACTTGCCAACCGTACATTATCTATACTAGATGAAATATTGGACTCGCGTGACGTATTTATTTCATTGAAAACCACGTGCGGGACAATTGTCAACAATTGTGACATCTAGAGGTACCACACGCTAAAGACGCGATTTTTCGGTCAACTATCGGGGCATACTCCAGGAAGTTACGGTCTGATAGGCGCGAATATGGAAAGGAACCAAGATCATTGGGTTATATGTTATAAGAATATGTCTCAAGTTTCATCAAAATAGGATAAAAAATGTGACCTCTAGGGTGTTCACAAGCTAAAACTTGATTTTGCGTACAATCAGGGGCCATAATCCATGGAATTACGATTAGATACATTGCAAATATCACAAGGAACCGCAATCATTGGGAGATAAACCTATATTTCAAAATTTGTCAAAATCGGATAAAAATTAGGACTGGTAGAGTGTCCACAAACAAATTGTGGGCGGACGGCATGGGACGACGAAAATGTATGTGCAAAGTTTCTTTTGGTATTCAGTTTATATGTCAACATAAAAAAGGGAAGTATTTTTGTCATCTCCTGATAGTTATCAAAAATCCCCAACAGAATTCCTTTATTTTTTGTGGCCTAGATATTTAGCTGGACCTAAGGCACGTGCCTTATATTTGGCTTATAAAGATGAGATTACTAAAGCACGAACGTTTCGTCTCAATGTCATCTTATTTTATCTACAGGTCTTCTCTGTAGGTCTAGTTCATGAAAACAACAATATAGAGAAACATCATGGACATTGAACGTACAGTTATGTGGGCTGCTATGAACCGGATCGTAGAAATTAAACAAGATTGAACTAAGTGTTGTGAACTTACAGTTATGGAGGCTGATAACGGCTGCTACATTTGTATTGTGCGCGCTTCATGTCATACGTCATCAAAAGTTTTACAAACTATTTCCCGGATCCATTCACTTATTTGATATTTGTTTAGTTTTTCGCAATGTCTGTTGTCTGTCTTGTCCACAGGTTTATCTTGTAGATTTTGGTTTTGTATGTAGTGCGGTCCTCCTGCACTTACTATTAGAGTGTTGCCGCCTAATCGGTTCAACCATGTATGCCGACAAGGGGCCGATGATAAGCATGCCTACACAGTCCTAATTAAATGCCTCGCACGGTCATTTGCGATTACAAACATAACAAATATGGACTGACCGGGAGACTACTTTATACACCCGAACTACGTGAATGTTTTCATATTTTCAGGATCCTTGAATGTAGCACTTAATAAACCAACATGGCAAAGTTCAACGATTTGGGGTGGTGTATCATCTAGAGCTGTAGATGATAATACTAATCAGTCCTATTCTGGGAGAAGTTGTTCATCTACTACTAACAGAGGTGCAAGACAATGGTTGTGTGTTGATCTAAAACAGAGTTTTGATATCAGTAGTATGAAGATATTTAACAGAGTAGATAGTTGTACGTAATAATATAACTAAATAGATCTGTAACATTCAATACACTATAGTAACGACTTCTTAGTTCACCTTTTGAAACTTTGTGTCTGAAAGCAGAATGATATCTGATGATTAAATATTAGAACTATAGTTTGCAATACATCCAGTTCAATCAACACAGTTTTGATTTTGTTGTTTTTAGATGTGGAAATGGCGCCACTGAGTGACTAATTGATTAAAAAAACAAAGCATTTATCTGATAAAACGGGATATTAAGTTTGTCAAGTTATTGCTTCTGAACTGACGGTCCAGTGTTTAGGTTACGAAGTGCACGTAACAGATCCATAGTCTTAAATTCCCACCCAATTTATTGGTTACAATATGCCGAATAATAAGATTTGTGGATGTTTCGAGTACTTTGTGAGTGTTGATATTATTATTGACAAATAGTAAATGTGGCAAGAATATAATTTCTGATTATGTTTAGCAATATCACATTATAATACATACATTTCATATTGTTTTTAAATTGTTCGATGTGATACAAGCCCCACTGAGTGAGATACATACAATGCATATTGTCTCTAGGTAATAAATGGATGAAAGGATTTGATTATAGTTTCTGATTATATCCAGATTTATCAGACAGATTCATGTTTCTAACCCGACAGTTTATAGTTCTATATAATTTATATTGTTTCCAGATAGTAACAACATCAGAGGATTTGACATTAGATTGAGTTCTACTGGTCACTGTAATGAAGCAGGTTTTATATCAGCTACACCTTGTTATAAAGACCATACATCAACAGCACAATCTATATATACCATAGAGAGATGTAATCAACCATCTGTACCATCATTATCAGCTAGATATGTTTTTGTTTCAGTAACACGTGAATATTTGAAGTTATGTGAGCTACAGATATTCACAGGTAAGTCTATTACTGATTCAACAATCTTATTTCCGAGTAAGGGAATCTACTATATACTATAGTGGCTGATTGGTATCATGTCGTAATGTCGTGATGTCGCCTTTCATAACGCGACAACCTGACAGCCCGACATCACGACATTTCTACCCAACAACACGACAACCCGACATCACGACATTTCTACCCGACATCACGACATTTTTACCCGACATTACGACACTAAAAATGTCGTGATGTCGGGTAAAAATGTCGTGATGTCGGGTATTAATATTTTGTCTCTACAGGCCGCGATTCTTAATGGATTTTCTTCAAATTGGGCATGAGCATTATTTTCAAAGAGAAAATGGCACCTACTGATGTAAATGCATGCCCGACCCATAGGGGCGTTGTCACGCCCACTTTTCGTGAATATTTTGTCTGTAAACACCTTTCAGACTGTACTTCTTATGAGATTTTGTTCAGATTTAGCATGATCAAGACAGGATGATAAACACCCTACAGGTTGCAAATTTTATACGCCTACATTGAAATATATCGTCGTCGCCCCCGCCTGTCCGTCAGTCCGTCCGTCGGTCAGATTGTGGACTCTCTAGGGCCTAAAGTTATCTTCCGATTGATTTTAAATTTTGTATACAGTGTTTATGGCCATAGGTAACAATTAATTACGACGAGCTGATTTCCACATCAAATACCCAGCACAACGTATAATGACGTGATTATATAGCAGTCGTATTCTCGGATACTTAGAACGGCCTAATGTCGTCATTACATAGCAGTCGCATTCACGGATACCACAGATAGTCGCATTACTATCCATAGAAACACAGCGACGCGAAATGCATCTTGGGACTTGTCTGTAATAAACACGCACTGTCAATTCGCTCAACGTTACAATATCTATATCGATGAACTAAATCTCTTTAATTTCGTAGTTTTATATTATTTTCGGTAACAAAACTACTGAGAAATATCACATACTATCATATGTTTGTTGTGTGTGAGTTTCGGGAATTTATAAAACATGATTCATATTTTTAAAACATGTTTAAACGGAGCGTAGCGTGGTACGACCCGGAGTGAATATGAAGTATTATTAAGTGAAAGACGGCAATTGTGACGGTTTACAAATTGGTCTATAAGGTCGTAAATTATTGTCGATTTTAATTTTTTTATTAACTTTAAAACTAATCCACTAAATACTTGTTGTTTCAATTCCTAGATTTGAAATGTAATTTCCATAAACCTTAAAATGGATCATTTGAAAATGTGAATGTGCCACGCCCTTTTTGGATAAGGCCTATTTTACTCAACCTGATTTATTTTTTCTCCCAAAGAAAATTATATTTGTCTTCTAGAGCTTATTACTGTGTGTTTCTCTTATTTATATTATGTTAATAAAGTAAGCTTTCAGTAAAATATAAAGTAATAATTTAAGAAAAAATAAAATTGAATTTCAAATAGGCCTTACATTTTCCAATAAACAGATTTGAGCCGTTGGTTGTTTTCAAAGATAAAATACTTTTGGCTTCAATGTTGGCCCACTGTGTGTTTTTATGATCTATTAATTAATGTAGACTTTTATTTTTAAAAAATAAAAAAAAAAATAATTAAAGATTTTTAAAATTCTATTTTCAATAGTATTACATTTTTCAATAAACATATTTGAGTTGATTGGTTTCTCTTTTTACAAACAAGTATAAACCAAAAACAACTTGAGAATGAATATATTGCATATTGCTCTGGGTGTCATGCAATGTTTTAACGCCCTGTGTAGGCCCCCTAATACTATGAAATTGTCCATTGTACACCACTGCACAAGAAAATATTAAATTATTATCAATCTGAAGTGTGCTCTAGATATCCATGACATTATATAGTTCTAATCTGTGTACAGACTTATTTTTATTTTATTTAGAACTAGGAAATTTAATTTATACTGTGTACCATAATGGAATTATTTAGAAATAGAAAATTAATTTATTGTGTTCTATTATGGAATTTATAGGTGGTTGGATTAGGCCTCCAGTAAAAGGGAGAATGTGATTTTGAATAGCATAAGAGTATTAGGCTAGTACTGTTTTATTAAAAGCTTATTACAACTGATAATTGAGCAAAATGACTTCGAACGATGCAATGATGTGATTACACAGCAGTCTATTCACGAATACCCACGACGTTACCCATTAATGCCCCATATGGTTTAATACATTCCAGTACGGTAGTTCAACGATGTAGTACGACAGACAAAAACCGTACTGTTTAAAACTTTCGTAAATCTAAAAAGCGCATGTCGATCAATCCGTACCACATAAAAACAAAACGAAGCAATACGAATATTCACGATTGTCAGGAATAGGGGTATTGCTCCATACCATCTTGTCATCGCGGCTTCTCTAAAATGTGAACCAATAGAATTCCGTTTGAATGACCGATCAACAAAAAACGTCCCTCTCTCTCTAATTCTCGCCCAAGAAAAGATTTTACACAGTTGTTTGCCATAAATATGAATTTATCATATAAATGAGTAAATGTAACCCATGTCTTCTACACGACATGAACAAACGGTTCTTCGTACCTGCTCATTTGTTTCTCCCTGTAATGCGTTGTTTGTTATTGGCCAATATGAAGCAGGTAGTTATTCCGTTAGAAAGCCAGCTCTCTCGTCAAAAAGCAACACATAGTAACTCACTTTTTTCCTCTTTTGGGAAAACAAATGAATGAATATCATATCCAAGCTTATCCATTGTTTTGGCGATTGAGTTACTAGGTTTTTGGGTGGTATACTCATGTTCCTTAAGCAACGTTCGCGAGTTTTACAACATCTAACCGTTGCTTGAATACTCA
Source organism: Patella ulyssiponensis (assembly GCA_963678685.1). NCBI lineage: Eukaryota > Metazoa > Mollusca > Gastropoda > Patellidae > Patella > Patella ulyssiponensis. The sequence goes on from OY783230.1 coordinate 77,182,452, forward strand.
GCAATTCCCGAACTTTGCGCCCGTTGTTTTTACACGTGACTAATTAGTATTGTCCAATCATAGTTCCCGACACATAACGCACTGTAAACAAACAAGGCATTTTAAGTTGAGAAACTCGTGGAAAACCAGCAACCTTGACATTGATCGATCCTTGAACTTTGCAACTCGATTGTCACATGTGCCAATCGAACTTAGTGGCGAAATATGCAGGGTATTAGGTGAAAGGCTTGATAAGATGTATGTAGTTAAGGCGAGATCACGCCTTCTATTGAAGATGTGGTATACTAGGCTAATGAAGGAAGTTGCTGGGCTGTGTCACGGATGTAACTGCTCACAAAATCAAAAGATTGGAATAATTAGTACAACAACAGGAAGCACATACCACAGTAACTACAAATTTGATAAACAAAAGTGAGTTACTAGGTTTTGACTCCTGACTGGAGAGTTTGTTAGAATCGGTTTCTCAAGACTTACACTGTTATAAACGAATAGGTTCCATAAAAAACAACCTTGCATATTCCATATAAAATCACATTGATTATATTACTAAATATGATTTTAACACGAATGTCATAATTGGTATGTTAAATTGATATCTATAATTGTGACATGGTTTATTTCGATGATTTAGGGTACATAATTAATTTGCTAGATGGCTAAAGGGAATATTTATTTCTTTTAGAAAGATGTATTCATGATCGTACAGGTTTTGGTTAATACAGTTTTATTATTTTCAATGTATATGCGTTGTTTTTTTACAGAATGATTGTGGGTGTGTTTTAACAAGTTAGGTAATAAGGGTGTAAGTAATGAATGTGTCTGGATTGTGATGCAGGTGCAGGTTATGCATGGACTGACTAGAAGTTTCTTGGTGTTGGAATTATAAAATTTTGTTAGAGAGGTTTTAGAAGTTACAGGGCATGGCTGTTTACTCATTTAGATCAGAGAGGTTTTAAAGGATCAGACATTACCGTTTCAATGTCTATGCAGTAACTCCAATAGCTGGCTTTAGATGAATAAAACCCGGTAACGTAAATAAGAGGTATTTAAAGGTACTGAATCTGTTTCTTGGTGAAATACCATTTAACCGATAATGTCTAGGTGACAGATATTTTAATCCAGGGGTAACCTTGTGAATCATATAAGTAGTTTAACCTTGGTGAACTTTGTGAACCAAACGCCTATGTAGTCTTGGTGAAGTATATTTGAATCTTGGTGAAATATATTTAAATCTTGGTGAATCTAGGTGAATCCTGGAAATTATGTGGATCTGTGACATGTGAAGGTTTTGTGAATTTCCGAGAATTAATTATGATCGGGTTTAGAGTGTTTAAAAAAACCTACGCGATTGTGATGGTGGAAGTAAGATAGAGAATCAATCTGAATGCTAAACAGGAAGATTGATTGGTGTAAAGGAACAGAGTATGCGATGCTGAAATGAACTGTAACTTTAATCATTGAATTTTTTGTAAAACCTCTAGAATTATATACGTAAATGAATTCTAATAATATACACATATTAAAATCTAATTAATTAGTTGAGTTGTTTATTGGTAGTTGGGAAAAGGGACAATTAAGTTAAAGAACCTGAGGTCACTTTGTGACAATGAATAGTTATCTAATCCTTTATATATTATTCGTCCTTTACTGTGGGAGTGTATATGTTTTAAATTATATATATATGGTTTTTACGGTACCAAGTGTAACATTGTTAGAGTATATATGTTTTGAATTTTATATTTACTTTAGAAAATTGTCCTGTTGGTTTTTACGGTACCAATTGTCACATAAGATGTCCAGCGAATTGTACAAATAACGCCTGTGGGAGAATGATGGGATCATGTTCTAATGGTTGTCAAGGGAATCATTATGGTAGCAGGTGTGAATTTTCATGTAGTACCAGATGTAAAAATGGTAAATGTGATTCTAGAACAGGGAAATGTACCGGATGTAAAGATTGTTACTATGGTGATATGTGTGAAGAATCATGTTCTACCTGTAATGGTGCATGTCGACAATTAGATGGTGTTTGTTTGACTGGTTGTAAAGATGGATATTGGGGATATAATGGTTTGTGTCTACAGACATGCGCCTACTGTAATACAGGATGCTGTAGAATAGAAGATGGCGTGTGTCATAATGGCTGTCACGTTGGTTTCAACAATCCGAAATGGTTTAATAGTACAAGTAAGTCGTGTTTCCTAATCATTGTAAAGCAGACTTGGTATTAATAACCCAGCCACCACCACCACCTATTTTGTTACAGTGTATACAGTTACTTGTTATTAATAACCCAGTATTTTGTTACGGTGTATATAGTTACATGTTATTAATAACCCAGCCACCACCATCACCATTTTGTTACAGTGTATATAGTTACATGTTTGTATTAGCCACAAGCTATTTTGTTAAGGTGTATAATTATATGTTTACAACAATGATACTACTAGTAAACAGTCTACCCACAACAAGATTCAAGCTGACAAATATCTGTCAATTGCAAACTGTCAAACTAAACACATGATGTAAACAATAAGCCGTCATTGGGTGGTCTATATTTCCATTGACATCTACCATGAAGGTTTTCATATTTTTCAGGATCTTTGAATGTGGCTCTTAATAAACCAACATGGCAAAGTTCAACGTATAGGGATGCCGTTTCATCTAGAGCTGTAGATGGTAATACTAACCAGGATTGGTCTGGGGGAAGTTGCTCGCACACTGGTAACCAAGTAGCAAGTGAATGGTTGTGTGTTGATCTAAAACAGAGTTTTGATATCAGTAGTATGAAGATATTCGACATAGCAAGCTGTTGTACGTAATAATATAACTAAATGGAACTGTTACATTTAAAATAGCATAGTAAATACAACAGAGCATAATAAATACAACAGAGCATAGTAAATACAATAATAAAATCTGAAACTGGTGTTGTGTAGAGCTTGTTCTACAACAGAGCATAGTTTATATAATATTAAAACCTGAAACTGGTGTTGTGTAGAGCTTGTTCTACAACAGAGCATAGTTTATACAATATTAAAACCTGAAACTGGTGTTGTGTAGAGCTTGTTCTACAACAGAGCATAGTTTATACAATATTAAAACCTGAAACTGGTGTTGTGTAGAGCTTGTTCTACAACAGAGCATAGTTTATACAATAATAAAACCTGAAACTGGTGTTGTGTAGAGCTTGTTCTACAACAGAGCATAGTTTATACAATATTAAAACCTGAAACTGGTGTTGTGTAGAACTTGTTACAATGAAAAGGAAATGGGGTTCAACGCCCTACTGTTCTGCTCTGACGAAGACGGGCATACGCCATACAGCGGCATTGCGACCTTCTCATATCGAATTTTAACTGCCAAGGAATATTTTACGTGCACGCCAATGTGTACACGGGGCCTCGGGGTTTCATACCACCCGAACAACTAGACAGCTGTCCTTGTCAGGCCATCCGCGATGCTCCACTGACAAGGGGAAACCACGACGGAAAATTCCACTGAACTTTCTCGCCCAACAGCGGGTTGGAACCCGTTTCACCAACCTAGCGAGCCGGTGTCCTGTTCACTTAGCCACCGTGGCTCCGAAAGCAGAAAGATATCCAAGCATATATTTAATAAGTTTTTTAGCAAAAATATTTTGCAATATACCCTGTTGAATCAATGTAGTTTTTAAATTATTGTTTGAGTGATTGATATTACCCTATAACATCTTTATGTTCCTGAATTCTGTTGGTAATGTAAATCCTTGCATTGTTTTTAGGTCACGCGACGTGCACGTAACAGACCCATAGTTTAAATTCGAGGAGGACTATTTGCAAACTTTCTATCAGATCAAACCCCTACAATATGCCAAGATTTGTTGATGATAAAAGTTCTTTAAAACTGTTAATATAATTTATTATTAAAAGACTGGATTTGTGCAAATAGTTAAAGTGGCGATTATAGTTTCTGATTATATCCAGATTTATTAGACAGATTTATGTTTCTAACCTGACAGTTTATAGTTCTATATAATTTATATTGTTTCCAGGTGGTAACGGCATCGGAGGATTTGAGGTTAGATTGAGTTCTACTGGTTACTGTGATGAAACAGGTTTTATATCAGCTACACCATGTTATAAAGACCAGACATCAACAGGGCAATCTATATATACCATAGAGAGATGTAATCAACCATCTGTACCATCCTTAACTGCTAGATATGTTTTTGTGTCAGTAAAACGTCAATATCTGTCCATATGTGAACTAGAAATATTTACAGGTAAGGTTATTGCTTATAACAGGCCTGATATAAAACAGCCTAATGCTAGGTTCCTACATCACGATTCGTGCCAGGATTGTAAGGGAATCTACAAGCCAGTGTTCTTCAAATAAGCGAGAAAATACATTCAAGAAAAGGTAGGAACCATTGGTTGTGTCCCTACTTATACTTTGTTGAATATAGATTTCACCAAATAGCGCATGACAAAAATGGGATGATCACCAGTTGAAGGGTCGAAAGATTTGACAGGCAATGAGGTGATGAAACTAAGGTCTCGGGTGGATCTGTACCGTGAATCAAAGTCTACAGCCGTAAAACATGTCTACAAAGACTAAACAAAGTCTACAGCTGTACTGATGCAATCTGTATGTCGAATTATTTCTTGTTAAAACATGTCTCCAATATTTTATTGTTCCTTCTTTAGAAAATTGTCCTCGCCTTCATTAGCCGAGTCGGAGGATAACAGTAGACCGTTAAACCCCATTATATTTTATTTCAGAAAATTGTCCTGTTGGTTTTTACGGTACCAATTGTAACATTAGATGTCCAGCGAATTGTACAAACAACGTCTGTGAGAGAATGTTAGGATCATGTTCTAATGGTTGTCAAGGAAATCATTATGGTAGCAGGTGTGAATTGTCATGTAACACCAATTGTCTGGGTGATAAGTGTGATTGGAGAACAGGGAAATGTACCGGATGTAAAGATGGTTACTATGGTGATATGTGTGAAGAATTGTGTTCTGCCTGTAATGGTCCATGTCGAAAATTAGATGGTCTTTGTTTGACTGGTTGTAAAGATGGATATTGGGGATCTAATGGTTTGTGTCGACAGACATGTTCCTACTGTAATACAGGAGGCTGTAGAATACAAGATGGCGTGTGTAATAACGGCTCCTAACTTGGTTTTAACAATCCGAGAAACTACAAGTAAGTTGTGTTCCTAGTCATTCTCTATATAGATCCTTTTTTTTTTATATTGGGCTTGAATTGTAGAAGAGGGATTGGATTCACATTTCCTGTAAATTTTTGGTGATTACGAGGCAGACGGATATAAGAATTAACAGATAGTTTCCTTAAATTTATACGACTGATAGTTACTTTCAATTTGTGTACCTCATAACTTTGACAGTCCATTCTAGCTTGTGACAGGTGTCAGATATTGCTCCACCTGTGATATCAAACCTGTCAACAATACAATCAGTCAATATTGTTAGTAGAGTTATCTACCTTACCTTACCAATTGTAACGATTCTTATAATGGATGAAATACGACATTTATTTCCGGAAGGCCCTGTACCTTTTCTTGAATTTAGCTGCATCGTTTTATTGCTTAACCTGGTGTCTGATGGTTGATTACCCAGTAGAAGTTCGTCAAATGTGGACAACCAACCCTGGCCTTTCAAACTTTGAATATTAGGATGTTCCATGTGTCAAAACTCGAACCGTACCTTAAATTATGTGTTCTTAGTTTTTACATTTACTGTTGCTTGTGTTTTGTTTTCAGGTTCGGGAAATTAATTTGAGGGTGGTGATAAGAAAATCAATAATTGCTGGAGGTGAAAGGGAAAATAAACAGCTTTATTGTGAAAATATATTATTTTGTATTGCAATTAAATTTTTATATAATTGTAAAGTTTAATAAGCTTTTTAGATATCTTATATAAAGTAGAATTGAAGGCCTGAATGAAGACCTTGCTACTGGTGGATAGAAATTGGTTATGAACATATCCCATTTTTGCTGTTCAGTTTTCTTGCAATTATCACTTTGCTTATATTTTATATCAATGTATCCCATGCTGTTGTTTAATGTTAACTGGGGTTTTTTTTCTTGCAATTAATCAATTTGCTTATATTTAAATGCTATTACAATTTTTTACACTAACTGTATATTACATACAATACATGTTGGATTTTTAGACTTTGGACAAAACGTGAAATTCTTATCTGAATAAAACTTGAATACAATTCTCTTTGATTATTTCATTTCTTGTTTGTTGTTGGCTATCAAAATATCCCGTGCTTTTGCTGTTCTGTTTTCTTGCAATTAATCAATTTGCTTATATTATTATACTATATAACTATAATTTGCTTAATATACTTCAATACTATTACACTTTGCTCAATATATTTCAATACTATTGCAATTTTCTGCACTTAATATACATTACTGTGCATGCATGTTGAATTTTTAGATTCTTATAGCAACAAGTAAAATGCTTATCTGAATAAAACTTTAACACAATTGTTTTGTTTTCTGTTTATTATGTTTTGGTATTGGGTTCTGATTCTGGTTATTGTTAAATTATACATTATAAAACGTTAGTTACATCAGCCACTAAATACACATTTAATTCAATTGAAAGTAGGCGCGTGTTCATGGGGCGCCAGGGGCTTATACAGGAGAGACCCAGGATTTACACATTTCACTCATTTGAAAGATATTTTCGTTCGACGTGATGACACTATAGGTTAATGAATGCACGATCAATGATATAAAAATATGAGTAGGAAGGGGGTTCTGAGTCTCAAATAACCGTCATCTTCAGAGAGAATGAACTATATTGCGCCATATTTAAAAAGGTGATGACATCCATCATTGTTGTGAAAGTGATGCCATCAACATTTACTGAGCGCCATCGAAAACGCATCACTTAGTTTTTCGTATAACAAAATGATCCTGTAAACATATCTTATTTATTTTGCTTCTTATTGTGAACAATATTCAAATGGGAACACATCAATAACAACACATGGATGTTTAATCTGTAATCAACGGTACAAAATCAGAGGGGTAAACGAAAACCAAAAGTACGACACGGATGGTGAATTCCATGCGACTTCGCTGCACAGCGTGTACTATAATGTGAATGGTATCTTCTATGAATAGTCTATGTATGGTCTTTCCGATGGCTGGATAGATTGTTCTGTGAATGGTATGGTCTATAAGTAGTCGCCGGTAAATGGTATCGTCGATGTATGATTTTTCCGATTGCTGGAACATACATGGACGATACCATTTACCGGCGACATACTCATAGACGATACCATTCATCAACTGAAGTGAACACTTATCATCTATCAGTAGGTAGCCAAAGTAGGGCAAAGTAGAACTGAAAGGTAACGACGCCCAGACACAGCCAGAGAGATCATCAACTGCTAGATGAGGAATTTAATCTAGGATTAGGGAAAGGAATGAGAAGCCGTCTTTAAGACAAACAGTTGTCAATTAGAGTGACATACTTCTCAGCCCCCTAGAAATGAACATCCTTGACAAGGGCCTTAAATTCATCCCAACCCCCACACTAGCACCCATAGACTCCCATCTTTAGGAACAAACTCGGTAGAGGTAAAAAAATTATTCACAGAAAAATCCACATGGAAACCACCTAAAAAGTCTTGATCACCAGCCATCCTAAAAACTTTCGACGAAATGAACACAGAAATATCACCCCTTCAACCACAATCACAGAAACCAAATGCCAACCGTGCAACAGCACTATCCCCCCCCCCCCCCGCCCCAAAAAAAGACTAAAACATAATAATTAAGAAAAGCGACAAAGGCTCGTGTTGTGTCATAATGAATCGCGTAGACTATATCTCTAGATGCAGAAAAAACAGTTAAATAATTCTGAACATTACACTAAATTAGACCAACCCATCTTTAAGGAAACTGCAGCCTTAATAAACAACATCTTATATGAATTGCAAGACAAGGAATGCATCACAGCAAAACAATATGACTATCTATCCGCTAAATCTGACTGTCGACAACGACATCTCTATACGCTACCAAAAATACATAAAAATCCAGAGACAGAATGGTTTATACCAAACAAATTACCCAAGGGGCGCCCAATAATATCATACAACGTATCACAATATATAAACCATTTCCTATTGCCCCTAGCATGCCAACACTCATCCTACCTTAAGAGAGAGAGAGAGAAATGGGGTTTAACACAAACTAGGTCATTTTGGGACTAACATATGGTTTCATTTTATTTCAATAATTCGCTTGTGCGTAGGGGACTTTAGCAGTGGGAAGAAACCGGAGTGCCCGGGGGAAACCTACGAGGTTGAGAAGGCGCCCCTATCTCCATGCCACATACGCTCACACCAGGGCTCGAAACCACAGCCGCAAGCTAGAGGTCGAAGCTCGGCACTCTTATCTAGGCCATCCCACCCCCCCCTACCTTAAGGACAAAATCAAACAGTTAAGAGTACAGGTTGAGAAGGCGCCCCTATCTCCATGCCACATACGCTCACACCAGGGCTCGAAACCACAGCCGCAAGCTAGAGGTCGAAGCTCGGCACTCTAGATAACTAGGCCACCCCCCCACCCTACCTTAAGGACACAAAATCAAACAGTTAAGAGTACAAGAACACATCATTTTAATATCCATTGACGTACAGAGCATGTACACTAACATCGATAATACCACTGGAGTTGTAGCAGTTAGGAAGGCATTTCTTAGGAACCCACAAACAACAGAGTATTGACATCAGTAGTATGAGGATATACAACCGAGAGGATGGTGGTACATTTTGAATAACCAATATTATGTCGAGACAGATCGTGTTTCGTTATTCAATTGAAATTATTATTTTGTCTTACAAATATCATATCTTTATTGTCCATTTGTCAAGTAATTCTTTTTTTTATCTAATTGACTTATAAGAAGGATAACTCGGCAGTAAACGAAATAAAATGGGGTTTAATTTTTATAATGAATTAATAAGATCACATTCGCGCTTAGAATGTCCATCCCATCCCACCAACTGGTGATAAAGGATAACGCACACGATCGGTTCATCTTTCTCATATAAAGTGTGGATTTACAATTGTCTATGTCGCCACCTATGTCCGTTATCCTTTTACATTTGGGTGTAACACGCCACACAGAAAGGTTTTTGATCAATTCCAAACTGGTAATGTTAGAGCACGTGTATTGTCACAAGATAAAAATAATGGACAAATCCTTTGAAAACCAAGTAAAGAATATATAATTTGAAAACAACATCGGTTTGACTAGTGTATGCGTGCTTATATTTGGACCCGGCCTAAATACCAAAAAAGAAATAATGACAATCTTTCAATAATAAAATAATACACTTGGTTATAATCACACAGTGATATTCTTAAGGCACTGATCAGTCGGTCACATGCCAATGGGTTCGTTTACCCTGATCCAAACTTTCTTATATCACTTACGTGAAGGCTATGGCGCCCCACCACTCTGATGTACCCCCACTTTTAAAATACGGCCCTGGTCCGGGGTATTGATGTGTTCAGTCCGGGGTATAGTAAATAAAATAGGTTATATGTGAATCTTAGCAGAGGAGAATTGGCCGACAACAGGAATATTATTATAGTTGGCAAAATGTTTATGGATAATATGTTCACTATAGATAGAGTATTAATCTGTCTGCTTATATCCAGTCATATTTATTGTATATTAGGTAAGTTTTATAAACTTAATAAACCATTATGTATTTAGTAAAGTCAACTGATCACAATTATCCTTGGTAACTATATCTAACAGTATAATTCTGTCTCCCTGGTAACTATATCTAACAATATAATTCTTTCGGTAGTGTATCCGGGGTCTTGGGCAAAAATACTTGGGGGGGGGGGGGGTCTGGTCAAGAAGCTTTCTTTTGGCTTTTCTTTTTTATGAATATTTGGTCTGTTATTGATGTATTTGTTTAAGTGTTATTTTTCGTAAAATTATTCAGAAACATTGAGTTGTATAATATGTAATCATGGCTGTATAAACTTTTCAAATGCCTCGACTCTGTGTTAGTGAATAATTTTGCCGCAAATGAAAAAATTATCAAAAAAAAATAAAATAAATAACAAACATAAATAACAAACATGATATTAAGCAGAAAAATCGAAAAACAAATTTTACAAGGGTCCCAATAAAGACTACAAAACAGCCCAATATCTGTCGGAATGTTATTATCACCGCTAACTCCAATATTAACGTAAGCTCGTCAGAACCCTCAATCCTTATCAAATTTGAAACTAACTACTATTGAATATGGAAATGGAAAAACTGAGTGATAGATTGAAAAATACAATGGATTGCACAAGGTACTCCATAGAACATAAAACTATTATTAATATAACAAATGTTATACCAAACCAAAACAAAAAGTTAATTGGGCAGGATTAGAGTAAGGTGTAGATAGTTCAGGACCTGGTGATGGTTCTGTAGGAAAGGTTGAGTAGGGAGCAGTTTGTTTGTAGAATTGTTTAGTTGGTGGCTTAGTCAGTATTTTGGATAGCATATGCCCGTCTTCATTATCCTAAGTGGTTCAGAACACTGGGACGTTAAACCCCATTTTATTTCGTTTACTGCTGAATTATCCTTCTTATAAGTCAATTAGATAAAACAAAGAATTACTTGACAAATGGACAATAAAGATATGATATTTGTAAGACAAAATAATAATTTCAATTGAAGAACGAAACACGATCTGTCTCGACATAATATTGGTTATTCAAAATTCGTGTCCCGAATAACAAAACAGGTCCAGTCTCATTATTCGTTATTCAAAATTTGAATCCTGCATAAAAAAAACGCGTACTGTTTCGTTATTCTTTAGTGGACAATAACGTATAACTAAACATGATTTAACATCACATGCCTTTAAATATACCTTCAACTGGTAGCTATATCTAATTAGTCCGGGAGCCCAGTGAGGTTTAATCAAAAGGTGTGAAGTTTGCAACACATATTTGACCCCTAGATCATTATGAAAAGACAGAGATGGTTTCTCTCCGATCTGTCGCTTTAATTCTTTACGCAGCTGTAAGTCCAGTACGCCGTCCACGAAATGGTCTCGCAGTATATGCTGCTGTGGATCCTTGCCCATTTTAGCCGCATCCACCCTATGAATCATGTCGATCAATTCACTCAAAACATAGGAAAACTCACGTAAACTTTGATGTTTTTCTTGACGCTTTGCATAAAATGTGCGTAAGAGTTCTGATGCTGAACATGTTTCACCAAACGCTTTAAGGCACCAAAAATCGCGCCTGTTTGGGATTGAGCTCGTCTCAATTTCACTTCTTCTTTTGCTTCTCCGGCAAGATGTGAATGGTCGACCTAAAAATCTCTTTGGTTCTTTACTCTTACCGACATAAACTATTGGTTTGGGTGTACCTGGTGTCGCATTAGCAGACAGGGGGGGGGGGATCCTTGGTTTAAAGAAAAACGTGGAACAGGGCGGGATGGTGTTTGCTGTAGTGATAACGTTTGTAAAAATTTGGTCTGTGCCAATTCCCGTTTCAGTCTGCTGATTTCCTCCTGATATTTATCTGAACTGGTACTGCTTTCAACAGGCGGAGAATTCTCCACCCTTTCTGCCATGTTTAGCTTTACGTCGACCGTGTTCGCAGAGCTACCTCTACAAATACGCAGTACAAGGAAGGAAAAGATAAACAGAATCTTTTTAATTCCACAATAGTTCAGTAAAGCAAGGCATTCCTCACAATACCCACTTTTCTTTCCAAAATCTCGAATTCTATGCATCTACATCAGCTCTTAGCTGCTGTACGGGTAATGGGAAACAACAAACAGTAGCGTCAATCACAATATGTTGTAACCAACATGGGGTGCACACCATCAACATACAACTGAAAATTTGTCAAATATCTAGTCTTCTTCCCTTTTCTTTTATGAGACTTTAACACATCATTAGAAAATGCCAATGTCGATTCATTGAGTGCCGAATTCAACAATTTAATTTCATTATTAATGTTCGAAATATATTGTGACACGGCTGTGTCATCTGTCGTAAATGTTTTACTTATATTATGTCCTTTAGAAAGATTAAACTGTACGGCTGACACCGGCGGGACTTTTGTCCGGGAATTTGGGAATTGATTTACTAGGTCTATTGCTCTACGGTATTGTCTGAAAACACCCGAAACCGTATCAGCACTTTGGGGTTGTGCGTAAATAAATCGGCCAGATTTATAGGTGACGTCACAAGTGCCAAGCCAAATATAAATTAACAGCGGCACGTGTCGCCGTAGTTAAACCTTTGATCTTCGAATTTCTTATAATAATCTTTATTCCAATCTCACAATGAGACATATGAATACCATTTACAAAAATAGGTTGCCATGCAACGAAACATACTCCCACACAGCAGCCAAATCGTCCGGGCAGTCAACAAGAGTTGTTGCATATTAAGGAATTATCAGAAAATCATTAGAATTTGTTTAGTTTTTATAATCAAACGTTTTTTTTTTTAAATCAGATAAAAATTGTGACCTCCAGAGGCACAACAAGCTAAAAAGGGTGATTTTTCGTACAATCAGGGGACATAATTCAGGAGTAATGACCCGATGGGCGCAAATATCGAAAGGAACCAAGATCTTTGGGTTATAAACATACATGTCGAGTTTCATCAAAATCGATTCAAAATTGTGACCTCTATAGGGTCCACAACCTTGATATAACATATTTTCACACTATTCGTGTACAAATGGCGGCCATTTTGTCCGTCAATTCTAGTCCGATTTTCACGTAATTCAAACTCTCTCTTCATTACCATGTAACGATGATATAGTTAAACGTTTTTTTAAATCGGATAATAATTTTGACCTCCAGAGGGACCAAAAGCGAACAAAAGCGATTTTTCGGAAAATCCGGGGACATAATTCAGGAAGTTATGATCCAATGGGCGCAAATATCGAAAGGAACCAAGATCTTTGGGTTATAAACATACATGTCAAGTTTCATCAAAATCGGTTCAAAATTGTGACCTCTATAAGGTCCACAACCTTTATATAAGATATTTTCACACTATTCGCGTACAAACGGCGGCCATTTTGTCCGTCAATTTTGGTCCGATTTTCACAAAATTTATGCTCAACCTTCATAACCATGAAATGGTGATATAATCAAACGGTTTTTTAAATCGGATAACAATTTTGACCTCCAGAGGGACCACAAGCTAAAAAGGGCGATTTTTTTGGACAATCAGGGGCCATAATTCAGGAAGTTACGATCCGATGGGCGCAAATATCGAAAGGAACCAAGATCTTTGGGTTATAAACATACATGTCAAGTTTCATCAAAATTGGTTCAAAATTGTGACCTGTATAAGGTCCACAACCTTGATATAACATATTTTCACACTATTCGCGTACAAACGGCGGCCATTTTGTCCGTCAATTTTGGTCCGATTTTCACGAAATTCGAAATCAACCTTCATAACCATGTAACGGTGATATAATCAAACGTTTTTTAAATCGGATAACAATTTTGACCTCCAGAGGGACCACAAGCTAAAAAGGGCAATTTTTCAGACGATCAGGGGCCATAATTCAGGAAGTTACGATCCGATGGGCGCAAATATCGAAAGGAACCAAGATCTTTCGGTTATAAACATACATGTCACGTTTCATCCAAATCGGTTCAAAATTGTGACCTCTATAAGGTCCACAACCTTGATATAACATTTTCACACTATTCGCGTACAAATGGCGGCCATTTTGTCCGTCAATTTTGGTCCGATTTTCATGAAATTCGAACTCAACCTTCATAACCATCGAACGGTGATATAATCAAACGTTTTTTTAAATCGGATAACAATTTTGACCTCCAGAGAGACCACAAGCTAAAAAGGGCGATTTTTCGGACAATCAGGGGCCATAATTCAGGAAGTTACGATCCGATTGGCGCAAATATCGAAAGGAACCAAGATCTTTGGGTTATAAACATGCATTTCAAGTTTCATCCAAATCGGTTCAAAATTGTGACCTCTACACTGTTCACAACCTTGATAAACCATATTTTCACACTATTCGCGTACAAATGGCGGCCATTTTGTCAGTCAATTTTGGTCCGATTTTCACGAAATTCGAACTCAACCTTCATAACCATGGAACGGTGATATAATCAAACGGTTTTTTAAATCGGATAACAATTTTGACCTCCAGAGGGACCACAAGCTAAAAAGGGCGATTTTTCGGACAATCAGGGGCTATAATTCAGGAAGTTACGATCCAATTGGCGCAAATATCGAAAGGAACCAAGATCTTTGGTTTATAATCATGCATTTCAAGTTTCATCCAAATCGGTTCAAAATTGTGACCTCTACACTGTTCACAAGCTAAAAAACGTGATTTTTCGTACAATCAGGGGCCATAACCCATGAAGTTACCGTTCGATACATGCCAATATCGAAAGGAACCGAGATCTTAGGGTGATAAACCTATATTTTAAGTTTCATTGAAATCGGATAAAAATTGTGACCTGTAGACTGTTCACAAACAATTGTGGACGGACGGACGGACGGACGAACAGGGGCGACGACAATATACGTCCACATGAAAATGTGGGCGTATAAAAATCATTCATACAATCAATGGCAGGGTTTTGGACAATACGTAACATTCATATATATTTATTTACAATCGACAATTCATTTACGCTTATTTGTATATCATATAAGTGATATCGACATTGGACAGTTCATTTAAACTTGTTCACAATAATATAAATTTCTGTTTAACTGAGTTATCTATATTAGACAGTTCCTTTGAACTTATTTACAATAACTGATATCAATTTACATAGGTTTTCTAACTCGGCACCATGACAATTAAAAGTTCGTACATCTTTACATAGGAAGGATGATGATGATAATAAGTTTTTAAATATTTTATCGCATATTTCGTTAACCGAACAAAGGTCACATATTCGATTTTCTCTGGGGATTTGTAAAAGCACTCCAGACTCGATCGGTAGTCTATGACTTCGACATCTAAATCTAACAAAATAGCGTCTATATTCTACAGGTAAGGCAGTTATATATTCTTCATGCTTGTGAGTAGATTTAAACAGGCAGTAATTAGCACATTTATTCGAGGTATTAATAGAACTATGCCAATCCTGCAAATATTGATCCCTTCGTCTTAATAATAAACATTGTTTTAACCATTTACCGTTAATATTACAGGCTTGGATATTGTAGGCTTGGATTTCTATTCAATCCTCTAGGCGACGCCAAATATGACCAAGTTTATTTGTCTTTAAACGATCTTTATTCACCACGGTTACAGAACAGAGATTTGACAGCCCAGAGCAATGCTGTTGACTGTTGGCTGTCGTTCCCCGCTCTCTCACTGACTCGCTCACTGTATTCAGTCAGACCACTACTAGCTGTGCTATAAATAGATCTCGTGCAAGCATGCAAGCAACACAGCACGTAGACACAATTAAAGGGACAATACATGCAGGATTTTCAGACTTTGGGCGAAACGTTAAAATTTTATCTGAATAAAACTTGAATATAATTCTCTTTGATTATTTCATTTCTTGTTTGTTGTGTTCCGATTCTAATTCTGATACTTGTCAAATTATATAAAACGTGAAATATACAAGAAATCAACAAGGCTTTTCAAGTATTGATCAGACATTTCAGCTAAGCTTATCAAGTATTTACCTAAACGGGTGTTGTTCTTTTAGCGGGCTGAGAGGGGGGATTGGAACACCCGGAGAAAATCGACGAGGTTGGAGAAGCAATTATACTCCATGTCACGTTCCTACAAGCGAGGAACCGTACCCTTGCCACGTGACTGAATGACAGACCGCTTATTTTTTTATTTTGGTAATATTGCATATTAATTGCCAAGAATCTTTAATTATGTCTAGGCACCCGGGCCTACTCTTTGTTTTCGAATTTCGGGGATCAAATGGCTAAGTGGGTAAGACGCTAGCTCGCTAGCCTGGAGGTCGTGTGTTCGATCCCTGCATTGGGCGTGGTTTCCCCTTGCCAGAGATGCAAATTTAAGCTGTCTAGTCGTTCGGATGGGACGGAAAACCGAGGTCCCGTGCACACACTGGCGTGATCGTGAACGATCCCCTGGCAGTTGGAATTTGATATAAAAGTAGGCCGTTGGACCTTTGCCCGGGCAAAATTTCCCCATCGCACACTGTGTGGCCCTGGTTAGGTGCAGAAGAGTAGGACGTTAAACCCCATTTCATTACATTTTATTTCATTTTTTTTCGAATTCCAAATGCCAAGGTTTCTTGTACGTACACGTGACCTGGATTATTCGTCAGATCGGACCGACTGTACGTTGTCCTGCAGAACGGACAAGTGGAATTCAACCTAGAAAACCACGATGAATTTTCTCGGTCAAAACCGGTATGTGCACAACGCAAAAAATACTATTTCAAATTTTATTGTTTTATAAAATGAAATGAACGCGAATGCCAAATGATGGAATAACATTAGTTCTCAGTAAATATAAATGTTCATGGTGTTTAAGGAAATGTGATGAGGCTGAGATGCAAATTTTTGTAGCATACTGCAATTCCAGCTTATCATGTCTGTTGTGTAAAGAGGGCTCATGCGCCTCGACGTATAATAATGCGCTTGGTTATGTATGGTGTCGAGCTCTTTGAGATAAGACTCGCGGACAGACCCATACACAATGCACCCATAATCGAGTTTAGATCTTGTTAAAGCTTGATATAATCTGAGCAAGACCCTACGGCCTGCTCTCCAGTCAGTGTTTGATAAGACTCTCAATATGTTGAGGGCTTTCAGACTTTTCTTCTTAAGGGTTTTGATATGAGGGCTTTCAGACATTTTTTATCGTCAATTGGAATGGGGATTCCATTCAGTGTAAGCCCCGGATGATGATGTAAACTTCTTAGTTGACAAAAGTGCATACAAACAATCTTGGTTTTCGAAAATCGAAATTCATTGTCAGTTACCAGGCCCGTAGCAAGCGCGGGGAGGGGGCAGCCCATTGGTGAAAACAACAGCCTTCTCAATGGGCGCCAAAGAACGCGATACGAGGCCAACAACCAACGTCTCGATTTTAGTATGGGCGCCACATACAGCCGAGTGACATTGATTGGGTGGGGGTGGGGCTTATACTGGAAAGACGCCCATAATGACATGATTGGTTGGGTGCCTTATAATGTTGGCCGCAGATAGTGCCGCCCACGACTTGATGAATTGGGCGCCCAAAACGGGATGATTTGTAAAGTGCCTCATCCCAGAGGGGCGCCCATAAAGCCGAGATATAATGCTAGTGAGATTGGTAAGGCGCCCACGAATGAATTGGACGCCCCAAACCGCTAGATAATTTTCTAAATTCAAACGGCATGATTTGTGGGGTGCCTCATCCCAGATGAGCGCCCATAATATAATGTTAGTGAGAATGAATTCGGCGCCCAAAACGGCGTAATAATCTTCAAAATTAAAACGGCCTGATTTGTGGGATGCCTCTTCCCGGAGGGACGCCCATAATATAATGCTATTGAAATTAGTTAGGCGTCCACGACGGCGTGATAATCTTCAAAATTCAAACAAGTCGCAATCTAACCCGATTCCGAACTTTTCTTTTTTCTCATAAATTATTAAAGTCGTATTCCTTCTTTCAAATGTTTATAATGTTCATATCAAAATATCATATTACGCCAAAATCGCAAATTAAGCTTCAAAATTGAAAGTGTCTCTCATTTTCAGGTGCAAACCCTATTTCCCAAAATTTTCGGTGGGGGGGGGGCACCATAGGTATGGAAGCGTATAGGGGTCAATAGCGCTATAGATACCGCAATATTAAGTTGGTATTATGTCAACATATTGTGATTATTCTGATGATTTTATCTCTGAAAAGTCAATTATTGCCGAGGTAATTGAGTCAACACGCTATGTTTTATGTCCCTATCTCGTCTTAAATGTACACGGTTGCGGTAAGATATTGCTATTCGGAAGCTTTGGCGACATATTCCATTTCGCCGTAGTGTATGTCGACATATTCGCAAAATATTGCCATGCGCTATGTCGACGTGTGCATCTAAAACAAAATGACGACATGCAAATTAGCGAGTTATTCAATTAACTCGGCAAAAATTGCTTTTTCAGAGATAAAATCGTCCGAAAAATCCCAATATGTTGACTTATTATCAACTTAATATTGCGGTATCTATCGCGCTATTGACCCTTATACGCTTCCATACATAGGCAATCTGACTTTTCGGGAAGTTGGGTAAAATGAAAACAAAAAAATATTATTTCATCTGGTTGGCAAAAGTGCCCGAAATCTAATAAAACATTAAATTGACTATGGATTAAAACATTTTGTCTGGAGCCACTGTACTTTGTGTCAGACTTTTCGTACATCGGTTTTTATTTGTGAATGCAGGTGCAATAATCCGATCGGATGGCTGGAATTCAGGTCGGCATAGAGTGGGATTTCGGTTACAGATTAAAATTAGAGCAACTTAATGTTGTTTCTGGATTAAAGCGTCCCTGACGAACGTTACAAATCGCACGAGATGATCAAGACCGCTCCTTTGGGACCAAAATCCACATCGGAGATCAGTAATGAGGTTGTTGGACTGAAGGTACCAAACACGCCTTCGATTGATCAATCTCGCCATGTTTTTTTTCAAAACGATAATTGGTAGATTAAAAACGTTTGTGACGGCTTCGGGAAACTTTCGGCAATTACCGAGGTCTGGAGGTCTCTCCATTTTAAAAATAGAACGAAAATGACATGATATGGTGGTGTTAGCCCCAGATATTATCTTTCATTTTTAGACACTTTGTTCCACTATAACATTTTCAACCGTTTGGCCGCCATATTGGATTTTACAAAACAATCCAAATCGATATTCAGCCGCCATGGTGATTCCAAATGGCAACAATTTTTCAGCAGATTTCTGAATATCGATTTCGTTTACTTCCCTTTTCTCTTTGAATTTTGTTCGACCTTTGAGCTTCTATCTAGTGACATAATCGTTCAACATAAAGATATTATATATCCAGTATACTTCATACACAACAAACTACCCCCACCCCTCCCCTCGAAATAGGGGAATCTGACCAGGATACCTCTGATCATACCTTCGACATTAATTACCGATGGGGGCAAAGTGATATTTTCGTTATTTTTGAGATACTTATAGCTATAGCTTCATTAATTTTACATGTCATATTTTTGCTCCTGCAGTATAAAACATGTCCAAGCAGTTTTGTGCTAAATGCCTGAAATTGGTGACCGTTTCCACCAAAAATTCCATTCTTAAGTCATATTTCCTGGTTCAGGCTACAATCCTCGGCTGATACACCCTGTTATCACTGTAATATTATTGTCCAACAGTAGAAAGAGTTTTTATATTAATCCCTTCAAGTGCCGTGATTTGTGGATTTGGAAAATCCAACTAGTTTATAAATACTATTATATCAAGGGTATTTCCCTATTCTATTTAGCCAATCGCAACATTACACCTGCGTTGCGTACAGTTATTAATATAGCCCTCTCATAAAACCTGTTTTAGAAGTCAGAGGTTAGTATATACACTTTCTTGATCGTAGAATACATTTAATTATTCAGTAGATGTAAACTTTCATTGGAAGATTTACGGTCAAGTGTCTGTCTATGGGGTGTTTCATTGACAGCTTAGCGGTCTAGTGTCTGTCTATGGATGTGAAAGTTTCAGTATAATGTCAGTCGGAGCAGAACAGTAGGACTTTAAACCCCATTTAATATTTTTTGACTAGAGTGGTGTATGTGTATATCGATGATGACTGTTTTGTATACAGTTATATCAACTCAACGTCATACTTTATCATGTGATTGTGACAAGGAGAAAGAGCAGTTTGTATGTGAATCCACTACACGGGCATCCTCAATTAAGATATCTTTAGTTCGTTTTAGATCACTAATTTAATCAAATGTGTTTTGGGGACATTCTGTAGATATTCATCCATCAAATCTGCTTTTTTGAGATTCAAGTTTGTATGTCGAAAAACAAGTAGCTCGTTTTTCGACATTCGCCAATATCGAAAAACGAGCTTGTTGTTTTTCGTTATTCGCCAATATCGATAAACGAGCTACTTCGCACTATTCCAAGAGTTTTTTTAATATCAAGTAAAAATCGTGGTATTCTGTTTCTATATTCGAGCAGACATTGCAATGTGTAATATCTTGTCAGGTAATACCACTAGTGTAAATTTACTGAATACCCAAATGTATTCTACGATCAAGAAAGTGTATATACTTTTCACCAATATCGAAAAACGAAAATCGAGCGAGTTAACTTCACACTGCCTGTATGGTTACCATGGCTAAAAAGACTAAACGGTATATTATTCTTCCCTACTGAGAGATTATGTATGTTTTGAATTTTATATTTACTTTACGGTCATAAAACATGTCTACAAAGACTAAACAGTGTAATGTCCCTTTACTATGAGAGTATATATATTCTGAATTTTATATTTATTTTAGAAAATTGTCCTGATAGAATTTACGGTACCAACTGTAACCTTAGATGTCCAGCGAATTGTACAGGCAACGTATGTGGGAAAATAGTAGGATCATGTTCTATTGGTTGTCAAGGAGATCTTTATGGTAGCAGGTGTGAATTTTCATGCAGCACCAATTGTCAGGATAGTAATTGTAATCCCAGAACAGGAAAATGTACCGAATGTAAAGATGGTTACTATGGTGATATGTGTGAGTCTGCATGCAGCACCAGATGTAAAAATGGTGAATGTAATTCTAGAACAGGGAAATGTACCGGATGTAAAGATGGTTACTATGGTGATTTGTGTGAAGAATCGTGTTCTACCTGTAATGGTCCATGTCGACAATTCGATGGTGTGATGGTTTGTGTCTACAGACACAAGGGTGGGGTCGGGATTCCAAATGGTCGCTAATCAACACATTCCCGTCCACAGCCACTACAATCATCAACATGGTTACGGTGACATGCGGTGTATACACATGTTATTAATAATCCAGCCACCTCCTGTTTTGTTACGGTGTATAGTTATATGTTATTAATAATCATGCTACCACCGCCATCACGGTGTATAATTACATGTTTTCTATAAAGCGAAGTGAAAAGGATAGCAGCAATCATTGGAAACAATTGATCTATTTTGAAAAAAAGTGTTTCTGTATTTCAATGTAACATTGAACGCTTACCATACTACCATATCCAAACCATTATATTTTGTCACACGTAATCATGTTTCAAAGTTAAAGTTATTTTAGTTTGTTCCCTGTGTGTTTTGTGAGCTGATCTCATGATATAACATTCTTCACTTTCAGCACTCCACATCTTTAAATCGTACCCCATTGATATAACCCCTTTAAATCGTAGACCCGTGTGTTTTTATGTAACACCTACATAAGAACAGCTACTGCCTTTAAATCGATACTCGTATGGAAGACCGTATAGACGACCTCGAACAATACTCGAGAAGAACTTGTCTTAAATTTTGTGGTATACCGGAGACGACATATGGTGAAAGAGAGGACACGGATCACATTGTTCTGAGCATTATTAACAATGAGATTTTGTATCGACACAATATGATATAGGTCGTACGCATCGAGTTGGTCCGAGAAGAAGCGGTTTCAACCGTGACATAGTTAGATTCATTAGTTACCGATGTAGAGCTTTGATTTTCGGCAACAAAGTCAATCTTAAAGAATTTAATAGAAACAGAAGATTTAATATATATATCAATGAGGCTCTTTCGAAAAAGAGATCCGATCTCTTTAGAAAAGTCAGAAATCTTTTTAAAGAACGAATAATTGAGGGTTGCTGGACATTCGATGGTAAAGTTATGGCCAAAGCTCTGAATGGTAAAATTTTAACTATTAAAAATGAAAATGATTTAATGAATGTTATTCATCTTTATAGGAATCATGCGAATGAGAACTATGAGCCCAATCACGATGATCCACCTCTAAATACGCAACGCACCTCGACTAGGCAGAATATTAATCACCCTGTCGACAATCACAACATCTATGATTTGAACATTATTCAACCTGCTGGTTTCAACAATAATGTAGCCATGAGCACAACCTCATTAACACAGTTATCAGTAGGACCATCGACGTCTACTCCCGTACTAAGTAATCAAAAAACCAGTCAAGAAACGGACCCCGTTTTCAATGGCGCGTTATACAACCAAAACGCAGGGCATGGGTCGCATAATAGTGGAAGTCGACATGACAGCCTATCCGACACATGCTAGGACATCCCCAGGGTTCAATCTGATACTACACTCTCTTTACTAGTTTGGAATATAAACGGTTTGAAGTCGGTGTACGAAGACCACTCTTTTATAAACTGTTTAATAAATTATGACATTGTGCTACTAAGTGAGACGTGGTTGAAAGGGGACGAATCTATTTCTATTGCTAATTTCTCAAATGCTATTTTTGTAAATAGAAGTGAACTATACAGTCGTGGTAAACGCAATGAAATTTGTGGAGGCCTAGCAGTTTATTTTCAACCAAGATTTAAAGACTACCCTTCAGTGATATCAGAACACGAATGGGGTGCATGTGTAATAAAACTTGATAATGCAGTCATCGAGGCAAACCATGATATATATATATATAATATTCGTATACATTCCGCCTGAAAGTAGAATGTTCTATAATTTCTGTAATTTTGAAATTTTTATTGAAATTGAACAGTTATATTTCCAATGTTCTGATCTAGGTGGAGCAACATTAATATGTGGGGATCTTAATAGTAGAACCCGATCCGACCCCGAATATATAATTAACGATAATTTGGATCGTTACATCGGATCACTTAATACTGATCATAATGACGATAATATCCAACCTAATAATTTCGGAAATAGATGAATCAATCTCTATAAATCTACTAACAGTCTGATTGCAAATGGAAGGTTAGGCGATGATAAAAATGTTGGTAAATGTACTTTTTGTTCTAGTAGAGGTACAAGTGTTATAGATTATCTAATAATACCAAGATGTCATCTTAACCTTATTAAAGAATTTCAATTTCTAGATTCTACGAAATTCTCAGACCATTCACCGCTGTCTTTCAGTCTGCATGTTATATATAATAACTCAAATACTGCCCACGACTCATTTGATAACACTACTCAGTATGTGGTTAAATAGGATGAATCTAAAGGTGACATTTTTCGGAAAAAGATCAAAGACCATTTAAACGATTTGTCTGATGTGATATCGCTTAATTGCCTAACTGGTGATGTTGATAAACTCGTGGAAGATGTTACTGATATTTTTCGGAATGTGACCGTCTCCTTGTTTGGAAAGCCAAAAAAAAGAAAGGCTCTACGATTAGCCACACACATACAAACAAAGGGCTCCGCGTGGTTTAATAGTGATTGCGCTTCTGCTAGGTACAAATTTAATAAACCTAGAAATAAATATTTGAAAAATCAAAATGAACTGAATAGAAAATTTTTACCTCGCGGAGGTCTGAATTAAACAAAGAAAAACGGAAAGCTAAAGCTAGATTTAATAAGACGGTGGGGTTCCGTCTGTGTGAATTGTCAAAGAATAATCCTAAGAAATTTTGGAGTGTCATAAAGGGTAATAACAACATTAGGATTAACACAAAACTGAACTGTCTAGACTTTTTTGAGCACTTTAAAAATATCTTCGGCCATAAGCCAACTCCTGATACAGAACCGCTTCCTAATTTAATCAATAATAATACATCAATAAAAGAAGAAGAAATAATCAGAGCTGTTAAGAAACTAAAACGTAATAAATGTAGCGGTATAGATCAAATATGTAGCGAGTTTGTCATATGATGTTTCGATTTAATCCCCCCCCCCCTATTTGGTAAAAATATTTAACTACGTCTATGATAGTGGGTGCTATCCTAAATGTTGGCATGATTGCTTACTAATACCTGTTCCAAAAAAGGGCGACTTGAACTCACCCGGAAATTTTAGAGGCATATCTATTATGTCTATATTTTCAAAACTATTTTCCACTATCTTAAACTATAGGTTATACAATTGGTGCGAAACTAATGAAATAATAGATGATACTCAATTTGGCTTTAGACAGGGTAAGGGTACCGTCGATGCACTTTTTATTCTTTGTGGCCTTATACGTCATTCGTTAGACAATCATCAGAAATTATTCTGTGCCTTTATCGATTTACGTAAAGCCTTTGATAAAGTTCATAGACCGTTACTATTATTGAAACTGGATTCAATAGGTGTTAGCTCTAATTTCAACAAAATAATACCTTCTATATACAACCAAGTAAACAGTTTAGTCAGAATCAAAAACACTCAATCAGAGAGATTCGAAAGTTATTCAGGTGTTAAGCAAGGAGAGCCCCTATCTCCAGTACTTTTCCTGTTATTCATGAATGATTTAAGAATTCATCTCCTTGATAACGACCCTAATTTTTCCACATAGGTGATTTTATATTATATTCTCTTCTTTTTGCGGATGACACGGCATTATTTTCACGAAGTGTACAATCCTTACATTTGTTGTTACATAAATTTGGGGAATTCTGTTCAAAATGGAAACTGGAGATAAACACCGACAAATCCAAAATAGTAATTTTTCATAGAGGTAAACTTAGCTGTAATTACAAATTGAAGTTAAATGGCGATCCACTCGATATTGTTAAAGAATATGTTTACTTAGGTATCTTATTGTATGATAACGGCAAATTCACAAAAACAGTAACTAGAATAGCAGCACAAGGTAGGAAATCTTTGGTTGCCTTAATAAATATAACGAGTAAATTTGTGCTTACTACATCAGTCAAATGTAAACTTTTCCATTCATTGGTTTCCTCTACTTTAACGTATGCTTGCGAGGTTTGGGGGTTTCATATTGGTAAACCCATAGCGCATGTTTTAAATAAATATGTGGCATGCTTACATTGAATGTTGAAACTGGGCGATATACAAAAACAGACCGTCAAAATAGAATTTGCACATGTTGCAAATTGAACGCCGTAGAAGACGAATACCACTTTCTCCTATGTTGCGCAGCATATATGAATTTACGTCGCAAGTTTTCTCCGCGCAGTTTTTGGTATTTTCCTTCCTTATACAAATTTAAAAATATTTTAACTAACACCAACCGTGAACATATAATCTATTTAGGTAAATATCTCTATCAAAGTATGGAACTACGAAATCAAATATTAAACAGCCAAAAATGAAACTAAATACCTGTTGGGATATCTCTCTCTCTCGTCTCCCTCTCACACATTTGTAATATTTTCGTGTCATGTATATATATATATTGAAACTACTTTATTTACATATATATTACATTTAATATTTTTGTTTAATATACGTTTGTACTATTTTCGTGACATGTATATATATTGAAACTGCTTTCTTTACATATATATTTTATTTAATATTATATTTTTTTTTATCTTCTATAATAATTATGTTCTTTATATTCCTCATTTGTTGTGTATTCACTCAATATATTCTATGTAGTTATGTTGGCTATAGCAAGTGATTTGCTTTGCCTTGTAATAAAGTAAAGTAAAGATATGTGTAGTACAGGCGTGGACCTTCTTCTTGTCATGCGCTGTAACATGTTCACGTGTTGGTGAACTTGAGTTCTCTACCACATAATTGTCACACCAGCGGTGCGAGAATAAACATTTAACAGTCAGATATCGATATGTATGGTATTGACTAACATAACTGCACACAATGGTGGGGAGTCGGTGAAACGCGTGCACGTGACATCACAAGGTCTGTCATTGGGTCAAGTGGTGAGTTATCAATATCTAGCTTGAACGTGACAAGGAATGGTGCCGCCTGCCCATCCGCGTGGGTATGCTCTGGTGCCTAAGGATTTTCCTTACTGCTAAAGATTCTAACGCGGAAGCGAATTATTGAAATGAAATTAAATCCCGAGATAACCTACTTTATCTCGAGTGAATAGTAAATCCTATTTCTTTCCATCTTTATAAAATTGACGCGAAAACAAAAATGGAAAATAAGCCATAGGATGTCCTTGAAGCAACCACCACCAGTTTTACAACATCTACCCCTACCACCACCACCACACACACAGCTATGAAACCCAAAGCAACTAATTTGAAAATGTGGACTATAGCATAATTAAAACAGAAAAGTAGGGCTGAAAGTGAAAAGTTCCAGAAGCCTTGACATTGAAGAATATTCTGTATGACTCAATAATATAAAATTATCATCCTTGTTGACGCTCTGTTGCACCAGATAGAGTGGTTCAGAGACACAGTATTTGTCCTTATAAAAACTGACCCGCTTATCTGTGTGATTGCTCCGTCGAGAAATCTTCTGAAGTGAGCAGAACTTAGCGCCGCGCACGTGGTTTAGGAAGTCGCAGCAAATATACTTCACATGAGGTATTTTTACAAACATGTATTGGTATATAACGCCGAGTAAAAAATACACTC
Organism: Patella ulyssiponensis; assembly: GCA_963678685.1. NCBI lineage: Eukaryota > Metazoa > Mollusca > Gastropoda > Patellidae > Patella > Patella ulyssiponensis. The sequence continues at coordinate 77,208,959 of OY783230.1, forward strand.
ATTACGGGCTTTGACTTACGTGTTTATTTAATAGCGAACGTGAGCAAAAATTTCGATTTCACTCCTTGATTTGATTTTTGATTTTGGTGATTTAAATACAGAGCTAGCTATAATAGCTTCGTTTCATTTCTAACTTTCAAGTAGGTGAAATCGCCCAGATAAATTCACTACAACCTTTCGAGATTTACTTTTATTAAGTGGCTACATTCTTGGTTTACGCTGGCGACTATTGTGGTTAGGAAATAAATATTTGTTAGCTCTAAATACGCCGAACTATTTGAGACCGGAAAATAACCGAAACAAACTTTTTATTTGTAGTCTTTATTTTCCAGACCCTTTTCGGTAACATGGTGTAAATTATTTTTATAATCATAGTATATTATCTAACCATCCTGTAGCCATAGGCTTTGATCGACGGACTTATTTTTTTCTAGATTTGAGACTGAGCCCTGCAAGATATCGTCCACGGATGATTTGCTATCCAGCATTGGATTGGACAAGTACCCCTATGATTTGGGAACTGTAACAAACTACCTATGACAAAAATCACAAATAGGCTTTATGCTAGACAATTGTTAATAAATTCCCGACAACTTCGGAGCATCGGTCTATCATGACTGCTTTACATGACGACTGTGTGACTTTTGGTGACAAATACATTCAAAATAGACTGGTCAGACTGACGACAAAGACTAGGGAGGTGAGTAAAAGTAAGGTTAAGTCCACTAAAATGTATGAAATCATACGATGATTTTCTTGACACCCCATTTTTTCCGTGATAGTTTACGTTACTCATTCGGCAGACACAAGTGAAATTAATTTAATAAACAGAGAGACTCGGACATCTGCCGATGCGACCTAAACTGATTTAGATAGAAAGAAAAGTATTTGCGGCGATTGTCATAAAAGCACAATCACCAAGTTTAAAAAAAAATCAACTTCCGAAGACTAAAAAAGAAATGATTCGCATGAAGGCTAATAATGAAAATAAAAAACAATTGGCAGGTAAAAAGAATGGTTGCAAGTCCAAACCTTTTTAGATGAACGAAGGAATTTAGTATGTCAAAAATCAAAGATACACAGCAGAATGCCATAACTTGGTCATGAAACTTAAAAGTCTAAACGTTTCCAATGGTAACGTAGCAGTGGTTATAACCGCATGTTTGGCTCTCGCGGAAAAAAATATAATTACACTCCATCAAAATCTACAGTTCAAAGAATATCACGTGAGCGCGTCGGTGTCCACATGTTAAGGAAACCTTGAAGTCGGCGAAAAATACCACCCTTTATAGGCCTACAGACGAAACTACAAAATTTGGCTCTAAATTCGGTACATACGCAATAATCGCTGGCTCGGCGCATACGCCACTTACCCAGCAATGTGGTTTTTTTTCATAACAAACATCATGCAGTACAAAATATTTATTTATCTGAGGGACAAAAAATAAAGTCTTAAATTAATAGTTTTATTGGGGTGTTTATCCCTCTCTCTCACTCCCCGTATTACATGTCATTATATTTTCCTCGTACTTTACCCGGCAATTTATTTTTCATAACAAACATCGTACTGCACGATATAATATTTAGTTATCTTTGAGATAAACATTAAAATGTTACATTATTAGATTTATAGACCCCTCTCTCTCCCTCGCTCCCTCTGCATAACATACCGTTATAAATAGGCCAGTGTCTGGGTATAAATAAGTAAACGCACTGTTCATTTTAATATATGTATGAGGCTAATCTTATAATAATTCATGTCAAATGCCGATCTTTTTATCTCCAGCTTAACATGTATTTTAATTTCTACTGTAGCATTATAAACACAGTTAATATAAAGACATTTGAAGGCGCGGGTTTACTGTTAAAACAACGAAGCGTTCGCGCATGCGTACATATGTCAAATACAATCGTCTCATAGAGTGTATTCGGTTACTTTGCAGTATGGAAATAAACGATATTTTCCGACTGCGATCAAGTTATTTCGTTTCCGGGACGTGCGTAGCTTGGAGCATATTTTTTTTAGTACAACCAAGGGACATAGCTCTTGTTCTCACTAAGAGATAACTCCTTTGATTATGGAAGCCGGGAAGATATTGAGCCATTTATAATATATGTTCAAATGATTATATATCCTCAAAATTCAGAAGTGGCCAGACTTCCATTGTTGATCAATGACGTTTTTATAGTAAGTCTTATCATATAATGTCTTTACTGTCCCGAAATAGTGTCTGTTTGTTATAAAACATTTTTAGCCTGAACCACTCTACCAGATGTTAAACAAACAAGTAGCTGTTCGTGTTGCTGTAATCTGACATGATTATCATTCGTCGGCTTGTATAATTAAAACACAGTGTAATACATAGCATAGCTAAGGCCTATGCACATCACAAAATATTTGTTTGCTGTATTTCGAGGGTATTCCCAACACATAGATTGCCTTGTGTGCGTTACCAACCGCAAAGCTGTCTTCTTCTTCTATAAATGTTAATGGTTAACGTCCGCATCCACCGTAGGTGATATCGCAAATAAGTTGCCTTATTTTACTATTCTCAGGACATGCGATGGGTTCTTTACTGTGCGAAGAAACTGCAGTACCCGGAATAAACTCTCGAGGTTGAGAAGACGCCCCTATCTCCAAGCAACATACCGGTCGGCCAGAGTTCAAAGCTTCATGCTCTAGGCCACCCCAATCACAAAGTACACATGATTGGTAAATCTATTTTCAAATCTTTTTATTATAGATCTAGTAGGTCAGAAATAGTCATTGGTGTTACTGACGAGTGCATGCACACCCTCTTACTTTCATGTGGTCGCCTATGCACCTCATCCTATTACATTTTACATTTCAGATTTTAAGGGTATAAAAGCAATTGTCATAAAATAAACACAAACAAAATAAAGTCAAAAAACAAAGTCCGGTGCGTGCCAGAGTTAGTTTGGGCCTGGCTTAAAGCTGACTATCATTTCTCTTGAACGTTTTTTATGGCAACATGAATGCCCCCAGTCGAGAAGCGTGTATAACAGTCCAGGGTATTGATGTAGACGCTGATATAACAATTCTAGGAATAATTTATAAAATAGGTTGTATGTGAATGTTAGTAGATGAGAATTGGTCGACAAGAAGAATATTAATATAGTTGGTACACAGTTTATGGATAATATGTTGACTATAGATAGAGTATTAATCTGTCTGCTTATATCCAATCATGTTTATTGTATATTAGGTAAGTTTTATATATTTAATAACTCATTATATAATAGGTAAAGTCTACTGATCAGTTTGGCGTTACATGTTCTAACATAGCTAACTTTATAATTCTATCTGTCTCCATGGTTACTATAGCTATAAGTATAATTCTTTCCCACTGATATCCTGCAAAGGGGGTGTGTGTGTGAAAAGTCATAGAATGCCGAAAAGTTCGTCATCTCAAGGCCACAATGTTTCTACAAATCTATTAGAGATTATAGCTCCTATTATGTTCACAAGGAGACGCTGGTATATTAGTCCAGGAGCTAATGACAATATAATATGGTCATCAGTTACAAAAGGTTTGACCCCCCCAAATTTGTACCAGCTGTCCACACGAGTAAAAATCAATTGGTCAGATCGTGCACTGCTGGGGCATTTAGCCACAGCAGCACCTTAAAGTAGCGCCCAGGGGGCCTAAAATTAGGTCATAAGTTACATGGCTGAAACTTTCTAGGGACAATGGTATCGATAGTCCGAGTAAATATTTCACAAATCCAACCAAAATTTCCGGGACTTTCCCCAAGTCAGACCACGCCCAATATCGCCTCACGGGACCAATAATATGGTCATAAGTTACATGGCTGAAACTAACCAGAAACAAAGATCCACACTTGGTAATTATAATTTTCAAAAATTTAACCAAACGTTTGGAGGCTTTCCCCAAGTCAGATCGCTCTAAAATATGGCCGACTTTTTATATGGTCATAAGTTACATGGCTGAAACTTACCAGAAACAAAGATCTACACTTGGTAAATACAATTTTTAAAAATCTAACCAAAAGTTTTGGGGCTTTCCCCAAGTCAGATCGCTCTAAAGTATGGCCGACCACGCCCTAAAAATGGGGCTTTTATATGGTCATAAGTTTCATGTCTGAAACTTACCAGAAACAAACATCCACACTTGCCAAATACAATTTTTAAAAATCTAACCAAAAGTTTGGGGGCTTTCCCCAGGTCAGATCACTCCAAAGTATGGCCGACCACGCCCTAAAAATTGGGCTTTTTATATGGTCATCAGTTAAATGGCTGAAACAAAGACTTCCACTTGGTAAATACGATTTTCAAAAATCTAACCAAAGGCTTGGGGGCTTTGCCAATGTTAGATCGCTGTAGAGTATGGCCGACCACGCCCTAAAAATGGAGCTTTTTATATGGTGATCAGTTACATGGCTGAAACTTACCAGAAACAAAGATCCGTACTTGGAAAACATATTTTTCAAAAATCTAACCAAAAATGTTGGGGCTTTCCTCGCGTCAGATCGTCCTAAAGTCCACCTGACCACGCCCTAACAATTGGACTTTTTATATGGTCATCAGTTACATGGCCAAAACTTACCAGAAATATTGTTCCATGCATGACAAATGTAATTTTTTTGAAAATCGAACCATAAATGTTGGGGCTTTCCCCAAGAAAGATGGGCTTTAAAATTGCCGCCCCACCCACCCTTTCTATATCATCTAAATATATTTGCATTTCTTCGAAGGGCACTTAAAATTGCTGATGAATGTGGAAAAACATGCATCTGTGTAACATATGATTAAGTCATTGCAAAGGTTGCACTACAAATCCAAGCTGAAGAATCAACAACATTTGATTCTGTATTTGTCCAACTTGGCGCTTTTCACACTGAATTGGCCTCTTTCAAAGCGGTTGGGAAATTCATTGCTGAATCCAGAGGACCGTATCTTTTAACAAAATGTGGAGTGCTGGCTTCTGGTTCACTTAATGGATTTATTAGTGGAAACCATTACAACAAGTATACTATTCAAAAAAAGTAGGGGATATTTGATTTTGGGGGCATAATACTAAAATATGCAAATGACTACGAAAAAAGTCACTATAGAACCTAACAGAAGAAACATTTCCAGTTACATGTGACGCCCAAACGCACCAACAGCTACCACATGGAATGCAGGTGATGCTTGGGATCATCATGGGGGTCCAACCCAAGATTTGAATGTTACAGTCATTGTGACATTGAATTCCAGGGTGAAAACATCAGTTTAATTGTTTAAGTGACCAGAAAACAAATTTTGGTATGCGTCGGCTTACCCAAAATGAAAGGTTACGTATCGGCACAACACAGGCGGTTGTGACGCGGACGATGAATGTTTCTCAGTCTGTCATAAGCAGACTATGGTCCAGATACCGTGATACACAATCTGTACAGGACAGACCACGCTCAGGTCGACCAAGGGCGACAACTCAAGCCCAGGATCGATTTATCCGTACCTTGGCCTTGAGAAATCGTGTCATCACAGCAAATCAGATCAGCGCTCGTCTTCAAACAGACACTGGTGTGAGAGTGAATGGCCAGACGATTCGGAATCGACTGCATAGGGGTCACCTTCGCGCCCGACGTCCTTGCGTGATCCCTTGTTTGAGAGATCATCACATTCAGGCAAGACGTCGTTGGTGTAGGGATCGTCAAAACTGGGATAATCGACGCTGGAGCAATGTTATGTTTTCAGATGAGTCAAGGTTCACTGTTGATATTTTGGACAGACGTAGGAGGGTGTGGCGTCGTCGAAACGAGCGCTTCCAAGAGGTTAACGTCATCAGACATGATCGATTTGGGGGTGGTTCTGTTATGGTGTGGGGAAGCATCACTGTTGCTGGAAGAACGGCTTTACATGTTGTTGCAGGGCGTGTTACAGGCCAGTACTACCGGGACAACATCTTGGCAGTCCATGTTGTGCCGTTCGCACGAGGTCATGGCCGCCGTTTCATCTTCCAGGATGACAACGCAAGATGTCACAGGGCCAGGATCGTTACAGGTTACCTCCAACAACAGAACATCACCACATTACCTTGGCCAGCACTGAGTCCCGACCTCTCCCCCATCGAGCATGTCTGGGACATGCTTGGGCAGAGGTTACGTCAACGTCAACAACGACATGCCAATGTCCAAGAATGGGACAATCTGGACCAAAATGACCTTAGACGTCTCATTAGGAGTATGCCACGTCGGATCAATGCTTGTTTGGCAAACAGAGGAGGATTTACCCGTTACTGACTTTGTTGTGATGCTGTGGTAACTTTGCTGTTTGACCCCGGGTATCATTTTACCCTTATAATGGTCAGTCTGTGCCTTACTTAGTCTAATGATCATTTGGAATAAATCGATGAATGTGAACTTCATTTCATTTTGTCATTTGTTTCTTCGTCAGTTTCATTAGGTGACTTTAATAACACTTAAAAATCAAATATCCCCTACTTTTTTTGAATAGTATATGATAGTGATAAGACAGCATAAGACAATAGAGGACTCAAAAAAATAGTCAATAATTAACAATGATCCATTAATTATCTTAATCTATCCTATGATAATTCCCCACATACTTTCCCTAAATAATACCCATCACAACAGATTAACACCCGTGTATATATGTTCTCTGTTAGTTAAGACCATGTAAGTTTACTATTGAAATTGCATAAATTGTGCTTTGTCAATCTCCGTGCAATGAAATTATTTCGGCAACAAAGTTAATACAGCTTTATGGTTACGCTAATATTTGTGGATATGAAAATGTGTCGGTTTTATTTTATTATTTTTTAATATTTGTATGATTTAAAGTTGGCGATACTGCAAATTGTGATATTTATGTTGAATAGCAGGGGCGTACATAACGATTTTGTTTGGGGGGGGGGGGGTTAGCCAAAATGCGACCGACTGATGCACATTCGCCCCCACCCCACCCACCCTTAGTACGAGTGACGCAATCAGCCGAGCACAACAGGTGTGAGTTTCTAGGAAATATGGGGGTGAGGAAGGTGTGGTTTCAAATCTAGGTCGTCACCCACAATCAAAATACTGGCTATAACATTAAGCTTCCAGGTAGAACATAGATAGTATTGTATAATTATATAGTTGTTTCATTTAAGTTCATATATAGTTTATGTCATATATCATGATTGTGCCTATAACAAAAGTAATTTGGAGAAAATTTTGAAAAATTGATTCAATATCCCGGCATTTGAGGTCATTGCTGGGAGAAATTCTTGTGGACGACAGGACCAGAAATGTCAGTCAATGGGACAGAATCTCGAGATCTTTTTTTGCAAGAGTTGACATCTGTACAATCTGACGACCCTCGACCTACACACCAGTGGTACTACAAACTGGGTAGTTCACTATAATTGTGAATATGATGGTGAGACAGTATAAGACAACAGATGAGGAGTAGAAGAATGGTGTTATAATGGAATTGAGCGCCGCAGATATGTAACAGAGTTTATAAATTTTTGGGACTGAGCTTGAAAATTTGAATCTATGTCATGGAAAATGGAACCAAATTCTCGTTAACGAGAGGATAAGAAATGGACAGAATCTTGAGGCTAACCTGTCAATTTCGCCTGTTTTGTTATTGTTTGTTCACCTCATTGATTCATTTAGTCTGCAAAGACCGACTGTGGTAAGTACTTTTTTTGAGACCGACTATTTTTTTGCCATGGTAGAAAACATTTCATAGAACAACAAACTCACAACAGAATAAGAGTGACAAACATTTTTCAAACATGACAAGCAGACGGTTATTTTATACTATAGTTTTGTGTGACTTATGCAATTTGCTCACGGATTCACGCAAATACATAGTATTTGGGATCTATTCTGACATTGTTTTTGAGACTGACTGCAGTGACTGCGCTTATTTTGAGACCGAATATTTTTCTCCCTGGGTCCCTGGGTAAAATTTTGTTGTTAGACCGACATACTCACGACAGAATAAGAGTGACGTATGGAATTTAAGCTCACAGATTCACGCAAATACATAGTGTTTGGGATCTATTCTGACATTGTGTTTGAGACCGACTGCAGTGACTGAACTTATTATGAGACCGACTATTTTTCTCCCTGGGTAAAATTTTGTTGTTCGACCAACTACTCACAACAGAATAAGAGTGAAACACGTTTTTGAGACCGACTGCAGTGACTGAACTTATTATGAGACCGACTATTTTTCTCCCTGGGTAAAATTTTGTCGTTAGACCAACATACTCACAACAGAATAAGAGTGAAACACAACATCTTTTCAAACATGTTAAGTTGACAAGGTTATTGTATGCTAAAGTTTTGCGCGAGTAGCTTGACGTATGCAGTGAGCACTTACTTTGATATCGACTTCTCCAATTTTTCGACCGACTGCACTGATTTTGCGACCGACTATTTTTTTTCCTAGGGGGTGGTACCCCCCCCCCCCCACACACACACATTTACGCAGCTGTCGAATAGTATTTCTTCTGTATCATTTAGCCCTTCTCTTATTGCACCGTATATTTTATGCAATATAAAACGATGGGTGATGACGTGGCATATCGAATTCATTCATCTAAAACTCAGTGATGTCGTCAATGTTTTCAATAAAATGATCTGAATACGGTTCTGAATATTATTACTATTATACACTATTATATTATATATTGTACCCCAATAGTAATCTAGGGTAATATGTATATCCTGATATGAAAGATGCGTCCGGTGTAACATGCTGTTGACCTTGATACCGACAACATTATTATAGTTTTATATATTTAATAACTCATTATAATCTATTACGTGTCGACCTTAGTTCAGGATAATTGGTCGACAATTATAAAATCGGTTGTATGTGAATCTTAATAGAGGAGGACTTGTCGGCAACAGGAACATTATTATAGTTGGTACAATGTTTATAGATAAAATGTTCACTATAGATAGAGTATTACTCTGTCTGCTTGCATCCACTCATGTTTATTGTATATTAGGTAAGTTTAATATATTTAATAAATCATTATCTATTAGTTAAAGTTCTAGTTCTAGTTTTCGTTTGAAAGTCAAATACATTCAGCCAAAAGGCAAATAAATCATTCTTTCCGAACCATATATATACTTCCATAGTCTAAACATCATATAGTAACAGTACACAATTTCTTATTGGAATTTGGTACACTATTAGAAAGTATAATTCTTTCTCCTGGTTATCTGATGGTCGTTGCTGATTTCAATATACACGTGGCTGACTTGGGACAGATACGATGACGACATTAGGCAATGATCAGTTCCTACATATGAAATAAATGAACTTAAAACAGACCTGATCTACTAGATAAGAGGAAATGCCAGTCTCTCTTAGCAAAACTCTGTAACCGCGATATATACAATTATTGATTCGTATAATAGCATGCGATATACTCCCAACTTCGAAGGACACATTGGCGTGCGCGTAATATACCCTTTGGCAGTTGGAATTCGATATAAGAGTAGGCCGTAGCGCAGCTGCCCGGGCAAAAATGTTCTCATAGCACACTGTATGGCGTATGCCCGTCTACGTTAACCCAGTTTAGGAGCAGAACAGTAGGACGTTAAACACCATTTCATTTGATTTCATTTTCACTCGGAAGGGGATAGATATAACGGGAAATATGTTTTTGGAAGTCGTATAGGTCACATGTATTGTACGGTAAATGGCGTCAAAATCCGGTGAATTGGATCTTGTGCCTACTGAATTTGTGGAGGACTATACAGATGAATTGGTAACTGTATTATTACCAATAGTTAATACATCGTTTGAATCTGGGAATTTCTCCGCCAACGGTAAAGCTGCCATTGCTCACTTCCCTCATTAAAAAACTTGGACAAGATCCTAACACGCCCGTCCGTCCGTTCGTCTGTCTGTCCGTCACATTTTTTGGGACACAATAACTCTCTTTCTAACTGAGCTAGAATGTTCAAACTGTGTGTAGGTGTTTATTAGGTCGATGCCTTGATGGAGTTCGGAGATGAACATTTTCTGCTTAGGGTAATCAGAGATAAGCAATTTGATTGGTTGATGCTTTAGGGCACGATAACTTTAGTTATAATGAAGTTAGGGTGATGAAACTCTTAATATAGATTCATTATAGCGGGGTGAGCAATTTCATTGGTCGATGCTTTGACAACCTTGATTCTATCAGATAGAGAGTGATGAAACCTAGTTTATAGTTTGATTGCTAGATACTTTTGAAAAATATAAATTTGCAATTAATTGATATGTGTCCTCTACTTATTTTTGGATTTCGGCGGGGGACATCAGCCTCGCTGTTGGCTTGTTTCAAATAAATGTACGGACAACTTGCCAATCGTTCACAATTTATACTAGCGAAATATTGGACTTGCGTTACGTATTTCACTGTAAAAGCACGTGTGGAGTGTCTGTATTTTAAGTCGTTTGATGGTCTCGAGCGCAAAACATTGCGTAATATATTGTTAAAACACTCGGGCCTACGGTCTTCCTGTTGTTACAATATATTACTTAATGTCTCGTTCTCCACCATTAAACATTACTTAAAATACAGATGTGACGTCATCCTTTCCAATAATGCACGGGCAACTTGTCAACCGTATATTATCTATACTAGATGAAATATTGGACTCGTGTGATGTATTTATTTCATTGAAAACCACGTGCGGGACAATTGTCAACAATTGTGACATCTAGAGGTACCACACGCTAAAGACGCGATTTTTCGGTCAACTATCGGGGCATACTCCAGGAAGTTACGGTCTGATAGGCGCGAATATGGAAAGGAACCAAGATTATTGGGTTATATGTTATAAAAATATGTCTCAAGTTTCATCAAAATAGGATAGAAAATGTGACCTCTAGGGTGTTCACAAGCTAAAACTTGATTTTGCGTACAATCAGGGGCCATAATCCATGGAATTACGATTAGATACATTGCAAATATCACAAGGAACCGCAATCATTGGGAGATAAACCTATATTTCAAAATTTGTCAAAATCGGATAAAAATTAGGACTGGTAGAGTGTCCACAAACAAATTGTGGGCGGACGGCATGGGACGACGAAAATGTATGTCCACATAAAAAAAGGGAAGCATTTTTGTCATCTCCTGATAGTTATCAAAAAACCCCAACAGAATTCCTTTATTTTTGTGGCCTAGATATTTAGCTGGACCTAAGGCATGTGCCTTATATTTGGCTTATAAAGATGAGATTACTAAAGCACGCACGTTTCGTCTCAATGTCATCTTATTTTATCTACACCAAGGTGGGGGTCTTCTCTGTGGATCTAGTTCATGAAAACAACAATATAGAGAAACATCATGGACAGTGAACGTACAGTTATGGAGGCTGCTATGAACCGGATCATAGAAATTAAACAAGATTATGCTAAGTGTTGTGAACTTACAGTTATGGAGGCTGATAACGGCTGCTACATTTGTAATGCGCGCGCTTCATGTCATACGTCCCCGATCCATTCACTTATTTGATATTTGTTTATTTTTTCGCAATGCCTGTTGTCTGTCTTGTCCGCAGGTATATCTTGTAGATTCTGGTTTTGTATGTAGTGCGGTCCTCCTGCACTTACTATTAGAGTGTTGCCGCCTAATCGGTTCAACCATGTATGCCGACAAGGGGCCGATGATAAGCATGCCTACACAGTCCTAATTAAATGCCTCGCACGGTCATTTGCGATTACAAACATAACAAATATGGACTGACCGGGAGACTACTTTATACACCCGAACTACGTGAATGTTTTCATATTTTCAGGATCCTTGAATGTAGCACTTAATAAACCAACATGGCAAACTTCAACGTATCGGGTAGGCGCATCATCTAGAACTGTAGATGGTAATACTAATCAGTCCTGGTCTGGGGGAAGTTGTTCACAAACTACTATCAAAGGTGCAAGAGAATGGTTGTGTGTTGATCTAAAACAGAGTTTTGATATCAGTAGTATGAAGATATTTAACAGGGTAGACTACGGTACTTAATAATATAACAAGACGGAACTGTAACATTCAATAAACTATAGTAACGACTTCTTAGTTCACCTTTTGAAACTTTGTGTCTGAAAGCAGAATGATATCTGATGATTATTTATTTGAACTATAGTTTGCAATACATCCAGTTCATTCAACATAGTTTTGATTTTGTTATTTTTAGAACTGGAAATGGCGCCACTGGGTGACTAATTGGTTAAAAAACAAAGCATTTATCTGATAAAACAGGATATTAAGTTTGTCAAGTTATTGCTCCTGAACTGACGGTCCGTTATAAGTGTTTAGATTACGAAGTGCACGTAACAGATCTATAGTCTAAAATTCCCACCCAATTCTTTAATTACAATATGCCGAATAATAAGATTTGTGGATGTTTTAAATTAGTTTAAAGGTGTTGATATTATTATTAATAGAGTAGGTTGAACAAATAGTAAATGTGGCAAGAATATAATTTCTGATTATGTTTAGCATTATCACATTATTGTTACATACATTTCATATTGTTTTTAAATTGTTAGATGTGATACAAGCCCCACTGAGTGAGATACATACAATTTATATTGTCTCTAGGTAATAAATGGATGAAAGGGTTAGAGTATAGTTCCTGATTATATCCAGATTTATCAGACAGATTTATGTTTCTAACCTGACAGTTTATAGTTCTATATAATATATATTGTTTCCAGGTGGTGACTACATCAGAGGATTTGAGATTAGATTGAGTTCTACTGGTCACTGTGATGAAACAGGTTTTATATCAGCTACACCATGTTATAAAGACCAGACATCAACAGCACAATCTGTATACACCATAGAGAGATGTAATCAACCACCTGTACCATCATTTTCTGCTAGATATGTTTTTGTTTCAATAAAACGTAATCATTTGTATATATGTGAACTACAAATATTCACAGGTAGGTCTATCACTGATTCAACAATCTTCCAGTTTCGGAATAGGATAAGATATGCAACAATTAGCAATCTTATTTCCGAGTAAGGGAATCTACCACATAGACACAACGGCACGAAAGTATTAGATATTCTACAAAAGGTATGTGTCCTGGTAGTACCATAAGTACTCTTAAATTTATTAAGTAAATGAGCACATACATCCTAGAAAATGTAAGGTAGGCAGCATCCACATTTGATCAAAATTATGAGCCATAAATTTGACAAATAGTAAATGATTTGGACGTTTAAAACGACGTAAGGTGATAAGTCTCACGGGGAGGTTCGTATCACAGCTAAGTCTATACTAACAGCAAGTCTAAACAACCTAAAGTCCCCATCAAACTGGACGATTACACTTATAAAATCCGACTTATTGGCTTCCACGACAGTATAGTATTGCCTTAAAGTCACCGCCGTACTATTTTGTATACACACTATTAAAAAAACTTTCCTTATCGGCTGCCTCTCATGTGACAAGACTACATTACGACTGTGGTAACAACTAACTACGACTGTTCAAGCTGAATTCCACAATACCCAGCACAACGTAATGACGTGATTACATAGCAGTCGTATTCACGGATACTTAGAACGAGGTAATGTCGTCATTACATAGCAATCGTATTTACGGATACTTACGGAACGGCGTAATGTCGTCATTACATAGCAGTCGCATTCACGGATACCAGAGATAGTCGCATTACTATCCATAGAAACACAGCGACGCGCAATGCATCTTAGGAATTGTCTGTAATAAACGCGCACTGTCAATTCGCTCAACGTTACAATATCTATATCGATGAACTAAATCTCATTTTCCAATAAACAGATTTGAGCCGTTGGTTGTTTTTCAAAGATAAAATACCTTTGGCTCCAATGTTGACTCACTGTGTGTTTTTATGATCTATTAATTAATGGAGGCTTACCTTTTTTAAAAAAATAAAAATAGTATTACATTTTTTTTTCAATGAACATGTTTGAGTTCATTGGTTTCTCTTTTTACAAACAAGTATAAACCAAAAACAACTTGAGAATGAATATTTTGCATATTGTTCTGGGTGTCATTCATTGTTTTAACGCCCTTTGTAGGCCCCTTAATACTATGAAATTGTCCATTGTACACCACTGCGCGAGAAAATATTAAATTATTATCAATCTGAAATGTACTCTAGATATCCATGACATTATAGTTCTGATCTGTGTTCAGACTTACTTTTATTTTATTTAGAAATAAAAAAAATTAATTTATACTGTGTACTATAATGGAATTATTTGGAAATAGAAAATTTAATTTATTGTGTTCTATGGTGGAATTTATAGGTGGTTGTATTAAGGCCTCCAGTAAAAGGGAGAATGTGATTTTGAATAGCATAAAAGTATTAGGCTTACTGTTTTATTAAAAGCTTACTGCAACTAATAATTAAGAAAAATGACCTAGAACGATGCAATGATGTGATTACACAGCAGTCTATTCACGAATACACACGACTATACCCATTAATGCCCCATATTGTTTAATACATTCCAGTACGGTAGTTCAACGATGTAGTACGACAGACAAAAACCGTACTGTTTAAAACTTTCGTAAATCTAAAAATTATGTCGATCAATCCGTACCACATAGAAACAAAACGAAGTAATACGAATATTCACGATTGTCAGGAATAGGGGCATTGCTCAATACCATCTTGTCATCGCGGCTTCTCTAAAATGTGAACCAATAAAATTCCGTTTGAATGACCGATCAACAAAAACGTCCCTCTCTCTCTAATACTCACCCAAGAAAAGATTTTATACGGTTTGTCTGCCATAAATATGAATTTATCATATAAATGAGTAAATGTAATCTAGGAAATGTTACCCATGTCTTCTACACGATATGAACGAACGGTTCATTTGTTTCTCCCTGTAGTGCGTTGTTTGTTATTCGCCAATATGAAGCAGGTCGTTATTCTGTTAGAAAGTCAGCTCTCTCGTCAAAAAGCAACACATAGTAACTCACTTTTTTCCTCTTTTGGGAAAACAAATGAATGAATATCAAATCCAAGCTTATCCATTGTTTTGGCGATTGAGTTACTAGGTTTTTGGGTGGTATACTCATGTTCCTTAAGCAACGTTCGCGAGTTTTACAACATCTAACCGTTGCTTGAATACTCAGCAATTCCCGAACTTTGCGCCCGTTGTTTTTACACGTGACTACTTAGTATTGTCCAATCAGAGTTCCCGACACATAACGCACTGTAAACAAACAAGGTATTTTAAGTTGAGAAACTCGTGGAAAACCAGCAACCTTGACATTGATCGATCCTTGAACTCCTTTGCAACTCGATTGTAAGCATTTTAGCTAAAAGCAAGAGACTTGGTATTCACGACGACCGATGAATCTGATAGGTTCCCAAACTGGGCTTGTGCCAATCGAACTTAGTGGCGAAATATGCAGGGTATTGGGTGAAAGGCTTGATAAGATGTATGTAGTTAAGGCGAGATCACGCCTTCTATTGAAGATGTGGTATACTAGGCTAATGAAGGAAGTTGCTGGGCTGTGTCACGGATGTAACTGCTCACAAAATCAAAAGATTGGAATAATTAGTACAACAACAGGAAGCACATACCCCAGTAACTACAAATTTGATAAACAAAAGTGAGTTACTAGGTTTTGACTCCTGACTGGAGAGTTTGTTAGATTCTGTTCCCCAAGACTTACACTGTTATAAACGAATAGGTTCCATATAAAACAACCTTGCATATTCTATATAAAATCACATTTGTTATATTACTAATTATGATAATAATTTTAATATGAATAGTTATATAATCCTTTATATATTACTCGTCCTTTACTGTGGTGGTGTATATGTTTTGAATTTTATATTTACTTTAGAAAATTGTCCTGGTGGTTTTTACGGTACCAATTGTAACATTGTTAGAGTATATATGTTTTGAATTTGATCTTTACTTTAGAAAATTGTCCTATTGGATTTCACGGTACCAATTGCAACATAAGATGTCCAGCGAATTGTACAGACAACGTCTGTGGGAAAATGATAGGATCATGTTCTAATGGTTGTCAAGGAGATCATTATGGTAGCAGGTGTGAATTTTCATGTAGCACCACATGTAAGAATGGTAAATGTAATGATAGAACAGGGAAATGTACCGGATGTAAAGATGGTTACTATGGTGATATGTGTGAGTCTGCATGCAACACCAATTGTCAGGATGATAAGTGCGATTGGACAACCGGGAAATGTACCGGATGTAAAGATGGTTACTATGGTGATGTGTGTGAAGAATCGTGTTCTACCTGTAATGATCCATGTCGACAATTAGATGGTGTTTGTTTGACTGGTTGTAAAGATGGATATTGGGGCTATAATGGTTTGTGTCTACAGACATGTTCCTACTGTAATACAGGATGCTGTAGAATATAAGATGGCGTATGTCATAATGGCTGTCAAGTTGGTTTCAACAATCCGAAATGGTTTAATAGTACAAGTAAGTCGTGTTTCCTAATCACTGTAAAACAGACTTGGTATTAATAACCCAGCCACTACCACCACCACCTATTTTGTTACTGTATATAGTTACATGTTATTAATAACCCAGCCACCACCAACGCCTATTTTGTTACAGTGTATACAGTTACTTGTTATTAATAACCCAGCCACCGCCACCACCTATTTTGATACAGTGTATATAGTTACATGTTTGTATTAGCCACAAGCTATTTTGTTAAGGTGTATATTTATATGTTTAAAACAATGATACTACTAGTAAACAGTCTACCCACAACAACATTCAAGCTGACAAATATCTGTCAATTGCAAACTGTCTAACAAAAGACATGATGTAAACAATAAGCCGTCATTGGGTGGTCTATATTTCCATTGACATCTACCATGAAGGTTTTCATATTTTTCAGGATCTTTGAATGTGGCTCTTAATAAACCAACATGGCAAAGTTCAACGTATAGGGATGCCGTTTCATCTAGAGCTGTAGATGGTAATACTAACCAGGATTGGTCTGGGGGAAGTTGTTCGCACACTGGTAACCAAGTAGCAAGTGAATGGTTGTGTGTTGATCTAAAACAGAGTTTTGATATCAGTAGTATGAAGATATTCGACATAGCAAGCTGTTGTACGTAATAATATAACTAAATGGAACTGTTACATTTAAAATAGCATAGTAAATACAACAGAGCATAATAAATACAACAGAGCATAGTAAATACAATAATAAAACCTGAAACTGGTGTTGTGTAGAGCTTGTTCTACAACAAAGCATAGTTAATACAATAATAAAACCTGAAACTGGTGTTGTGTAGAGCTTGTTCTACAACAGAGCATAGTTTATACAATAATAAAACCTGAAACTGGTGTTGTGTAGAGCTTGTTCTACAACAGAGCATAGTTTATACAATATTAAAACCTGAAACTGGTGTTGTGTAGAGCTTGTTCTACAACAGAGCATAGTTTATACAATATTAAAACCTGAAACTGGTGTTGTGTAGAGCTTGTTCTACAACAGAGCATAGTTTATACAATATTAAAACCTGAAACTGGTGTTGTGTAGAGCTTGTTCTGTATAAAGTTACAATGAAAAGGAAATGGGGTTCAACGCCCTACTGTTCTGCTCTGACGAAGACGGACATAGGCCATACAGCGGCATTGCGACCTACTCATATCGAATTTTAACTGCCAAGGAATATTTTACGTGCACGCCAATCTATACATGGGGCATCGGGGTTTCATACCATCCGAACAACAACCATGTCAGAAAATTCCGATGAACTTTCTCGCCCAGCAATGGGTTGGAACCCGTTTCTCCACCCTAGCGAGCCGGCGTCCTGTTCACTTAGCCACCGTGGCCCCGAAAGCAGAAATATATCCGAGGATATATTTACCAGGTTTTTCAGAAAAAATACTTTGCAATATACCCAGTTGAATCAATGTAGTTTTTAAATTATTGTTTGAGCGCTTGATATTACCCTATAACATCTTTCTGTTCCTGAATTCTGTTGTGGTAATGTACATCTGTACATTGTTTTTTAGTCACGCGCAGTGAACATTAAATTCGACGAGGAGTATTTGGAAACTTTTATCAGATCAAACCCCTACAATATGCCAAATAAGATTTGTTGATGATAAAAGTACTATAAAACTGTTAATATAATTTATTATTAAAAGAGTGTATTTGTGCATATAGTAAAACTGGCGAGTATATAGTTTCTGGTTATTTCCAGATTTATTAGACAAATTCATGTTTCTAACTTGACAGTTTATAGTTCTATATAATTTATATTGTTTCCAGGTGGTAACGGCATCAGAGGATTTGAGGTTAGATTGAGTTCTACTGGTCACTGTGATGTAACAGGTTTTATATCAGCAACACCTTGTTATAAAGACCAGACATCAACAGGACAATCTGTATATACCATAGATAGATGTAATCAACCATCTGTACCATCATTATCTGCTAGATATGTTTTTGTGTCAGTAAAACGTCAATATCTGTCCATATGTGAACTAGAAATATTCACAGGTAAGGTTATTGCTTATAACAGGCCAGATTAAAAAACGGCCTAATGCTAGGTTCCTACATCACGATTCGTGTTACGATTCTAAGGGAATCGACAAGCCAGTGTTCTTCAAATAAGCGAGAAAATACATTCAAGAAAAGGTAGGAAGCATTGGTCGTGTCCCTACTTATACTTTGGTGAATATAGATTTCACCAAATAGCGCATGGCAAAAATGGGATGATCACCACTTGAAGGGTCGAAAGATTTGAAAGGCAATGAGGTGATGAAACTAAGGTCTCGGGGTGGATCTGTACCGTGAATCAAAGTCTACAGCCGTGAAACCAAGACTAAATTAAACAAGCCAACAGTGAGGCTGATGTCCCCCGCCGAAATCTCAAAATAAATAGATGACACATATTAATTAATCGCACATTTATTTTTTTCAAACGTATCAAGCAATCAAACTGTACACGAAGTGTCATCCAAAAGTGTTTTATATGGAAAATGCTAAAACCGATGAGAAAAATGAAAATGTACCCTAGTTAGGGGGACCCTAAAGGCAGACAAAAGGGCCCCACGCTTGACAAAAGGGCCCCTCTGGCCAAGGGAAAGGGCCCTCGTGTCTGAGTCAATCGTTTCTTTACACTGTTACTGTCGAATCCATTACTGAATGAAAATGCAGTCATTGTATTGGCATAAAAATCATCAATCAGGATGAACCTAAGTTATCTTGTCCCGAAGTATCAACCAATCAAATTGCTTATCTCTGCCTACCCTAAGCAGAAAATGCTCATCTTCAAACTCCATCAAGGCATTGACCTAATAAGCATACACACCAATTTTGAACATTTTAACTCAATTAGAAGGAGAGTTATTGTGTTCCAAAGTCTCGGTAAATCAAATTGCTTATCGCCCTGCTTACCCTGGGCAGAAAATGCTCATTATCGATCTTAGTCATGGCATTACTGTAATGAAACTATACACCAAGTTTCATCACTCTCACTTTATTACAACTAAAGTTATCGTGTCCCAAAGCATCAACCAATCAAATTGCTTATCTCTGCTTACCCTAAGCGGAAAATGCTCATCTTCGAACTCCATCAAGGCATGGACCTAATAAGCATATACACCAAGTTTGAACATTTTAACTCAATTAGAAGGAGAGTTACAGTGTTCCAAAGTCTCGACCAATCAAATTTGTGTATCGCTCTGCTTACCCTGAGCAGAAAATGCTCATTATCGAACTTAGTCAAGGTATTACTGTAATGAAACTATACACAAAGTTTCATCACTCTCACTTAATTAGAACTAAAGTTATCGTGTCCCAAAGCATCAACCAATCAAATTGCTTATCTCTGCTTACCCTAAGCGGAAAATGCTCATCTTCGAACTCCATCAAGGCATTGACCTAATAAGCATATGCACCAAGTTTGAACATTTTAACTCAATAAGAAGGAGAGTTATTGTGTTCCAAAGTCTCGACCAATCAAATTTGCGTATCGCCCTGCTTACCCTGAGCAGAAAATGCTCATTACCGAACTTAGTCAAGGTATTACTGTAATGAAACTATACACCAAGTTTCATCACTCTCACTTAATTAGAACTAATGTTATCGTGTCCCAAAGCATCAACCAATCAAATTGCTTATCTCTGCTTACCCTAAGCGGAAAATGCTCATCTTCGAACTCCATCAAGGCATTGACCTAATAAACACATACACCAAGTTTGAACATTCTAGCTCAATTAGGAAGAGAGTTATTGTGTCCCAAAAAGTGTGACGGACAGACAGACGGACAGACAGACGGACAGACAGACAGACAGTCGAATTATTTCTTGTTAAAACATGTCTCCAATATTTTATTGTTCCTTCGAATTTCATATTTACTTTACAAAATTGTCCTCGCCTTCATTAGCCGAGTCGGAGGATAACAGTAGACCGTTAAACCCCATTATATTTTATTTCAGAAAATTGTCCTGTTGGTTTTTACGGTACCAATTGTAACATTACATGTCCAGCGAATTGTACAAACAACGTCTGTGAGAAAAGGACAGGATCATGTTCTAATGGTTGTCAAGGGAATCATTATGGTAGCAGGTGTGAAATATCATGCAACACCAATTGTCAGGATAAGTGTGATTGGAGAACAGGGAAATGTACCGGATGTAAAGATGGTTACTATGGTGATATGTGTGAAGAATTGTGTTCTGCCTGTAATGGTCCATGTCGAAAATTAGATGGTCTTTGTTTGACTGGTTGTAAAGATGGATATTGGGGATCTAATGGTTTGTGTCTACAGACATGTTCCTACTGTAATACAGGAGGCTGTAGAATACAAGATGGCGTGTGTAATAACGGCTCGTAACTTGGTTTCAACAATCCGAGAAACTACAAGTAAGTTGTGTTCCTAGTCATTCTCTATATACATCCCTTTTTTATATTGGGCTTGAATTGTAGAAGAGGGATTGAATTCACATTTCCTGTAAATTTTTGGTGATTACGAGGCAGACGGATATAAGAATCGACGGATAGTTTCCTCAAATTTATACGACTGATAGTTACTTTCAATTTGTGTATCTCATAACTTTGACAGTCCGTTCTAGCTTGTGACAGGTGTCAGATATTGCTCCACCTGTGATATCAAACCTATCAACAATACAATCAGTGAATATTGTTAGTAGAGTTATCTACCTTACCTTACCAATTGTAACGATTCTTATAATGGATGAAATACGACCTTTATTTCCGGAAGGCGCGGTACCTTTTCTTGAATTTAGCTGCATCGTTTTATTGCTTAACCTGGTGTCTGATGGTTGATTACCCAGTAGAAGTTCGTCAAATGTGGACAACCAACCCTGGCCTTTCAAACTTTGAATATTAGGATGTTCCATGTGTCAAAACTCGAGCGGTACCTTAAATTATGTGTTCTTAGTTTTTACATTTACTGTTGCTTGTGTTTTGTTTTCAGGTTCGGGAAATTAATTTGAGGGTGGTGATAAGAAAATCAATAATTGCTGGAGGTGAAAGGAAAAATAAACAGTTTTTTTTGTGAAAATATATTATTTTGTATTGCAATTAAATTTTTATATAATTGTAAAGTTTAATAAGCTTTTTAGATATCTTATATAAAATAGAATTGAAGGCCTGAATGAAGACTTTGCTACTGGTGGATAGAAATTGGTTATGAACATATCCCATTTTTGCTGTTCAGTTTTCTTGCAATTATCACTTTGCTTATATTTTATATCAATGTATCCCATGCTGTTGTTTAATGTTTGCTGTTTTTTTTTCTTGAAAATTAATCAATTTGCTGATATTTAAATGGTATTGCAACTTTCTGCACTAAGTGTATATTACATACAATACATGTTGGACTTTTAGACTTTGGACAAAACGTGAAATTCTTATCTGAATAAAACTTGAATACAATTCTCTTTGATTATTTCATTTCTTGTTTGTTGTGTTCCGATTCTGATACTTGTCAAATTATATAAAACAGTGATATAACATAGAAGTTGGCTATCAAAATATCCCGTGCTTTTGTTTAATTTTTGTTGTTCTGTTTTCTTGCAATTAATCCATTTGCTTATATTCTAATACTATATAACTATAATTTGCTTAATATACTTCAATACTATTACAGTTTGCTTAATATATTTCAATACTATTGCAATTTTCTGCACTTAATATATATTACTGTGCATGCATGTTGAATTTTTAGATTCTTATAGCAAAAAGTAAAATGCTTATCTGAATAAAACTTTAACACAATGGTTTCGTTTTCTGTTTATTATTTTTTGTTATTGGGTTCTGATTCTGAAATTGTTAAATTATGCATTATAAAACGTTAGTTACATCAGCCACTAAATACACATTTAATTCAATTGAAAGTAGGCGCGTGTTCATGGGGCGGGGCTTTTGCAGGATTTACACATTTCACTCATTTGAAAGATATTTTCGTTCGACGTGATGACCTTATAAGTTAATGAATACACGATCAATGATATAAAAATATGAGTAGTTAGGAGGTTCTGAGTCTCAAATAACCGTCATCTTCGGGGAGAATGAACTATATTGCGCCATATTTAAAAAGGTGATGACATCCATCATTGTTGTGAAATTGATGCCATCAACATTTACTGAGCGCCATAGAAAACGCATCACTTAGTTTCTCGTATAACAAAATGATCCTGTAAACATATCTTATTTATTTTGCTTCTTATTGTGAACAATATTCAAATGGGAACACATCAATAACAACACATGGATGTTTAATCTGTAATCAACGGTACATAATCAGAGGGGTAAACCAAAACCAAAAGTACGACACAGATGGTTAATTCCATGCGACTTCGCTGCACAGCATGTACAATAATGTGAATGGTATCTTCTATGAATAGTCTATGTATGGTCTTTCCGATGGCTGGATAGATTGTTCTGTGAATGGTATCGTCTATAAGTAGTCGCCGGTAAATGGTACCGTCGATGTATGTTTTTCCGATTGCTGGACCATACATGGACGATACCATTTACCAGCGACTACTCATAGACGATACCATTCATCAATTGAAATGAACACTTATCATCTATCAGTAGATACCCAAAGGGGGCCTGTAAAAATAGTCAATATTTGTACATGAATTATTTACTCATACTTACAAAATACACAGCGATGAGTAAAATATACGAATCCTGCACAGAGCAACCCAAGACACCAAAGTTAATAGCGTAATAATTTCACTCACCCAAGTACCCAGTGGCAGTATCGAGTCCTCCGGTCCAACTGTCATAATCAAAGCAAGGATACACGAGCAGATGCTAGATCTACTCAAGGTGACCAGAGCAGCTTTCCCAACAACCAAGCTCTTCACCACACAGATCCCCACTTCTTCCCGACTCCGACAAGAACACCCAATCGCCTACCAAAACCTCACCAGCTACAACCAATTGATCGCCACTGCACCTTCACCACACGCTACTACGTTACCAACCTTCAAGGGCAAAGTAGAACTGAAAGGTAACGACGCCATCCACTGGAGCCCAGACACAGCCAGAGAGATCATCAACTGCTAGATGAGGAATTTGATCTAGGATTAGGGAAAAGGAATGAGAAGCCATCTTTAAGACAAACAGTTGTCAATTGGAGTGACATACTTCTCAGCCCCCTAGAAATGAACATCCTTGACAAGGGCCTTAAATTCCTCCCAACCCCCACACTAACACCCATAGACCCCCATCACCCAGGGAACTGATCGTTTCCAAAAAACCCTTTGGCTTTTCGGTTCACTGAACGAGAGGATAAGAACTGGGAAAAAATCTCGGGGCCGCCTGCCAATTCCACCTATTTTGTGAGAGTTGACGTCTGTCTGTCGCCCAACGACCTACTCACGAGTGGTACTACTAACTGGAGGATTCACTATAACCGTCGTAGAGCATAAGACTGTAAGAGGACTATAAGGAATACTATTCAACATAAATATCACAGTTTGCAGTATCGCCAACTTTAAAGCATACAAATATTAAAAATAATCAAAATAAAACCGACACCCTTTCATATCCAGAAATATTAGCGTAACCGTAAAGCTGTATTTATTTTGTTGGAAGGCAAACTGAATAACATCAGGAATAATTTCATTGCACGGAGATTGACAAAGTACAATTTATGCAATTTCAATAGTACGCTTACATGGTCTTAACTAACAGAGAACATATTTACACGGGTGTTAATCTGTTGGGATGTGTATTTTTTAGGGATAAAGAGTGGGGAATTATCATAGGATCGATTAAGATAATTAATGCATCATTGTTAATCATTGACTATTTTTTTATTTGTATGCTTTAATGTTGGCGATACTGCAAACTGTGATATTTTTTGTTGAATAGTATTTCTTCTGATATCATTAGCCTTTCTCTTATTTCACGTCATGTTTTACGCAATATAAAACGATGGATGCTGGCCTTGATAAGACAAGATTATTATTTCACGTCATGTTTTGCGCAGCATAGAACGAGGTCATGTTGACCTTGATAAGACAAGATTATTATAATAGTTTTCTATATTTAATTACTCATTATCTATTAGTTGTCGACCTTAGTTCAGGATAATTAGTCGACAATTATAAAATAGGTTGTATGTGAATCTTAATTAGTAGAGGAGAATTGGTCGACATGAAGAGTATTATTATATTGTAGGTACACTGTTTATGGATAACATGTTGACTATAGATAGAGTATTAATCTGTCTGCTTATATCCAATCATGTTTATTGTATATTAGGTAAGTTTTATATATTTAATAACTCATTATATAATAGGTAAAGTCTACTGATCTGGTGGGGTTTAAAAACGAAAACAAAAACGCTACACGTTCTAACTGTATAATTATATGTATTCGGTAACAATATAATTCCATGGTAACTACAATGTATATCTAGCTGCAAATATGTAAAGGTGTTAATGATACAAATAGTACAAAATAAGTTAGAAAAGAGTGAAAGTTCTAGGGAAGAATAGCGTCAAGAAAAGAATGACGTTTAATAAATTATAAATGTATATATTTTGCTAACGAGTTTAAAATACCTGGTGACGTGGAAGACATAATGTCCATAAATGTTTGGGGTGAAGGGTGATTTCTATAATAAAAAGGAATAAGCTGTTCTCTTAAATCTTTATATAATGGACAGCAAAGTAAAAAATCATATTCGTCTTCAACGTTATTTAAATTGCATAATTTACAAATTCTATCATTTCTGTTAATTGTATCGTATGTGATAAGTTATGTGATACACATCTAAATTTGGATAGAGATACACAGTAATTATGATTTGAGATATTTGATAAATATTCTTTTTGTGATAAGGCAATTTTGAAAAGGTTATAATAATTTAGTTTTGAATATTTCGACCGATCTTCTTTCCATTCCTGTGAATACTGATCGCTTATTCTATGTTTAAGTTCATCATATACATGTACAGGTAAACCAACCTATTGATCATCAAAAGCGTACACGGGACGTCGGTTTTCGTCCCATCCGAACGACTAAAAACTGGCCTTATCAGGTCCACCTTCGTGCACCTTTAGGTCAATTGGTTGATCCGGGTCGCATGTCTTGGATACTCACCATAAACAATATATTCACTTGAAATGAAATGAGGTTAAACGTCCTACTCTTCTGCACCTAGCCTCGTCCAGATTGGGCTTCCATACTTAATCGAAGAATTCTCGCCCATGCGCAGTGATTGACTTCCGAGGCGACATGTCAACAAAGCGAAATAATTGCATTTCGGCGACTTGTCGACTTGTCGGGTTGTGAAGGCGACAAGTCGCGGCACGACAAAGCGAAATAATTGCGTTTCGGCGACTTGTCGACTTGTCGCTTTGTCGGGTTGTGAATAAGTCGAAGGCGACAAAGCGACAAGTCGACAAAATTGACCCGACAAGTCGACAAAATGAGGGCGACGATTGTCGGGTTAGTTAGTTATGGAAGCGTATAGGGGTCAATAGCACGATAGATACCGCAATATTAAGTTGATAATAAGTCAATATATTGTGATTTTTATGACGATTTTATCTCTGAAAAGGCAATTTTTGCCAAGTTAATTGAATAACTCACTAATTTGCATGTCGCCATTTTGTTTCAGATGCACACGTCGACATAGCGCATGGCATTATTTTGCGAATATGTCGACATATACTGCGGCGAAATGGAATATGTCGCCAAAGCTTCCGAATAGCAATATCTTACCGCAAACGTGTACATTAAAGACGAAATGGGGACATAAAACATAGCGTGTTGACTCAATTACCTCGGCAAAAATTAACTTTTCAGAGATAAAATCATCAGAATAATCACAATATGTTGACATAATACCAACTTAATATTGCGGTATCTATCGCGCTATTGACCCCTATACGCTTCCATAGTTTGTCGCGTTGTCGGGTTGATTTTGTCGACTTGTCGCTTTGTCGCCTTCACAACCCGACAAAGCAACAAGTCGACGAAATGCAATTATTTCGCTTTGTCGTGCCGCGACTTGTCGCCTTCACAACCCGACAAGTCGACGATGTAGAATGGCCGCTAACTATGGAAGCGTATAGGGGTCAATAGCGCAATAGATACCGCAATATTAAGTTGATAATAAGTCAACATATTGTGATTTTTCTGACGATTTTATCTCTGAAAAGGCAATTTTTGCCGAGTTAATTGAATAACTCGCTAATTTGCATGTCGTAATTTTGTTTTAGATGTACACGTCGACATAGCGCATGGCAATATTTTGCGAATATGTCGACATATACTACGGCGAAATGGAATATGTCGCCAAAGCTTCCGAATAGCAATATCGTACCGCAAACGTATACATTTAAGACGAAATGGAGACATAAAAAATAGCGTGTTGACTCAATTACCTCGGCAAAAATTGACTTTTCAGAGATAAATCATCAGAATAATCACAGTATGTTGACATAATACCAACTTAATATTGCGGTATCTATCGCGCTATTGACCCCTATACGCTTCCATAGCTAACAGCCACCATAAAAAAGACTGTGGTCTTGTTCGGCTTCTGATAGCATCGCGGGCTCGAGGGTAAACAAAGCAGCCCCCTCTACAGTATTAAAGGGAGATAAACTAGCCCAGACTAAATAATGACGCACACAGACAGGTATTACATCCAACAAAATAGTGCTTTACTTTAAGTTGAGTTGAGCATGTGTGTTGCTCCTCTGTGGCTATATAGTTTTGTTTCTGGTTTTCTTGTGTGTTATAGATTTTTGAAATTGTCATTTGGATACAGCTATATATGAAAGCTGTGTGCATCTGTAAGGAAGCTTATTGTTAAACAATATTTATCAGTTATTGGCATCTATAAATTACAAATAACTCTTAAAGGATTACTGAAACATGAACATTTTATTTGTGGCTGAGATGTGCCAAGTAATTTACTTATTAATCAATATGTGTGTGATTATTAATTCAGGAACCACTTCAGTAAGATACAGCAAAGATCAATTATTGCAGTTCAGAAACCAAAACACTTTGAATTCAAATTAACACTTTTTAGAATCAATCCCAAAAATCTTTATGGGTAACAAACAATTAAGACACTGCAGAGATCAATCAATGACGGACCTTATAGTACAGCGTGCACACGCCCCCCCCCCCCAAATAATAATAATAGTAATTACATGCAATAAATAAATGTACACTTATCACAGAGACAGATAAATAATAAAGCCGTCATTCCACAAGGATCAAATCATAATAATCTAATACAAATCTCCCTGTTCCAACGCCTTATATACTCAGTAGTCGGCACCTTTCCTTGAAATAAGCAGTATTCCTACACTTGCTGCAGTTTCCTGTCAGCCTTTACATAATAAAATCTTGTTCTATATGGAATGCTCGTCGATGAACGGAACGATCTGGGCTAACAAACAAAACTGACGTCTACATGATGATCACTGAGAAGAACGGGGACCTTGTTGAGCTTCCTCGATCTGGGTACATCGCCCTGCATGTTCCGCGCTATAAGCAGCGTAGAATGTGGGGTAATTGTCGTTGGGCGCGTTTAATGATTTTAGAGGAGTCCATATTTACTCTGGATTTCACCGATAGGCGTGCTCGCGTTTGGAGGCGTGTAAATGAGCGTCATACTAACGTTAACGCATGACACCTTTGAGCGTGGGTCTGTTATGATGTGGGGAGGAATCGCCATGACCGGCAGAACGGACTTCAGATTGTTCAAGGAAGGGTCATTGGTTTGTTGTACCGTGACCACACCCTGGCACCGATAGTTCTCCCCTTAGCTCAAAGATGATACTGCGCTCGTGTCGTGAATGACTTCTCCAGCGTCACCATATTTCTCATAAGCCTTGGCCTGCCATGAGTCCAGACCTTTTCCCCACACAGTATGTCTGGGACATGATCGGTAGACGTGTTCGTCAACGTCAACAGAAAACACCGGAAGAATTGGCCGTGGCACTGCAAGAGGAGTGGGTCAGATTGCCCCCAAATTGTGATTGGACGATTGATTAGAAGCATGCCACGACGAAAAGCAATGTTTCTGAATATCGCCTTACATGATTACTGTGAGTTGGTTATAGTGGTCTCTAGTATGGATCTATATTTTAGAAATACGCATTCAATTGCGCCAAACTTGTCAAAATGTTTATAAATAATTTGTAAATTTATACATATGAGCTATAGAAATGAAATGAAATGAGGTTTAATGGCCTAATGGGTCCACAACCTTGGTATTGCATACGTGTACTTGTAGCGATCGATAATCTATTTAAACGGCTCTTAAAATCGAATAAAAATCGTGGCCATAATTCAGAAATTCTGAATATGTACAGAAAATGCAACTGGCGGTAGTTTTTTCATTGATGTGAATAGCAGTTATATCACATATCAACCTGTAATGACGTCATCATATGTTGATATACTCGGAAATACAAAGAACACAGAAATAATTGTTTATTCTTAATTTTATGGCACAGAGCGTAGCATTCAGCATCGAAATAGACGGCGTATATATCGGCATATTTAGATCGGTTAGTCATGTCTAAGATATCTTCCAGAATGTTCTTTTCATCCACATTTCTATTATTTCTTCACATACTCCAAGATTTGAAAGTAATAAATTATAGTCCATCAGTTCCTTTGTCAATTTTTAGATACAGTAAACATTTCGCAATCGGTGATATCCTTGTCTGAACAAACCGAAAACCTTCACTGTCCACTGTCAGAATTATCGGGAAAGATTGCACTATGATGCAAATTTTTCTCAAGCCTTTGGCTAGCAACTAATACATCCTCGCCTCGTGTATTCCATCGTCAACCTGTTGTCTAAAGAATTGATTATTCGTCTGATACCGTATTACAGTCCATTTTGCTTTAAATTTAATTAAACATATGTTTACTCCAGAATTACGACAGTATAAACAATGATGATTAAACTATGACGTTGTATATGTCGGATATAAACCTTCTCTCCCTTGGATTGTTATGATAGAGACCAATTGGGCTTCGGGTAGGTTAATATCCTTTAAAATACAGATGTGACGACCCCCTTTCATGTTGGTGCACTATTATCTTCCAATAAACGTACGGGCAACTTGCCAATCGTACATCATTTATACTAGCGAAATATTGGACTCGCGTTATGTATTTCACTGTAAAAGCATATGTGGAGTGTCTGTATTATATGTTGTTTAATGGTCTGGAGCTCAAAACAACTTGCCAACCGTACATTATCTATACTAGATGAAATATTGGACTCGTGTGATGTATTTATTTCATTGAAAACCACGTGCGGGACAATTCAAGACAAAACATATTTTTTTAATTTTAATCAAAATTGGACAAAAATTGTGACAACTAGATGGTCCACAACCTTGATATTACATACTTGCGTACTCAACCATCTTAATGGTGTAGCGGTTATATATTTAAAAGGTTTTTTTTAAAAGAGGTATTACACGCTAAAGACACGATTTTTCGGTCAACTATCGGGGCATACTCCAGGAAGTTACGGTCTGATAGGCGCGAATATCGAAAGGACTCGAGATCATTGGGTTATATGTTATAAAATTATGTCTCAAGTTTCATCAAAATCGGATAAAACCTGTGACGTCTAGGGTGTTCACAAGCTAAAACGTGATTTTGCGTACAATCAGGGGCCATAATCCATGAAATTACGATCCGATACATTGTCAATATCACAAGGAACCCCGATCATTGGGTCATAAACCTATATTTCAAGTTTTGTCAAAATCGGATAACAATTAGGACTGGTAGAGTGTCCACAAACAAGTTGTGGGCGGACGTCCGGACGGCATGGGACGACGAAAATATATGTCCATACATGTCACTTATTTGATATTTGTTTATTTTTTCGCAATGTCTGTTGTCTGTCTTGTCCGCAGGTATATCTTGTGGATTTTGGTTTTGTATGTAGTGCGGTCCTCCTGCACTTACTATTAGAGTGTTGCCGCCTAATCGAATCAACCATGTATGCCGAAAAGGGGCCGATGATGCGTTGATAAGCATGCCAACACAGTCCTAATTAAGTGCCTCGCTCGGTCATTTGCGATTACAAACATAATAAATATGGACTGACCGGGAGACTACTTTATACACCCGAACTACGTGAATGTTTTCATATTTTCAGGATCCTTGAATGTGGCACTTAATAAACCAACATGGCAAAGTTCAACGCATGGGGGTCGCGTATCATCTAGAGTTGTGGATGGTAATACTAATCAGACCTGGTATGGGGGAAGTTGTTCATCTACTCTTAACAGAGGTGCAAGAGAATGGTTGTGTGTTGATCTAAAACAGAGTTTTGATATCAGTAGTATGAAGATATTTAACAGAGAAGGCTGGCGTACGTAATAATATAACTAAATAGATCTCTAACATTCAATAAACTATAGTAACGACTTCTTAGTTACCTTTTGAAACTTTGTGTCTGAAAGCAGAATGATATCTGATGATTAAATATTAGAACCATAGTTTGCAATACATGCAGTTCAATCAACACAGTTTTGATTTTGTTGTTTTTAGATGTGGAAATGGCGTCACTGAGCATTTGTCTGATAAAACAGGATATTAAGTTTGTCAAGTTATTGCTTCTGAACTGACGGTCCGTTATAAGTGTTTAGATTACGAAGTGCACGTAACAGATCCATAGTCTTAAATTCCCACCCAATTCATTAATTACAATATGCCGAATAATAAGATTTGTGGATGTTTTAAATTAGTTTAAAGGTGTTGATATTATTATTAATAGAGTAGGTTGAACAAATAGTAAATGTGGCAAGAATATAATTTCTGATTATGTTTAGCATTATCACATTATTGTTACATACATTTCATATTGTTTTTAAATTGTTAGATGTGATACAAGCCCCACTGAGTGAGATACATACAATTTATATTGTCTCTAGGTAATAAATGGATGAAAGGATTTGATTATATAGTTTCTGATTATATCCAGATTTATCAGACAGATTTATGTTTCTAACCCGACAGTTTATAGTTCTATTTAATTTATATTGTTTCCAGTTTTTAGATGGACGTTGAGAGGATTTGAGATTAGATTGAGTTCTACTGGTCACTGTAATGAAACAGGATTTATATCAGCAACACCATGTTATAAAGACATCACATCAACTGCACAATCTATATACACCATAGAGAGATGTAATCAACCATCTGTACCATCACTATCGGCTAGATATGTTTTTGTGTCAGTAAAACGTCAATATCTGTCCATATGTGAACTACAAATATTCACAGGTAGGTCTATTACTGATTCAACAATCTTCCAGTTTTGGAATAGGATAAGATATGCAACAATTAGCAATCTACCATATAGGCACAACGGCACGAAAGTATTAGATATTCTACAAAACGTAGGTGTCCTGGCTGTACCGAAAGTACTCTTAAATTCATCATATAAATGAAAACATACACCCTCGAAAAGGTAAGGTAGGCAGCATTCGTCGCGTCACCTCTTGATCAAAATTAGGAGCCACGAATTTGACAAATAGTAGATGATTAACATTTGGGGGTTTAAAACAACGTAAGGTGATAAGTCTCGCGGGGAGGTTCGTACTTCAGCTAAGTCTATACTAACAACACGTCTAAACAACCTAAGCCCCCATCAAACTGTGTCGATTTTTGTACCCGAATAACCACGATTGCACTTACAAAATCAGACTTATTGGCTTCTACGACAGTATAGTATTGCCTTAAAGTCACCGCCATACTATTTTGTATACACACTATTAAAAAAACTTTCCTTATCGGCTGCCTCTCATGTGACAAGACTAGATTACGACTGTGGTAACAACTAATTACGACTGTTCAAGCTGATTTCCACATCAAATACCCAGCACAACGTAATGACGTGATTACATAGCAGTCGTATTCACGGATACTTAGAACGAGGTAATGTCGTCATTACATAGCAGTCGTATTCACGAATACTTAGAACGGCGTAATGTTATCATTACATAGCAGTCGTATTCACGGATACCACAGATAGTCGCATTACTATCCATAGAAACACAGCGACGCGCAATGCTTCTTGAGACTTGTCTGTAATAAACACGCACTGTCAATTCGCTCAACGTTACAATATCTATATCGATGAACTAAATCTCTTTAATTTCGTAGTTTTATAGTATTTTCGGTAACAAAACTACTGAGAAATATCACATACAATCATATGTTAGGTGTGTGTGTGTGAGTTTCGGGAATTTATAAAACATGATTCATATTTTTAAAACATGCATAAACGGAGCGTAGCTTGGTACGAACCGGAGTGAATATGAAGTATTATTAAGTGAAAGACGGCAATTGTGACGGTTTACGAATTGGTCTATAAGGCCGTAAACTATTGTCGATTTTAATTTTTTTTATTAACTTTAAAACTAATCCACTAAATACTTGTTGTTTCGATTCCTAGATTTGAAATGTAATTTCCATAAACCTTAAAATGGCCTATTTTTATTTTTTCTCCCAAAGAAAATTACATTTGTCTTCTA
Organism: Patella ulyssiponensis; assembly: GCA_963678685.1. Classification (NCBI taxonomy): domain Eukaryota; kingdom Metazoa; phylum Mollusca; class Gastropoda; family Patellidae; genus Patella; species Patella ulyssiponensis. The sequence continues at coordinate 77,242,012 of OY783230.1, forward strand.
GAGCTTATTACTGTGTGTTTCTCTTATTTATATTATGTTAATAAAGTAAGCTTTCAGTAAAATATAAAGTAATAATTTAAGAATATTAAAATTGAATTTCAAATAGGCCTATATATAGGCCTAACATTTTCCAATAAATAGATTTGAGCCGTTGGTTGTTTTCAAAGATAAAATACCTTTGGCTCTAATGTTGACTCACTGTGTGTTTTTATGATCAATTAATTAATGTAGGCTTTTATTTTTAAAAAATAAAAAAAAAATAATTAAAGCTTTTTAAAATTCTATTTTAAATAGTATTACATTTTTCAATAAACATATTTGAGTTGATTGGTTTCTCTTTTTACAAACAAGTATAAACCAAAACCAACTTGAGAATGAATATTTTGCATATTGCTCTGGGTGTCATGCAATATTTTGACGGCCTTTATAGAGGCCCCCTAATACTATGAAATTGTCCATTGTACACCACTGCGCAAGAAAATATTAAATTATTATCAATCTGAAGTGTGCTCTAGATATCCATGACATTATAGTTCTAATCTGTGTTCAGACTAACTTTTATTTTATTTAGAAATAGAAATTTAATTTATATTGTGTACCATAATGGAATTATTTAGAAATAGAAAATTAATTTATTGTGTTCTATTATGGAATTTATAGGTGGTTGGATTAGGCCTCCAGTAAAAGGGAGAATGTGATTTTGAATAACATAACAGTATTAAGCTTACTGTTTTATAAAAAGCTTATTACAACTGATAATTGAACAAAATGACTTAGAACGATGCAATGATGTGATTACACAGCAGTTTATTCACGAATACCCACGACGTTACCCATTAATGCGCCATAGGGTTTAATACATTCCAGTACGGTATTTCAACGATGTAGTACGACAGACAAAAACCGTACTGTTTAAAACTTTCGTAAATCTAAAAAGCGCATGTCGACCAATCAGTACCAAAACAAAACGAAGTAATACGAATATTCAGGATTGCCAAGAATAGGGGCATTGCTCAATACCATCTTGTCATCGCGGCTTCTCTAAAATGTGAACCAATAGAATTCCGTTTGAATGACCGATCAACAAAAAACGTCCCTCTCTCTCTAATACTCGCCCAAGAAAAGATTTGTCTGTCTGCCATAAATATGAATTTATCATATAAATGAGTAAATGTAATCTAGGAAATGTTACCCGTGTCTTCTACACGATATGAACGAACGGTTCATTTGTTTCTCCCTGTAGTGCGTTGTTTGTTATTCGCCAATATGAAGCAGGTCGTTATTCTGTTAGAAAGTCAGCTCTCTCGTCAAAAAGCAACACATGGTAACTCACTTTTTTCCTCTTTTGGGAAAACAAATGAATGAATATCAAATCCAAGCTTATCCATTGTTTTGGCGATTGAGTTACTAGGTTTTTGGGTGGTATATACTCATTCTCCTTAAGCAACGTTCGCGAGTTTTACAACATCTAACCGTTGCTTGAATACTCAGCAATTCCCGAACTTTGCGCCCGTTGTTTTTACACGTGACTACTTAGTATTGTCCAATCAGAGTTCCCGACACATAACGCACTGTAAACAAACAAGGTATTTTAAGTTGAGAATCTCGTGGAAAACCAGCAACCTTGACATTGATCGATCCTTGAACTCCTTTGCAACTCGATTGTCACATAAGCATTTTAGCTAAAAGCAAGAGACTTGGTATTCACGACGATCGATGAATCTGATAGGTTCCCAAACTGGGCTTGTGCCAATCGAACTTAGTGGCGAAATATGCAGGGTATTAGGTGAAAGGCTTGATAATATGTATGTAGTTAAGGCGAGATCACGCCTTCTATTGAAGATGTGGTATACTAGGCTAATGAAGGAAGTTGCTGGGCTGTGTCACAGATGTAACTGCTCACAAAATCAAAAGATTGGAATAATTAGTACAACAACAGGAAGCACATACCCCAGTAACTACAGATTTGATAAACAAAAGTGAGTTACTAGGTTTTGACTCCTGACTGGGGAGTTTGTTAGATTCTGTTCCCCGGGACTTACACTGTTATAAACGAATAGGTTCCATATAAAACAACCTTGCATATTCCATATAAAATCACATTTATTATATTACTAATTATGATAATAATTTTAATATGAATAGTTATATAATCCTTTATTATTCGTCCTTTACTGTGGGGGTGTATATGTTTTGAATTTTATATTTACTTTAGAAAATTGTCCTGATGGTTTTTAAGATACCAATTGTAACATTGTTAGAGTACATATGTTTTGAATTTGATCTTTACTTTAGAAAACTGTCCTATTGGATTTCACGGTACCAATTGCGACATAAGATGTCCAGCGAAAATGATAGGATCATGTTCTCATAGTTGTCAAGGAGATCATTATGGTAGCAGGTGTGAATTTTCATGTAGCACCAGATGTAAGAATGGTAAATGTAATGATAGAACAGGGAAATGTACCGGATGTAAAGATGGTTACTATGGTGATATGTGTGAGTCTGCATGCGACACCAATTGTCAGGATAAGTGTGATTTGAGAACAGGGAAATGTACCGGATGTAAAGATGGTTACTATGGTGATATGTGTGAAGAATCGTGTTCTACCTGTAATGGTCCATGTCGACAATTAGATGGTGTTTGTTTGACTGGTTGTAAAGATGGATATTGGGGATATAATGGTTTGTGTCTACAGACATGCGCCTACTGTAATACAGGATGCTGTAGAATACAAGATGGCGTGTGTCATAATGGCTGTCAAGTTGGTTTCGACAATCCGAAATGGTTTAATAGTACAAGTAAGTCGTGTTTCCTAATCATTGTAAAACAGACTTGGTATTAATAACCCAGTCACTACCACCACCTATTTTGTTACAATGTATACAGTTACTTGTTATTAATAACCCAGTATTTTGTTACAGTGTATATAGTTACATGTTTTTATTAGCCACAAGCTATTTTGTTACGGTGTATAGTTATATGTTTACAACAGTGATACTACTAGTAAACAGTCTACCCACAATAACATTCAAGCTAACAAATATCTGTCAATTGCAAACTGTCAAACGAAAGACATGATGTAAACAATAAGCCGCTTCCTTTAGGAGGAATACCAAAGCATAGCGGATTCGGTGGGTTGAATTCACGTATAGAAACCATCTTCAAACCGAGGTCCGAGAGAATCTGTCGCAAATTTTACCCCACTATATAACCACAAAATTCCTCATGGCGGCCACATATATTTTTAATTTCACCAAAGGTGCCAGGATGGCATCATCCGGATTCTGCATCTACACATACTGAAGATATATAATCCATCAAAACCATTGGGTGGTCTATATTTACATTGACATCTACCATGAATGTTTTCTTTTTTTTCAGGGTCGTTGAATGTGGCACTTAATAAACCAACATGGCAAAGTTCAACGTATGGGGGTGCCGTTTCATCTAGAGCTGTAGATGGTAATACAAACCAGGATTGGTCTGGGGGAAGTTGTTCGCACACTGGTAACCAAGTAGCAAGTGAATGGTTGTGTGTTGATCTAAAACAGAGTTTTGATATCAGTAGTATGAAGATATTCGACATAGCAAGCTGTTGTACGTAATAATATAACTAAATGGAACTGTTACATTTAAAATAGCATAGTATATACAACAGAGCATAGTATATACAACAGAGCATAGTAAATACAATATTAAAACCTGAAACTGGTGTTGTGTAGAGCTTGTTCTACAACAGAGCATAGTTAATACAATAATAAAACCTGATACTGGTGTTGTGTAGAGCTTGTTCTACAACAGAGCATAGTTAATACAATAATAAAACCTGATACTGGTGTTGTGTAGAACTTGTTCTGTATAAAGATAATTGAAAATGAAATGGGGTTTAACGCCCTACTGTTCTGCTCTGACGAAGACGGACATACGCCATACAGCGTCGTTGCGACCTTCTCATATCGAATTTTAACTGCCAAGGAATATTTTACGTGCACGCCAATGTGTACACGGGGCCTCGGGGTTTCATACCACCCGAACAACTAGACAGCTGTCCTTGTCAGGCCATCCGCGATGCTCCACTGACAAAGGGAAACCACGACGGAAAATTCCACTGAACTTTCTCGCCCAACAGCGGGTTGGAACCCGTTTCACCAACCTAGCGAGCCGGTGTCCTGTTCACTTAGCCACCATAGCTCCGAAAGCAGAAAGATATCCAAGCATATATTTAATAAGTTTTTTAGCAAAAATATTTTGCAATATACCCTGTTGAATCAATGTAGTTTTTAAATTATTGTTTGAGTGATTGATATTACCCTATAACATCTTAATGTTCCAGAATTCTGTTGGTAATGTAAATCCTTGCATTGTTTTTAGGTCACGCGACGTGCAAGTAACAGACCCATAGTTTAAATTGGACGAGGACTATTTGCAAACTTTCTATCAGATCAAACCCCTACAATATGCCAAGATTTGTTGATGATAAAAGTACTTTAAAACTGTTAATATAAAGACTGGATTTGTGCAAATAGTTAAAGTGGCGATTATAGTTTCTGATTATTTCCAGATTTATTAGACAGATTTATGTTTCTAACCTGACAGTTTATAGTTCTATATAATTTATATTGTTTCCAGGTGGTAACGGCATCAGAGGATTTGAGGTTAGATTGAGTTCTACTGGTCACTGTGATGAAACAGGTTTTATAGCAGCAAAACCTTGTTATAAAGACCAGACATCAACAGGGCAATCAATATATACCATAGAGAAATGTAATCAACCATCTGTACCATCCATAACTGCTAGATATGTTTTTGTGTCAGTAAAACGTCAATATCTGTCCATATGTGAACTAGAAATATTCACAGGTAAGGTTATTGCTTATAACAGGCCTGATATAAAACAGCCTAATGCTAGCTTCCTACATCACGATTCGTGTTACGATTCTAAGGGAATCTACAAGCCAATGTTCTTCAAATAAGCGAGAAAATACATTCAAGAAAAGGTAGGAACCATTGGTTGTGTCCCTACTTATACTTTATTGAATATAGATTTCACCAAATAGCGCATGACAAAAATGGGATGATCACCACTTGGAGGGTCGAAAGATTTGAAAGGCAATGAAGTGATGAAACTAAGGTCTCGGGGTGGATCTGTACCGTGAATCAAAGTCTACAGCCGTGAAAACAAGACTAAATTAAACAAAGTCTACGGCTGTACTGATGAAACCGATATGTCAAATTATTGCTTGTTAAAACATGTCTCCAATATTTTAATGTCTCGGAGGGGATCTGTACCGTGAATCAAAGTCTACAGCCATAAAACATGTCTACAAAGACTAAACAAAGTCTACAGCTCTACTGATGCAACCTGTATGTCAAATTATTGCTTGTTAAAACATGTCTCCAATATTTTATTGTTCCTTCTTTAGAAAATTGTCCTCGCCTTCATTAGCCGAGTCGGAGGATAACAGTAGACCGTTAAACCCCATTATATTTTATTTCAGAAAATTGTCCTGTTGGTTTTTACGGTACCAATTGTAACATTACATGTCCAGCGAATTGTACAAACAACGTCTGTGGGAGAAGGATAGGATCATGTTCTAATGGTTGTCAAGGAAATCGTTATGGTAGCAGGTGTGAAATGTCATGTAACACCAATTGTCAGGATGATAAGTGTGATTGGAGAACAGGGAAATGTACCGGATGTAAAGATGGTTACTATGGTGATATGTGTGAAGAATTGTGTGCTGCCTGTAATGGTCCATGTCGACAATTAGATGGTCTTTGTTTGACTGGTTGTAAAGATGGATATTGGGGATCTAATGGTTTGTGTCGACAGACATGTTCCTACTGTAATACAGGAGGCTGTAGAATACAAGATGGCGTGTGTAATAACGACTCGTAACTTGGTTTCAACAATCCGAGAAACTACAAGTAAGTTGTGTTCCTAGTCATTCTCTATATAGATCCTTTTTTATATTGGGCTTGAATTGTAGAAGAGGGATTGGATTCACATTTCCTGTCAATTTTTGATGATTACGAGGCAGACGGATATAAGAATCAACAGATAGTTTCCGAAAATTTATACGACTGATAGTTACTTTCAATTTGTGTATCTCATAACTTTGACAGTGCGTTCTAGCTTGTGACAGGTGTCAGATATTGCTCCACCTGTGATATCAAACCTGTCAACAATACAATCAGTGAATATTGTTAGTAGAGTTATCTACCTTACCTTACCAATTGTAACGATTCTTATAATGGATGAAATACGACATTTATTTCCGGAAGGCGCGGTACCTTTTCTTGAATTTAGCTGCATCGTTTTATTGCTTAACCTGGTGTCTGATGGTTGATTACCCAGTAGAAGTTCGTCAAATGTGGACAACCAACCCTGGCCTTTCAAACTTTGAATATTAGGATGTTCCATGTGTCAAAACTCGAACCGTACCTTAAATTATGTGTTCTTAGTTTTTACATTTACTGTTGCTTGTGTTTTGTTTTCAGGTTCGGGAAATTAATTTGAGGGTGGTGATAAGAAAATCAATAATTGCTGGAGGTGAAAGGGAAAATAAACAGCTTTATTGTGAAAATATATTATTTTGTATTGCAATTAAATTTTTATATAATTGTAAAGTTTAATAAGCTTTTTAGATATCTTATATAAAGTAGAATTGAAGGCCTGAATGAAGACCTTGCTACTGGTGGATAGAAATTGGTTATGAACATATCCCATTTTTGCTGTTCAGTTTTCTTGCAATTATCACTTTGCTCATATTTTATATCAATGTATCCCATGCTGTTGTTTAATGTTTGCTGGGTTTTTATACGCCCACATTTTCATGTGGACGTATATTGTCGTCACCCCTGTTCGTCCGTCCGTCCGGACGTCCGTCGACAATTGTCTGTGAACAGTCTACAGGTCACAATTTTTATCCGATTTCAATGAAACTTAAAATATAGGTTTATCAACCTAAGATCTCGGTTCCTTTCGATATTGGCATGTATCGGACCGTAACCTCATGGGTTATGGCCCCTGATTGAACGAAAAATCACGTTTTTTAGCTTGTGTAGAGGTCACAGTTTTGAACCGATTTGGATGAAACTTGAAATGCATGTTTATAACCCAAAGATCTTGGTTCCTTTCGATATTTGCGCCAATCGGATCTTAACTTCCTGAATTATGGCCCCTGATTCTCCGGAAAATCGCCCTTTTTAGCTTGTGGTCCCTCTGGAGGTCAAAATTGTTATCCGATTTAAAAAACCGTTTGATTATATCACCGTCCCATGGTTATGAAGGTTGAGTTCGAATTTCGTGAAAATCGGACTAAAATTGACGGACAAAATGGGCGCCGTTTGTACGCGAATAGTGTGAAAATATGTTATATCAAGGTTGTGGACCTTATAGAAGTCACAATTTTGAACCGATTTTGATGAAACTTGACATGTATGTTTATAACCCAAAGATCTTGGTTCCTGTCGAAATTTGCGCCCATCGGATCGTAACTTCCTGAATTATGGCCCCTGATTGTCCGAAAAAATCGCCCTTTTTAGCTTGTGGTCCCTCTGGAGGTCAAAATTGTTATCCGATTTAAAAACACGTTTGATTATATCACCGTTCCATGGTTATGAAGGTTGAGTTCGAATTTCGTGACAATCGGACCAAAATTGATGGACAAAATGGCCGCCGTTTGTACGCGAATGGTGTGAAAATATGTTATATCAAGGTTGTGGACCTTATAGAGGTCACAATTTTGAACCGATTTTGATGAAACGTGACATGTATGTTTATAACCCAAAGATCTTGGTTCCTTTCGATATTTGCGCCCATCGGATCGTAACTTCCTGAATTTTGGCCCCTGATTGTCCGAAAAATCGCCCTTTTTAGCTTGTGGTCCCCCTGGAGGGCAAAATTGTTATCCGATTTAAAAAAACGTTTGATTATATCACCGTTCCATGGTTATGAAGGTTGAGTTCGAATTTCGTGAAAATCGGACCAAAATTGACGGACAAAATGCCCGCCGTATGTACGCGAATGGTGTGAAAATATGTTATATCAAGGTTGTGGACCTTATAGAGCTCACAATTTTGAACTGATTTTGATGAAATGTGACATGCATGTTTATAACCCAAAGATCTTGGTTCCTTTCGATATTTGCGCCCATCGAATCATAACTTCCTGAATCATGTCCCTGATTGTCCGAAAAATCGCTTTTGTTAGCTTGTGGTCCCTCTGGAGGTCAAAATTATTATCCGATTTAAAAAAACGTTTGATTATATCACGGTTTCATGGTAATGAAAAGAGAATTTGAATTTTGTGAAAATCGGACCAGAGTAGACGGATAAAATGGCCGCCGTCTGTATGCGAATTGTGTAAAAATATGTTATATCAAGGTTGTGGACCCTATAATAGAGGTCACAATTTTGAACTGATTTTGATGAAACTTGAAATACGTGTTTATAACCTAATGATCTTGGTTCCATTGCATATTTGCCCATAGCGGATCGTAACTTCCTGAATCAGGGCCCCTGATTGTACGAAAAATCACCCTTTTTAGCTTGTGGTCCCTCTGGAGGTCACAATTATTATCTGATTTAAAAAAACGTTTGATTATATCACAGTTACACCGTAGTTATGGGTGAGTTTGAATTATGATTTTCTGATGATTACTTAAAATGCAACAACTCTTATTGACTGCCCGGACGATTTGGCTGCTGTGTGGGCGTATGTTTCGTTGCCTGGCAACCTATTTAATTGGTATTGCAATTTTCTGCACTAAGTGTATATTACAGACAATACATGTTGGATTTTTAGACTTTGGACAAAACGTGAAATTATTATCTGAATAAAACTTGAATACAATTTTCTTTGATTATTTCATTTCTTGTTTGTTGTGTTCCGATTCTTATTCTGATACTTGTCAAATTATATAAAACAGTGATATAACATAGAAGTTGGCTATCAAAATATCCCGTGCTTTTGTTTAATTTTTGCTGTTCTGTTTTCTTGCAATTAATCCATTTGCTTATATTATTATACTATATAACTATAATTTGCTTAATATACTTCAATACTATTACAGTTTGCTTAATATATTTCAATACTATTGCAATTTTCTGCACTTAATATATATTACTGTGCATGCATGTTGAATTTTTAGATTCTTATAGCAACAAGTAAAATGCTTATCTGAATAAAACTTTAACACAATTGTTTTGTTTTCTGTTTATTATGTTTTGGTATTGGGTTCTGATTCTGGTTATTGTTAAATTATACATTATAAAACGTTAGTTACATCAGCCCCTAAATACATATTTAATTCATTTGAAAGTAGGCGCGTGTTCATGGGACGGACCCAGGATTTACACATTTCACTCATTTGAAAGATATTTTCGTGATGACACTGTAGGTTAATGAATACACGATCAATGATATAAAAATAGGAGTAGGAAGGGGGTTCTGAGTCTCAAGTAACCGTCTTCTTCGGGGAGAATGAACTATATTGCGCCATATTTAAAAAGGTGATGACATCCATCATTGTTGTGAAAGTGATGCCATCATCATTTACTGAGCGCCATAGAAAACGCATCACTTAGTTTTTCGTATAACAAAATGATCCTGTAAACATATCTTATTTAGTTTGCTTCTTATTGTGAACAATATTTAAATGGGAACACATCAATAACAACACATGGATGTTTAATCTGTAATCAACGGTACAAAATCAGAGGGGTAAACCAAAACCAAAAGTACGACACAGATGGTTAATTCCATGCGACTTCGCTGCACAGAGTGTACTATAATGTGAATGGTATCTTCTATGAATAGTCTATGTATGGTCTTTCCGATGGCTGGATAGATTGTTCTGTGAATGGTATCGTCTATAAGTAGTCGCCGGTAAATGGTACCGTCGATGTATGTTTTTTTCCGATTGCTGGACCATACATGGACGACACCATTTACCGGCGACTACTCATAAACGATACCATTCATCAACTGAAGTGAACACTTATCATCTATCAGTAGGTACCCAAAGGGGGCCTGTAAAATTAGTCAATATTTGTACATGAATTATTTACTCATACTAACAAAATATACAACGATGAGTAAAATATACGAATCCTGCACAGAGCAACCCAAGACACCAAATTTAATAGCATAATAATTTCACTCACCCAAGTACCCAAAGGCAGTATCGAGTCCTCCGGCCCAACTGTCATAATCAAAGCAAGGATACACTAGCACATGCTAGATCTACTCAAGGTGACCAGAGCAGCTTTCCCAACAACCAAGCTCTTCACCACACAGATCCCCATTTCTTCCCGACTCCAAAAAGTACACCCAATCGCCTACCAAAACCTCAGCAGCTACAACCAATTGATCGCCACTGCACCTTCACCACACGCTACTACGTTACCAACCTTCAAGGGCAAAGTAGAACTGAAAGATAACGACGCCATCCACTGGCGGCCAGACATAACCAGAGAGATCATCAACTGCTATATGAGGAATTGAATCTAGGATAAGGGAAAGGAATGAGAAGCCGTCTTTAAGACAAACAGTTGTCAATTACATGGAGTGGCAGACTTCTCAGCCCCCTAGAAATGAACATCCTTGACAAGGACCTTAAATTCATCCCAACCCCCACACTAGCACCCATAAACCCCCATCACCCAGGCCACTGATCGTTTCCAAGGAACCCTTTGGTTTACTTATTTCTTTAGGAACAAACTCGGCAGAGGTAAAAAATTATTCATAGAAAAATCCACATGGGAACCACCTAAAAAGTCTTTTCACCAGCCATCCTAAAAACTTTTGACGAAATGAACACAGAAATATCATCCCTTCAACCACAATCACAGAAACCAAATCTCAACCGTGGAACAGCATTAAACACCCTCAAAAAAGATAAAAACATAATAATCAAGAAAAGCGACAAAGGCTCGAGTTGTGTCATAATGAATCGCGTAGAGTATATCTCTCGAGGCAGAAGAACAGTTAAATAATTCTAAACATTACACTAAATTAGACCCCCATCTTTAAGGAAACTGCAACCTTAATAAACACCATCTTACATGATTTGCAAGACAAGGAATGCATCACAGCAAAACAATATGACTATCTATCCGCTAAATCTGACTGTCGACAACGACATCTCTATACGCTACCAAAAATACATAAAAATCCAGAGACAGAATGGTTTATACCAAACAAATTACCCAAGGGGCGCCCAATAATATCATACAATGTATAACAATATATAAACCATTTCCTATTGCGCCTAGCATGCCAACACTCATCCTACCAAAAGAGAGAGAGAGAGAGAGAGAGAGAGAGAGAGAGAGAGAGAGAAAGAGAGAGAGAGAGAGAGAGAACAAAAAAGGGGTTTATCACAAACTAGGTCATTTTGGGACTAACCTATGGTTTCATTTCATTTCAATAATTCGCTTGCGCGTAGGGGTCTTTAGCAGTGGGAAGAAACCGGAGTGCCCGGAGGAAACCCACGGGGTTGAGAAGGCGCCCCTATCTCCATGCAACATACGCTCACACCAGGCTCGAAACCACAGCCACAAGCAAGCGCGGCACTCTAAAAAACTAGGCCATCCCAACCCCCCTCCTACCTTAAAGACACAAAATCAAACAGTTAAGAGTACAAGAACACATCATTTTAATATCCATTGACGTACAGAGCATGTACACCAACATCGATAATACCACAGGAGTTGAAGCAGTTAGGAAGGCATGTCTTAGGAACCCACAGACAATAGAGTATTGACAGTAGTATGAGGATATACAACCGAGAGGATGGTGGTACATTTTGAATAACCAATATTATGTCAAGACACATCGTGTTTCGTTATTCAATTGAAATTATTATTTTTTCTTACAAATATCATATCTTTATTGTCCATTTGTCAAGTAATTCTTTTTTTTTTATCTAATTGACTTATAAGAAGGATAACTCAGCAGCATACACGAAATAAAATGGGGTTTAGTTTTTATAATGAATTTATAAGATCACATTCGCGCTTAGAATGTCCATCCCATCCCACCAACTGGTGATAAAGGATAACGCACACGATCGGTTCATCTTTCTCATATAAAGTCTGGTTTTACAATTGTCTAGGTCTCCACCTATGTCCGTTATCCTTTTACATTTGGGTGTAACACGTCACACAGAAAGGTTTTTGATCAATTCCAAACTGATAATATTAGAGTACGTGTATTGTCACAAGATAAAGATAGGCTGGCACTGCCAGGCAGGATACGCCCACATTTTCGAGAGATGGATAGAGAACAAGCAATACCGAAAGTGATTTTTCCTACATCATTAAGTCCTGTATTTCATACTGTATTGGGAGCAGCCATTTAGTTGGTCAGTTCCAGTCTGATATTCATGAAATTCGAAGCCGACAATGATTGTGGTGTGACGGTACACAACCTAGAAATGTGACTTTTCATCAAAATCGGATAAGAATAGTGACCTGTAGAGAGTCCACAACCATGATATACCATATTTTTACACTATTCGCGTACAAACGGCGACCATTTCGTCCCGCAATTTTGGTACGATTTTCACGAAATTAGAAATCAACCTTCCTCATCAAAATCGAATTAAAATTGTGACCTATACAGGGTCCACAACCATGATATACCATTTTTTTTTAACAGTATTCGCGTACAAACGGCGGCCATTTTGTCTGTTAATTTTGTTTCGATTTTCCCGAAATTCAAACTCAACCTTCCTTACGGTATAACGGTGATATAATCAAACGTTTTTTTTTAAATCGGATAATAATTGTGACCTCCAGAGGGACCACAAGCTAAAGAAAGGGGGATTTTGCGTATAACCAGGGGCCATAATTCAGGAAGTTACGATCCGATATGCGCAAATATCGAAAAGAAACAATATCTTTGGGTTATAACCATGAATTTCAAGTTTCATCAAAATCGAATTAAAATTGTGACCTTTATAGACTAGACCCGATTCTGGATAAAAGTAAAGCAAGAGGCATTTTTTAGTAGGATTTGGTATCCATTCTTTTTTACCTATTTCAAGGGTGCTGATTACGAAAAAATAGGATACCAAGCTGAAAAAAGTGTTTTTGACCCTCAAAATTGAAAAACAAAATGGCCGCCAAAATTGCATCAAATTGTGACGGGCGTGCACAGTATTTGTGTCTATAATTGTATTAATCCTTTTTAATTTTTGAAATATTGACTTTTCAAGACATTCAAAGAATGCTGATCATGCAGAAATAGGATTTCAAACTAAAAAAAAATTTTGGGACCCCCCAAATTTGAAAAACAAAATGGCCACCATAGTCGCCTAAAATGATGTTATTTTGTGCATCTCACCAACTGATATTGTATTCATGTTGATATTCTTTTTAAATGTGACTTTCAAGACAGTAAAACACTGCTCTTCATAAACATTTTGGACATCAAGGTGCTCATAATGTTTTTGAACCACAAAATATAAAGAACAAAATGGCCCTCATATTCGTCTCTACTAGTGGTAGGTGTGCACAGTGTATCATCATCTGTGAAACTGTCACAGTCGTTAAACCTGTTCTTTCTGATTAACTGACGTCATTGTACCCTAAAAGGTATTGATATACAAATACACAAGTGCATATCTTCATGAATACTTTTAATCTTTTAGAAAGAAAATATCATGGAAATTTTGTTAAACAATCAACACAAATTATCAAGTGAAACAGACAAATATCATTTATAAAAGTCTGTGAAACTTCTGAAGTCATGCTTTGCAATTTGGTAATGCATAATCACCATATCTAGCTTCAATAAATCCTATATTAATTATATTTTGAATTCATAAAGTAGGCATCTTTCTGACTTGCGTTTCAGTTCAACTAATACACATTCGAATTGTCATTGAAACAACTTTCTTCATCACCAGGCGTTCTGCAGCCACACGCAGCCGTGCAAGGAAGTTTTGATCTCCTGCATTTGCAACGCATTGTTTGACAGTTAGTACGACATGAACATGTAATAAGTGCAAGGCAAGCTTCAGGAATGGGATCCAAAGACATCAATATGGGTTGTAAACCTTTGTTTGTTCTTGTCCAACCCATCTCTTTGACATCTGGAAGTTGTGGAATCGCTTCACAGGCTTTGTTCCAGATCATGGTTTGGTAATGTACCCGTTTGATGTGGTAGCATAAGGCATCACTTGTGGGCGGCATCAACTCAGGTTTGCATGATTTCTCAAATAAAATCTTTCGCACTTTGTTCACTTTTTGAACATTATGGATACCATACACCTTACACACAAATTCTTCAGTGGAATTGATCTTGTCGTGAGTCAGGTATTCAGTGCCCTAATCCTTCAGGAGATGATGATGGCTGCCAAAGATCTTCCACGCTGATCTCTTAGTGTGGCCACATAAGTAGGATGTAGAATCACAGCCTGTCAGTGCATGAAATGGCAACAGTGATGCAACCGAATGTGCTGGTAGGGTTTTGTAAACTTTACCAATTGGAATGAACTTTCTTTTCTGGGCAGTTCCTGTCAACATCCAGACGTGGTCAGCTTTGAAAGATGAAAAGTGTGCCAAAAGAAGCAGGAGGACATCTGTATCTCTGGCAGCCACTACAACCGTGCCTGAGGTGATGTTGATGGCATGAAGGATGAGTCGTGTGTCAGCTTCCTCATGGGTTGACCTCAATTGATCCAGGTTTACAGTGGACTTGGAAGACTTGACTTCTTTCTCGTCGGCAAAGCCACCAGCTACAACTACCTCTTTATCATGTGGAGCATTTTCCAGTAGCTCTTCTGATAAGAAACGAGCAAGGTCAGCTTTGTTATCAGGAAGAGCTATGAAGTTGGTCCATGAGTGAGGAAGTGGCACATCTCTACCTTCCACAACACGTCGTATTGGCCTTGTTGTTTGGGACCTTCGCTGTCTGGTTTGAGATTTAATCGATTCATCTCTGTATCTGTCAAACACAACATCAATGCGATCGTATGCTGTGCCTGATCGGAAGATTGAGCTGGTGAATGCATTTGCCAGATCACCAAACGATATTGCATTGAGAGAACTCGTGCCTGTCCATCAATGACTAGAGATGAGAATCTTCCACTCAAGTCAATCCATTCAGGACAATCCACATCAGAAGTTAAGATGTCACCCAACACTGACTTATTCCCCGACCTCAGAGAGCTGTTGGTTTCAGCAAGAGCTATTGGCACTGACATGAGTTCATGGTTTAAGATGTTTTGAAGATCCACAACACGTCCAGCTGCAGATGAGACGATGAGACGCTGAAGAACATTTCTATCTGCCTTCATTACTGTTCCATTGTTCTTAGTGGTATGCTTATGTTCAACATCGTACAGGTTCCCAAAAGTCAAGCAATTGTTCCTTTTCAATGGGCTGTATATACTTTGTCTTGGAGGTGATTCTGTTCTGCTGAGTAGACGACAGCTTACAAAGTCATCAAGCTGTTGCTGACCAAGAACTTTTGCATCAAGTAAGGATTCCTGTATCTTTTCGGTTGCAAGGTCTTTTGTGGCAATGTTTTGCAATACATTTGGTTGAACATCGGGCGTGAATACTTGGAAACGCTGTAATATGGTTACAAGAGTTTCTTCGTCTGCATTATCTCGATGTTGCCGTCCTGGTTTGGCTTCGTTGTGGCTGAGAATATCCTTTGGATGAACGTGAAACATATCATGGGTTTCTGCTGCAATGTGAGATCTGAGATTGTATGATAATGCCCATCTGTTCAATGCTGACCTTGAGTTTGTAATGCCGACGATTCCACCACCTCTTTTGCCAGTGCCGTTCAGCCACTCTTGCGCCTGATCTGGATCAACTTGATTGAATTTTAGCTCAGATCTTTTCACTACAAAGTTTCCCTTCTGAAACTGATCTTGAACCACATCTGGTAAGTTCTTCATATCTGCCACATATACAGGACCCCATCGCCCATAGTTGTAGTGGTCATACCGAAGGAAGTAGGGTAACATACATGTGAAGGATTGAAGGTGCAGATCCCATATTCCATCTCTCTGAGCTCGCATGAATTTGAGCAGAAGAAATACCATCTCAATGTAATCAAACCAAAAAGAGAAGTTTGCGTTCTCCTCTCTCTTTTTCTCTTTGAAATCTTCCATCACCTTGGAATCAGACAACAAAGTAGTCAATGCAGTAAAACCATGTAGACATGAGGCAGCTTCAGATACATCATCAAACAGTTTCCTGTCAGTATTCTTCAGAAATGAAGAGTAATGCGGTCCTATGATTTTCCACAAGGCTTGGATTGTAAGCTTGTGTGCTCTCATTGCCTTGTTGTATTTCTTTCCTGCTAGAACTGCTTCCACTGTGTTTGGTCCCATAATACCAGCTTCCAGCCACACCTCGGACAATCCACAACCACTCATATGTTTTCCTATCACTTTGAGGAAGTTCATCGATATGTGTAACCCTCCGAGTCGAGGTATTAGCTTGGTCTGGTAGTCTGGGTTGCACCACTTTAATTCCATCAATTTGCAATATAGAGCCTGATCAACTGAAATGACAGTATACAGCTGTCCCAGATGTGAAGACACATCCATACACCGCTCTACAACAGTTTTGAGGGTATCAAATTCATGTGCAGGTGATTGTATGATAGGCATATATCCAACTGAAGTAATGTGCGGATCATTTTCGGAAACAGACTCGTTGAAAACTGCCCAGCTACTTGTAACTGTTGACCTTTCACGCATCATGAGGAAAGCCAGATCTAGTGCATCTGCTGTCACAAATTCCTTATGACCCTTTTGGTCATAAAACCATCCCCTTTCTATTGGACCCTGGAACACTGGAGTTGGAGGCATGTTAGCTGAACTGACTTTTGACATTGCTTCTGGAATATCCAAAGTCTGAGTTGAAGACAGTGTCACTGTGTCAAACATCACATCAGAAGCTGGTCCACGCTGCCATGCTGCTACTTGTGTTGCATGAAAGGTGTTTTTCCCGTCCAAAGTTTCATCAAGGATGTCAATGTTGTCTGCAGTGAAAAAGACAAATCTGTCTGGAATGAGATTAGGTGGTATCACAGAACCTGTGTTGTGGTTCATTGTTTGCAGTGTTGATTCTGCCAAAGATGTGTCAAGTTGCATGACCTGCTTGTAACTTAGGGTGTGTCCTGCTTTGTGGAAAAGCTGAACAAGATCTTTGGACCTTGTAACTTGATGGAGGGTACTGGCCAAACCAATATGTTTTGGAGTTAACTTTTGGCCGCCACTCACTCCATAGATCATGTCTTGAGCAGTACATAAAACCCTTTGTTTTAACGTTACATCTTCTTTGTACTCATCATCTTGGTCAAACTCAAATTGGCAAGGGCCTCCATACAAGAGTTTAAGGAACATGTAAACACTATCAGGTATGCATTTCACAGCACTCTGTTCGTCAACTCCAACACCAGCATGACCTGGTTTATCCATCAAATCACCCCTGAGTTTCAAAGCAACATGAACTAGTTCAAGGAAGATGTCTTCATGGCGGTCATAGGTAGGCATTGTCAACCTTTCATCAGCCTCTGCGAGTTGAGAGATGGCGATTCCATTGTACCTAGTGGGTACAAGTAATGTGTCACGATCAGCTGGGCTTCCATATGTCTGCACAAATGTAATAAAGTCTGAGACATGAACTTGAAGCTTCTCCCTGAATGTTGCACGGCGGCTTATGAACGACTTGGCAATGGAAGTGTTGGATTTGACTGCTAGTTGTTCATACCGTTTCCAGACATCGCTCAACCTGAGAACATGACCCTGATCTGCTGCATAACGCAGCTCAGTCGCCAACCATGCCATTGGCAGATCTATGTTACAGTCATGAGCATTTTTGGGTTTTGATGTAGTTCTTTTAAAAGAACTAAGACATGCTAGATGGTATTTCGCCTCCGCAGCTATTAGGTCACACACACCAGCAAGTTTACAAAACAAGTCTTGGTCAAATTTAGAAGCTTCCAGAATATCAGAGCTGGTGTTGAATGTCATCACACAATACAGATGTTGTTTCAAGTTAACTTCTTGACAGAACATACATTTGTTCCAGTCAATAAGGTTTGAGTTTCTACGACGTGATTTTGCGGGAGATGGATCGCTGAATACAGGTGCTGCATCTATTGTAGTTTTGTTGGTTGACTTCTCCAATCGATGAATTTTGTTCTTATCTGTAAATTGTCCATAACAGTTCTTATGCCAGAAAAGTTCTTTTCTTAATTCTCCACGCAACACTTGCTCCAACCGACCAATCACTGCAATATTTTTTACATCTCCTATTTTTTTTCTGTTATCAATAGCGTTTGTAACAGTTTCAATTCCTTGTGAAGTTGCAAGTCGCAAATCTCCATTGTTCTTTTGACAAAATATGCACGAATGGAAGTCCACTGAAGACGGCCTTTTCAAGTTGAGGACAGGCTCCATGAGCAGAATGGATACAAATCGGAAAGATAAAAAAGGATCTTTTGTTTCATTTATATTTTAACAATTGATTTCATATGTGTTATTGGTATTTAGAGAGTGAAATAACCCTTCTTCTTATTTTTAAGCATAAATTTCGCATTTTTCTAAAACAAAATCAAAATAATGACTGCTCCCTGAAAATATGTCTGTCAAGAGTTAACTCCCTTGAATAGCAGACGTCAGTTCATGAAGTTGTCACTAAGATTGTGTTAATTCAAATGCATTTTTTTATTCATTTTATAGTATTTATTAGCCTTTATTGAAAGAAGATACAACAGTTCATTGAAAAAATACAAAAATATTAATGTAAAACAAAGGGACCAGTCATTGCTTTTAATTGTCATAAAACCAACTTTTGTAAAATTAACATTCAAAACAATCACAACTGTTCTCAGTCATCTTACATATTGCTTTACAAGGTAATATAAACCATTACACAACTAAAAATAACTTTGTAAGCATTATTATCGTAAAAAAATAATCATTTTGAAAAAAAAAATTAATATTTTTTTAAAATATAAATAAAATAAATAAAATTGAAGTATTTCCAATGAAAGGCAGTTTTCTACATTGAGGGGAAAACAAAAGTATCAATTTAGTTGTAGAGTGTAATGGTATAAATTTACAATGTGTTAATATGAAAACAAATCAGTATTCTCATAACGAAAATAATTTCTTTAAACAATTTGTTTATTTGTGATGGTCCAAAAAACTTTATTTTAGCTTGGTAAACAATTTCACTGTTGTTAGCATCTATAAAATGTCTGAAAAAAAATCACATTTAAAAAGATTATCAACAAGAATTCAGTCTCAGTTGATGATGTACCATGCATAAATAACATCACTATGGCGGCCATTTTGTTTTTTTAAATTTGGGGGTCCCAAATTATTTTTTTTAGGTTGAAATCATATCTATTTATGAACAGCATTCTTTGAATGTCTTGAAAAGTAAATATTTCAAAAAATTAAAAAGGATTAATACAATTATAGACACAAATACCGTGCACGCCCGTCACAATATGATGCAATTTTGGCGGCCATTTTGTTTTTCCATTTTGAGGGTCAAAAACACTTTTTTCAGCTTGGTATCCTATTTTTTCGTAATCAGCACCCTTGAAATAGGTAAAAAAGAATGGATACCAAATCCTACTAAAAAATGCCTCATTATCTTTTATTAGAGCCTTTTTCCAGAATCGGGCCTAGTCTATTACAGGGTCCACAACCTTGATATACCAATTATTAACAGTATTCGCGTACAAACGGCGGCCATTTTGTATGGCAATTTTGGTCCGATTTTCCCGAAATTCGAACTCAAACCTTCCTTAGGGTGTAACGGTGATATAATCAAACGGTTTGTTCAATCGGATAATAATTGTGACCTCCAGAGGGACCACAAGCTAAAAAGGGTGATTTTTCGGACAATCAGGGGCCATAATTCAGGAAATTACATTCCGATAGCCGCAAATATCGAAAGGAACCAAGATCTTTGGGTTACAAACATGCATGTCAGGTTTCATCAAAATCGGTTCAAAATTGTGACCTCTATAGGGTCCACAAGCTAACAACGTGATTTTTCGTACAATCACGAGCCATAATCCATGAAGTTTTGATCCGATACATGCCAATATCGAAAACAGCCGAGATCTTTTGGGGATAAACCTATATTTCAAGTTTCGTCAAAATCGGATAAGAATTGTGACCTGTAGAGAGTCCACAAACAAATTGTGGACGTCCGGACGGACAGGGGCGACGACATAATACGTCCACATGAAAATGTGGGCGTATAAAAATAATGGACAGGTCCTTTGAAAACCAAGTAAAGAATATATAATTTGAAAACAACGTCGGTTTGACTAGTGTATGCGTGCTTATATTTGGACCCGGCCTAAAGCTTTCTAACATTTCTCTTGTAGGTTTTTTAATCAGATCTTCTGTGTTCAGCGGCGCCTCTAGTATAACAGTCCGGGGCAGAGCCGTATCTAGCGGGGGTTCAGGGGGTACATTGCCCCTCAGAAAAATAAGGCGCCCAAAAAAATGACACCCCCACCCATACCAAAAAAGAAATAATGACAATCTTTTAATAATAAAATAATACACTTGGTTATAATCACACAGTGATATTCTTAAAGCACTGATCAGTCTGTCACATGCCAATGTACGTGAATCTTGGTAGAGGAGAATTGGTCGACATCAGGAATATTATTATAGTTGGCAAAATGTTTATGGATAATATGTTGACTATATATAGAGTATTAATCCAGTCATATTTATTGTATATTAGGTAAGTTTTATATACTTAATAAATCATTATGTATTTAGTAAAGTCAACTGATCACAATTATCCATGGTAACTATATCTAACAGTATAATTACGGGGATCTTGGGCCAAAATACTGGGGGGGGGAGGTCTGGTCAAGAAGCTTTCTTTTGTCTTTTCTTTTTTATGAATATTTGGTCTGTTATTGGTGTATTTTCTAAGTGATATTTTTCGTAAAATTATTCAGAAACATTGAGTTGTATGTAATCATGGCTGTATAAACTTTTCAAATGCCTCGACTCTGTGTTAGTGAATAATTTGCCGCGAATGAAAAAGTTAAATAAAATAAAATAAAATAAATAACAAACATAAATAACAAACATGATAATAAGCAGAAAAAGCGAAAAACAAATTTTTCAAGGATCCCAATAAAGACTACAAAACAGCCCAATATCTGTCGGAATATTATTATCACCGCTAACTCCAATATTAACGTAAGCTCGTCAGAACCCTCAATCCTTACGAAATTTGAAACTAACTACTATTGAATATGGAAATGGAACAACTGAGTGATAGATTGAAAAATACAATGGATTGCACAAGGTACTCCATAGAACATAAAACTGTTATAAATATAACAAATGTTATACCAAACCAAAACAAAAAGTTAATTGGGCAGGTTTAGAGTAAGGTGTAGATAGTTCAGGACCTGGTGATGGTTCTGTAGGAAAGGTTGAGTAGGGAGCAGTTTGTTTGTAGAATTGTTTAGTAGGTGGCTTAGTCAGTATTTTGGATAGCATATGCCCGTCTTCATTATCCTAAGTGGTTCAGAACACTGGGACGTTAAACCCCATTTTATTTCGTTTACTGCTGAGTTATCCTTCTTATAAGTCAATTAGATAAAAAAAAGAATTACTTGACAAATGGACAATAAAGATATGATATTTGTAAGACAAAATAATAATTTCAATTGAAGAACGAAACACGATCTGTCTCGACATAATATTGGTTATTCAAAATTCGTGTCCCGAATAACAAAACACGTCCAGTCTCATTATTCGTTATTCAAAATTTGAATCCTGCATAAAAAAACGCGTACTGTTTCGTTATTCTTTAGTGGACAATGACGTATAACTAAACATGATTTAACATCACATGCCTTTAAATATACCTTCAACTGCTAGCTATATCTAATTAGTCCGGGAGCCCAGTGAGGTTTAATCAAAAGGTGTGAAGTTTGCAACACATATTTGACCCCTAGATCATTATGAAAAGACAGAGATGGTTTCTCTCCGATCTGTCGCTTTAATTCTTTACGCAGCTGTAAGTCCAGTACGCCGTCCACGAAATGGTCTCGCAGTATATGCTGCTGTGGATCCTTGCCCATTTTAGCCGCATCCACCCTATGAATCATGTCCATCAATTCACTCAAAACATAGGAAAACTCACGTAAACTTTGATGTTTTTCTTGACGCTTTGCATAAAATGTGCGTAAGAGTTCTGATGCTGAACATGTTTCACCAAACGCTTTAAGGCACCAAAAATCGCGCCTGTTTGGGATTGAGCTCGTCTCAATTTCACTTCTTCTTTTGCTTCTCCGGCAAGATGTGAATGGTCGACCTAAAAATCTCTTTGGTTCTTTACTCTTACCGACATAAACTATTGGTTTGGGTGTACCTGGTGTCGCATTAGCAGACAGGGGGGGGGGGATCCTTGGTTTAAAGAAAAACGTGGAACAGGGCGGGATGGTGTTTGCTGTAGTGATAATGTTTGTAAAAATTTGGTCTGTGCCAATTCCCGTTTCAGTCTGCTGATTTCCTCCTGATATTTATCTGAACTGGTACTGCTTTCAACAGGCGGAGAATTCTCCACCCTTTCTGCCATGTTTAGCTTTACGTCGACCGTGTTCGCAGAGCTACCTCTACAAATACGCAGTACAAGGAAGGGAAAAGATAAACAGAATCTTTTTAATTCCACAATAGTTCAGTAAAGCAAGGCATTCCTCACAATACCCACTTTTCTTTCCAAAATCTCGAATTCTATGCATCTACATCAGCTCTTAGCTGCTGTACGGGTAATGGGAAACAACAAACAGTAGCGTCAATCACAATATGTTGTAACCAACATGGGGTGCACACCATCAACATACAACTGAAAATTTGTCAAATATCTAGTCTTCTTCCCTTTTCTTTTATGAGACTTTAACACATCATTAGAAAATGCCAATGTCGATTCATTGAGTGCCGAATTCAACAATTTAATTTCATTATTAATGTTCGAAATATATTGTGACACGGCTGTGTCATCTGTCGTAAATGTTTTACTTATATTATGTCCTTTAGAAAGATTAAACTGTACGGCTGACACCGGCGGAACTTTTGTCCGGGAATTTGGGAATTGATTTACTAGGTCTATTGCTCTACGGTATTGTCTGAAAACACCCGAAACCGTATCAGCACTTTGGGGTGGTGCGTAAATAAATCGGCCAGATTTATAGGTGACGTCACAAGTGCGAAGCCAAATATAAATTAACAGCGACACGTGTCGCCGTAGTTAAACCTTTGATCTTCGAATTTCTTATAATAATCTTTATTCCAATCTCACAATGAGACATATGAATACAATTTACAAAAATAGGTTGCCATGCAACGAAACATACGCCCACACAGCAGCCAAATCGTCCGGGCAGTCAACAAGAGTTGTTGCATATTAAGGAATTATCAGAAAATCATTAGAATTTGTTTAGTTTTTATAATCAAACGTTTTTTTTTTAAATCAGATAAAAATTGTGACCTCCAGAGGCACACTGAAAAAAAACTTGTGTTGGGTCACAACACAAGTACTTGTGTTAAAATTATTCAACACAAACTTGTGTTGTTTTGCATTGCATCAACACAAACTTGTGTTCTTCTTAATGCTTTAACACAAACTTGTGTTGATTTATAAAATCTTGTGTTTTTGTCATAAAATTAACACAAGTAATGTGTATACTATCGTCAATAAATATTTTGTGTTTTTAATTTTAAAAATAAAACTCCGTAGAAAGTCTTAATTGTGGGGTCCACAAGTTATAAAAAGGGTATTTTTATTACACAGAAAATATAGCCAGACAGACTTGAATGTTAATTGGTGTTTAGATGTCTGTAGTTAAAACAAAGTTGTTGATTTTTTTATTGGCCCAATAAACTGGTAGATTAAAGGAAAACCTAATACACCTGGTGAGCATTCCGGTGTGGTTTTAACAATTGACTCCAAACGCGTTGACAAGAAAATGGGTAAAACTCTTTTGTAATGTAATTTGTTAATAAAATCAACGTAATCTATTAAGCTACATTTTCCTCGGTGGAAGCGGACGTTAAATAAACCGATTTCACACACAAACATTTACCATTAACAGCGTGAACCGCGTGCTGAAATGATTTTTGAGCAGTGATGTATTGGTCACCACAGAGAATACAAGAACTCAGGTTTGTAAATATTTATAAAAAAAAAATACCATGTATTTATTTCTTTAGCATCGATATTGTTTCTTTGTATATATTAGTATTTCGTTTCCTTTTAAAAAAATCCAACCATTCCCCCGGAATTATATACGGTCATACTTTTCTTTCCGTATCGCCTTGCTCGTACTTGTAGCAAAAAAACTGACAGTCGCAAAATTCATTAAAATGGCTTATAATACTAAGGCAGTGATCCATGGTGAATACCGATTAAGATTAAGCGGATTATCATCGCAGTAATTCACTTCGCGCGCGCAGATTACTCATCGGAAATGAGGACGGAGATTCGCGCATGCGCGGTGATAATTTGTCATTTACAATGGCGGGGACCGTGAAAAAACTATTTTGGCATGATAATATTGTTGAATCTGTCTCATTTTTCTGATATCTTGCTTAATGAAAATTAGTTGTTCGGTGCCACGATACGTTACAGAACCACACTGAACCAGAAACGACTCGAGTTGAGCCAGTAGGTAAGAATCTGTTATAAAATAATACCTTGGGCGGTTGGATTGGTATTAGGATTGACGGCCATCTTGCTTGATAACTTGATTCTTGTTTCATGTTTTTTTGTTGTTTTTCTTTTATAAAAAACATTTTGGCAAGAGTAGACATAAACCCGGGCACGGACTAGAAAATAACTTTTTACACTGTTGTGTTTGTTGAAATGTAATCTAATTTATGTTTAAAAAAAAAAGATCCTCTTTAATCAAATATTTTGCACACACAATCCGCCCAACCCCTGTGTAATTATTTCACTGATTCAGTCAATAAAAATAATAGAATGAGTCTTTGGAAGTTTCTCTTTAGTTTCATTTTATTTTTCAGTCAATGCTGCTATGTGACTCTTTCCACCTACCAGCTTTTAAGCCATAATTGAGAATTTACCAAGTACTCCAAAAAGAAAAACTGGTAACAATTTGAATTTCATTTAATCTTTATAATTTAAATTTTCTTCTTTTTTTTGTTTACCAATGTCCTACAATTATAAGTGTATGTGAAGACACAATCCCACATTAAGTATTTTATATGGCACTTGTATGCAACAGAGAGAGAGAGAGGGATTGACATAAAAAAGGCCTATATGTACTTGTTTTTGCCGAATCAAGTAGTCCAAGTTATTCTATGTCCTACTCGAGTTCCTACATGCATAGGCTACCGGTAAGCAACTACAACGATTAGCCGACTTCCGTTTTATTGCCTCATTCAACTACATGTATTCAAAATTGTTTTATTGTGCAATATTAATTCTGCATGAACCCAGCTTTGTTGTAGACGGGTCCTTATCTACTTACTACTGGCTCTAGGTCGTTTTGGGACTAAGGTATGGTTAGATTGAATATGAATAATTCGCTGGCGCGTTTGGGTATTTAGCAAAAAGAGGAAACCGTAGAACCCACAGAAAATTCAAGAAGTTGGACAGCCGATAGCACAACATTTTGGTCCAACGTCATTTCGGACTAAACACAGCCGATCTGTTGGACTCGGTATGACGACTTTTTCGGATTTACTTGCCAAATTTTCGGACTCCTGAAAACTGTTTTGAATTGCTCTATTTCTGATAAATTCACCAGCAACTTTTTTTTATATATACATAGTACATAATATATAAAAATAAAGAAAACATTCTTTTCGTAAACATTCAAAATGTACGTGCGTGATCAAGGTGCTGTATATTGATGGTGAGCGGTAAATTTTACCTGCATTTTTTATAAAAAAATCGTTTTTGGCTTATTATAAATTGATTTGACAGTCGTGTTCAATCTTTCCTTTCAACTTATTCCCGAGTCCGAAATGTAACCCACCCAAGTCCGAAATATCACCTACCGCAGTCCGAAACATTGAGACTGTAGTCCGAAATAATGACATGTAATTGGACAGACGACACGACTCCTTGACATCGAAACCATGCCATGTTCATGTATTAAACCACTAGTAGACCATTCACCCCACCCTGTATCGAAAAAAAACATGGCTTATGAAGATATTTGCTAGTCTTACTAGGAAAAAAATACTGGATTACCTGTAAGGAAAGGGGTGTTAGTCCTACAGTTCAGCCACGACTGGTCTAATTCAGTGTGCTAAGTAAACATTTTGCCTGGACATTATACAATGGCACTATGGCCTACTCTCATATTAAATTCCAACTGCCAATGGAACTTTTATTTGTACGCCAATGTGTAGATTGGACGTCCGGGGAAACAATGCTACAAAATACGGATGAGCTTTCTCGTTCAACACCAGGAGGTAACCTGCGGTCTCCAGACTAGCACTTAACTCACTCAGTCACCATGGCCATCTTCTAATTACTGCGACAATTAACTCATGTGACAAACAAAGATTATTAAAATAGCTTTTTACGACTTAGGTAGTTCCTTGAGATTACAACTTTTGATACGTATAGATACATTAGTTTCAATTTCATATCACAGAGTTTGTGAAATGAAACGAAACCGGGTACAACATCCTACTGTTCTGCTCCTAACCTGGGCTAATGAAGACAGGCATATGCCATACAGTGTGCTGTGAGGGAAATTTTGCCCGGGAAGCAACTCTAAGGCCTACTCTTATATTGAATTCTAACTGCCAATGGGTCTTTTACGTGTACACGAGGCCTCAGTTTTCCTTCCCATCTAAACGGCTAGACAACTGTCCTTGTCAGGCCTTCCGTCCTGCATCAGTGGATGAACTCTCTCGGCCAATGCAGCTATCAAACACCTGACCACCAGGCTAGCGAGCCAGCATCTTAGCCACATGATCCCTCACACAGTCTGTATATGGTAAAGTATCTTTAATAGTTAAGTACATGTCATCTATTTATTTTTTCAGTTTCAATAAGGGGTGCATATGAAAATCACCCAGAAAAAGATCATACAATAAAAGAAATTAAAAAAGAAAAAAAATGGAAGAAGAAATGACTGAATGAATGATGATAGAGCAGCTTGTTCTTGGTGGGTAACTATTCAATTCTAGTACATTATAAAGCCTTCAAATGCACAAATTTGTAAAATATAAATAATATCATATTAAATTACTGTATACAATACTGTATTCACACTTGTCTTAGTGGAGCAGGGGATCATGTGGCTAGGTGGGTAAGACTCTGACTCTCTAGCCTGCAGATCAGGTGTTCGATTCCTGCATTGGCCAAGAAAATTCATCCAGATTTTCCGGCGTGGTTTTACCCTCGTCAGTGATTCAGGACGGAGGGTCTGACAAGGACAGCTGTCGAGACGTTCCGATGGGACAAAAAACCGAGGTCCCGTGTACACATTGGCATGCACAGCAAAATTTCCCTCATAGCACACTGTATGGCGTATGCCCGTCTTCATAAGCC
This sequence comes from Patella ulyssiponensis, assembly GCA_963678685.1. Taxonomy (NCBI): domain Eukaryota; kingdom Metazoa; phylum Mollusca; class Gastropoda; family Patellidae; genus Patella; species Patella ulyssiponensis. The sequence goes on from OY783230.1 coordinate 77,269,589, forward strand.
GAGTTTAGAAGCAAAACAGTAAGACAATAAACCCATTTATATTGTCATTTTTTCAAGAGTTTTGTTCTGGCTTCTTACCCATTGAGGCTTAATCATCTGCCTAGGTCTGTGACTAAAAAAGGCACAATAAGTATTATGCAAAGTTGAAACAAAATAGAAACCCCACATGTGGCAAAATGAATTGTTTATTTAAACATTCTGAACCATAGAAAGTATTTTTATTGCCTACTATAATAATGTATAATATTTCTTTTCAGACTGGAGAGTATTTGATGTACGATTCCAGCAACAAGAGAACTCAACCATATACCTTTTGAATATTAAGCCATCAAATTGTTTTATAATTTTGAAAAAGAATGTAGTGATTATAAAAGCTAATAGGTCATCCGTTGCATTTGATCTGATTTTATTTTTGTTTTTAATGTTAAATATCCTTTGGAAAAAACAATTATGTTGTAATTCTCTCCAGAAATTTGTGTAAAATATAGAATGTAAAGTGACTTTTAAATCACTCAGATTTGGTCGTCAATCATGAAGTATTATATAGGGCACTCTGGTACATTAAGGTGACTTTCCCTTGCTTATTAAATGAAGGGGGGGGGGGTGGGACGTGCATGCTGTATCATAAGGTCCGTCATTAAGTCAACTAACGTAGTTGCGATTCCCCCTGTGTTCATGATAATGAGTAGGGTCGCATGACTAACCTTATCAGTTTTCTCCGGGTCGTCCGGTTTCCTCTCACTACTCACTGCTAAAGACCCTACTTGCAAGCTAATTCTTAAAACATAATTGAACCATATGTTAGTCCTGAAATAATTAGTTGTCGAGTGGACATTATACCCCATTTCTCTCTCTCTCTCTCTTTAAAAGCTGAAAAGGGGTTTAACATCCTACTTTTCTTTAAGGGGCCGGGGTATGGCCGAAAGGTTAGTGTTCGCGCTGTATTATACGGCCTGCCATTCTGGCCTGGTTTCGAATCCCCGGTTGTACGTGCCAAGGAGTAGGGTCGCCTGTCCAACCTCGTGGGTTTTCTCCGGGTACCCCGGCTTCCCCCCACTGCTAAAGACCCCTACACACAAGCGAATTATTGAAATAAAATTAAACCATATGTTAGTCCCGAAATGACCTAGTTTGTGTCAAGTGGCCGTTTAACACCATTTCTCTCTCTCTCCCTACTTTTCTTTGTTATGTAGGCCAACATGGCTCCCCCTTGCTTATGACTTGTATAGAAATATTTTGTACATGCCTCTTATATTTCATTTGTAAGTAGTTTTTCAGTTTTTGTGCATAATTTACTAGTATGTCTTTAATGCTTGTTTTGACTGGTATGTAATTTAGATATACAATGTATGTAAATCCTATTTTAGGGGGCATGGAGTAGGAATATTGTGTACATAGCGTTTAAATTATTATTTCTTTTTTAAGAAGGTAACTTAAAAAAAAAAAATTGGTGGGGATGGGGGGAATAAATTATTATTATATAACACAATTTTATTAGCATTGGAATTAACTTTGTTTATTTGTATTCCAAATGTCTCCGTGCTTGTTTTGAGATTTTTTTTTCAATTTAAATAACTATGCTTATTTTATGGTTTCTTTATTTTTTATTTTTATTTTTATTTTTTTTTATTTTTTTATTTTCTGTGGAGGGGGGGGGGGCATTATATACCACAATTTTATTAGTATTGGATTTTCTTTGTTTTTATTATCCATCAAAATGTCTGTCTAGTTTTGATTTGGCATTAATTTAATTGTTCATATAATTTTATGAATAAATGATAATTCATAAAAATGATAATTTTATGAATAAATGATAATTTTATGAATAAATAGTAATTTTATGAATAAATAGTAATTTTATGAATAAATAGTAATTTTATGAATAAATAGTAATTTTATGAATAAATAGTAATTTTATGAATAAATAATAATTGGTGTAATTTTATGAATAAGTAATAATTGGTTTTATTTTATGAATAAATAATAATTGGTGTAATTTTATGAATAAATAATAATTGGTGTAATTTTATAAATAAATAATAATTTTATGAATAAATATAAATTCGATGAACTAAATTTGTGTCATGTCATTTATCAAACATTACATTTAAAACAGAATAAAAGGAGGGTCTGTTGGTTATACACAAGTTTGTATGAAACAACACAAGTTTCAGAAATTTCAACACAAGTTTCAGAAATTTCAACACAAGTTTCAGAAATTTCAACACAAGTTTCAGAAATTCCAACACAAGTTTCAGAAATTCCAACACAAGTTTTAGAAATTTTAACACAAGTATTGTGTAGATTTTCACACAAGTTTCAACACAAGTTTGTGTTGTTTGATCAATTTTAACACAAGTCTTGTGTTGTTTGATCAATTTTAACACAAGTATTGTGTTGTTTCGACATTTAACACAAGTTTGTGTTGTTTCAACACAAGTTTGTGTTGTTAAATAGTAACACCCAACTTGTGTTGAAAACAACACAAGTTTGTGTTGTTTCAACACAAGTTTTTTTTCAGTGCACAACAAGCTAAAAAGAGTGATTTTTCGTACAATCAGGGGACATAATTCAGGAGTAATGACCCGATGGGCGCAAATATCGAAAGGAACCAAGATCTTTGGGTTATAAACATACATGTCGAGTTTCATCAAAATCGATTCAAAATTGTGACCTCTATAGGGTCCACAACCTTGATATAACATATTTTCACACTATTCGTGTACAAATGGCGGCCATTTTGTCCGTCAATTCTAGTCCGATTTTCACGTAATTCAAACTCTCTCTTCATTACCATGTAACGATGATATAGTTAAACGTTTTTTTAAATCGGATAATAATTTTGACCTCCAGAGGGACCAAAAGCGAACAAAAGCGATTTTTCGGAAAATCCGGGGACATAATTCAGGAAGTTATGATCCAATGGGCGCAAATATCGAAAGGAACCAAGATCTTTGGGTTATAAACATACATGTCAAGTTTCATCAAAATCGGTTCAAAATTGTGACCTCTATAAGGTCCACAACCTTTATATAAGATATTTTCACACTATTCGCGTACAAACGGCGGCCATTTTGTCCGTCAATTTTGGTCCGATTTTCACAAAATTTATGCTCAACCTTCATAACCATGAAATGGTGATATAATCAAACGGTTTTTTAAATCGGATAACAATTTTGACCTCCAGAGGGACCACAAGCTAAAAAGGGCGATTTTTTTGGACAATCAGGGGCCATAATTCAGGAAGTTACGATCCGATGGGCGCAAATATCGAAAGGAACCAAGATCTTTGGGTTATAAACATACATGTCAAGTTTCATCAAAATTGATTTAAAATTGTGACCTGTATAAGGTCCACAACCTTGATATAACATATTTTCACACTATTCGCGTACAAACGGCGGCCATTTTGTCCGTCAATTTTGGTCCGATTTTCACGAAATTCGAAATCAACCTTCATAACCATGTAACGGTGATATAATCAAACGTTTTTTAAATCGGATAACAATTTTGACCTCCAGAGGGACCACAAGCTAAAAAGGGCAATTTTTCAGACGATCAGGGGCCATAATTCAGGAAGTTACGATCCGATGGGCGCAAATATCGAAAGGAACCAAGATCTTTCGGTTATAAACATACATGTCACGTTTCATCCAAATCGGTTCAAAATTGTGACCTCTATAAGGTCCACAACCTTGATATAACATTTTCACACTATTCGCGTACAAATGGCGGCCATTTTGTCCGTCAATTTTGGTCCGATTTTCATGAAATTCGAACTCAACCTTCATAACCATCGAACGGTGATATAATCAAACGTTTTTTTAAATCGGATAACAATTTTGACCTCCAGAGAGACCACAAGCTAAAAAGGCGATTTTTCGGACAATCAGGGGCCATAATTCAGGAAGTTACGATCCGATTGGCGCAAATATCGAAAGGAACCAAGATCTTTGGGTTATAAACATGCATTTCAAGTTTCATCCAAATCGGTTCAAAATTGTGACCTCTACACTGTTCACAACCTTGATAAACCATATTTTCACACTATTCGCGTACAAATGGCGGCCATTTTGTCCGTCAATTTTGGTCCGATTTTCACGAAATTCGAACTCAACCTTCATAACCATGGAACGGTGATATAATCAAACGGTTTTTTAAATCGGATAACAATTTTGACCTCCAGAGGGACCACAAGCTAAAAAGGGCGATTTTTCGGACAATCAGGGGCTATAATTCAGGAAGTTACGATCCAATTGGCGCAAATATCGAAAGGAACCAAGATCTTTGGTTTATAAACATGCATTTCAAGTTTCACCCAAATCGGTTCAAAATTGTGACCTCTACACTGTTCACAAGCTAAAAAACGTGATTTTTCGTACAATCAGGGGCCATAACCCATGAAGTTACCGTTCGATACATGCCAATATCGAAAGGAACCGAGATCTTAGGGTGATAAACCTATATTTTAAGTTTCATTGAAATCGGATAAAAATTGTGACCTGTAGACTGTTCACAAACAATTGTGGACGGACGGACGGACGGACGAACAGGGGCGACGACAATATACGTCCACATGAAAATGTGGGCGTATAAAAATCAATCATACAATCAATGGCAGGGTTTTGGACAATACGTAACATTCATATATATTTATTTACAATCGACAATTCATTTACGCTTATTTGTATATCATATAAGTTATATCGACATTGGACAGTTCATTTAAACTTGTTCACAATAATATAAATTTCTGTTTAACTGAGTTATCTATATTAGACAGTTCCTTTGAACTTATTTACAATAACTGATATCAATTTACATAGGTTTTCTAACTCGGCACCATGACAATTAAAAGTTCGTACATCTTTACATAGGAAGGATGATGATGATAATAAGTTTTTAAATATTTTATCGCATATTTCGTTAACCGAACAAAGGTCACATATTCGATTTTCTCTGGGGATTTGTAAAAGCACTCCAGACTCGATCGGTAGTCTATGACTTCGACATCTAAATCTAACAAAATAGCGTCTATATTCTACAGGTAAGGCAGTTATATATTCTTCATGCTTGTGAGTAGATTTAAACAGGCAGTAATTAGCACATTTATTCGAGGTATTAATAGAACTATGCCAATCCTGCAAATATTGATCCCTTAGTCTTAATAATAAACATTGTTTTAACCATTTACCGTTAATATTACAGGCTTGGATATTGTAGGCTTGGATTTCTATTCAATCCTCTAGGCGACGCCAAATATGACCAAGTTTATTTGTCTTTAAACGATCTTTATTCACCACGGTTACAGAACAGAGATTTGACAGCCCAGAGCAATGCTGTTGACTGTTGGCTCTCGTTCCCCGCTCTCTCACTGACTCGCTCACTGTATTCAGTCAGACCACTACTAGCTGTGCTATAAATAGATCTCGTGCAAGCACGCAAGCAACACAGCACGTAGACACAATTAAAGGGACAATACATGCAGGATTTTCAGACTTTGGGCGAAACGTTAAAATTTTATCTGAATAAAACTTGAATATAATTCTCTTTGATTATTTCATTTCTTGTTTGTTGTGTTCCGATTCTAATTCTGATACTTGTCAAATTATATAAAACGTGAAATATACAAGAAATCAACAAGGCTTTTCAAGTATTGATCAGACATTTCAGCTAAGCTTATCAAGTATTTACCTAAACGGGTGTTGTACTTTTAGCGGGCTGAGAGGGGGGATTGGAACACCCGGAGAAAATCCACGAGGTTGGAGAAGCAATCATACTCCATGTCACGTTCCTACAAGCGAGGAACCGTACCCTTGCCACGTGACTGAATGACAGACCGCTTATTTTTTTATTTTGGTAATATTGCATATTAATTGCCAAGAATCTTTAATTATGTCTAGGCACCCGGGCCTACTCTTTGTTTTCGAATTTCGGGGATCACATGGCTAAGTGGGTAAGACGCTAGCTCGCTAGCCTGGAGGTCGTGTGTTCGATCCCTGCATTGGCCGAGAAAGTTCATTATAGATTGACGGAAAACCGAGGTCCCGTGCACACACTGGCGTGATCGTGAACGATCCCCTGGCAGTTGGAATTTGATATAAAAGTAGGCCGTTGGACCTTTGCCCGGGCAAAATTTCCCCATCGCACACTGTGTGGCCCTGGTTAGGTGCAGAAGAGTAGGACGTTAAACCCCATTTCATTACATTTTATTTCATTTTTTTTCGAATTCCAAATGCCAAGGTTTCTTGTACGTACACGTGACCTGGATTATTCGTCAGATCGGACCGACTGTACGTTGTCCTGCAGAACGGACAAGTGGAATTCAACCTAGAAAACCACGATGAATTTTCTCGGTCAAAACCGGTATGTGCACAACGCAAAAAATACTATTTCAAATTTTATTGTTTTATAAAATGAAATAAACGCGAATACCAAATGATGGAATAACATTAGTTCTCAGTAAATATAAATGTTCATGGTGTTTAAGGAAATGTGATGAGGCTGAGATGCAAATTTTTGTAGCATACTGCAATTCCAGCTTATCATGTCTGTTGTGTAAAGAGGGCTCATGCGCCTCGACGTATAATAATGCGCTTGGTTATGTATGGTGTCGAGCTCTTTGAGATAAGACTCGCGGACAGACCCATACACAATGCACCCATAATCGAGTTTAGATCTTGTTAAAGCTTGATATAATCTGAGCAAGACCCTACGGCCTGCTCTCCAGTCAGTGTTTGATAAGACTCTCAATATGTTGAGGGCTTTCAGACTTTTCTTCTTAAGGGTTTTGATATGAGGGCTTTCAGACATTTTTTATCGTCAATTGGAATGGGGATTCCATTCAGTGTAAGCCCCGGATGATGATGTAAACTTCTTAGTTGACAAAAGTGCATACAAACAATCTTGGTTTTCGAAAATCGAAATTCATTGTCAGTTACCAGGCCCGTAGCAAGCGCGGGGAGGGGGCAGCCCATTGGTGAAAACAACAGCCTTCTCAATGGGCGCCAAAGAACGCGATACGAGGCCAACAACCAACGTCTCGATTTTAGTATGGGCGCCACATACAGCCGAGTGACATTGATTGGGCGGGGGTGGGGCTTATACTGGAAAGACGCCCATAATGACATGATTGGTTGGGTGCCTTATAATGTTGGCCGCAGATAGTGCCGCCCACGACTTGATGAATTGGGCGCCCAAAACGGGATGATTTGTAAAGTGCCTCATCCCAGAGGGACGCCCATAAAGCCGAGATATAATGCTAGTGAGATTGGTAAGGCGCCCACGAATGAATTGGACGCCCCAAACCGCGAGATAATTTTCTAAATTCAAACGGCATGATTTGTGGGGTGCCTCATCCCAGATGAGCGCCCATAATATAATGTTAGTGAGAATGAATTCGGCGCCCAAAACGGCGTAATAATCTTCAAAATTAAAACGGCCTGATTTGTGGGATGCCTCTTCCCGGAGGGACGCCCATAATATAATGCTATTGAAATTAGTTAGGCGTCCACGACGGCGTGATAATCTTCAAAATTCAAACAAGTCGCAATCTAACCCGATTCCGAACTTTTCTTTTTTCTCATAAATTATTAAAGTCGTATTCCTTCTTTCAAATGTTTATAATGTTCATATCAAAATATCATATTACGCCAATATCGCAAATTAAGCTTCAAAATTGAAAGTGTCTCTCATTTTCAGGTGCAAACCCTATTTTCCAAAATTTTCGGTGGGGGGGGGCACCATAGGTATGGAAGCGTATAGGGGTCAATAGCGCTATTATGGAAGCGTATAGGGGTCAATAGTGCAATAAATACCGTGATAAATTTTAGGTTTTTTGTCAACATATTGTTATCATGGCGATGATTTTACCTGGAAAAGACAATTTTTGCTGATTTAATTGAATCAACGCGCTGTGTTGTATGTCGTCATGTCATTCCACGATCGCACTTTTGCGTTAAGATATTGCTATTCTTAAGCTTTGTCAACATATTCTATTTCATCATAATGTATGTCGATATAGTGCATGGCGATATTTTCCGAACATTGCAAAATATTTCTTGCATTGATGTCAACAAGTTCTTAAAATGACAAAAACACGGGTCACTAAACGACGAGATCTCGAGATATCTTTAGTCGTCAAAGTATTAAGATCGGTTGGTGTATTTACATTATTACGATTTTTGTCGACATGTCCAAAAACAAGAGGATAGCTGTACAGTTTATTGCTGGCACTTGCATAATAAGCCGGGTCTTTATCTCTCGAAAGATAGAAAGCATTCTGTGGAGAAAATGAAAACTGTATGTATTTAGTTTAAATTACACTTTCTTTGTCTCTTACGCCATTTTCCCCTTCGAATTATTTTAAAGCACGTCTTGGACAATTTATGTTTCCCCATACGTGAGTTTTGTCTACAGAATTCTGGATAAGAATACAATTCAGCTATATTTAAATAGCTACTGTCTTGTTACGGTGGCTAGTGGGTAAGGCGCTGGCTCGCTAGCCTGGAGGCCGAGTGATCCATCCCCTGAATTGGCCGAGAAAGTTTATCCCGATTTTCCGGCGTGGTTCCCCCTTGTCAGTGATACAGGATGGAGGGCCTGACAAAAACAGCTGTCTAGTCGTTCGAATGGGGCGAAAAACCGAGGTCCCACGTACACATTAGTGTTCACGTTAAACATCCCTTGGCAGTTGGAATTCGATATAAGAGTAGGCCGTAGTGCCGCTGTCCGGGCAAAATTTCCCTCCAAGCACACTGTATGGCGTATGCCCGTTTTCATTAGCCCAGGTCGGAGCAGAACTAGCGGGTAAGGCGCTGGCTCGCTAGCCTGGAGGTCGGGTGTTCGATCCTTGCATTGGCCGAAAAAGTTCATCCATTTCCGGCGTGGTTCCCCTTTGTCAGTGATACAGGACGGAGGGCCTGAGAAGAACAACTATCTAGTCGTTCGGATGGGACGACAAGCCGAGGTCCCGTGTATTGACATGCACGTAAAAGGTCACTTGACGGCTGGAATTCGATATAAGAGTAGGTCGTAGTGCCGCTGTTCGGGCAAAATTACCCTCATTGCACACTATGGCGTATGCCCGTCTTTATTAGCCCAGTTCTTTGCAGGACAGTGGGGCGTTAAACCCCATTTCATTTCATTTTCACGGTTTCATTGATATTTTATTGGTATCATTTCAGATCATCGTCTATCTTCTTATCACAGCTGTGGCAGCATACCCTGTATTTCAAAGGGAAAATGCAACCTTAGAGAAACTAATTAGATACAATCTGATTAAAACACAGATCCAATTTCGTTTCGTTTTTTATAGTTCAAAATTTCATTTTTACTTGTCTTTACTACTCTTGGATCTGGAGGACTTGTTATTTAATTCGTGTTCTGGTTGAAATGAGGGGTCAGCCAATCAAATGGTCTGTCGAATCGACCGTTTGACCTTTTCATGCGTGGAACTGTGGGTAGATATTACCAGCCAACGACGTCTATACTATAAACACCAGCGGATAGAAATCATAATAAAACAAAAGTGGATTTTGAAAAGCATGGCGGTCGTTAATTGGTTAATCGAATGACTGACGTTATCGGGTCAAATGTCCCGTGCTTGATACCTGACGTCATAGAACGTGAGCGTCCACTATAACTAGTTAGATCTACATGAGTGTAGGCCATCGAAAGTATAAAAAACGAAACGAAATATAGATCTATATTTTAATTAGATTGAATTAGATATTACCACGTATTATCGTACAGTATGTGTGAAATACTTGGGTTTTTGGGTTTGTGCCACAGTACATTCATAAGCATCCTAACTTTAAAGCGGATGTTAGGAAGTCTTGGCTTACGAAGAAAGAACATAAGACAAAATTTTCATACTATACTAGAAACATTTTTGCGTCTACAAAGGGAAGGTTTTATTAACGTCGTTTACAGGATTATGTGGAAACTACTTAACTAATTGACGGCTACGATAAATTAAAGCCTTATGGAATTGCTATTCACGGGACTATAGACGGATTTTCGAGAAAATGATTATGGTTGAATGCTGGACCTTCAAATAATAACCCTCGATACATCGCTAGATTCTATCTAAACTTTGTTAAGGAAACTAAGAGAATTCCTAGATGTGTAAGGTTAGATGATGGGACGGAAAACGGCATTGTTAGGGATTTACAGACTGCATTTGTTCTAAGTCAGCAAGAATCTACGGACATGCCACCTGTCTTGTGTGGACGGTCAAACGAAAATCAAAGAATCGAGAGGTTCTGGGGATCCTTAAGTCAAACCGTTTCTGAATTCTGGAGAAATTACTTCAGTGACATGCGCAGCCAATTAAACCCAATTGATATCCAATGTATTCGTTTATGTTTCCTTCCGGTAATTAAATATCAACTGATGGTTTTCCAAAGTACCTGGAATGTTCACAGGATAAGAGCTCAACGAAATTGTCAAGTGAGTGGTATCCCCAGTGTTCTGTACCACCAACTGCAAGTATATGGGTATGAAGTCAGATCTCTTCCCTTGTTGTGTAATATGGGAATTCTCCAAGAAATTATCGATGAATACAGCTTGGAATACCCATTGTATGGTTGCGAAAACGATTTCTTAGATATTCTTGAAGAGATAACTGGTGTGGACAAACATGCTTTTACTTTACCTACAAATGTGAGGGAAGCACACGAATTATAAGTTAGTCTGAAAGAGTGTTTGAATAGTTATGGTATTTAAGGTTTTCAAAGTGTATTTACTAAAGGAGTTAGTATTATTTCATTCGACTGACCAGAATAAGTAAAATGGCTACGTATTACTTGACCTATAGTTACACATATATTTTGTGGGATCGTATTTAGGACAGTATCGATTGAAGGACACATAATTTTACAATTCCCCTATAAGGGTGTAATGTAGTTTTATTTCTTTAAACATAAAATTCAGTTGTGATACCTTGACAGTGGACGTTCTTAAAGGTTGTAAATAAAAAGGGAGATTATTTTTTTTTTTTAAAAAAATGTTCTGTTATTGTTGAATTATTCGGTTCCCTGTATAGAGTTGTTTTATTTCATATCTGCAAACGAACAAATTTCCTGTAATCCACTTCACCGACACCTCACGGAACTGTGAGTAATCCACTTGTAACATAACTATTGATTGGTTAATCAAATATCTGACATCATAGGGTAAAAAATTGCTAGTATGTCCCCTAACACGACCTTTTACTACAACTTGTTACATCTTCATGTAGTGTAGGCCATCAAAATTATATACTCTTCAAACAAAGAAACACACAACCCCTTTTTCATCATTTTTTTATTTAAACGAAGTCGTTCTTTCCATAAATCTTACTTGTTTCAATGTCATTATGTAAGGATAAAAGAAATTCATTATTGGTTTTAAATGTAGTGTCACTTATGGTGACTGGTAATCCTTTTTGTCGAAATTTGTTATCGCTTGATTGCACCAAGAAACATTAATTTAACAACTTCACGAGCTTTTTGCATGGAACCTAAATCTAAGGCCTTTAAAATCCCGGGGTTCTCGGTTTCCTAATCAGTTGCACATGCAAACACTCAACGAAGCAAGTGATGCCACATCTGAACGAAGACCAACGCAACAGCGCTATTGGTCGATTACAAGCAGGTGAATCCAAGACAGATGTAACTAGGCTGCGGAATGTTTCCCTTAATTCCATTTCTCGCCTTTGGGATAGGTACCGACAGCGAAGTTCAACACGTGACCGCCCAAGCTCAGGCCAAACAAGAGTGACCCCACCTGCCCTGGATAGTCACTTCCGGTTACGTCATTGGCGTAAATGGTTTTCAACAGCGACCTCTACTGCAGCAGCAATTCCCGGACTGCGTAGAATCTCTTACCAGACAGTCCGTAAACGCCTACGTGAAACCGAATAACGAGGCAGACGTCCCCGTTAGAGCTTCTGTTTTTGAAATACGCCGACACCATGAAATCCAACTTTAATGGGTGCAGACACTGAGGGTATGGCCATAGCAACACTTTAAAGCAGTTTGGTTCAGCGACGTGTCGCGGTTCTTGTTGCAACAAGGCGATGGTAGAGCGAGGATATACCGACGACGAAATGTACCTTTGCGTTTCTTTTTTGGGAGAGTATATAATAAATTTTGAGAATTATACAGCCACAAAGGCATTTCTTCCTGCATTCAAACCCCCGAATACAGTTCCTGGAAATTAGACCAATTGCTTATAGAATTGTGCCCATCTGAAATGCAATCACCCAATCAATCGATCAGACTGTTGCAGCTGCATTTCCCGGCCAAATAATAACAATCCCCAGAAATATGTTGTTTATCAAGCAGAGTACAGCCTTCTCTTACAGTGGCACCAGAAATGGTTTATTACATTGATTATAATTGTGTTAAATTTTAATCCAAAGAGATTTCGACTCCTTATATGCCGTCGCCCATGTCTGCACATGTCACGGTGTGTGTTTTTGTGTGTGAGTCGCCTATGTAGGGCAGAATTTTTTATGGAATGTCTCGAAACTTTGCAAACGTATTCCTTTTTGAACACGTTCATTTATTTCCATTCAGCTATGTCAAAAAATATGCCTCACTCATATGAAATTGGGCTTTAAATTTATCACTACAACTGTTTTAACTTTATTAGCAGAATTTTTTAAATAAATACAACTAAACTGAGAAAGAAACCGTATTAATTTGCGATTTCCAATCGTCCTCCACTTGTCCAGGGGGGTTGGGATGGCCTAGTGGTCTAGAGTGCCGCACTTCGATCTCTAGCTGGCCGGTCACCTCTGCCTTGCGGCTGTGGTTTCGATCCCTGGTGTGAGCGTATGTGGCATGGAGATAGGGGCGCCGTCTCAACCTCGTGGTTTTTTTTGCCTTTTATGGGTGTTTAAAATGACTTACATTCATATTTTTAACATTGCATTGTAATTTCTAATCAATTATATTCGTCGAAATGTGTGAGCAGTCCATACTTCAAAAAAAAGAGAGGAATGGAGTTTAACGTGCACGCGACTTAAACTGGGCCATTTCGGGACTATAATGTATGGTACAATTCTATTTCAATGATTCGCTTGCACATAGGGGGTCTTTAGCAGTGGACGGAAACCGGACGACACGATGAAAACCCCTGAGGTTGGTCAGGTGACCCTACGCTTTGTCACGTACTACGATTATCCCCAGTATGCCTGTTCCTTTGTTAAGGGATTAACTAACAATTAACGATGGGGATTAAATAGGATTAATTAAGGGTGTACCAAAGGATTAAAACAGTTCATTGAAAGGCAGTTCAATTCAATATTTTATTCAATTTCACATCCAATCTTTTTACAGATTATTATAAATAATACAATTTTTGGTAATGTACAAGCAGTATCGGTAATCAACCAGTAATGTAAAATACATTTGTACAAGTTATCATTTAAACATTTGTTTTAACCATTATTCATCCACTTACAAACATTTTCCTGTAAGATATACATTATCAATCATCCTAGAATGAAATATTACAAGCCCTCTAAGTGGGAGACAGCATCCCCGTACTGGTTGACGGTGTAGTGTCCTTCATGGAGGCGCCCCATCTCAGTCACCAGTCTCTCTTCCAGCTGCCGATACACAGTTCATGTGCCATATGACGAACAGGAATTCAGCACCGACATAAGTTTTAATAATAAATTGCTCATTATCATGATAAATATGATGAACACAGTTCACATGCCATATGAATAACACAGTTCACTTGACAATGAAACCGGCCTACTTGATAAAGCCAATGAGGGTCGTTAAGCATAATCCGATTTTAATCCAGGGATTAGAACTGGCATATCAGGGTGACCCCGTCCCAGACCCCTAGGAGCAGAGATCCACGCTCAATTTTAGCATGTTTCAGTTTGTCGCCTATAAGCCACGTTTTTAGTGGATTGTCTTGAAGTTTTGCATACTTATTCCTTATAACCTAAGAATGATCGCTACTGTTTTTTGTGCACGACCAACCCCCAGGTGTAGAGACACGCCTATTTCTTCTTTGTGTGTCTCTGTGTGTCAAGAAAACGTTTCATTCTTATTCCTTATACCTTATATTTGATGCATGTCCGACCCCGGGGGTATAGCAACTCCATTTTTATGCTTATCTCCCAAGGGCCGCAATTTTGAATGGGTATTCAAGGGGCCGGACATGCACCAAAAGTTCAGAATTGCAGCCAGTGGACGATAACACTAAAATCTGGCGTTGCTGTGCCCCTGGGGTCGAGCATGCACCACAAACAATAGGAAACATCATTAGGGTATAAGGAATAAGACCATGCGTTACGAATTGCGGCCTGTAGTTTTAAAGTGTTCGGTGATAGTGTAACAACAAATTACTTTACTTCAACTTTCTAAGCAGACCAAACAAGTTTTCCCCTGTGTTTGAAAGCAATATTAAATTAAAAAGGATACTCCCTGTAGCCAAATGAGTCTTTGTTCTTATTCTACATTATAAGCTGCTCTATAATGACAAAAATCTGTCTGTCAAAGCCCAATATTCCAAATAATAGCATATTTGTAATCTACGTAAAAAGTCACTTTAAATAGACATGTTTGAGCAGTGTAGGTCATTTCAAAGTTATTTTAAAATCAACATGAAAAGTCAATAATTTGGATAACAACCAATAAAACTTCATCTTCGCACAGATTTCAAGTGCCAATAAAAAATATAAGCCACCAAATACACAAGATGGGCTTTAATGTATGTTATAGTAGGGTAATTGAAGTTTCATTCTCAAACGTTTTCAGAATTATAACCTCAGTCCTACATTGCCGAAATTTAAGGTGAAAATGGGTATATTGTGTACGTTTTCAGTGTGCAGTGAATGTCGAGACTGAATATTTGGGAAAGTATATATCCCATCTACTCAGATTTTTTTTTTGTAAATTGATAAAAGTTCAACTGACATTAACATACCAATTTCGAAGGTTGTGTATGCAATAGTGATTTTACCAGTGGCCGTGGAAATTCGGAAAATTGCGCGTGATGCTAAATTCATAACCTACTCCACAAGTTGTCTTAGATTACAAAATTA
The DNA here is from genome assembly GCA_963678685.1 of Patella ulyssiponensis. Classification (NCBI taxonomy): domain Eukaryota; kingdom Metazoa; phylum Mollusca; class Gastropoda; family Patellidae; genus Patella; species Patella ulyssiponensis. The sequence goes on from OY783230.1 coordinate 77,284,644, forward strand.
GAGAGTTCTACTCCTATCATAAATGAGAAAATTTTTTACTGAATTTATGATCCGTTTCAGTACCGCGCTCGTTTTTATAACTGATCTGAAGTTAGAGTCAAAGCGGAAACAATTGAATGTAAATCAGTTTATATACATTTGAATTACATTATTTTCGTTGCGACCCATTTGGGTCAATTTCTAGGTCCCGGCGCCGTGGTTAAGGAGGGGGCGGGTCGGAGCCAGAGCTGGTGTGTAGGAGAGGGCAGGGTGGAACCATGTGTGTTGGTTTGGAGTGGGGATATGACAATGGACAGAAAAATGCGAAGCGTGAAAATGTTTGGGAATTATTATGTTAAAAACTCTAGCAGACAGTAAACGTATAGAGACAGTTCCCAACAATCGGGGAGGGCGGGTGCTCCCTGGGATCCAATGGAAACCTAATAATTTCTCATGATCTACTTTCAATGTCGGTGAAGTGGATATCAGGAAATTTGTTCGTTTGCAGATATGAAATAGAACAATTCTATACAGAGAACCGAATAATTCAACAACAACAGAACATTTTTTTTAAAATAATAATCTTCTTATTTATTTACAACCTTTAAGAACGTCCACTGTCAAGATATCACAATTGAATTATATGTTTAAAGAAATAAAACCACATTACACCATTAAAGGGGAATTGTAAAATTATGTGTCCTTCAATCGATACTGTCCTGAATACGATCCCACAAAATATATGTGTAACTATAGGTCAAGTAATACGTAGCCATTTTACTTATTCTGGTCAGTCAGTCGATTCAAACAATACTAACTCCTTTAGTAAATACTCCTTGAAAACCTTAAATACCATAACTATTCAAACACTCTTTCAGACTAACCTATAATTCGCGTGCTTCCCTCACATTTGTAGGTAAAGTAAAAGCATGTTTGTCCACACCAGTTATCTCTTCAAGAATATCTAAGAAATCGTTTTCGCAACCATACAATGGGTATTCCAAGCTGTATTCATCGATAATTTCTTGGAGAATTCCCATATTACACGACAAGGAAAGAGATCGGTCTTCATACCCAGATACTTGCAGTTGGTGGTACAGAACACTGGGGATACCACTCACTTGACAATTTCGTTGAGCTCTTATCCTGTGAACATTCCAGGTACTTTGGAAAACCATCAGTTGATATTTAATTACCGGAAGGAAACATAAACGAATACATTGGATATCAATTGGGTTTAATTGGTCTAGTTCCCCAGAACTTCGCATGTCACTGAAGTAATTTCTCCAGAATTCAGAAACGGTTTGACTTAAGGATCCCCAGAACCTCTCGATTCTTTGATTTCCGTTTGACCGTCCACACAAGAAAGGTGGCATGTCCGTAGATTCTTGCTGACTTAGAACAAACGCAGTCTGTAAATCCCTAACAATGCCGTTTCCCGCCCCATCATCTAACCTTACACATCTAGGAATTCTCTTAGTTTCCTTAAAAAAGTTTAGAGAGAATCTATCGATGTATCGAGGGTTATTATTTGAAGGTCCAGCATTCAACCATAATAATTTTCTCGAAAATCCGTCTATAGTCCCGTGAATAGCTTTAATTTATCGTAGCCGTCAATTAGTTAAGTAGTTTCCACATAATCCTGTAAACGACGTTAATAAAACCTTCCCTTTGTAGACGCAAAAATGTTTCTAGTATAGTATGAAAATTTTGTCTTGTGTTCTTTCTTCGTAAGCCAAGACTTCCTAACATCCGCTTTAAAGTTGAGATGCTTATGAATGTACTGTGGCATAAACCCAAAAACCCAAGTATTTCACACATACTGTACGATAATCCGTGGTAATATCTAATTAGTTTCTCTGAGGTTGCATTTTCCCTTTGAAATACAGGGTATGCTGCCACAGCTGTGATAAGAAGATAGACGATGATCTGAAATGATACCAATAAAATATCAATGAAACCGTGAAAATGAAATGAAATGGGGTTTAACGCCCCACTGTCCTGCAAAGAACTGGGCTAATAAAGACGGGCATACGCCATAGTGTGCAATGAGGGTAATTTTGCCCGAACAGCGGCACTACGACCTACTCTTATATCGAATTCCAGCCGTCAAGTGATCTTTTACGTGCATGTCAATACACGGGACCTCGGCTTGTCGTCCCATCCGTACGACTAGATAGTTGTTCTTCTCAGGCCCTCCGTCCTGTATCACTGACAAAGGGGAACCACGCCGGAAATGGATGAACTTTTTCGGCCAATGCAAGGATCGAACACCCGACCTCCGGGCTAGCGAGCCAGCGCCTTACCCGCTAGTTCTGCTCCGACCTGGGCTAATGAAAACGGGCATACGCCATACAGTGTGCTTGGAGGGAAATTTTGCCCGGACAGCGGCACTACGGCCTACTCTTATATCGAATTCCAACTGCCAATTTGTACGTGGGACCTCGGTTTTTCGCTCCATTCGAACGACTAGACAGCTGTTTTTGTCAGGCCCTCCATCCTGTATCACTGACAAGAGGGAACCACGCCGGAAAATCGGGATAAACTTTCTCGGCCAATTCAGGGGATGGATCACTCGGCCTCCAGGCTAGCGAGCCAGCGCCTTACCCACTAGCCACCGTAACAAGACAGTAGCTATTTAAATATAGCTGAATTGTATTCTTATCCAGAATTCTGTAGACAAAACTAACGTATGGGGAAACATAAATTGTCCAAGACGTGCTTTAAAATAATTCGAAGGGGAAAGTGGCGTAAGAGACAAAGAAAGTGTAATTTAAACTAAATACATACAGTTTTCATTTTCTCCACAGAATGCTTTCTATCTTTCGAGAGATAAAGACCCGGCTTATTATGCAACTGCCAGCAATAAACTGTATAGCTATCCTCTTGTTTTTGGACATGTCGACAAAAATCGTAATAATGTAAATACACCAACCGATCTTAATACTTTGACGACTTAAGAAATCTCGAGATCTCGTCGTTTAGTGACCCGTGTTTTTGTCATTTTAAGAACTTGTTGACATCAATGCAAGAAATATTTTGCAATGTTCGGAAAATATCGCCATGCACTATATCGACATACATTATGATGAAATAGAATATGTTGACAAAGCTTAAGAATAGCAATATCTTAACGCAAAAGTGCGATCGTGGAATGACATGACGACATACAACATAGCGCGTTGATTCAATTAAATCAGCAAAAATTGTCTTTTCCAGGTAAAATCATCGCAATGATAACAATATGTTGACAAAAAACCTAAAATTTATCACGGTATTTATCGCACTATTGACCCCTATACGCTTCCATACGCTATAGATACCGCAATATTAAGTTGGTATTATGTCAACATATTGTGATTATTCTGATGATTTTATCTCTGAAAAGTCAATTATTGCCGAGGTAATTGAGTCAACACGCTATGTTTTATGTCCCTATCTCGTCTTAAATGTACACGGTTGCGGTAAGATATTGCTATTCGGAAGCTTTGGCGACATATTCCATTTCGCCGTAGTGTATGTCGACATATTTGCAAAATATTGCCATGCGCTATGTCGACGTGTGCATCTAAAACAAAATGACGACATGCAAATTAGCGAGTTATTCAATTAACTCGGCAAAAATTGCTTTTTCAGAGATAAAATCGTCCGAAAAATCCCAATATGTTGACTTATTATCAACTTAATATTGCGGTATCTATCGCGCTATTGACCCTTATACGCTTCCATACATAGGCAATCTGACTTTTCGGGAAGTTGGGTAAAATGAAAACAAAAAAATATTATTTCATCTGGTTGGCAAAAGTGCCCGAAATCTAATAAAACATTAAATTGACTATGGATTAAAACATTTTGTCTGGAGCCACTGTACTTTGTGTCAGACTTTTCGTACATCGGTTTTTATTTGTGAATGCAGGTGCAATAATCCGATCGGATGGCTGGAATTCAGGTCGGCATAGAGTGGGATTTCGGTTACAGATTAAAATTAGAGCAACTTAATGTTGTTTCTGGATTAAAGCGTCCCTGACGAACGTTACAAATCGCACGAGATGATCAAGACCGCTCCTTTGGGACCAAAATCCACATCGGAGATCAGTAATGAGGTTGTTGGACTGAAGGTACCAAACACGCCTTCGATTGATCAATCTCGCCATGTTTTTTTTCAAAACGATAATTGGTAGATATTAAAAACGTTTGTGACGGCTTCGGGAAACTTTCGGCAATTACCGAGGTCTGGAGGTCTCTCCATTTTAAAAATAGAACGAAAATGACATGATATGGTGGTGTTAGCCCCAGATATTATCTTTCATTTTTAGACACTTTGTTCCACTATAACATTTTCAACCGTTTGGCCGCCATATTGGATTTTACAAAACAATCCAAATCGATATTCAGCCGCCATGGTGATTCCAAATGGCAACAATTTTTCAGCAGATTTCTGAATATCGATTTCGTTTACTTCCCTTTTCTCTTTGAATTTTGTTCGACCTTTGAGCTTCTATCTAGTGACATAATCGTTCAACATAAAGATATTATATATCCAGTATACTTCATACACAACAAACTACCCCCACCCCTCCCCTCGAAATAGGGGAATCTGACCAGGATACCTATGATCATACCTTCGACATTAATTACCGATGGGGGCAAAGTGATATTTTCGTTATTTTTGAGATACTTATAGCTATAGCTTCATTAATTTTACATGTCATATTTTTGCTCCTGCAGTATAAAACATGTCCAAGCAGTTTTGTGCTAAATGCCTGAAATTGGTGACCGTTTCCACCAAAAATTCCATTCTTAAGTCATATTTCCTGGTTCAGGCTACAATCCTCTATCAAATGCCACTGAAGTGGAAACCGATAGCCATTGATTTGTAATTTATTAAGCTGTAAAACGAACAATTTAATTCTATTGGAAGCTGTATAATGATTAAACAAAGTCTCGTTGTGAGATGATAGCAGACGAAATGTCGTCAACGAGTCGAAAGAAAATGGCGGCTGATACACCCTGTTATCACTGTAATATTATTGTCCAACAGTAGAAAGAGTTTTTATATTAATCCCTTCAAGTGCCGTGATTTGTGGATTTGGAAAATCCAACTAGTTTATAAATACTATTATATAAAGGGTATTTCCCTATTCTATTTAGCCAATCGCAACATTACACCTGCGTTGCGTACAGTTATTAATATAGCCCTCTCATAAAACCTGTTTTAGAAGTCAGAGGTTAGTATATACACTTTCTTGATCGTAGAATACATTTAATTATTAAGTAGATGTAAACTTTCATTGGAAGATTTACGGTCAAGTGTCTGTCTATGGGGTGTTTCATTGACAGCTTAGCGGTCTAGTGTCTGTCTATGGATGTGAAAGTTTCAGTATAATGTCAGTCGGAGCAGAACAGTAGGACTTTAAACCCCATTTAATATTTTTTGACTAGAGAGGTGTATGTGTATATCGATGATGACTGTTTTGTATACAGTTATATCAACTCAACGTCATACTTTATCATGTGATTGTGACAAGGAGAAAGAGCAGTTTGTATGTGAATCCACTACACGGGCATCCTCAATTAAGATATCTTTAGTTCGTTTTAGATCACTAATTTAATCAAATGTGTTTTGGGGACATTCTGTAGATATTCATCCATCAAATCTGCTTTTTTGAGATTCAAGTTTGTATGTCGAAAAACAAGCCACCTCCTGTTTTGTTACGGTGTATAGTTACATGTTATTGTCCCCCGCCTTTCGAAGAAAGTTGGGGGACTATTAAAATGGGTTCGTCCGTCCGTCTGTCTGTCCGTCACACTTTTTGGGACACAATAACTCTCTTCCTAATTGAGCTAGAATGTTCAAACTTGTTGTATGTGTTTATTAGGTCAATGCCTTCATGGAGTTCGAAGATGAGCATTTTCCGCTTAGGGTAAGCAGAGATAAGCAATTTGATTGGTTGATGCTTTGGGACACGATAACTTTAGTTCTAATTAAGTGAGATTGATGAAACTTGATGTATAGTTTCATTATAGTAATACCTTGACTAAGATCGATAATGAGCATTTTCTGCTCAGGGTAGGCAAAGCTATACGCAATTTGATTGGTCGAGAATTTGGAACACAATAACTCTCCTTCTAATTGAGTTAAAATGTTCAAACTTGGTGTATATGCTTATTAGATCAATGCCTTGATGGAGTTCGAAGATGAGCATTTTCCGCTTAGGGTAAGCAGAGATAAGCAATTTGATTGGTTAATGCTTTGGGACACGATAACTTTAGTTCTAATTAAGTGATTGTGATGAAACTTGGTGTATAGTTTCATTATAGTAATACCTTGACGCGCATCCTCAATTAAGATATCTTTAGTTCGTTTTAGATCACTAATTTAATCAAATGTGTTTTGGGGACATTCTGTAGATATTCATCCATCAAATCTGCTTTTTTGAGATTCAAGTTTGTATGTCGAAAAACAAGCCACCTCCTGTTTTGTTACGGTGTATAGTTACATGTTATTGTCCCCCGCCTTTCGAAGAAAGTTGGGGGACTATTAAAATGGGTTCGTCCGTCCGTCTGTCTGTCCGTCACACTTTTTGGGACACAATAACTCTCTTCCTAATTGAGCTAGAATGTTCAAACTTGTTGTATGTGTTTATTAGGTCAATGCCTTCATGGAGTTCGAAGATGAGCATTTTCCGCTTAGGGTAAGCAGAGATAAGCAATTTGATTGGTTGATGCTTTGGGACACGATAACTTTAGTTCTAATTAAGTGAGATTGATGAAACTTGGTGTATAGTTTCATTATAGTAATACCTTGACTAAGATCGATAATGAGCATTTTCTGCTCAGGGTAGGCAAAGCTATACGCAATTTGATTGGTCGAGAATTTGGAACACAATAACTCTCCTTCTAATTGAGTTAAAATGTTCAAACTTGGTGTATATGCTTATTAGATCAATGCCTTGATGGAGTTCGAAGATGAGCATTTTCCGCTTAGGGTAAGCAGAGATAAGCAATTTGATTGGTTAATGCTTTGGGACACGATAACTTTAGTTCTAATTAAGTGATTGTGATGAAACTTGGTGTATAGTTTCATTATAGTAATACCTTGACTAAGTTCGATAATGAGCATTTTCTGCTCAGGGTAAGCAGAGCGATAAGCAATTTGATTGGTCGAGACTTTGGAACACAATAACTCTCCTTCTAATTGAGTTAAAATGTTCAAACTTGGTGTATATGCTTATTAGGTCAATGCTTTGATGGAGTTTGAAGATTAGCATTTTCCGCTAAGGGTAGGCAGAGATAAGCAATTTGATTGGTTGACGCTTTGAGACACGATAACTTTAGTTCTAATTAAGTGAGAGTGGTGAAACTTGGTGTATAGTTTCATTACAGTAATACCTTGACTATGATCGATAATGAGCATTTTCTGCTCAGGGTAAGCAGAGCTATAAGCAATTTGATTTGCCGAGACTTTGGAACACAATAACTCTCCTTCGAATTGAGTTAAAATGTTCAAAATTGGTGTGTATGCTTATTAGGTCAATGCCTTGATGGAGTTCGAAGATGAGCATATTCTTCTTACGGTAGGCAGAGATAAGCAATTGGATGACACTTCGTGTTCAGTTTGATTGGTTGATACGTTTGAAAAAAATAAATGTGCGATTAATTAATATGTGTCATCTATTTATTTTGGGATTTCGGGGGGGGGGGGACATCAGCCTCACTGTTGGCTTGTTAATAATCATGCTACCACCGCCATCACGGTGTATAATTACATGTTTTCTATAAAGCGAAGTGAAAAGGATAGCAGCAATCATTGGAAACAATTGATCTAGTTTGAAAAAAGGGTTTCTGTATTTCAATGTAACATTGAACGCTTACCATACTAGCATATCCAAACCATTATATTTTGTCACACATAATCATGTTTCAAAGTTAAAGTTATTTTAGTTTGTTCCCTGTGTGTTTTGTGAGCTGATCTCATGATATAACATTCTTCACTGTCAGCACTCCACATCTTTAAATCGTACCCCATTGATATAACCCCTTTAAATCGTAGACCCGTGTGTTTTTATGTAACACCTACATAAGAACAGCTACTGCCTTTAAATCGAAGACTCGTATGGAAGACCGTATAGACGACCTCGAACAATACTCGAGAAGAACTTGTCTTAAATTTTGTGGTATACCGGAGACGACATACGGTGAAACAGAGGACACGGATCACATTGTTCTGAGCATTATTAACAATGAGATTTTGTATCGACACAATATTCAAATCTCACTTTATGATATAGGTCGTACGCATCGAGTTGGTCCGAGAAGAAGTGGTTTCAACCGTGACATAGTTAGATTCACTAGTTACCGATGTAGAGCTTTGATTTTCGGCAACAAAGGCAATCTTAAAGAATTTAATAGAAACAGAAGATTTAATATATATATCAATGTGGCTCTTGCGAAAAAGAGATCCGATCTCTTTAGAAAAGTCAGAAATCTTTTTAAAGAACGAATAATTGAGGGTTACTGGACATTCGATGGTAAAATTATTTCCAAAGCTCTGAATGGTAAAATCTTAACTATAAAAAATGAAAATGATTTAATGAATGTTATTCATCTTTATAGGAATCATGCGAATGAGAACTATGAGCCCAATCACTATGATCCACCTCTAAATACGCAACGCACCTCGACTAGGCAGAATATTAATCACCCTGTCGACAATCACAACATCTATGATTTGAACATTATTCAACCTGCTGGTTTCAACAATAATGTAGCCATGAGCACAACTTCATTAACACAGTTATCAGTAGGACCATCGACGTCTACTCCCGTACTAAGTTATCAAAAAACCAGTCAAGAAACGGATCCCGTTTTCAATGGCGCGTTATACAACCAAAACGCAGGGCATGGGTCGCATAATAGTGGAAGTCGACATGACAGCCTGTCCGACACATGCTAGGACAGCCCCAGGGTTCAATCTGATACAACACTATCTTTACTAGTTTGGAATATAAACGGTTTGAAGTCGGTGTACGAAGACCACTTTTTAATAAACTGTTTAATAAATTATGACATTGTGCTACTAAGTGAGACGTGGTTGAAAGGGGACGAATCTATTTCTATTGCTAATTTCTCAAATGCTATTTTTGTAAATAGAAGTGAACTATACAGTCGTGGTAAACGCGATGAAATTTGTGGACGCCTAGCAGTTTATTTTAAACCAAGATTTAAAGACTACCCTTCAGTGATATCAGAACACGAGTGGGGTGCATGTGTAATAAAACTTGATAATGCAGTCATCGAGGCAAACCATGATATATATATAATATTCGTATACATTCCGCCTGAAAGTAGTATGTTCTATAATTTCTGTAATTTTGATATTTTTATTGAAATTGAACAGTTATATTTCCAATGTTCTGATCTAGGTGGAGCAACATTAATATGTGGGGATCTTAATAGTAGAACCCGATCCGACCCCGAATATATAATTAACGATAATTTGGATCGTTACATCGGATCACTTAATACTGATCATAATGACGATAATATCCAACCTAGGAAATCTCAACATAAAGTTCTTAATAATTTCGGAAATAGATGAATCAATCTCTATAAATCTACTAACAGTCTGATTGCAAATGGAAGGTTAGGCGATGATAAAAATGTTGGTAAATGTACTTTTTGTTCTAGTAGAGGTACAAGTGTTATAGTTTATCTAATAATACCAAGATGTCATCTTAACCTTATTAAAGAATTTCAAATTCTAGATTCTACGGAATTCTCAGACCATTCACCGCTGTCTTTCAGTCTGCATGTTACATATAATAACTCAAATACTGCCCACGACTCATTTGATAACACTACTCAGTATGTGGTTAAATAGGATGAATCTAAAGGTGACATTTTTCGGAAAAAGATCAAAGACCATTTAAACGATTTGTCTGATGTGATACCGCTTAATTGCCTAACTGGTGATGTTGATAAACTCGTGGAAGATGTTACTGATATTTTTCGGAATGTGACCGTCTCCTTGTTTGGAAAGCCAAAAAAAGAAAGGCTCTACGATCACAAACATAAACAAAGGGTTACGCGTGGTTTAATAGTGATTGCGCTTCTGTTAGGTACAAATTTAATAAATCTAGAAATAAATATTTGAAAAATCAAAATGAACTGAATAGAAAACTTTTTACCTCGCGGAGGTCTGAATTAAACAAAGAAAAACGGAAAGCTAAAGCTAAATTTAATAAGTCGGTGGGGTTTCGTCTGCGTGAATCGTCAAAGAATAATCCTAATAGTAAGTGCAGGGGGACCGCACTACACGAAAAACAAAAAAACCTATAAGATTAACCCGCGGAAAACATCAAATCAAGTGAATGAATCCGGGAGCCAGCCGTAAGCGTCCACTGCGCTGTACAGTCCCGGGCCTGTTATGGTACAGGCTTCACTAAAAATGATTTGAAAAAAAAAAGAGGTAACAGAAATAATGCGACCGATCTTTACAATGGTCGTCTCTTCAATGGCGATAGTCTGCCAGTTGACGTCAGATGTTAAAACGTCAAACAAGAAATTTTGGAGCGTCATAAAGGGTAATAACAACATTAGGATTAACACAAAACTTAACTGTCTAGACTTTTTTGAGCACTTTAAAAATATCTTCGGCCATATGCCAACTCCTGATACAGAACCGCTTCCTAATTTAACCAATAATAATACATGTGAAACTTTAGATACACAAATAAAAGAAGAAGAAATAATCAGAGCTGTTAAGAAACTAAAACGTAATAAATGTAGCGGTATAGATCAAATATGTAGTGAGTTTTTCATATATTGTGTCGATTTAATTCCCCCCCCCACCATTTGGTAAAAATATTTAACTACGTCTATGATAGTGGGTGCTATCCTAAATGTTGGCATGATTGCTTACTAATACCTGTTCCAAAAAAGGGCGACTTGAACTCAGGCATATCTATTATGTCTATATTTTCAAAACTATTTTCCACTATCTTAAACTATAGGTTATACAATTGGTGCGAAACTAATGAAATAATAGATGATACCCAATTTGGCTTTAGAGAGGGTAAGGGTACTGTCGATGCACTTTTTATTCTTTGTGGCCTTATACGTCATTCGTTAGACAATCATCAGAAATTATTCTGTGCCTTTATCGATTTACGTAAAGCCTTTGATAAAGTTCATAGACCGTTACTATTATTGAAACTGGATTCAATAGGTGTTAGCTCTAATTTCAACAAAATAATACCTTCTATTTACAACCAAGTAAACAGTTTAGTCAGATTCAAAAACACTCAATCTGAGAGATTCGAACGTTATACAGGTGTTAAGCAAGGTGAGCCCCTATCTCCAGTACTTTTCCTGTTATTCATGAATGATTTAAGAATTCATCTCCTTGATAACGACCCTAATTTTTTCCACATAGGTGATTTTATATTATATTCTCTTCTTTTTGCGGATGACACGGCATTATTTTCACGAAGTGTACAATCCTTACATTTGTTGTTACATCAATTTGGGAAATTCTGTTCAAAATGGAAACTGGAGATAAACACCGACAAATCCAAAATAGTAATTTTTCATAGAGGTAAACTTAGCTGTAATTACAAATTGACGTTAAATGGCTATCCACTCGATGTTGTTAAAGAATATGTTTACTTAGGTATCTTATTGTATGATAACGGCAAATTCACAAAAACAGTAACTAGAATAGCAACACAAGGTAGGAAATCTTTGGTTGCCTTATTAAATATAACGAATAAATTTGTGCTTACTACATCAGTCAAATGTAAACTTTTCCATTCATTGGTTTCCTCTACTTTAACGTATGCTTGCAAGGTTTGGGGGTTTCATATTGGTAAACCCATAGAGGAGGTTTTAAATGATTTTTTTAAGATATGAATTAAGGATGGGCAGAAACACCCCAATTATGGCCATGCTCAGAGCAGTTGGGTTATTTCCCCTGATAGTTGTTAGGAAAATAAGAATGCTAAAATATTGGTTGAAAATTATTCGTTCAGCAAATTCATTAATTTTTCAAATTTACAATTTATTGTGTACTGACAACGAGAATGGAAATAATAATTGGGTGGGGAGGATTAGACACTTATTAAATACTCTTGGATTTCGTGAATTTTGGCAGAACCCTTATTCCATAAACCAAACGAGTCTACCTCTAATTAAAACCCGCATCCAAGACCAATTTAAATAGGAGTGGTTATCTTCCTTGGAAAATTCGAGCAAGTTGCGTTTTTTTAAATTGTTCAAAACTGTGTATGAACATGAAATTTACCTAAATTCATATATTGAACGTAAATATGTGGCATGCTTAAATTGAATGTTGAAACTGGCCGATATACAAAAACAGACCGTCAAAATAGAATTTGCACATGTTGAAAATTGAACGCCGTAGAAGACGAATACCACTTTCTCCTATGTTGCACAGCATATATGAATTTACGTCGCAAGTTCTCTCCGCGCAGTTTTTGGTATTTTCCTTCCTTATACAAATTTAAAAATATTTTAACTAACACCAACCGTGAACATATAATCTATTTAGGTAAATATCTCTATCAAAGTATGGAACTACGAAATCAAATATTAAACAGCCAAACATGAAACTAAATACCTATTGGGATATCTCTCTCTCCTCTCCCTCTTTTGTAATATTTTCGTGTCATGTATATATATATATATAGAAACTACTTTATTTACATATTATATATTATATTTAATATTTTTGTTTAATATACTTTTGTACTATTTTCGTGTCATGTATATATATATATTGAAACTACTTTATTTACATATATATATTATTTAATATTATATTTTTTTTTATCTTCTATAATAATTATGTTCTTTATATTCCTCATTTGTTGTGCAATATTCACTCAATATATTCTATGTATTTATGTATTTATGTTGGCTATAGCAAGTGATTTGCTTTGCCTTGTAATAAAGTAAAGTAAAGATATGTGTAGTACAGGCGTGGACCTTCTTCTTGTCATGCGCTGTAACATGTCCACGTGTTGGTGAACTTGAGCTCTCTACCACATAATTGTCACACCAGCGGTGCGAGAATAAACATTCAACAGTCAGATATCGATATGTATGGTATTGACTAACATGACTGCACACAATGGTGGGGAGTCGGTGAAACGCGTGCACGTGACATCACAAGGTCTGTCATTGGGTCAAGTGGTGAGTTATCAATATCTAGCTTGAACGTGACAAGGAATGGTGCCGCCTGCCCATCCGCGTGGGTATGCTCTGGTGCCTAAGGATTTTCCTTACTGCTAAAGATTCTAACGCGGAAGCGAATTATTGAAATGAAATTAAATCCCGAGATAACCTACTTTTTGTCGAGTGAATAGTAAATCCTATTTCGTTCCATCTTTATAAAATTGACGCGAAAACAAAAATGGAAAATAAGCCATAGGATGTCCTTGAAGCAACCACCACCACTTTTACAACATCTACCCCTACCACCACCACACACACAGCTATGAAACCCAAAGCAACTAATTTGAAAATGTGGACTATAGCATAATTAAAACAGAAAAGTAGGGCTGAAAGTGAAAAGTTCCAGAAGCCTTGACATTGAAGAATATTCAGTATGACTCAATAATATAAAATTATCATCCTTGTTGACGCCCTGTTGCACCAGATGTTAAACAAACAAGTAGCTGTTCGTGTTGCTGTAATCTGACATGATTATCATTCGTCGGCTTGTTTTATTAAAACACAGTGTAATACATAGCATAGCTAAGGCCTATGCACATCACAAAATATTTGTTTGCTGTATTTCGAGGGTATTCCCAACACATAGATTGCCTTGTGTGCGTTACCAACCGCAAAGCTGTCTTCTTCTTCTATAAATGTTAATGGTTAACGTCCGCATCCACCGTAGGTGATATCGCAAATAAGTTGCCTTATTTTACTATTCTCGGGATATGCGATGGGTTCTTTACTGTGCGAAGAAACTACAGTACCCGGAATAAACTCTCGAGGTTGAGAAGACGCCCCTATCTCCAAGCAACATACCGGTCGGCCAGAGTTCAAAGCGTCATGCTCTAGGCCACCCCAATCACAAAGTACACATGATTGGCAAATCTATTTATTATAGATCTAGTAGGTCAGAAATAATCATTGGTGTTACTGACGAGTGCATGCACACCCTCTTACTTTCATGTGGTCGCCTATGCACCTCATCCTATTACGTTTTACATTTCAGATTTTAAGGGTATAAAAGCAATTGTCATAAAATAAACACAAACAAAATAAAGTCACAAAACAAAGTCCGGTGCGTGGCAAAGTTTGAGCCTGGCTTAAAGCTGACTATCATTTCTCTTGAACGTTTTTTATGGCAACATGAATTCGAGAAGCATGTATAACAGTCCAGGGTATTGATGTAGACGCTGATATAACAATTCTAGGAATAATTTATAAAATAGGTTGTATGTGAATGTTAGTAGATGAGAATTGGTCGACACGAAGAATATTAATATAGTTGGTACACAGTTTATGGATAATATGTTGACTATAGATAGTGTATTAATCTGTCTGCTTATATCCAGTCATGTTTATTGTAAATTAGGTAAGTTTTATATATTTAATAACTCATTATATAATAGGTAAAGTCTACTGATCAGTTTGGCGTTACATGTTCTAACATAGCTAACTTTATAATTCTATCTGTCTCCATGGTTACTATATCTATAAGTATAATTCTTTCCCACTGATATCCTGCAAAGTGGGTGTGTGTGTGTAAAAAGTCATAGAATGCCGAAAAATTCGTCATCTCAAGGCCACAATGTTTCTACAAATCTATTAGAGATTATAGCTCCTATTATGTTCACAAGGAGACGCTGGTATATTAGTCCAGGAGCTAATGACAATATAATATGGTCATCAGTTACAAAAGGTTTGACCCCCCCCCCCCAAATTTGTACCAGCTGTCCACACGAGTAAAAATCAATTGGTCAGATCGTGCACTGCTGGGGCATTTAGCCACAGCAGCACCTTAAAGTAGCGCCCAGGGGGCCTAAAATTAGGTCATAAGTTACATGGCTGAAACTTTCTAGGGACAATGGTATCGATAGTCCGAGTAAATATTTCACAAATCCAACCAAAATTTCCGGGACTTTCCCCAAGTCAGACCACGCCCAATATCGCCTCACGGGACCAATAATATGGTCATAAGTTACATGGCTGAAACTAACCAGAAACAAAGATCCACACTTGGTAATTATAATTTTCAAAAATTTAACCAAACGTTTGGAGGCTTTCCCCAAGTCAGATCGCTCTAAAATATGGCCGACCACGCCCTAAAATGGGACTTTTTATATGGTCATAAGTTACATGGCTGAAACTTACCAGAAACAAAGATCTACACTTGGTAAATACAATTTTTAAAAATCTAACCAAAAGTTTTGGGGCTTTCCCCAAGTCAGATCGCTCTAAAGTATGGCCGACCACGCCCTAAAAATGGGGCTTTTATATGGTCATAAGTTTCATGTCTGAAACTTACCAGAAACAAACATCCACACTTGCCAAATACAATTTTTAAAAATCTAACCAAAAGTTTGGCGGCTTTCCCCAGGTCAGATCACTCCAAAGTATGGCCGACCACGCCCTAAAAATTGGGCTTTTTATATGGTCATCAGTTAAATGGCTGAAACAAAGACTTCCACTTGGTAAATACGATTTTCAAAAATCTAACCAAAGGCTTGGGGGCTTTGCCAATGTTAGATCGCTGTAAAGTATGGCCGACCACGGCCTAAAAATGGGGCTTTTTATATGGTGATCAGTTACATGGCTGAAACTTACCAGAAACAAAGATCCGTACTTGGAAAACATATTTTTCAAAAATCTAACCAAAAATGTTGGGGCTTTCCTCGCGTCAGATCGTCCTAAAGTCCACCTGACCACGCCCTAACAATTGGACTTTTTATATGGTTATCAGTTACATGGCCAAAACTTACCAGAAATATTGTTCCATGCATGACAAATGTATTTTTTTGAAAATCGAACCATAAATGTTGGGGCTTTCCCCGAGAAAGATGGGCTTTAAAATTGCCGCCCCACCCACCCTTTCTATATCATCTAAATATATTTGCATTTCTTCGAAGGGCACTTAAAATTGCTGATGAATGTGGAAAAACATGCATCTGTGTAACATATGATTAAGCCATTGCAAAGGTTGCACTACAAATCCAAGCTGAAGAATCAACAACATTTGATTCTGTATTTGTCCAACTTGGTGCTTTTCACACTGAATTGGCCTCTTTCAAAGCGGTTGGGAAATTCATTGCTGAATCCAGAGGACCGTATCTTTTAACAAAATGTGGAGTGCTGGCTTCTGGTTCACTTAATGGATTTATTAGTGGAAACCATTACAACAAGTATAAGAGAGTACACCAGTTGCTTTCTTTATCAATGGAAACATTACATTTTAGATCATTCTATTACAGTCAGGATATTGATAATCAGGAGTCCTGTAATCTTGAAACTGAAATCAAAGTCATGCGATCTTCTATGGAAATGCAAAAGATTTTGACACGAGTACAAACATTTTACCCAAGAAACATTAGATCTGCAGCTAAATACTGGATGATCGTAATGATTCACCTGTATCATCAATTTTTTCGAGGTATTCGAACTGGAGATTATGAATTACACATACACTGTATGCCAAAATTAACCAATTATTTTTTCTTTTTACATTCAACCAGCCAAACTATGCTCGATGGTTAGTTCGGTTTCATGACAACTTGTTAGAGCTTAAGAGGATACACCCCCCATATTAGATAGTGATTTCAGGAAAAGACGCTTTGGACTGAAGAGAACTTGGAAGCTCTTTTCAAGAATGTCTGTAGATTTGACATTAACAGATGCTTCTAGCCAAAGAACAGGAATCAGTCCATTCACGAATTCGATTTTAGCTCGGCAAAGATGGGCCAATAGCCATTCAATGCGCGTCAGTATTCTTTCCAGCTTATTTGATACAAAAGAAGATATTTCCTGGGATTTAAATATATAAAGACACAGCAAATGCAAAGAAATGCACGTGATGTAGAAACCATAATTCTAATGAGTGAACAGCTCATGAGTCCATTCACTTACGATGAAACAAATCATCAATTTATTTTCAACATTAAATCAGCAAAAGCAGCCACCTTAGCAACAAAGGTATCCCTATTAAATGTTCCTGATATAGGTCAAAGAATAGAAGAGCCGGTGCAACCAATAGAGAATTAGAGTATGATATTGTTGGTCCCGTGCAAAGAAGACCTACAGATTTTTACAGGCCTTAAGAAATGACAGATTCAAAGAGGCGTCGATTGCCTTTCTAGTGATGAACTGGCAGTAGGATGGCTCAGCCATTATATTGAACAACAAAGAAGTATTTGTGACCTGCCAAGAAAAAAAAATGTTTTTCCTTTTGTGCCTCCAATGGAAGGAGGCTGATTCAAGAATGATATTCCACCTCAATTCCCTTTTAGCTCCTAGTAATGTTGTCATCCGAACAGTTGATACTGATGTGCTGATAATCCTATTGGGTAATTTGCATGTTATTGTTCCGGGGATTAATGTTTGGCTGGAAGTAGGTCTTTGTAGCATTAACACACTTCGATATATAAATGTGAATGAATTAATCAAGAATCTGGGCACAACCTTATCCAAGTCTATACCAGCATACCATACACTCACTGGCTGTGATTAATATACTGCATCAGTTAGTAGGAAAAGGTAAGTCCGACCTTAAAAAATTATAACGAACAGCGGTTGATGTCCAGAAAGCCTTGTTTTCTCTCTCTGAAAGTGAATCCATTCCTGCTGGAGTAAATACAGACATTGAAAGATTTGTTTGTAATATCTATGGAATGCCTATAATGTCCTTAGTTAACAATCTTTGCCTAGAAATATTTTTAAAGAAATACAAACCGAAAAAAAGCGATGGATGTATTTCTGGTATTAAAGGTATAGAAGCAAGTCCTTTGCCGCCATGCTCACGGGTATTAACTTTGATAACCGAGAGAGCGAATTATATTTGTAGTGTCTGAATGAATGCGTCAAAGAATACTACCCCCAATTTCCACCCAGAGAATAGTGGAAGGGTTTTACATGATGGTGGGATGTACAAATTAATGTGGTGTGATGGTGATGTTGCTCCTGTGCCAGTTGAGAGTATTTGCAGAGTAGAAGATAGTGACCAAGAAAGTGAGGACTCCGATGACGAATCAAACATTTCTTGTAGTGATGACGAAAGTGAGACAGATTAACTATTAAGTTATGTATATTAAAACTATAAAAAGATTTCGTAATTTATCGTTGACCTACATTTCTAAAAAATCCATTAGATTGTCATTCATTAACGAAGATCAGAAAAAGCAAATACTATCGAATTCAAACCAAAACAACTTATTAATGCAATAAATACTTTCCACTTTGTTATAAGATGTTGTTTGATATACACAAAGTTTCGGTGTCAATGTTTCTGTAACAAACTAGTCCAGACTGTTAAAGTTTTGATATACACATTTATGAGAAGTAACTATCATCCATAGAAATCATCGAAAGCTAGGATTGCTGATACCAAGCTTAGAGCCACACCATCTTGTATTCTACAGCCTCCTGTATTACAACAAGCCAACAGTGAGGCTGATGTCCCCCGCCGAAATCCCAAAATAAATAGAAGACACATATTAATTAATCACACATTTATTTTTTTCAAACGTATCGAGCAATCAAACTGTACACGAAGTGTCATCCAAAAGTGTTTTATAAAGAAAAATGCTAAAACCGACGAGAAAAATGAAAATGTGCCCTAGTTAGGGGGACCCTAAAGGCAGACAAAACGGCCCCTCTGGCCAAGGGAAAGGGCCCTCGTGTCCAAGTCAATCGTTTCTATACACTGTTACTGTCGAATCCATTACTAAATGGGAATGCAGTCATTGTATTGGCATAAAAATCATCAATCAAGATGTCCCAAAGTATCAACCAATCAAATTGCTTATCTCTGCTTACCCTAAGCGGAAAATGCTCATCTTCGAACTCTATCAAGGCATTGACCTTATAAGCATATACACCAAGTTTGAACATTTTAACTCAATTAGAAGAAGAGTTATTGTGTTCCAAAGTCTCGACCAATCAAATTGCGTATCGCTCTGCTTACCCTGAGCACAAAATGCTCATTATCGAACTTAGTCAAGGTATTTCTGTAATGAAACTATACACCAAGATTCATCACTCTCACTTAATTAGAACTAAAGTTATCGTGTCCCAAAGCATCAACCAATCAAATTGCTTATCTCTGCTTACCCTAAGCGGAAAATGCTCATCTTCGAACTCCATCAAGGCATTGACCTAATAAGCATATACACCAAGTTTGAACATTTTAACTCAATTAGAAGGAGAGTTATTGTGTTCCAAAGTCTCGACCAATCAAATTGCGCATCGCTCTGCTTACCCCGAGCAGAAAATGCTCATTATCGAACTTAGTCAAGGTATTACTGTAATGAAACTATACACCAAGTTTCATCACTCTCACTTAATTAGAACTAAAGTTATCGTGTCCCAAAGCATCAACCAATCAAATTGCTTATCTCTGCTTACCCTAAGCAGAAAATGCTCATCTTCGAACTCCATCAAGGCATTGACCTAATAAGCATATACACTTAGTTTGAACATTTTAACTCAATTAGAAGGAGAGTTATTGTGTTTCAAAGTCTCGACCAATCAAATTGCGTATCGCTCTGCTTACCCAGAGCAGAAAATGCTCATTATCGAACTTAGTCAAGGTATTACTGTAATGAAACTATACACCAAGTTTCATCACTCTCACTTACTTAGAACTAAAGTTATCGTGTCCCAAAGCATCAACCAATCAAATTGCTTATCGCGGCTTACCCTAAGCGGAAAATGCTCATCTTCAAATCTCCATCAAGGCATTGACCTAATAAGCATATAGACCAAGTTTGAACATTTTAACTCAATTAGAAGGAGAGTTATTGTGTTCCAAAGTCTCGACCAATCAAATTGCTCTGCTTACCCTGAGCAGAAAATGCTCATTATCGAACTTAGTCAAGGTATTACTGTAATGCAACTATACACCAAGTTTCATCACTCTCACTTAATTAGAACTAAAGTTATCGTGTCCCAAAGCATCAACCAATCAAATTGCTTATCTCTGCTTACCCTAAGCGGAAAATGCTCATCTTCGAACTCCATCAAGGCATTGACCTAATAAACACATACACCGAGTTTGAACATTCTAGCTCAATCAGGAAGAGAGTTATTGTGTCCCAAAAAGTGTGACGGACAGACAGACAGACAGACGGACGAACCCATTTTAATAGTCCCCCAGCTTTCTTCGAAAGGCGGGGGAAGATAAGAACATGTAGACACAAACCATTAGATCCCCAATATCCATCTTTACAACCAGTCAAACAAACACCATCTAATTGTCGACATGCACCATTACAGGTAGAACACGATTCTTCACACATATCACCATAGTAACCATATCTACATTCGGTACATTTCCCTGTTCTCTACAAATATTCACAAATATTACTGATTCAACAACAATCCTAGAAGCTTCAATAGTACAAGTAAGTCGCGTTTCATAGCCATTCTCTATATAGATCCCCTTTCCGTGGCGTGTCTTGTTAGACTTCAATTATCGAAGAGGGGTTGAATTCACATTTCCTGTCATGTTTTGTTGATTAACAGATAGAAGGATGTGAGATAGCTTCCGATGATTTCTATGGATGATAGTTACTTCTCATAAATATGTATATCAAAACTTTAACAGTCTGGACTAGTTTGTTACAGAAACATTGACACCGAAACATTGTGTATATCAAAACTTTCACAATGGAAACATTGTCAGATATTGCTCCACCTGTGATATCAAACCTGTCAACA
Source organism: Patella ulyssiponensis (assembly GCA_963678685.1). Lineage (NCBI taxonomy): Eukaryota > Metazoa > Mollusca > Gastropoda > Patellidae > Patella > Patella ulyssiponensis. The sequence goes on from OY783230.1 coordinate 77,305,569, forward strand.
ATACAATCAGTGAATATTGTTAGTAAAGTTATCTACCTTACCTTACCAATTGTCACGATTCTAATAATCGATGAAATGTGACATTCATTTCCGGAAGGCGCGGTACTCTTTCTTGACTTCAGCTAAAAAGTTCCACTGACCATGCCGTGTGTCTGGGTTCTTATGTGCTTTATTATAATAATAATAATATATGCATTTATATCGCGCTGACATTCACTACTGCTAGTGCTCTGTGCGCTGGTTGTTCAATACTAATAGCAGATTTGAAAAAGAAAAGTTTTCAATTTAGTGTTGAATATGTTGAGACTTGAAGATGATTTAATGTCAATAGGTAACTCATTCGTCAAAAGTGGAAACCGACCCTCACCCTTCAAACGTTGAAGACTGGGATGTTACGGGTGTCTGAGACTATATGGGGATGGGCGTATTAAAACTCAAGCTGTACCTTAAATTAAGTGTTCTTAGTTTTTATATTTACTGTTGCTTGTGTTTTGTTTCTAGGTTCCGGAAATTAACTTGAGCAGGCGATTACCTAGAAACCAGGGAGGTGAAAAGAACATCAACACTTGCTGCAGGTGAAAAACGAAGGAAAAATAATAAACCGCTTTATTGTAAAAATACATGTACCCATATTTCATTAAAATATTTTATATAACTGTAAAATTTAATAACCTTTATAGATATCTTATATACAGTAGACTTTATGGCCTGATTGAAGACATTACTTCTCGCGGGTATTAAATAAATTTGGTTTATCAAAATATGCCATGCTGTTTTTATTTTCTTGCAAATAATCAATTTATATATATTTCAATACAATTACACTCGTCTGAACCTATTACATAGAATACATGTTGGATATCTGAATAAAATTTGAAAATAATTCTTCCTGTTTATGTTATTTCTCGTTTGTTCTGTTTTTGTGTTCCGATTCTGATTAAAACTTGTCCAGTGTCCAGTCAATTTATGAAAAAAAAGGGGTCAACCCTAAAAAAATTGCAAGAAAATGTTTCTTGATGGTTTTTGGTAGCTGGGGGTTAACTGAATGACATCGTAAAAGTTTACCAAAATTGGAATACCGGAAAGTCCCGAATTGTGAGGGTAAAGATTCGAGTATTTAAGACATTTTCCTTTAAAAGGCACAACTTTAGACAAACACGAAGTCCTCTATTTTAAGAGAAACGCATGAAACTAACGCCATGCATTAACGCTTATATGACATGGTTTCCATATATGTCCGGTGCTCTCTTGAACCATTTTCTGGTATTTCCTTACCCCAGAAACATGCTGCCAAGACTACAGATTTACAAAGGGACACAACTCTGCGCTGTTTTGTCATAAAATAGCAATTTTTGTCTCTAGATTAATCTTTTGGGGGGCCATTCGTTCATTTGAAGTAGTATTAAGTGGTTCCTTATACCATTTGCGGGGATCCCCTATCCCAAAACATGTTGACGCAAATCCAGATTTACGTATGTTCGTAACTCTGTACTACTTCATTGCCTACGGACATTTTTGTTATGCGCATGTTTTGAAGCATCTACTTACCATAAATGACCAGATGCCCGGGAAGATGAGTGAAGCAAGACACGAAAAATAAAGTGCAAGAAATTATTTACCGATCTGTTCTCCAATCTCATTGAATGATCCGTGATGCTGTCTATATGATTTATATGAGACATTTGGTGCTTTTCATTAACTGAACAACTTTTGCTAAAATAAGCGGGCTATACAATGTTATCGGTTGCATCACATTTACTGTTATACGTTCATAGAAGCTCAAGGTAAGACCAGTTGCAGATCAACAAGCTGTGAGTAGGTGGTCCAAATCTACGGTACGTTCCATAATCCCACCCCACAATGAATCCCACACTGGCTCTAATACTGAGTGTGTCCAAATTCTTGTTAACGAGAGGATCAGAAATGGCAGTCAATGGGACAGAATCTCGAGATCTGCCTGTCAATTCCACCTGATTTGTGAGAGTTGACGGTACAGAATGACGGTCAGTCGAAGTACGAACTACTGGTACTAACTAGGCGGTTCACTAAAACTAACTGTTAATATAATTATAGTGGGAGAATGATACCATAATAGAAATGAGCGCCATACGCAAAAATAATTTTAAAACATCAGAGAGCAACGTATAAGCGAGCTTTTAATTATTTGAGACTGGCCTGATTCCTTGGCTTTCCGGTTCACCGAACGAGAGGATAAGAACTGGGAAAGAATCTCGGGGCCTGCCTGCTAATTCCACTATAACCGTCGTAAATATAATAGTGATAAGACAGCATAAGACTATAGAGGACTCGAAAAAAATAGTCATTAATTAACAATTAGGAGATAAACACTTCCTGTTTCGCATTTAGAGGGGTGTTATTGTCCAATAGACATGTCCTGAGATCATTAGGACCCGAGACGCGTAGCGTCGAGGGTTCTAATGTAAAATCTCAGGACATGTCTATTAGACAATAACACCCCTCTAAATGCGAAACAGGAAGTGTTTATCGACATTGTAACATGCTTTTTTAGGATTTTAAAAGACATTACTAAAACAGAAGGGTGTTATTGTCCAATAGACGGTGTCTAATTGACCAATCAAAACGCAGGGTTTACACTGAAGCATGTTACAATGATCCATTAATTATCTTAATCTATCCTATGATAATTCCCCACTCATTATCCCTAAATAATACCCATCCCAACAGATTAACACCCGTGTATATATGTTCTCTGTTAGTTAAGACCATGTAAGCGTACTATTGAAATTGCATAAATTGTACTTTGTCAATCTCCGTGCAATGAAATTATTTCTGCAACAAAATAAATACAGCTTTACGCTTACGCTAATATTTGTGGATATGAAAGTGTGTCGGTTTTATTATATTATTTTTTAATATTTGTATGCTTTAAAGTTGGCGATATTGCAAACTGACGATTTTGTTTGGGGGGGGGGGGTGTTTAGCCAAAATGCGACCGGCTGATGCACATTCGCTCCACCCCTAGTACGAGTGACGCAATCATCCGAGCACAACAGGTGCGAGTTTTCTAGGGAATATGGGGGTGGGGAAGGGGTGGTTTCAAATCTAGGTCGTCACCCACAATCAAAATACTGGCTATAACATTAAGCTTCCAGGTAGAACATAGATAGTATTGTATAATTATATAGTTGTTCGTCGATCGTTGTCTCGCCGGAAAGCAGTTTTATTTAAGTTCATATATAGTTTATGTCATATATCATGATTGTGCCTATAACAAAAGTAATTTGGAGAAAATTTTGAAAAATTGATTCAATATCCCGGCATTTGAGGTCATTGCTGGGAGAAATTCTTGTGGACGACAGGACCAGAAATGTCAGTCAATGGGACAGAATCTCGAGATCTTATTTTGCAAGAGTTGACATAACATCTGTACAATCCGACGACCCATGACCTACACACCAGTGGTACTACAAACTGGGTAGTTCACTATAATTGTGAATATGATAGTGGTGAGACAGCATAAGACAACATAGGATTAGAAGAATGGTGTTATAACGGAATCGAGCGCCGCAGGCGCGAAAAAATTTCAGATATGTAACCGAGTAGAAAAATGATGTTATGGTTGAATTTGGCTTGAAAATTTGAATCTATGTCATGGAAAATGGAACCAAATTCTCGTTAACGAGAGGATAAGAAATGGACAGAATCTTGAGGCTAATCTGTCAATTTCGCCTGTTTTGTTATTGTTTGTTTACCTCATTAATTCATTTAGTCTGCAAAGACCGACTGCGGTAAGTACTTTTTTTGAGACCGACTATTTTTTTTGCCATGGTAGGAAACATTTCATAGAACAACATACTCACAACAGAATAAGAGTGACAAACATTTTTCAAACATGACTAGCAGACGGTTATTTTATACTATAGTTTTGTGTGACTTATGCAATTTGCTCACGGATTCACGCAAATACATAGTATTTGGGATCTATTCTGACATTGTTTTTGAGACCGACTGCAGTGACTGCGCTTATTTTGAGACCGACTATTTTTCTCCCTGGGTCCCTGGGTGAAAGTTTGTTGTTAGACCGACATACTCACGACAGAATAAGAATGACGTATGGAATTTAAGCTCACAGATTCACGCAAATACATAGTGTCTGGGATCTATTCTGGCATTGTGTTTGAGACCGACTGAAGTGACTGAACTTATTTTCAGACCGACTATTTTTCTCCCTGGGTAAAATTTTGTTGTTAGACCAACAAACTCACAACAGAAAAAGTGTGAAACACGTTTTTGAGACCGACTGCAGTGACTGAACTTATTATGAGACCGACTATTTTTCTCCCTGGGTAAAATTTTGTTGTTCGACCAACTACTCACAACAGAATAAGAGTGAAACACGTTTTTGAGACCGACTGCAGTGACTGAACTTATTATGAGACCGACTACTTTTCTCCCTGGGTAAAATTTTGCCGCTAGACCAACTCACAACAGAATAAGAGTGAAACACAACATCTTTTCAAACATGTTAAGTTGACAAGGTTAATAGAGACTTTTGGCAAGTGGCATTTTCCCTATCCGTATCACGTATCCGTATCGTATACGTGACACGTTGCGTCAGAGTAGTTTTAGAGTTTTGGCAGATTCTTGCGTCGCGTACGTATGCGTCACTGAGCCGAGCTTAGTGCTGTACAGCATGATGGCAGTTATCTACCAAGACCGCCATCAGTACCGGTCAAGTGCCTTGCCTACAATTTCTCGGAGTGCGTGAAGTCATTCGAAAGTCGCTGAGCTATTAAAAAAATTAATGTCGCGTCTTATTAAAAAAATCTTTAACCTTGACTCGACAGCAATTTTGGGTTTCACTTATTTATCAATGACACCCCTTTACCATAGAATCGCATCATTTACAGATTTGCAAGGTCCCATATCAACCTAAAGCTAGCCCCTAGATCAATCAGCGTGCAGACAGACAGGAAAAGTATGAAAATTCCGAGGAAAAAACATCAAAAATAATGATTAAATTCCAGTCTTTGTTATGATTAAATTCACATCAAATGTACACCTCCGTGTTTTAAGATACACATAGATTCATAAAAACGCTATGATACATTTCAGCGTCTAAAAAGACGGCAATGTTTACGGACCATCTCCGTATGAAAGCTGTTTGATACGGGCAGTCGTATCCGTGTGCCGTATCATGTATGAGAAATACACACACTCATTGATGACGTCACACACAAAATCCATACGGATACGCGCTACGCACTAGCAATTTACGCTTGCCAAAAGTCTCTATTGTATGCTAAAGTTTTGTGCGAGTAGCTTGATGTATATGCAGTGAGCACTTATTTTGATATCGACTTCTCCAATTTTGCGACCGACTGCACTGATTTTGCGACCGACTATTTTTTTCCTAGGGGGTGGTACCCCCCCCCTCCCACACACGCACACATTTACGCACCTGTTGAATAGTATTTCTTCTGTATCATTTAGCCCTTCTCTTATTGCACCGCATATTTTGTGCAATATAAAACGATGGGTGCTGACGTGCCATATCGAATTCATTCATCTAAAACTCAGTGATGTCGTCAAAGTTTTCAATAAAATGATCTGAATACGGTTCTGAATATTAGTACTATTATACACTATTATATTATATATTGTACCCTAATAGTAATCTAGGGTAATATGTATATCCTGATATGAAAGATGCATCCGGTGTAACATCCTGTTGAACTTGATACCGACAACATTATTATAGTTTTATATATGTAATAACTCATTATAATCTATTACGTGTCGACCTTAGTTCAGGATAATTGGTCGACAATTATAAAATAGGTTGTATGTGAATCTTAATAGAGGAGGACTGGTCGACAACAGGAACATTATTATAGTTGGTACAATGTTTATAGATAAAATGTTCACTATAGATAGAGTATTACTCTGTCTGCTTGCATCCACTCATGTTTATTGTATATTAGGTAAGTTTAATATATTCAATAAATCATTATCTATTAGTTAAAGTTCTAGTTTTCGTTTGAAAGTCAAATACATTCCGCCAAAAGGCAAATAAATCATTCTTTCCGAACCATATATATACTTCCATAGTCTAAACATCATATAGTAACAGTACACAATTTCTTATTGGAATTTGGTACACTATTAGAAAGTATAATTCTTTCTCCTGGTTATCTGATGGTCGTTGCTGATTTCAATATACACGTGGCTGACTTGGGACAGATACGATGACGACATTAGGCAATGATCAGTTCCTACATATGAAATAAATGAACTTAAAACAGACCTGATCTACTAGATAAGAGGAAATGCCAGTCTCTCTTAGCAAAACTCTGTAACCGCGATATATACAATTATTGATTCGTATAATAGCATGCGATATACTCCAAACTTCGAAGGACACATTGGCGTGCACGTAATATATCCTTTGGCAGTTGGAATTCGATATAAGAGTAGGCCGTAGCGCAGCTGCCCGGGCAAAAATATTCTCATAGCACACTGTATGGCGTATGCCCGTCTACGTTAACCCAGTTTAGGAGCAGAACAGTAGGACGTTAAACCCCATTTCATTTGATTTCATTTTCACTCGGAAGGGGGTAGATATAACGGGAAATGTGTTTTTGGAAGTCGTATAGGTCACATGTATTGTACGGTAAATGGCGTCAAAATCCGGTGAATTGGATCTTGTGCCTACTGAATTTGTGGAGGACTATACAGATGAATTGGCAACTGTATTATTGCCAATAGTGAATACATGTTGGAATCTGGATTTTCTTGGACTAGATCCTAACACGCCCGTCCGTCCGTTCGTCTGTCTGTCCGTCACACTTTTTGGAACACAATAACTCTCTTTCTAATTGAGCTAGAATGTTCAAACTTTGTGTAGGTGTTTATTAGGTCGATGCCTTGATGGAGATGAACATTTTCTGCTTACGGTAATCAGAGATAAGCAATCTAAATGATTGATTCTTTGGGGCACGATAACTTTAGTTATAATGAAGTTAGGGTGATGAAACTCTTAACATAGATTCATTATATCATTACTTGACAAAGTTTGATGGTGAGAATTTTCTGCTTAGGCTAAAGAGCGACAAGCAGTTTGATAGATCAAGACATTGGAACATAGCAACTCTGCTTTTAATTGAGGTAGAATGTTTAAACTTGATGTAGAGATTTACATTAGGCAATGACTAACATTTCGAGCTAAAGCTAAGCGGTCCTGAGCAATTTCATTGGTCGATGCTTTGGGATAAGATAACCCTGATTCTCTCAGATAGAGAGTGATGAAACCTAGTGTATAGTTTGATTGGTCGATACATTTGAAAAATATAAATGTGCAATTAATTGATATGTGTCCTCTACTTATTTTTGGATTTCGGCGGGGGACATCAGCCTCGCTGTTGGCTTGTTTCAAATAAATGTACTGGCAACTTTATACTAGCGAAATATTGGACGTATTTCACTGTAAAAGCACGTGCGGAGTGTCTGTATTTTAAGTCGTTTAATGGTCTGGAGCTCAAAAAATTGCGTAATATATTGTTAAAACACTCGGGCCTACAGTCCTCTTGTTGTTACAATATATTACTTAATGCCTCGTTCTCACCCATTAAACAATACTTAAAATACAGATGTGACGTCATCCTTTTCAATAATGCACGGGCAACTTGCCAACCGTACATTATCTATACCACATGAAATATTGGACTCGCGTGATGTATTTATTTCATTGAAAACCACGTGCGGGACAGTGTCTGTATTTTAAGTTGTTTATTGGCCTCTAGCTAAAGGCATTGTGTAATATATTGAACCGACACTCGGCTAACGCCGCGTACGGTATCATTACTTTATGACTCGCTCTCGACCTGTCAACAAGTTTTTTGAATAATTTGTGTATTTATACATAGCTACAATCAGGGGCCATAATTCAAAATAAAACATATTTTTTAAGTTTAATCAAAATTGGACAAAAATTGTGACAACTAGATGGTCCACAACCTTGATATTACATACTTGCGTACTCAACCATCATGATTGTGTAGCGGTTATATATTTAAAAGGATTTTTTTTAAAGAGGTACTACACGCTAAGACACGATTTTTCGGTCAACTATCGGGGCATACTCCAGGAAGTTACGGTCTGATAGGCGCGAATATGGAAAGGAACCAAGATCATTGGGTTATATGTTATAAAAATATGTCTCAAGTTTCATCAAAATCGGATAAAAAATGTGACCTCTAGGGTGTTCACAAGCTAAAACTTTATTTTGCGTACAATCAGGGGCCATAATCCATGGGATTACGATTCGATACATTGCCAATATCACAAGGAACCACAATCATTGGGAGATAAACCTATATTTCAAAATTTGTCAATATCGGATAAAAATTAGGACTGGTAGAGTGTCCACAAACAATTTGTGGGCGGACGGCATGGGACGACGAAAATGTATGTCCACTTAAAAAAGGAAAGTATTTTTGTCATCTCCTGATAGTTATCAAAAAACCCCAACAGAATTCCTTTATTTTTTGTGGCCTAGATATTTAGCTGGACTTAAGACACGTGCCTTATATTTGGCTTATAAAGATGAGATTACTAAAGCACGCACGTTTCGTCTCAATGTCATCTTATTTTATCTACACCAAGGTGGAGGTCTTCTCTGTGGATCTAGTTCATGAAAACAACAATATAGAGAAACATCATGGACAGTGAACGTACAGTTATGGTGGCTGCTATGGACCGTATCATAGAAATTAAACAAGATTGAACTAAGTGTTGTGAACTTACAGTTATGGAGGCTGATAACATCTGCTACATTTGTAATGTGCGCGCTTCATGTCATACGTCCCCGATCCATTCACTTATTTGATATTTGTTTATTTTTTCGCAATGTCTGTTGTCTGTCTTGTCCGAAGGTATATCTTGTAGATTTTGGTTTTGTATGTAGTGCGGTCCTCCTGCACTTACTATTAGAGTGTTGCCGCCTAATCGAATCAACCATGTATGCCGACAAGGGGCCGATGATGCTTTGATAAGCATGCCAACACAGTCCTAATTAAGTGCCTCGCTCGGTCATTTGCGATTACAAACATAACAAATATGGGCTGACCGGGAGACTACTTTATACACCCGAACTACGTGAATGTTTTCATATTTTCAGGATCCTTGAATGTAGCACTTAATAAACCAACATGGCAAAGTTCAACGTATGGTCGTGACGTATCATCTAGAGCTGTAGATGGTAATATTAATCAGTCCTGGTCTGCGTTAAGTTGTTCACAAACTACTAACAAAGGTGCAAGAGAATGGTTGTGTGTTGATCTAAAACAGAGTTTTGATATCAGTAGTATGAAGATATTCAACATAGCAAGCTGCTGTACGTAATAATATAACAAGACGGAACTGTAACATTCAATAAACTATAGTAACGACTTCTAAGTTCACCTTTTGAAACTTTGTGTCTGAAAGCAGAATGATATCTGATGATTAAATATTAGTACCATAGTTTGCAATACATGCAGTTCAATGAACACAGTTTTGATTTTGTTATTTTTAGATGTGGAAATGGCGCCACTGGGTGACTAATTGGTTAAAAAACAAAGCATTTATCTGATAAAACAGGATATTAAGTTTGTCAAGTTATTGCTCCTGAACTGACGGTCCGTTATAAGTGTTTAGATTACGAAGTGCACGTAACAGATCTATAGTCTTAAATTCCCACCCAATTCTTTAATTACAATATGCCGAATAATTAGATTTGTGGATGTTTTAAATTAGTTTAAAGGTGTTGATATTAGTATTAACAGAGTAGGTTGAACAAATAGTAAATGTCGCAAGAATATAATTTCTGATTATGTTTAGCATTATCACATTATTGTTACATACATTTCATATTGTTTTTAAATTGTTAGATGTGATACAAGCCCCACTGAGTGAGATACATACAATTTATATTGTCTCTAGGTAAAAAATGGATGAAAGGATTTGATTATAGTTTCTGATTATATCCAGATTTATCAGACAGATTTATGTTTCTAACCCGACAGTTTATAGTTACATATAATTTATATTGTTTCCAGGTAGTGACTACATCAGAGGATTTGAGGTTAGATTGAGTTCTACTGGTCACTGTGATGAAACAGGTTTTACATCAGCTACACCTTGTTATAAAGACCAGACATCAGCAGCACAATCTGTATACACCATAGAGAGATGTAATCAACCATCTGTACCATCACTATCTGCTAGATATGTTTTTGTCTCAGTAAAAGGTGCATATCTGATAATATGTGAACTACAAATATTCACAGGTAGGTCTATTACTGATTCAACAATCTTTCAGTTTTGGAATAGGATAAGATATGCAACAATCAGCAATCTTATTTCCGAGTAAGGGAATCTACCATATAGACACAACGGCACGAAAGTATTAGATATTCTGCAAAACGTAGGTGTCCTGGCTGTACCGAAAGTACTCTTAAATTCATCATATAAATGAAAACATACACCCTCGAAAAGGTAAGGTAGGCAGCATTCGTCGCGTCACCTCTTGATCAAAATTAGGAGCCACGAATTTGACAAATAGTAGATGATTAACATTTGGAGGTTTAAAACGACGTAAGGTGATAAGTCTCGCGGGGAGGTTCGTACTTCAGCTAAGTCTATACTAACAATATGTCTAAACAACCTAAGGCCCCCATCAAACTGTGTCGATTTTTGTACCCGAATACCCACGATAACACTTATAAAATCAGACTTATTGGCTTCTACGACAGTATAGTATTGCCTTAAAGTCACCGCCATACTATTTTGTATACACACTATTAAAAAAACTTTCCTTATCGGCTGCCTCTCATGTGACAAGACTAGATTACGACTGTGGTAACAACTAATTACGACTGTTCAAGCTGATTTCCACATCAAATACCCAACACAACGTAATGATGTGATTACATAGCAGTCGTATTCACGGATACTTAGAACGAGGTAATGTCGTCATTACATAGCAGTCGTATTCTCGGATACTTAGAACGGCGTAATGTCGTCATTACATAGTAGTCGTATTCACGGATACCACAGATAGTCGCATTACTATCCATAGAAACACAGCGACGCGCAATGCATCTTGGGAATTGTCTGTAATAAACACACACTGATAATTCGCCCAACGTTACAATATCTATATCGATGAACTAAATCTCTTTAATTTCGTAGTTTTATAGTATGTTCGGTAACAACACTATCAAAAATTATCACATACAATCATATGTTAGGTGTGAGTTTCGGGAATTTATAAAACATGATTCATATTTTTAAAACATGCATAAACGGAGCGTAGCGTGGTACGACCCGGGGTGAATATGAAGTATTATGAAGTGAAAAACGGCAATTAATTGTGACGGTTTACGAATTGGTCTATAAGGCCGTAAATTATTGTCGATTTTAATTTTTTTATTAAATTTAAAACTAATCCACTAAATACTTGTTGTTTCAATTCCTAGATGACATCGCGCCTGGTACGTTCGTGCATTTTTTATGCGCGAACTCTTAGTTTTTCTATTACTGGCACGCGCACGGGCACTATTTTTTTTTGTTTTCCATGTACCAAAATCGAGGGTTTTGCGCGGAGGTACTTTTGAGGTATTAGCCTGAGAAGCACAACACTTGCCACTGTACCTGTATATCGCTAATTATAAATCGAGTGTGTGAAGATCACAGATCACGCGAAAATTTTTCAGTACAGAGTTTATTCTCGCTGTATTTGCAGCTAAGAAAACCAATGGGACTATTTTCTCAACAGTGTATGAACTTTTTCATAAGCGATAATATCCTTACACCGAGAGAAATTATCTAGTCTCGGTGAATAGAACCATGGTTGTCTGGTAGAAAATTACTTTTGTATTTTTTGGAACGGAGAACAGCGATTTTAGAAGCAAACTAACCTGCCGCACATGATACTCATAATAAAAGGCGAGAACTCTTTTTGCAGCGGAAGCTTATCACTGAGTAATAGGTCAAGGTTTTATACGTTTGCCGCATAAAAATCTAGCAAACAAGGTAAATACCTACGAATGTCGATAAAAAAAAATAACATTCGGATTATAACTCTAGACAAGGTGTGTTAATTAAAAAGGGTGTAAATTGAATATTATAATATGTATAGGAAGCCTAGTGACGAGTGTAGTAAGTGCTGTCAGTCCGTCCGTCGGTCCGGCGTCCACAATTGCTTGTGGACGATTCAGAGGCTAAAGTTAATATCCAATTGACTTTAAATTTATACACGGTGTTTAAGGTCATGAGACAAAGAAGCCTATTGATTTTTAGCAATTTCCGATAATTACTGTCAGAGTTATGGCCCTTGATCACTTCAAAAAATCTTGTGGACGCTCTAGAGGCTAAAGTTAATAACCGATTAACTTTAAATTTATACACGGTGTTTAAGGTCATGAGACGAAGAAGCCTATTGATTTTCAGCGATTTCCGATAATTGCTGTTTGAGTTATGGCCCTTGATCACTTCAAAAATTCGTGTGGATGCTCTAGAGGCCAAAGTTAATATCCGATTGACTTTAAATTTATACATAGTGTTTAAAGTCATGAGACGAATAAGCCTATTGATTTTCAGTGATTTCCGATAATTACTGTCACAGTTATGGCCCTTGATCACTTCAAAAAATCTTGTGGATGTTCTAGAGGCCAAAGTTAATATCCGATTCACTTATACACAGTGTTTAAGGTCATGAAGCGAAGAATCCTATTGATTTTTTTTAGCAATTTCCGATAATTACTGTCAGAGTTATGGCCCTTGATCACTTCGTAAATTCTTGTGAATGCTCTAGAGGCCAAAGTTAATATCCGATTGACTTTAAATTTATACACAGACTTTAGGTCATGTGACGAAGAAGCCCATTGATTTTCAGCAATTTCCGATAATTACTGTCAGAGTTATGGCCCTTGATTTTTTTTTTTTTGTGTAAACAATATTTTATTTCAGAAATACATGAAATGGGATCAGGGAACAGGCAAAGGCTATATCACCCCTCTCCTCTGATCACTTCAAAAAATCTTGTGGACCCTCTAGAGACTAAAGTTAATAACCGATTGACTTTAATAATCATATTTTAGTGTATTATAAATGTTTCAATACCGAAAAAAGTAAAATATGCGACAACCCTTGTTTGCTGCCCGGACGATTTAGCTGCTGTGGGCGTATGTTTCGTTGCCTGGCAACTCTCGTTAAAAGTTGTACGCGAACTAAATGCGTTTGTTAGATACTGACAGAGCAGCCCGGAGTCGAGCAATCGCCGCCCGAGCTGTCTTCGTCAGCTAGTTTCAAAATGGCGTACAACCAGTGCAAGTGGGAAAAGACGACAATAAAATCAGAAATATGTTATTTATTATTGTCGCACTTATTACATCACTCCTGTCTAACAAATCATAAAGCTGTGGTGTTACGGTGGCGGCATAGTATTTCACCGTAACACCACAGCCACTCTAACCATTCATAATACATCTAACCATCACTCCCTACACTCCCTCGTCTACTTTCCCAAACGTCAACAACACATCTCATACATCCATTTCGCTGATTAACCCTTGTACCATGTCTACTGGATTTGAAATGTAATTTCCATAAACCTTAAAATGGATCATTTGAAAATGTGAATGTGCCACGCCCTTTTTGGATAAGGCCTATTTTACTCAACCTGATTTATTTTTTCTCCCAAAGAAAATTACATTTGTCTTGCAGAGCTTATTACTGTGTGTTTCTCTTATTTATATTATGTTAATAAAGTAAGCTTTCAGTAAAATATAAATTAATAATTTAAGAATATTAAAATTGAATTTCAAATAGGCCTATAATAGGCCTATATAGGCCTAACATTTTTCAATAAACAGATTTGAGCCGTTGGTTGTTTTCAAAGATAAAATACCTTTGGCTCCAATGTTGACTCACTGTGTGTTTTTATGATCTATTAATTGATGTAGACTTTTATTTTTAAAAAATAAAAAAAAAAATAATTAAAGATTTTTAAAATTCTATTTTCAATAGTATTACATTTTTCAATAAACATATTTGAGTTGATTGGTTTCTCTTTTTACAAACAAGTATAAACCAAAAACAACTTGAGAATGAATATATTGCATATTGCTCTGGGTGTCATGCAATGTTTTAACGCCCTGTGTAGGCCCCCTAATACTATGAAATTGTCCATTGTACACCACTGCACAAGAAAATATTAAATTATTATCAATCTGAAGTGTGCTCTAGATATCCATGACATTATAGTTCTAATCTGTGTACAGACTTATTTTTATTTTATTTAGAACTAGGAAATTTAATTTATACTGTGTACCATAATGGAATTATTTAGAAATAGAAAATTAATTTATTGTGTTCTATTATGGAATTTATAGGTGGTTGGATTAGGCCTCCAGTAAAAGGGAGAATGTGATTTTGAATAGCATAAGAGTATTAGGCTAGTACTGTTTTATTACAAGCTTATTACAACTGATAATTGAGCAAAATGACTTAGAACGATGCAATGATGTGATTACACAGCAGTCTATTCACGAATACCCACGACGTTACCCATTAATGCGCCATATGGTTTAATACATTCCAGTACGGTAGTTCAACGATGTAGTACGACAGACAAAAACCGTACTGTTTAAAACTTTCGTAAATCTAAAAAGCGCATGTCGATCAATCCGTACCACATAGAAACAAAACGAAGCAATACGAATATTCACGATTGTCAGGAATAGGGGTATTGCTCAATACCATCTTGTCATCGCGGCTTCTCTAAAATGTGAACCAATAGAATTCCGTTTGAATGACCGATCAACAAAAAAACGTCCCTCTCTCTCTGATTCTCGCCCAAGAAAAGATTTTACACAGTTGTTTGCCATAAATATGAATTTATCATATAAATGAGTAAATGTAACCCATGTCTTCTACACGACATGAACAAACGGTTCTTCGTACCTGCTCATTTGTTTCTCCCTGTAATGCGTTGTTTGTTATTGGCCAATATGAAGCAGGTAGTTATTCCGTTAGAAAGTCAGCTCTCTCGTCAAAAAGCAACACATAGTAACTCACTTTTTTCCTCTTTTGGGAATATCAAATCCAAGCTTATCCATTGTTTTGGCGATTGAGTTACTAGGTTTTTGGGTGGTATACTCATGTTCCTTAAGCAACGTTCGCGAGTTTTACAACATCTAACCGTTGCTTGAATACTCAGCAATTCCCGAACTTTGCCCCCGTTGTTTTTACACGTGACTAATTAGTATTGTCCAATCAGAGTTCCCGACACATAACGCACTGTAAACAAACAAGGTATTTTAAGTTGAGAAACTCGTGGAAAACCAGCAACCTTGACATTGATCGATCCTTGAACTTTGCAACTCGATTGTCACATGTAAGCATTTTAGCTAAAAGCAAGAGACTTGGTTTCCACGACAATCGATGAATCTGATAGGTTCCCAAGCTGGGCTTATGCAAATCGAACTTAGTGGCGAAATATGCAGGGTATTAGGTGAAAGGCTTGATAAGATGTATGTAGTTAAGGCGAGATCAAGCCTTCTATTGAAGATGTGGTATACTAGGCTAATTAAGGATGTTGCTGGGTTGTGTCATGGGTGTAACTGCTCACAAAATCAAAAGATTGGAATAATTAGTACAACAACAGGAAGCACATACCCCAGTAACTACAAATTTGAGCTTTGATAAACAAAAGTTAGTTACTAGGTGTTGACTCTTGACGGGACAGCTGGTTAGAATCGGTTTCTCAAGACTTACACTGTTATAAACGAATAGGTTCCATAAAAAACAACCTTGCATATTCCATATAAAATCATATTTATTATATTACTTATAATAATAATAATAATAATATGAATAGTTATATAATCCGTTATATATTATTCGTCCTTTACTATGGGAGTGTATATGTTTTGAATTGTATATTTACTTTAGAAAATTGTCCTGATGGATTTCACGGTACCAATTGTAACATTGTTAGAGTATATATGTTTTGAATTTTATATTTACTTTAGAAAATTGTCCTGTTGGATTTCACGGTACCAATTGTAACATAACATGTCCAGCGAATTGTGCAAACAAGGTCTGTGAGAAAATGTTAGGATCATGTTCTAATGGTTGTCAGGGAGATCATTATGGTAGCAGATGTGAATTTTCATGTAGCACCACATGTAAGAATGGTAAATGTAATGATAGAACAGGGAAATGTACCGAATGTAAAGATGGTTACTATGGTGATATGTGTGAAGAATCATGTTCTACCTGTAATGGTCCATGTCGACAATTAGATGGTATTTGTTTGACTGGTTGTAAAGATGGATATTGGGGATCTAATGGTTTGTGTCTACAGACATGCGCCTACTGTTATACAGGATGCTGTAGAATAGAAGATGGCGTGTGTCATAATGGCTGTCAAGTTAGTCTCAACAATCCGAAATGGTTTAATAGTACAAGTAAGTCGTGTTTCCTAATCATTGTAAAACAGACTTGGTATTAATAACCCAGCCACCACCACCACCTATTTTGTTACAATGTATACAGTTACATGTTATTAATAACCCAGCCACCACCGTCATCTATTTTGTTACAGTGTATATAGTTACTTGTTATTAATAACTCAGCCACCATCGTCACCTATTTTGTTACGGTGTATAGTTATATGTTTACAACAGTGATACTACTAGTAAACAGTCTACCCACAATAACATTCAAGCTAACAAATATCTGTCAATTGCCATCTGTCAAACGAAAGACATGATGTAAACAATAAGCCGCTTCCTTTAGGAGGAATACCAAAGCATAGCGGATTCGGTGGGTTGAATTCACGTATAGAAACCATCTTCAAACCGAGGTCCGAGAGAATCTGTCACATTTCTTACCCCACTATATAACCACAAAATTCCTCATGGCGGCCACATTGAATATTTTTAATTTCCCCAAAGGTGCCAGGATGGCATCATCCGGATTCTGCATGTACACATACTGAAGATATATAATTCCATCAAAACCACTGGGTGGTCTATATTTACATTGACATCTACCATGAATGTTTTCTTTTTTTTCAGGGTCGTTGAATGTGGCACTTAATAAACCAACATGGCAAAGTTCAACGTATGGGGGTGCCGTATCATCTAGAGCTGTAGATGGTAATACTAACCAGGATTGGTCTGGGGGAAGTTGTTCGCACACTGGTAACCAAGTAGCAAGTGAATGGTTGTGTGTTGATCTAAAACAGAGTTTTGATATCAGTAGTATGAAGATATTCGACATAGCAAGCTGTTGTACGTAATAATATAACTAAATGGAACTGTTACATTTAAAATAGCATAGTATATACAACAGAGCATAGTATATACAACAGAGCATAGTAAATACAATATTAAAACCTGAAACTGGTGTTGTGTAGAGCTTGTTCTACAACAGAGCATAGTAAATACAATATTAAAACCTGAAACTGGTGTTGTGTAGAGCTTGTTCTACAACAGAGCATAGTTAATACAATAATAAAACCTGATACTGGTGTTGTGTAGAGCTTGTTCTACAACAGAGCATAGTTAATATAATAATAAAACCTGATACTGGTGTTGTGTACAACTTGTTCTGTATAAAGATAATTGAAAATGAAATGGGGTTTAACGCCCTACTGTTCTGCTCTGACGAAGACGGACATACGCCATACAGCGCCGTTGCGACCTTCTCATATCGAATTTTAACTGCCAAGGAATATTTTACGTGCACGCCAATGTGTACACGGGGCCTCGGGATTTCATACCACCCGAACAACTAGACAGCTGTCCTTGTCAGGCCATCCGCGATGCTCCACTGACAAAGGGAAACCACGACGGAAAATTCCACTGAACTTTCTCGCCCAACAGCGGGTTGGAACCCGTTTCACCAACCTAGCGAGCCGGTGTCCTGTTCACTTAGCCACCGTAGCTCCGAAAGCAGAAAGATATCCAAGCATATATTTAATAAGTTTTTTAGCAAAAATATTTTGCAATATACCCTGTTGATTCAATGTAGTTTTTAAATTATTGTTTGAGTGATTGATATTACCCTATAACATCTTTATGTTCCTGAATTCTGTTGGTAATGTAAATCCTTGCATTGTTTTTAGGTCACGCGACGTGCAAGTAACAGACCCATAGTTTAAATTGGACGAGGACTATTTGCAAACTTTCTATCAGATCAAACCCCTACAATATGCCAAGATTTGTTGATGATAAAAGTACTTTAAGACTGTTAATATAATTTATTATTAAAAGACTGGATTTGTGCAAATAGTTAAAGTGGCGATTATAGTTTCTGATTATTTCCAGATTTATTAGACAGATTTATGTTTCTAACCTGACAGTTTATAGTTCTATATAATTTATATTGTTTCCAGGTGGTAACGGCATCAGAGGATTTGAGGTTAGATTGAGTTCTACTGGTCACTGTGATGAAACAGGTTTTATAGCAGCAAAACCTTGTTATAAAGACCAGACATCAACAGGGCAATCAATATATACCATAGAGAAATGTAATCAACCATCTGTACCATCCATAACTGCTAGATATGTTTTTGTGTCAGTAAAACGTCAATATCTGTCCATATGTGAACTAGAAATATTCACAGGTAAGGTTATTGCTTATAACAGGCCTGATTTAAAACAGCCTAATGCTATTTTCCTACATCACGATTCGTGCCAGGATTGTAAGGGAATCTACAAGCCAGTGTTCTTCAAATAAGCGAGAAAATACATTCAAGAAAAGGTAGGAACCATTCGTCGTGTCCCTACTTATACTTTGTTGAATATAGATTTCACCAAATAGCGCATGGCAAAAATGGGATGATCACCAGTTGGAGGGTCGAAAGATTTGACAGGCAATGAGGTGATGAAACTAAGGTCTCGGGGTGGATCTGTACCGTGAATCAAAGTCTACAGCCGTAAAACATGTCTACAAAGACTAAACAAAGTCTACAGCTGTACTGATGCAATCTGTATGTCGAATTATTTCTTGTTAAAACATGTCTCCAATATTTTATTGTTCCTTCTTTAGAAAATTGTCCTCGCCTTCATTAGCCGATCGGAGGATAACAGTAGACCGTTAAACCCCATTATATTTTATTTCAGAAAATTGTCCTGTTGGTTTTTACGGTACCAATTGTAACATTAGATGTCCAGCGAATTGTACAGACAACGTCTGTGGGAGAATGATAGGATCATGTTCTAATGGTTGTCAAGGGAATCATTATGGTAGCAGGTGTGAATTGTCATGTAACACCAATTGTCTGGATAAGTGTGATTGGAGAACAGGGAAATGTACCGGATGTAAAGATGGTTACTATGGTGATATGTGTGAAGAATTGTGTTCTGCCTGTAATGGTCCATGTCGAAAATTGGATGGTCTTTGTTTGACGGGTTGTAAAGATGGATATTGGGGATCTAATGGTTTGTGTCTACAGACATGTTCCTACTGTAATACAGGAGGCTGTAGAATACAAGATGGCGTGTGTAATAACGACTCGTAACTTGGTTTCAACAATCCGAGAAACTACAGGTAAGTTGTGTTCCTAGTCATTCTCTATATAGATCCTTTTTTTTTATATTGGGCTTGAATTGTAGAAGAGGGATTAGATTCACATTTCCTGTCAATTTTTGGTGATTACGAGGCAGACGGATATAAGAATCAACAGATAGTTTCCTTAAATTTATACGACTGATAGTTACTTTCGATTTGTGTATCTCATAACTTTGACAGTCCGTTCTAGCTTGTGACAGAAACATTGTTACAGAAACCTTGTCAGATATTGCTCCACCTGTGATATCAAACCTGCCAACAATACAATCAGTCAATATTGTTAGTAGAGTTATCTACCTTACCTTACCAATTGTAACGCTTCTTATAATGGATGAAATACGACATTTATTTCCGGAAGGCGCGGTACGTTTTCTTGAATTTAGCTGCATCGTTTTATTGCTTAACCTGGTGTCTGATGGTTGATTACCCAGTAGACGTTCGTCAAATGTGGACAACCAACCCTGGCCTTTCAAACTTTGAATATTAGGATGTTCCATGTGTCAAAACTCGAGCGGTACCTTAAATTATGTGTTCTTAGTTTTTACATTTACTGTTGCTTGTGTTTTGTTTTCAGGTTCGGGAAATTAATTTGAGGGTGGTGATAAGAAAATCAATAATTGCTGGAGGTGAAAGGAAAAATAAACAGCTTTATTGTGAAAATATATTATTTTGTATTGCAATTAAATTTTTATATAATTGTAAAGTTTAATAAGCTTTTTAGATATCTTGTATAGAGTAGAATTTAAGGCCTGAATGAAGACCTTGCTACTGGTGGATAGAAAGTGGTTATGAACATATCCCATTTTTGCTGTTCAGTTTTCTTGCAATTATCACTTTGCTTATATTTTATATCAATGTATCCCATGCTGTTGTTTAATGTTTGCTGTTTTTTTTTCTTAGACTTTGGACAAAACGTGAAATTCTTATCTGAATAAAACTTGAATACAATTCTCTTTGATTATTTCATTTCTTGTTTGTTGTGTTCCGATTCTGATTCTGATACTTGTCAAATTATATAAAACAGTGATATAACATAGAAGTTGGCTATCATAATATCCCGTGCTTTCGTTTAATTTTTGCTGTTCTGTTTTCTTGCAATTAATCCATTTGCTTATATTATTATACTATAAAACTATAATTTGCTTAATATACTTCAATACTATTACAGTTTGCTTAATATATTTCAATACTATTACAGTTCGCTTAATATATTTCAATACTATTGCAATTTTCTGCACTTAATATATATTACTGTGCATGCATGTTGAATGTTAAGATTCTTATAGCAACAAGTAAAATGCTTATCTGAATAAAACTTTAACACAGTTGTTTTGTTTTCTGTTTATTATGTTTTGGTATTGGGTTCTGATTCTAGTTATCGTTAAATTATAAATTATAAAACGTTAGTTACATCAGCCACTAAATACACATTTAATTCAATTGAAAGTAGGCGCGTGTTCATGGGGCGGGGCTTATACAGGAGAGACCCAGGTTTTAAACACATTTCACTCGTTTGAAAGATATTTGCGTTAATGAATACACGATCAATGATATAAAAATATGAGTATCAAAGGGGTTCTGAGTCTCAAATAACCGTCATCTTCGGGGAGAATGAACTATATTGCGCCATATTTCAAAAGGTGATGACATCCATCATTGTTGTGAAAGTGATGCCATCAACATTTACTGAGCGCCACAGAAAACGCATCACTTAGTTTTTCGTGTAACAAAATGATCCTGTAAACATATCTTATTTATTTTGCTTCTTATTGTGAACAATATTCAAATGGGAACACATCAATAACAACACATGGATGTTTAATCTGTAATCAACGGTGCAAAATCAGAGGGGTAAACCAAAACCAAAAGTACGACACAGATGGTTAATTCCATGCGACTTCGCTGCACAGCGTGTACTATAATGTGAATGGTATCTTCTACGAATAGTCTATGTACGGTCTTTCCGATGGCTGGATAGATTGTTCTGTGAATGGTATCGTCTATAAGTAGTCGCCGGTAAATGGTATCGTCGATGTATGTTTTTTCCGATTGCTGGAACATACATGGACGATACCATTTACCGGCGACTACTCATAGACGATAAGTGAACACTTATCATCTATCAGTAGGTAGCCAAAGTAGGGCAAAGTAGAACTGAAAGGTAACGACGCCCAGACACAGCCAGAGAGATCATCAACTGCTAGATGAGGAATTTAATCTAGGATTAGGGAAAGGAATGAGAAGCCGTCTTTAAGACAAACAGTTGTCAATTGGAGTGACATACTTCTCAGCCCCCTAGAAATGAACATCCTTGACAAGGGCCTTAAATTCATCCCAAGCCCCACACTAGCACCCATAGACTCCCATCACCCAGGCAACTGATCGTTTCCAAAGAACCCTCTGGTTTACTTATTTCTTTAGGAACAAACTCGGCAGAGGTAAAAAATTATTCACAGAAAAATCCACATAGAAACCACCTAAAAAGTCTTGATCACCAGCCATCCTAAAAACTTTCGACGAAATGAACACAGAAATATCATCCCTTCAACCACAATCACAGAAACCAAATGTCAACTGTGCAACAGCACTACCCCCCCCCCCCCCTAAAAAAAGACAAAAACATAATAATTAAGAAAAGCGACAAAGGCTCGTGTTGTGTCATAATGAATCGCGTAGACTATATCTCTAGATGCAGAAAAACAGTTAAATACTTCTAAACATTACACTAAATCAGACCAACCAATCTTTAAGGAAACTGCAGCCTTAATAAACAACATCTTATATGAATTGCAAGACAAGGAATGCATCACAGCAAAACAATATGACTATCTATCCGCTAAATCTGACTGTCGACAACGACATCTCTATACGCTACCAAAAATACATAAAAATCCAGAGACAGAATGGTTTATACCAAACAAATTACCCAAGGGGCGCCCAATAATATCATACAACGTATCACAATATATAAACCATTTCCTATTGCCCCTAGCATGCCAACACTCATCCTACCTTAAGAGAGAGAGAGAAATGGGGTTTAACACAAACTAGGTCATTTTGGGACTAACATATGGTTTCATTTTATTTCAATAATTCGCTTGTGCGTAGGGGACTTTAGCAGTGGGAAGAAACCAGAGTGCCCGGGGGAAACCCACGAGATTGAGAAGGCGCCCCTATATCCATGCCACATACGCTCACACCAGGGCTCGAAACCACAGTCGCAAGCTAGAGGTCGAAGCTCGGCACTCTTATCTAGGCCATCCCACCCCACCCCCTACCTTAAGGACAAAATCAAACAGTTAAGAGTACAGGTTGAGAAGGCGCCCCTATCTCCATGCCACATACGCTCACACCAGGGCTCGAAACCACAGCCGCAAGCTAGAGGTCGAAGCTCGGCACTCTAGATAACTAGGCCACCCCCCCCCCCCGCCACCTTAAGGACACAAAATCAAACAGTTAAGAGTACAAGAACACATCATTTTAATATCCATTGACGTACAGAGCATGTACACTAACATCGATAATACCACTGGAGTTGAAGCAGTTAGGAAGGCATTTCTTAGGAACCCACAAACAACAGAGTATTGACATCAGTAGTATGAGGATATACAACCGAGAGGATGGTGGTACATTTTGAATAACCAATATTATGTTGAGACAGATCGTGTTTCGTTATTCAATTGAAATTATTATTTTGTCTTACAAATATCATATCTTTATTGTCCATTTGTCAAGTAATTCTTTTTATCTAATTGACTTTTAGGAAGGATAACTCAGCAGTAAACGAAATAAAATGGGGTTTAATTTTTATAATGAATTAATAAGATCACATTCGTGCTTAGAATGTCCATCCCATCCGACCAACTGATGATAAAGGATAACGCACACGATCGGTTCATCTTTCTCATATAAAGTGTGGATTTACAATTGTCTATGTCGGCACCTATGTCCGTTATCCTTTTACATTTGGGTGTAACACGCCACACAGAAAGGTTTTTGATCAATTCCAAACTGGTAATGTTAGAGCACGTGTATTGTCACAAGATAAAAATAATGGACAGATCCTTTGAAAACCAAGTAAAGAATATATAATTTGAAAACAACATCGGTTTGACTAGTGTATGCGTGCTTATATTTGGACCCGGCCTAAAGCTTTCTCACATTTCTCTTGTAGGTTTTTTATCAGATCTTCTGTGTTCAGCGGCGACTCTAGTATAACAATCCGGGGCAGAACCGTGTCTAGCGGGGGTTCAGGGGGTACATTGCCCCTCAGAAAAATAAGGCGCCCCAAAAAATGGCACTCCCACCCATACCAAAAAAGAAATACTGACAATCTTTCAATAGTAAAATGATACACTTGGTTACAATCACACAGTGATACTCTTAAGGCACTGATCAGTCGGTCACATGACAATGGGTTCGTTTGCCCTGATCTAAACATTCTTATATCACTTACGTGAAGGCTATGGCGCCCCACCACTCTAATGCACCCCCACTTTTAAAATACGGCCCTGGGACGGGGTATTGATGTGTTCAGTCCGGGGTATAGTAAATAAAATAGGTTATATGTGAATCTTAGTAGAGGAGAATTGGTCGACAACAGGAATATTATTATAGTTGGCAAAATATTTATGGATTATATGTTGCCTATATATAGAGTATTAATCTGCCTGCTTATATACAGTCATATTTATTGTATATTAGGTAAGTTTTATATACTTAATAAATCATTATGTATTTAGTAAAGTCAACTGATCACAATTATCCATGGTAACTATATCTAACTGTATAATTACGGGGGTCTTGGGCAAAAATACTGGGGGGGGGGGTCTGGTCAAGAAGCTTTCTTTCGGTTTTTCTTTTTTATGAATATTTGTTCTGTTATTGATGTATTTTTAAGTGTTATTTTTCGTAAAATTATTCAGAAACATTGAATTGTATATGTAATCATGGCTGTATAAACTTTTCAAATGCCTCGACTCTGTGTTAGTGAATAATTTTGCCGCGAATGAAAAAGTTATAAACTAAAATAAAATAAATAACAAACATGATATTAAGCAGAAAAAGCGAAAAACAAATTTTACAAGGGTCCCAATAAAGACTACAAAACAGCCCAATATCTGTCGGAATATTATTATCACCGCTAACTCCAATATTAACGTAAGCTCGTCAGAACTCTCAATCCTTACGAAATTTGAAACTAACTACTATTGAATGTGGAAATGGAAAAACTGAGTGATAGATTTAAAAATACAATGGATTGCACAAGGTACTCCATAGAACATAAAACTGTTATAAATATAACAAATGTTATACCAAACCAAAACAAAAAGTTAATTGGGCAGGTTTAGAGTAAGGTGTAGATAGTTCAGGACCTGGTGATGGTTCTGTAGGAAAGGTTGAGTAGGGAGCAGTTTGTTTGTAGAATTGTTTAGTAGGTGGCTTAGTCAGTATTTTGGATAGCATATGCCCGTCTTCATTATCCTAAGTGGTTCAGAACACTGGGACGTTAAACCCCATTTTATTTCGTTTACTGCTGAATTATCCTTCTTATAAGTCAATTAGATAAAAAAAAAAATTACTTGACAAATGGACAATAAAGATATGATATTTGTAAGACAAAATAATAATTTCAATTGAATAACGAAACACGATCTGTCTCGACATAATATTGGTTATTCAAAATTCGAGTCCCGAATAACAAAACACGTCCAGTCTCATTATTCGTTATTCAAAATTTGAATCCTGCATAAAAAAAAACGCGTACTGTTTCGTTATTTTTTAGTGGACAATAGCGTATAACTAAACATGATTTAACATCACATGCCTTTAAATATACCTTCAGCTGGTAGCTATATCTAATTAGTCCGGGAGCCCAGTGAGGTTTAATCAAAATATTGAGTCCAAAAGGTTTGAGGTTTGCAACACATATTTGACCCCTATATCATTATGAAAAGACAGAGATGGTTTCTCTCCGATCTGTCGCTTTAATTCTTTACGCAGCTGTAAGTCCAGTACGCCGTCCACGAAATGGTCTCGCAGTATATGCTGCTGTGGATCCTTGCCCATTTTAGCCGCATCCATCCTATGAATCCTGTCCATCAACTCACCCATGACATAGGAAAACTCACGTAAACTTTGATGTTTTCCTTGACGCTTTGCATAAAATGTGCGTAAGAGTTCTGAAGCTGAACATGTTTCACCAAACGCGTCCTTTAAGGCATCAAAAAACGCGCCCTTTTGGGATTGAGCTCGTCTCAATTTCACTTCTTCTTTTGCTTCTCCGGCAAGATGTGAATAAACAAATTGTGCTTCATCCTTCAATGATAGGTTTAACGATGACAAAACAGCCGAAATTTCATCGATCCAGTCATGCAGTGGGATCTACCGCATACCTTGGTCGACCGAAAAATCTCTTTGGTTCTCTACTTTTACCGACATAAACTATTGGTTTGGGTGTACCTGGTGTCGCATTAGCAGACAGGGGGAGGGGAGGGGGATCCTTGGTTTAAAGAAAAACGTGGAACAGGGCGGGATGGTGTTTGCTGTAGTGATAACGTTTGTAAAAATTTGGCCTGTGCCAATTCCCGTTTCAGTCTGCTGATTTCCTCCTGATATTTATCTGAACTGGTACTGCTTTCAACAGGCGGAGAATTCGCAACCCCTTCTGCCATGTTGAACTTTACGTCGACCGTGTTCGCAGAGCTATCTCTACAAATACGCAGTACAAGGAAGGAAAAGACAAACAGAATCTTTTTAATTCCACAATAGTTCAGTAAAGCAAGGCATTCTTCACAATACCCACTTTTCTTTCCAAAATCTCGATTTCTATGCATCTACATCAGCTCGTAGCTGCTGTACGGGTAATGGGAAACAACAAACAGTAGCGTCAATCACAATATGTTGTAACCAACATGGGGTGCACACCATCAACTTACAACTGAAAATTTGTCAAATATCTAGTCTTCTTCCCTTTTCTTTTATGAGACTTTAACACATCATTGGAAAATGCCAATGTCGATTCATTGAGTGCCGAATTCAACAATTTGATTTCATTATTAATGTTCGAAATATATTGTGACACGGCTGTGTCATCTGTCGTAAATGTTTTACTTATATTATGTCCTTTAGAAAGATTAAACTGTACGGCTGAAACCGGCGGGACTTTTGTCCGGGAATTTGGGAATTGATTTACTAAGTCTATTGCTCTACGGTATTGTCTCAAAACACCCGAAACCGTATCACCACTTTGGGGTTGTGCGTAAATAAATCGGCCAGATTTATAGGTGACGTCACAAGTGCCAAGCCAAATATAAATTAACAGCGACACGTGTCTGCCAATCCAATCGGGAGGTCTGTCTTCAAGTAAATCTATCCCGCTTTTTGTTGTTCTACCGCTTTCACGTTCAAATTTAATATTCAGCCGACTGTCTCTTGAAAATTGCCTTTTTAGATAGTTTCCTTTACTGTCGCTAATTAAAATTGCTAAACTTTCTTGCGTTTGATTTGATACAATGAAAGGGATATGTTTATCAATAAATTTCTTTAATTTTGACAAACTCATAGCATCAACCCATTCTCGTCAAGACAAAATTGGAACAATCTCACCCCTCAAATCAACTTCTAATTCGTTCGCGTTGTCTTATTCGCCGTAGTTAAACCTTTGATCTTCGAATTTCTTATAATAATCTTTATTCAAATCTCACAATGAGACATATGAATACAATTTACAAAAATCATTCATACAATCAATGGCAAGTTTTGGACAATACGTAACATTCATATATATTTATTTACAATCGACAATTCATTTACGCTTATTTGTATATCATATAAGTTATATCGACATTGGACAGTTCATTTACACTTGTTCACAATAATATAAATTTCTGTTTAACTGAGTTATCTATATTAGACAGTTCCTTTAAACTTATTTACAATAACTTATATCAATTTACATAGGTTTTCTAACTCGGCACCATGACAATTAAAAGTTCGTAATCTTTACATAGGAAGGATGATGATGATAATAAGGTTTTAAATATTTTATTCGGTCACTCTGGAAAAATGGACACTTAAAAACTGCATGAAATTAATCGCATATTTCGTTAACCGAACAAAGGTCACATATTCGATTTTCTCTGGGGATTTGTAAAAGCACTCAAGACTCGATCGGTAGTCTATGACTTCGACATCTAAATCTAACAAAATAGCGTCTATATTCTACAGGTAAGGCAGTTATATATTCTTCATGCTTGTGAGTAGATTTAAACAGGCAGTAATTAGCACATTTATTCGAGGTATTAATAGAACTATGCCAATCCTGCAAATATTGATCCCTTAGTCTTAATAATAAACATTGTTTTAACCATTTAGCGTTAATATTACAGGCTTGGATATTGTAGGCTTGGATTTCTATTCAATCCTCTAGGCGACGCCAAATGTGGCGAAGTTTATTTGTCTTTAAACGATCTTTATTCACCACGGTTACAGAACAGAGATTTGACAGCCCAACTTTGATGTTGACTCTCGTTCCCCGCTCTCTCACTGACTCGCTCACTGTATTCAGTCAGACCACTACCAGCTGTGCTATAAATAGATCTCGTGCAAGCATACAAGCAACACAGCACGTAGACACAATTAAAGGGACAATACATGCAGGATTTTCAGACTTTGGGCGAAACGTTAAAATTTTATCTGAATAAAACTTGAATACAATTCTCTTTGATTATTTCATTTCTTGTTTGTTGTGTTCCGATTCTGATTCTGATACTTGTCAAATTATATAAAACGTGAAATATACAAGAAATCAAAAAGGCTTTTCAAGTATTGATCCGACATTTCAGCTAAGCTTATCAAGTGTTCATCAAGTATTTACCTAAACGGGTGTAGTACTTTTAGCGGGCTGAGAGGGGGGATTGGAACACCCGGAGAAAATCCACGAGGTTGGAGAAGCAATCATACTCCATGTCACGTTCCTACAAGCGAGGAACCGTACCCTTGCCACGTGACTGAATGACAGACCGCTTATTTTTTTATTTTGGTAATATTGCATATTAATTGCCAAGAATCTTTAATTATGTCTAGGCACTCGGGCCTACTCTTTTTTTCGAATTTTGGGGATCACATGGCTAAGTGGGTAAGACGCTAGCTCGCTAGCCTGGAGGTCGGGTGTTCGATCCCTGCATTGGCCGAGAAAGTTCATTTAGATTGTCCGGCGTGGTTTCCCCTTGCCAGAGATACAAATTTAAGCTGTCTAGTCGTTCGGATGGGACGGAAAACCGAGGTCCCGTGCACACACTGGCGTGCTCGTAAACGATCCCCTGACAGTTGGAATTTGATATAAAAGTAGGCCGTAGGACCTTTGCCCGGGCCAAATTTCCCCATAGCACACTGTGTGGCCCAGGTTAGGTGCAGTAGAGTAGGACGTAAACCCCATTTCATTACATTTTATTTCATTTTTTTTTCGAATTCCAAATGCCAAGGTTTCTTGTACGTACGCGTGACCTGGATTATTCGTCAGATCGGACCGACTGTACGTTGTCCTGCAGAACGGACAAGTGGAATTCAACCTAGAAAACCACGATGAATTTATTTTCTCGGTCAAAACCGGTATGTGCACAACGCAAAAAATACTATTTCAAATTTTATTGTTTTATAAAATGAAATGAACGCGAATACCAAATGATGGAATAACATTAGTTCTCAGTAAATATAAATGTTCATGATAGGGTATAAATATGGTGTTTAAGGAAATGTGATGAGGCTGAGATGCAAATTTTGTAGCATACTGCAATTCCAGCTTATCATGTCTGTTGTGTAAAGAGGGCTCATGCGCCTCGACGTATAATAATGCGCTTGGTTATGTTTGATGTCGAGCTCTTTGAGATAAGACTCGCGGACAGACCCTTACACAATGCACCCATAATCGAGTTTAGATCTTGTCAAAAACTTGATATAATCTGAGCAAGACCCTACGGCCTGCTCTCCAGTCAGTGTTTGATAAGACTCTCAATATGTTGAGGGCTTTCAGACATTTCTTCTTAAGGGTTTTGATATGAGGGCTTTCCGACATTTCTTATCGTCAATTGGAATGGGGATTCCATTCAGTGTAAGCCCCGGATGATGATGTAAACTTCTTAGTTGACAAAAGTGCATACAAACAATCTTGGTTTTCGAAAATCGAAATTCATTGTCAGTTACCAGGCCCGTAGCAAGCGGGGGGAGGGGGCAGCCCATTGGTGAAAACAACAACCTTCTCAATAGGTGCCAAAGAACGCGATACGAGGCCAACAACCAACGTCTCCATTTTAGTATGGGCGACACATACAGCCGAGTGACATTGATTGGGCGGGGGTGGGGCTTATACTGGAAAGACACCCATAATGACATGATTGGTTGGGTGCCTTATAATGTTGGCCGCAGATAGTGCCGCCCACGACTTGATGAATTGGGCGCCCAAAACGGGATGATTTGTAAAGTGCCTCATCCCAGAGGGGCGCCCATAAAGTCGAGATATAATGCTAGTGAGATTGGTAAGGCGCCCACGAATGAATTGGACGCCCCAAACCGCGAGATAATTTTCTAAATTCAAACGGCATGATTTGTGGGGTGCCTCATCCCAGATGAGCGCCGATAATATAATGTTAGTGAGAATGAATTTGGCGCCCAAAACGGCGTAATAATCTTCAAAATTAAAACGGCCTGATTTGTGGGATGCCTCTTCCCGGGTGGGCGCCTATAATGACGAAGTCATGGACGCCCATAATATAATGCTATTGAAATTAGTTAGGCGTCCACGACGGCGTGATATTGAATTGGACGCCCCAAACCGCGAGATAATTTTCTAAATTCAAACGGCATGATTTGTGGGGTGCCTCATCCCAGATGAGCGCCGATAATATAATGTTAGTGAGAATGAATTTGGCGCCCAAAACGGCGTAATAATCTTCAAAATTAAAACGGCCTGATTTGTGGGATGCCTCTTCCCGGGTGGGCGCCTATAATGACGAAGTCATGGACGCCCATAATATAATGCTATTGAAATTAGTTAGGCGTCCACGACGGCGTGATAATCTTCAAAATTCAAACAAGTCGCAATCTAACCCGATTCCGAACTTTTCTTTTTTCTCATAAATTATTAAAGTCGTATTCCTTCTTTCAAATGTTAATAATGTTCATATCAAAATATCATATTACGCCAATATCGCAAATTAAGCTTCAAAATTGAAAGTGTCTCTCATTTTCAGGTGCAAACCCTTTTTTCCAAAATTTTCGGTGGGGGGGGGGCACCATAGGCAATCTGACTTTTCGGGAAGATGGGTAAAATGAAAACAAAAAAAATATTATTTCATCTGGTTGGCAAAAGTGCCCGAAATCTACCAAAAACGCCTTCGATTGATCAATCTCTCCATGTTTTTTTTCAAATACAGCTTGTTAAAGCAATCGGACGATAATTGGTAGATATTAAAAACGTTTGTGACGGCTTCGGGAAACTTTCGGCAATTACCGAGGACTGGAGGTCTCTCCATTTTAAAAGTAGAACGAAAATGACATGATATGGTGGTGTTAGCCCCAGATATTATCTTTCATTTTTAGACACTTTGTTCCACTAAAACAAAACAATCCAAATCGATATTCAGCCGCCATGGTGATTCCAAATGGCAACAATTTTTCAGCAGATTTCTGAATTTCGATTTCGTTTACTTCTCTTTTCTCTTCGAATTTTGTTCGACCTTTGAGCTTCTATCTAGTGACATAATCGTTCAACATAAAGATATTATATATCCAGTATACTTCATACACAACAAACTACCCCCACCCCTCCCTCGAAATAGGGGAATCTGACCAGGATACCTATGAGCATACCTTCGACATTAATTACCGATGGGGGCAAAGTGATATTTCCGTTATTTTTGAGATACTTATAGCTATAGCTTCATTAATTTTACATGTCATATTTTTGCTCCTGCAGTATAAAACATGTCCAAGCAGTTTTGTGCTAAATGCCTGAAATTGATGACCTTTTCCACCAAAAATTCCATTCTTAAGTCATATTTCCTGGTTCAGGCTACAATCCTCTATCAAATGCCACTGAAGTGGAAACCGATAGCCATTGATTTGTAATTTATTAAGCTGTAAAACGAACAATTTAATTATATTGGAAGCTGTATAATGATTAAACAAAGTCTCGTTGTGAGATGATAGCAGACGAAATGTCGTCAACGAGTCAAAACAAAATGGCGGCTGATACACCCTGTTATCACTGTAATATTATTGTCCAACAGTAGAAAGAGTTTTTATATTAAATCCCTTCAAGTGCCGTGATTTGTGGATTTGGAAAATCCAACTAGTTTATAAATACTATTATATAAAGGGTATTTCCCTATTCTATTTAGCCAATATGAACATTACACCTGCGTTGCGTACAGTTATTAATATAGCCCTCTCATAAAACCTGTTTTAGAAGTCTGAGGTTAGTATATACACTTTCTTGATCGTAGAATACATTTAATTATTCAGTAGATGTAAACTTTCATTGGCAGATTTACGGTCAAGTGTCTGTCTATGGGGTGTTTCATTGACAGCTTAGCGGTCTAGTGTCTGTCTATGGATGTGAAAGTTTCAGTATAATGTCAGTCGGAGCAGAACAGTAGGACTTTAAACCCCATTTAATATTTTTTGACTAGAGTGGTGTATGTGTATACCGATGATGACTATTTTGTATACAGTTATATCAACTCAACGTCATACTTTATCATGTGATTGTGACAAGGAGAAAGAGCAGTTTGTATGTGAATCCACTACACGGGCATCCTCAATTAAGATATCTTTAGTTCGTTTTAGATCACTAATTTAATCAAATGTGTTTTGGGGACATTCTGTAGATATTCATCCATCAAATCTGCTTTTTTGAGATTCTAGTTTGTATGTCGAAAAACAAGTAGCTCGTTTTTCGACATTCGCCAATATCGAAAAACGAGCTTGTTGTTTTTCGTTATTCGCCAATATCGATAAACGAGCTACTTCGCACTATTCCAAGAGTTTTTTTAACATCAAGTAAAAATCGTGGTATTCTGTTTCTATATTCGAGCAGACATTGCAATGTGTAATATCTTGTCAGGTAATACCACTAGTGTAAATTTACTGAATACCCAAATGTATTCTACGATCAAGAAAGTGTATATACTATTCACCAATATCGAAAAACGAAAATCGAGCGAGTTAACTTCACACTGCCTGTATGGTTACCATGTCTAAAAAGACTAAACGGTATATTATTCTTCCTTACTGAGAGATTATGTATGTTTTGAATTTTATATTTACTTTACGGTCATAAAACATGTCTACAAAGACTAAACAGTGTAATGTCCCTTTACTATGAGAGTATATATATTCTGAATTTTATATTTATTTTAGAAAATTGTCCTGATAGAATTTACGGTACCAACTGTAACCTTAGATGTCCAGCGAATTGTACAGGCAACGTATGTGGGAAAATAGTAGGATCATGTTCTATTGGTTGTCAAGGAGATCTTTATGGTAGCAGGTGTGAATTTTCATGCAGCACCAATTGTCAGGATAGTAATTGTAATCCCAGAACAGGGAAATGTACCGAATGTAAAGATGGTTACTGTGGTGATATGTGTGAGTCTGCATGCAGCACCAGATGTAAAAATGGTAAATGTAATTCTAGAACAGGGAAATGTACCGGGTGTAAAGATGGTTACTATGGTGATTTGTGTGAAGAATCGTGTTCTACCTGTAATGGTCCATGTCGACAATTAGATGGTGTGATGGTTTGTGTCTACAGACACAAGGGTGGGGTCGGGATTCCAAATGGTCGCTAATCAACACATTCCCGTCCACAGCCACTACAATCATCGACATGGTTACGGTGACATGCGGTGTATACACATGTTATTAATAATCCAGCCACCTCCTGTTTTGTTACGGTGTATAGTTACATGTTATTGTCCCCCGCCTTTCGAAGGAAGTTGGGGGACTATTAAAATGGGTTCGTCCGTCCGTCTGTCTGTCCGTCACACTTTTTGGGACACAACAACTCTCTTCCTAATTGAGCTAGAATGTTCAAACTTGGTGTATGTGTTTATTAGGTCAATGCCTTGATGGAGTTCGAAGATGAGCATTTTCCGCTTAGGGTAAGCAGAGATAAGCAATTTGATTGGTTGATGCTCTGGGACACGATAACTTTAGTTCTAATTAAGTGAGATTGATGAAACTTGGTGTATAGTTTCATTATAGTAATACCTTGACTAAGTTCGATAATGGGCATTTTCTGCTCAGGGTAAGCAGAGCTATACGCAATTTGATTGGTCGAGAATTTGGAACACAATAACTCTCCTTCTAATTGAGTTAAAATGTTCAAACTTGGTGTATATGCTTATTAGATCAATGCCTTGATGGAGTTCGAAGATGAGCATTTTCCGCTTAGGGTAAGCAGAGATAAGCAATTTGATTGGTTGATGCTTTGGGACACGATAACTTTAGTTCTAATTAAGTGAGAGTGATGAAACTTGGTGTATAGTTTCATTATAGTAATATCTTGACTAAGTTCGATAATGAGCATTTTCTGCTCAGGGTAAGCAGAGCGATACGCAATTTGATTGGTCGAGACTTTGGAACACAATAACTCTCCTTCTAATTGAGTTAAAATGTTCAAACTTGGTGTATATGCTTATTAGGTCAATGCTTTGATGGAGTTTGAAGATGAGCATTTTCCGCTTAGGGTAGGCAGAGATAAGCAATTCGATTGGTTGATGCTTTGAGACACGATAACTTTAGTTCTAATTAAGTGAGAGTGGTGAAACTTGGTGTATAGTTTCATTACAGTAATACTTTGACTATGATCGATAATGAGCATTTTCTGCTCAGGGTAAGCAGAGCTATAAGCAATTTGATTTGCCGAGACTTTGGAACACAATAACTCTCCTTCGAATTGAGTTAAAATGTTCAAAATTGGTGTGTATGCTTATCAGGTCAATGCCTTGATGGAGTTCGAAGATGAGCATTTTCTTCTTACGGTAGGCAGAGATAAGCAATTTTTGGATGACACTTCGTGTTCAGTTTGATTGGTCGATACGTTTGAAAAAAATAAATGTGCGATTAATTAATATGTGTCATCTATTTATTTTGGGATTTCGGCGGGGGACATCAGCCTCACTGTTGGCTTGTTAATAATCATGCTACCACCGCCATCACGGTGTATAATTACATGTTTTCTATAAAGCGAAGTGAAAAGGATAGCAGCAATCATTGGAAACAATTGATCTATTTTGAAAAAAAGTGTTTCTGTATTTCAATGTAACATTGAACGCTTACCATACCAGCATATCCAAACCATTATATTTTGTCACACATAATCATGTTTCAAAGTTAAAGTTATTTTAGTTTGTTCCCTGTGTGTTTTGTGAGCTGATCTCATGATATAACATTCTTCACTGTCAGCACTCCACATCTTTAAATCGTACCCCATTGATATAAACCCTTTAAATCGTAGACCCGTGTGTTTTTATGTAACACGTACATAAGAACAGCTACTGCCTTTAAATCGATACTCGTATGGAAGACCGTATAGACGACCTCGAACAATACTCGAGAAGAACTTGTCTTAAATTTTGTGGTATACCGGAGACGACATACGGTGAAAGAGAGGACACGGATCACATTGTTCTGAGCATTATTAACAATGAGATTTTGTATCGACACAATATTCAAATCTCACTTTATGATGTAGGTCGTACGCATCGAGTTGGTCCGAGAAGAAGTGGTTTCAACCGTGACATAGTTAGATTCATTAGTTACCGATGTAGAGCTTTGATTTTCGGCAACAAAGGCAATCTTAAAGTATTTAATAGAAACAGAAGATTTAATATATATATCAATGAGGCTCTTGCGAAAAAGAGATCCGATCTCTTTAGAAAGGTCAGAAATCTTTTTAAAGAACGAATAATTGAGGGTTACTGGACATTCGATGGTAAAATTATGGCCAAAGCTCTGAATGGTAAAATCTTAACTATAAAACATGAAAATGATTTAATGAATGTTATTGTAGTAGAAACCGAGTAGTAGGTTCTTACAACGTAGAGTCTGGACATAAAGTGACGAGTTGATGAGAAGAGGTGTAGTGAGTCACGTGACAGGTGGTTTCCTCCACATTCCCCTCCTTCTTGTAGAACCAAGCTAACCCCCACGAAAAGGAACATTAAAAACAAATCTAACCCAAGTAGTTAAATCCATATGGAATATGTGTATAAAACAAATGTAGGAGTGTGGGAACAACAAAAAAAAAAAAAAAAAACCCAAAAAACCAATACAGTTCTGGCGTGAAGAGAGCTGCTAAAAAGCGCGAACCCTCTAGCACGCGAAAAGCATCAGTGGGATCAATAAGACCGGTCATTTCCAAGGTGCCATAATAATAACCATCCACAGAATTAGCCATCTAAAAAAAATAGAATGGGCACCGGGTACGTTTAACCAGGTTAAAAGGCGGAAGGTAGTGAGAAAAACAAATGTATAATTGAGTTTTATCACTCATGTTAAAAGGTGATTGAATATTTTTTTTTTATATATATATAATTAAAAATGAGAGTTATTCCTCGTATTAAAATATTAATTAATTTTTATATATACAATTAAGAATGAGTATTTTTTTTTTCCTCGTGTTAAAAGATTAATTTATTTTATTTACAGAGGAGCATATAGAACCACCACCATTGTGGAGAATAGGGCCGTTATATATAGTCATTCAGATGAGCAGGCCTAGTTATAGTTTATATGAGTATCTTCAGATACTAATTCACCGGTGTCAGCTGATGTTTCCAAAGAGCATCCTGAACCAACATCCGGCGAATCACATATATCTGAAGTGGAGGCAACATGGTTGCCCATGGAAACCTCTTCACTTAGACTTTCATCTAATCCTATTTCAATGTCGGAGCGAAGATGGTGTCTCATTCTTTTCAGCCATAAAGGAAGATCCCTGTCCGTACTTAATTTTAAACGATCATGGTGGACCACCAAAAATGGACCTTGCTAAGGTGACTGCAGTTTCTGGCTTTGCCCGATTTTAGTCGAAAGATCAGCTTTATATACAACTTCTCTCGACTCAAAAATGTTTAAGTAAAGATTCCAATTATATAGATGCGTTTGGCGACCCTGATTGGTACGTAGATATGTACGTGCATGTTTATGAACCTCAGCCAAAGCCGAAGCTAAACATGTTACCCATTCATCAGGGCCTTGCTTGGACAAAGAGGTATTGAAGGTCCCATACAGAATATCCACAGGAGTTGTACGTGTTTTGGTGATTTCAAGAAGATCACAAAAAGCTCGGAAAAGAGAACCATCAAAATTCCTTCCTTGATCAGTATGGACTTCAATTGGACACCCAAAAGTTGCAATAAAATGAATAAAGAACTTTTGCTCAGGAATCGCTGCCATCTCAATCCACTTAGTGAATTGGTCCACCATCACCAGTACATACCTGTTCCCCTGTTCCCTCTCCTGGAAAGGCCCTAAAATGTCCAAATGTACACGTTCCATAGGAAAACCGGCATGGTACGTCCCAAGGGGTGCCCTGGCTTGCTTACTCACTTTCTTATTAATATTGCAGGTGGAGCAGCCGGAGACATATTGTTGGCAGCCAGTGGACATACCTGGCCAGTAAAAGGACTGTTTCAACTTCTGTAGGGTCTTATCTCTACCAAAATGACCCCCAGACTTTGAATCATGACAGAAGAACAGAATTTCGGTTCTCAAAGAATGTGGCACAACCAGACAACATCTAGCAGCGGGTACACCCTCCCAACGATAGAACAGAACCTCGTCTATTACCTCCAGTTGAGCTTGAAACATCCAAAGCGTTCGCACACCTGGTGAACTAAGTTTGAGTTCCGCTTCGGAAGGTGGACCGTTACTCAACCAGCTAAGTATTATATTTATCTCATTATCTGAGTGTTGAGTAGAAATGATATCTTCATTATTATACATGTTGCACCAGTTTGTTTGAGTTTCTACTGTACTCTCTAAAAGTTCATCTAAATTTTGATCTACCTGTACTACATTATTGGTATCTGATGCACTCTTTTCTTTACATTTCAGGACCATATTTACAGCTAAAGGTACAACATCACCAACATCCTGGTTGAATCGTTCCCACTGAAAGTGAATTCTATGACAATAGTTGCAACCGCCACAAGGAAGATCCTCAATTTGAACACCAGCCAAATAGCAGTCACATTGATCAATGGAATTTGGGATCCTGGACAAACCATCAGCGTTCAGATGTTTTCGACCAGGTCGATGCACAATTTGCATGTTATATTGGGACAGTTCCTCCAGCCATCTAGCGAGCTGACCTTCAATATGTTTGAAACGTGTCAACCACACCAGACTGTGATGGTCTGTACGCAGGAGAAATGATTTACCTAATAAGTAGTGCTTGAAGTGACGACAGAATTTGACGACAGCCAGAAGCTCTTTCCGGGTAGTGCAATATTTCTTGTGAGCAGGCAAAAGAACATGACTTGCAAAGCAAATAACCACCTCCTTCCCATCCTGCACCTGAGAAAGCTCTGCCCCTATTGTCTCATGGGAGGCATCTGTGTCCAATATAAACATTCCATCAGGTGTAGGAAATCGCAGACAAGGGGCACTAGTGACAGCCAGTTTCAACTTTTCGAAAGCAGCTTGATGTTTGTCCAACCATTCGTATGGACCCTTGCAATTGTAAAGAGCATACAGATCAAGAGCAAGAGCTGCGAAATTCTGGACATGATCCCTGTGATAATTCAAGAAGCCCAGGAAAGATATCAACTGTTCCCGTGAGGTGGGAATTGGCCATTTTGAAACCGCCTCATGTTTAGCTGGAGTTACAGAAACCCCATTTGCATTGACGAGCTTCCCTAAGAATTGTACTTCGGTTTTAAAGAGAAAGCATTTTTTTGGTTTAAGCTTAAAATTGTGAAATCGAAATCTTTGGAACACTTCTTCAAGATTTTCAAGAGTTTGTGAAATACTTTTACCAAGAACATGATGAGCATGATGTGCAGGTAGTTCAGGAATAGACCGATTGAAGAGGTCCTGTAAATGAGCTGGAACCCTCTTACAGTGCTGCTCAATCGAAAAATCCTCAACTTTTGAAGACTTTATAAATATGTTTCTTGGAGCTGAAGATTCACCAAACACATCTGCAACTTCTTCCGCATTCGCAATAGGGGTTACAGGACTTGAATTCCGAGATTGACGCCGTCCACGGACATGATCCTCGGAGTCTGAATCCGAATACAGTCTGGACCTCATAGCAAAGGAACCTATCGAATCTGGAGAGCTAGGAGGACTATTAGTCTGATGGGCAGGTGGACTATTACACTGAGGATTGGCTATGGGCATCATCGAATGTTGCTCCAAGGTGTTTACTGGTGGAACCAAATGGCGCTCCTGACTTTGAGGATCATCTTTCCTGTCCCTGGATCCAGACATGTAAATTCCATCTGGTGGAATGACATTTTTTATCTTATCAATAGTGTTTGGGGTAGATGAACTAGGAAGAGCCATTGGGTCAACTGATTTTGGAGGCGAACGGGTATAAGTAGGATCAAATGATGCCAGAGCTTCCGTCTTAGGGATGGTTAGAGAATCAATGCGTGCGTTGAATTCGCTTCTTAATTCCAAAATCTGATGTCCTGTGTTTTCTGCCAATTCAGAAAACCTTCGGTCAGTATATCTGGTGAAATCATTGAACATCCCCTTCATTTCGGACATGAAATTAGCCATGTCTGACTTGGTACAGAAACCACTATCAGCTCCTGTGACATCCTTTGATGGGAATTCAATGAAGTTAGACACAATGAAGTCTTCCCATTTTTCTTTGGATAAGCCTGGTGTCTCTAGCAACAACTGTAAAGTCAGCTGCCCATGCTTCTCCCTCAATGCTATTATTTTTTCAGCTTTTTGACGCCCAACATTAGGTAGATTTAACAATTGCTCCAAATTAGCAGTTTGCATATTTAAAGCCATTTTTATTCAGACTTTTTTTAAATTACTATGAAATGATGTAACTACCCCTTTAAATTTGATAAAGTGTAACTACCCCTTTAAATTTGATAAAGTGTAACTACCCCTTTAAATTTGATAAATTGCTAATAAAATTGTATTAGAATAGAGTGTTTAGTTAATTGTATTATTATATTGTGCTTGTTGATCGACAGTTTTAACTGTATATAATTGAATAAACAATTGACCAATGTGAACCAACACCAAAATTAATTGATATCAGCTAAAGGTCACTGAGTGCTCAATTGTAGTATGCGTGGGAATAATAGTAAAACAATTGACCAATTAAATCACAGATTTTATGCACTTACTATGATGAATGTCAGCGTAACCTGAGTAATGTGCGTAACAAAAATCTGCTAAGTCGATTAGTCAACTATTATTAAGATTATATATATTATTATATTATCTACGCCTTTATAATAAACTAATGTTACTTGTTAACAACCAATTTGAACATTCATAAAACCGGTAAATAATATATTCACCGATGACTCGAACGCTATTGGCGGTAACTATGGTAAACAAAGGGAAAAAAATGGCGTAGTAATACAATAACAAGTATTTATAGATTTACGTTGAAAAATACAGGTCTTATACTAATAATTACTCACTAGATAGGTTTCAATGTATGCTGCTACTCCCAAAGATAGATATAAAGATAAAATAACCAACCTTATCTGTCTATCTTGAGGAACTATTTTTTAACTCACACCGAATTATGAATGTACTGAATCATTAGTGAATGAACTTCACGATCGTCGAAAACCAAAAGTTATATCATCGATCGGGAAATAATATTCTGTATTCTTATAAATAAATTGACTTTACTAGTGACTCAACGACTTATAACAAATCGAAAAATCGAGCTACGCCAGTTGTAGTAGAAACCGAGTAGTAGGTTCTTACAACGTAGAGTCTGGACATAAAGTGACGAGTTGATGAGAAGAGGTGTAGTGAGTCACGTGACAGGTGGTTTCCTCCACATTATTCATCTTTATAGGAATCATGCGACGCACCTGGACTAGGCAGAATATTAATCACCCTGTCGACAATCACAACATCTATGATTTGAACATTATTCAACCTGCTGGTTTCAACAATAATGTAGCCATGAGCACAACTTCATTAACACAGTTATCAGTAGGACCATCGACGTCTACTCCCGTACTAAGTAATCAAAAAACCAGTCAAGAAACGGATCCCGTTTTCAATGGCGCGTTATACAACCAAAACGCAGGGCATGGGTCGCATAATAGTGGAAGTCGACATGACAGCCTATCCGACACATGCTAGGACATCCCCAGGGTTCAGTCTGATACTACACTATCTTTACTAGTTTGGAATATAAACGGTTTGAAGTCGGTGTACGAAGACCACTTTTTTATAAACTGTTTAATAAATTATGACATTGTGCTACTAAGTGAGACGTGGTTGAAAGGGGACGAATCTATTTCTATTGCTAATTTCTCAAATGCTTTTTTTGTAAATAGAAGTGAACTATACAGTCGTGGTAAACGCAATGAAATTTGTGGACGCCTAGCAGTTTATTTTAAACCAAGATTTAAAGACCACCCTTCAGTGATATCAGAACACGAGTGGGGTGCATGTGTAATAAAACTTGATAATGCAGTCATCGAGGCAAACCATGATATATATATAATATTCGTATACATTCCGCCTGAAAGTAGTATGTTCTATAATTTCTGTAATTTTGATATTTTTATTGAAATTGAACAGTTATATTTCCAATGTTCTGATCTAGGTGGAGCAACATTAATATGTCGGGATCTTAATAGTAGAACCCGATCCGACCCCGAATATATAATTAACGATAATTTGGATCGTTACATCGGATCACTTAATACTGATCATAATGACGATAATATCCAACCTAGGAAATCTCAACATAAAGTTCTTAATAATTTCGGAAATAGATGAATCAATCTCTATAAATCTACTAACAGTCTGATTGCAAATGGAAGGTTAGGCGATGATAAAAATGTTGGTAAATGTACTTTTTGTTCTAGTAGAGGTACAAGTGTTATAGTTTATCTAATAATACCAAGATGTCATCTTAACCTTATTAAAGAATTTCAAATTCTAGATTCTACGGAATTCTCAGACCATTCACCGCTGTCTTTCAGTCTGCATGTTACATATAATAACTCAAATACTGCCCACGACTCATTTGATAACACTACTCAGTATGTGGTTAAATAAGATGAATCTAAAGGTGACATTTTTCGGAAAAAGATCAAAGACCATTTAAACGATTTGTCTGATGTGATATCGCTTAATTGCCTAACTGGTGATGTTGATAAACTCGTGGAAGATGTTACTGATATTTTTCAGAATGTGACCGTCTCCTTGTTTGGAAAGCCAAAAAAAGAAAGGCTCTACGATCACAAACATAAACAAAGAGTTACGCGTGGTTTAATAGTGATTGCGCTTCTGCTAGGTACAAATTTAATAAATCTAGAAATAAATATTTGAAAAATCAAAATGAAGTGAATAGAAAACTTTTTACCTCGCGGAGGTCTGAATTAAACAAAGAAAACGGAAAGCTAAAGCTAAATTTAATAAGTCGGTGGGGTTTCGTCTGTGTGAATTGTCAAAAATAATCCTAATAGTAAGTGCAGGGGGACCGCACTACACGAAAAACAAAAAACCTATAAGATTAACCTGTACCCGGGTCTGTTATGGTACAGGTTTCACTAAAAATGATTTGAAAAAAAAAGAGGTAACAGAAATAATGCGACCGATCTTTACAATGGTCGTCTCTTCAATGGCGATAGTCTGCCAGTTGACGGCAGATGTTAAAACGTCAAACAAGAAATTTTGGAGCGTCATAAAGGGTAATAACAACATTAGGATTAACACAAAATTTAACTGTCTAGACTTTTTTGAGCACTTTAAAAATATCTTCGGCCATATGCCAACTCCTGATACAGAACCACTTCCTAATTTAATCAATAATAATACATGTGAAACTTTAGATACACCAATAAAAGAAGAAGAAATAATCAGAGCTGTTAAGAAACTAAAACGTAATAAATGTAGCGGTATAGATCAAATATGTAGCGAGTTTTTCATATAATGTGTCGATTTAATTCCCCCCCCCC
This sequence comes from Patella ulyssiponensis, assembly GCA_963678685.1. Taxonomy (NCBI): domain Eukaryota; kingdom Metazoa; phylum Mollusca; class Gastropoda; family Patellidae; genus Patella; species Patella ulyssiponensis. Next base: position 77,348,378 of record OY783230.1, read on the forward strand.
CATTTGGTAAAAATATTTAACTACGTCTATGATAGTGGGTGCTATCCTAAATGTTGGCATGATTGCTTACTAATACCTGTTCCAAAAAAGGGCGACTTGAACTCACCCGGAAATTTTAGAGGCATATCTATTATGTCTATATTTTCAAAACTATTTTCCACTATCTTAAACAATTGGTGCGAAACTAATGAAATAATAGTTGATACTCAATTTGGCTTTAGAGAGGGTAAGGGTACTGTCGATGCACTTTTTATTCTTTGTGGCCTTATACATCATTCGTTAGACAATCATCAGAAATTATTCTGTGCCTTTATCGATTTACGTAAAGCCTTTGATAAAGTTCATAGACTGTTACTATTATTGAAACTGGATTCAATAGGTGTTAGCTCTAATTTCAACAAAATAATACCTTCTATATACAACCAAGTAAACAGTTTAGTCAGATTCAAAAACACTCAATCTGAGAGATTCGAAAGTTATACAGGTGTTAAGCAAGGTGAGCCCCTATCTCCAGTACTTTTCCTGTTATTCATGAATCCCTAATTTTTTCCACATAGGTGATTTTATATTATATTCTCTTCTTTTTGCGGATGACACGGCATTATTTTCACGAAGTGTACAATCCTTACATTTGATGTTACATAAATTTGGGGAATTCTGTTCAAAATGGAAACTGGAGATAAACACCGACAAATCCAAAATAGTAATTTTTCATAGAGGTAACCTTAGCTGTAATTACAAATTGACGTTAAATGGCGATCCACTCGATGTTGTTAAAGAATATGTTTACTTAGGTATCTTATTGTATGATAACGGCAAATTCACAAAAACAGTAACTAGAATAGCAGCACAAGGTAGGAAATCTTTGGTTGCCTTAATAAATATAACGAGTAAATTTGTGCTTACTACATCAGTCAAATGTAAACTTTTCCATTCATTGGTTTCCTCTACTTTAACGTATGCTTGCGAGGTTTGGGGGTTTCATATTGGTAAACCCATAGAGCAGGTTTTAAATGATTTTTTTAAGATATGAATTAAGGATGGGCAGAAACACCCCAATTATGGCCATGCTCAGAGCAGTTGGGTTATTTCCCCTGATAGTTGTTAGGAAAATAAGAATGCTAAAATATTGGTTGAAAATTATTCGTTCAGCAAATTCATTAATTTTTCAAATTTACAATTTATTGTGTACTGACAACGAGAATGGAAATAATAATTGGGTGGGGAGGATTAGACACTTATTGAATACTCTTGGATTTCGTGAATTTTGGCAGAACCCTTCTTCCATAAACCAAACGAGTCTACCTCTAATTAAAACCCGCATTCAAGACCAATTTAAACAGGAGTGGTTATCTTCCTTGAAAAATTCGAGCAAGTTGCGTTTTTTTAAATTGTTCAAAACTGTGTATGAACATGAAATTTACCTAAATTCATATATTGAACGTAAATATGTGGCATGCTTAAATTGAATGTTGAAACTGGGCGATATACAAAAACAGACCGTCAAAATAGAATTTGCACATGTTGAAAATTGAACGCCGTAGAAGACGAATACCACTTTCTCCTATGTTGCACAGCATATATGAATTTACGTCGCAAGTTCTCTCCGTGCAGTTTTTGGTATTTTACATCCTTATACAAATTTAAAAATATTTGAACTAACACCAACCGTGAACATATAATCTATTTAGGTAAATATCTCTATCAAAGTATGGAACTACGAAATCAAATATTAAACAGCCAAACATGAAACTAAATACCTATTGGGATATCTCTCTCTCTCTCTCCTCTCCCTCTCACACTATGTATATTGAAACTACTTTATTTACATATTATATATTATATTTAATATTTTTGTTTAATATACTTTTGTACTATTTTCGTGACATGTATATATATTGAAACTGCTTTCTTTACATATATATTTTATTTAATATTATATTTTTTTTTTATCTTCTATAATAATTATGTTCTTTATATTCCTCATTTGTTGTGCAATATTCACTCAATATATTCTATGTATTTATGTTGGCTATAGCAAGTGATTTGCTTTGCCTTGTAATAAAGTAAAGTAAAGATATGTGTAGTACAGGCGTGGACCTTCTTCTTGTCATGCGCTGTAACATGTCCACGTGTTGGTGAACTTGAGCTCTCTACCACATAATTGTCACACCAGCGGTGCGAGAATAAACATTCAACAGTCAGATATCGATATGTATGGTATTGACTAACATGACTGCACACAATGGTGGGGAGTCGGTGAAACGCGTGCACGTGAGATCACAAGGTCTGTCATTGGCTCAAGTGGTGAGTTATCAATATCTAGCTTGAACGTGACAAGGAATGGTGCCGCCTGCCCATCCGCGTGGGTATGCTCTGGTGCCTAAGGATTTTCCTTACTGCTAAAGATTCTAACGCGGAAGCGAATTATTGAAATGAAATTAAATCCCGAGATAACCTACTTTTTGTCGAGTGAATAGTAAATCCTATTTCGTTCCATCTTTATAAAATTGACGCGAAAACAAAAATGGAAAATAAGCCATAGGATGTCCTTGAAGCAACCACCACCACTTTTACAACATCTACCCCTACCACCACCACCACACACACAGCTATGAAACCCAAAGCAACTAATTTGAAAATGTGGACTATAGCATAATTAAAACAGAAAAGTAGGGCTGAAAGTGAAAAGTTCCAGAAGCCTTGACATTGAAGAATATTCAGTATGACTCAATAATATAAAATTATCATCCTTGTTGACGCCCTGTTGCACCAGATGTTAAACAAACAAGTAGCTGTTCGTGTTGCTGTAATCTGACATGATTATCATTCGTCGGCTTGTTTTATTAAAACACAGTGTAATACATAGCATAGCTAAGGCCTATGCACCTCACAAAATATTTGTTTGCTGTATTTCGAGGGTATTCCCAACACATAGATTGCCTTGTGTGCGTTACCAACCGCAAAGCTGTCTTCTTCTTCTATAAATGTTAATGGTTAACGTCCGCATCCACCGTAGGTGATATCGCAAATAAGTTGCCTTATTTTACTATTCTCAGGACATGCGATGGGTTCTTTACTGTGCGAAGAAACTACAGTACCCGGAATAAACTCTCGAGGTTGAGAAGACGCCCCTATCTCCAAGCAACATACCGGTCGGCCAGAGTTCAAAGCGTCATGCTCTAGGTCACCCCAATCACAAAGTACACATGATTAGCAAATCTATTTATTATAGATCTAGTAGGTCAGAAATAATCATTGGTGTTACTGACGAGTGCATGCACACCCTCTTACTTTCATGTGGTCGCCTATGCACCTCATCCTTTTACGTTTTACATTTCAGATTTTAAGGGTATAAAAGCAATTGTCATAATATAAACACAAACAAAATAAAGTCACAAAACAAAGTCCGGTGCGTGCCAAAGTTTGAGCCTGGCTTAAAGCTGACTATCATTTCTCTTGAACGTTTTTTATGGCAACATGAATTCGAGAAGCATGTATAACAGTCCAGGGTATTGATGTAGACGCTGATATAACAATTCTAGGAATAATTTATGAAATAGGTTGTATGTGAATGTTAGTAGATGAGAATTGGTCGACACGAAGAATATTAATATAGTTGGTAAACAGTTTATGGATAACATGTTAACTATAGATAGAGTATTAATCTGTCTGCTTATATCCAGTCATGTTTATTGTAAATTAGGTAAGTTATATATATTTAATAACTCATTATATAATAGGTAAAGTCTACTGATCAGTTTGGCGTTACACGTACTAACATAGCTAACTTTATAATTCTATCTGTCTCCATGGTTACTATATCTATAAGTATAATTCTTTCCCACTGATATCCTGCAAAGGGGGTGTGTGTGTGAAGAGTCATAGAATGCCGAAAAGTTCGTCATCTCAAGGCCACAATGTTTCTACAAATCTATTAGAGATTATAGCTCCTATTATGTTCACAAGGAGACGGGGGTATATTAGTCCAGGAGCTAATGACAAAATAATATGGTCATCAGTTACAAAAGGTTTGACCCCCCAAATTTGTACCAGCTGTCCACACGAGTAAAAATCAATTGGTCAGATCGTGCACTGCTGGGTCATTTAGCCACAGCAGCACCTTAAAGTAGCGCCCAGGGGGCCTAAAATTAGGTCATAAGTTACATGGCTGAAACTTTCTAGGGACAATGGTATCCATAGTCGGAGTAAATATTTCACAAATCTAACCAAAATTTCCGGGACTTTCCCCAAGTCAGACCACGCCCAATATCGCCTCACGGGACCAATAATATGGTCATAAGTTACATGGCTGAAACTAACCAGAAACAAAGATCCATACTTGGTAATTATAATTTTCAAAAATCTAACCAAAAGTTTGGAGGCTTTCCCCAAATCAGATCGCTCTAAAATATGGCCGACCACGCCCTAAAAATGGGACTTTTTATATGGTCATAAGTTACATGGCTGAAACTTAACAGAAACAAAGATCTACACTTGGTAAATACAATTTTTAAAAATCTAACCAAAAGTTTTGGGGCTTTCCCCAAGTCAGATCGCTCTAAAGTATGGCCGACCACGCCCTAAAAATGGGGCTGTTATATGGTCATAAGTTTCATGTCTGAAACTTACCAGAAACAAACATCCACACTTGCCAAATACAATTTTTAAAAATCTAACCATAAGTTTGGGGCTTTCCCCAGGTCAGATCACTCAAAAGTATGACCGACCACGCCCTAAAAATTGGGCTTTTTATATGGTCATCAGTTAAATGGCTGAAACGTAACAGAAACAAAGACTCCCACTTGGTAAATGGTAAATACGATTTTCAAAAATCTAACCAAAGGCTTGGGGGCTTTCCCAATGTTAAATCGATGTAAAGTATGGCCGACCACGCCCTAAAAATGGGGCTTTTTATATGGTCATCAGTTACATGGCTGAAACTTACCAGAAACAAAGATCCATACTTGGAAAACATATTTTTCAAAAATCTAACCAAAAATGTTGGGGCTTTCCTCGCGTCAGATCGTCCTAAAGTCCACCTGACCACGCCCTAACAATTGGACTTTTTATATGGTCATCAGTTACATGGCCAAAACTTACCAGAAATATTGTTCCATGCATGACAAATGTATTTTTTTGAAAATCGAACCATAAATGTTGGGGCTTTCCCCAAGAAAGATGGGCTTTAAAATTGCCGCCCCACCCACCCGTTCTATATCATCTAAATATATTTGCATTTCTTCGAAGGGCACTTAAAATTGCTGATGAATGTGGAAAAACATGCATCTGTGTAACATATGATTAAGTCATTGCAAAGGTTGCACTACAAATCCAAGCTGAAGAATCAACAACATTTGATTCTGTATTTGTCCAACTTGGTGCTTTTCACACTGAATTGGCCTCTTTCAAAGCGGTTGGGAAATTCATTGCTGAATCCAGAGGACCGTATCTTTTAACAAAATGTGGAGTGCTGGCTTCTGGTTGACTTAATGGATTTATTAGTGGAAACCATTACAACAAGTATACTATTCAAAAAAGTAGGGGATATTTGATTTTGGGGGCATAATACTAAAATATGCAAATGACTACGAAAAAAGTCACTATAGAACCTAACAGAAGAAACATTTCCAGTTACATGTGACGCCCAAACGCACCAATAGCTACCACATGGAATGCTGGTGATGCTTGGGATCATCATGGGGGTCCAACCCAAGATTTGAATGTTACAGTCATTGTGGCATTGAATTCCAGGGTGAAAACATCAGTTTAATTGTTTTAGTGACCAGAAAACAAATTTTGATATGCGTCGGCTTACCCAAAATGAAAGGTTACGTGCCCTTGGCATGCTACAGATCGGCACAACACAGGCGGTTGTGGCGCGGACGATGAATGTTTCTCAGTCTGTCATAAGCAGGCTATGGTCGAGATACCGTGATACACAATCTGTACAGGACAGACCACGCTCAGGTCGACCAAGGGCGACAACTCAAGCCCAGGATCGATTTATCCGTACCTTGGCCTTGAGAAATCGTGTCATCACAGCAAATCAGATCAGCGCTCGTCTTCAAACAGACACTGGTGTGAGAGTGAGTGGCCAGACGATTCGGAATCGACTGCATAGGGGTCACCTTCGCGGCCGACGTCCTCGCGTGATCCCTTGTTTGAGAGATCATCACATTCAGGCAAGACGTCGTTGGTGTAGGGATCGTCAACACTATGGAAGGGTATCGCTGCCAATATTAAATGCTCTGCTAAAATGTCTTTTCCATTGATTATATGTAAAAAGTACAATGTACAAAGTCACAATACCGGTAATGAAAAAGTCAAAATACCTCTAAGGACAAAGTTAAATGTAAAACGACAAATGTAATGTGTCAAATGACAAATGTTTTAATGCAGAATGCTGTTCTTTGACATTTCTACATTTTACATTTCTCTCATTACAAATCACATTTGCGCTCTGCAACATCTCATTTGTCATTCACGCTTTCTTTTCATCAACTTGCGCATAGCATCTTCTTAAATATCCAAATATAGTATGCCACGTGACTTATTAACATAAATACGGAAAAGACCGATCTTTCTTTAAATAGAAATACGGTAAGTAGCTGCTTCAAAACATGCGCATAACAAAGATGTCCGTAAGCAATGAAGTAGTACAGGGTTACGAATAAACGTAAATCTGGGTTCGCGTCAACATGTTTTGGGGTAGGGGGTCCCCGAAAATCGTAGAAGCAACCACTCAATACCACTGAGCATATCTTCCAATGAAAGAATGGCCACAAAAAGATTAATGTAAAGACCAAAATTGCTATTTTATGGTAAAACAGTGCTGTGTCCCTTTTGAATCTTGGCGGCATGTTTCTGGGGTAAGGAAATACACGAAAATGATTCAAGAGAGCACCGGACATATATGGAAACCATGTCATTTAAACGTTGGACCCTGATAACCTTAATGCATGGCGTTAGTTTCGTGCGTTTCTATTAAAATAGACGACTTCGTGTTTGTCTAAAGTTATGCCTTTTAAAGGAAAATCTCTTAAATACCCGAAACTTTAACCTCACAATTTGTGACTTTCCGGTATTCCAATTTTGGTAAACTTTTAAGATGTCATTCAGTTCACCCACAGCTACCAAAAACCATCAAAAACCATTTTCTTGCAATTTTTTTAGGGTTGACCCCATTTTTTCATATATTGACTGGACTAGTTTTAATCAGAATCGGAACACAAAAACAGACCAAACAAGGAATAACATAAACAGGAAGAATGGTTTTCAAATTTTATTCAGATAAGCATTTGACGTTTTGCTCAAGTTTAAAAATATAAAACATGTATTCTATGTAATATACAATAGACTCAGACGAGTGTAGTTAAAATATATACCAATTGATTATTTGCAAGAAAATAAAAACAGCATGGGATATTTTGATAGCCATCTTCTATTTTATACACACGAGCAGTAATGTCTTCAATCAGGCCATGAAGTCTACTGTATATAAGATATCTATAAGGGTTATTAAATTTTACAGTTATATAAAATATTTTAATACAGGTACATTTATTTTCACAATAAAGCGGTTTATTATTTTTCCTTTGTTTTTCACCTGGAGCAAGTGTTGATGTTCTTATTACCTCCCTGGTTTCTAGGGAATAGCCTGCGCAAGTTAACCTAAAAACAAAAACACAAGCAAAAGTAAATATAAAAACTAAAAAAAAATACGAACAAATAATTTCAGTTACCTCTCGCGTTTTGATACGCCCATCTCTACATAGTCTCGGACACCTGGAACATCTTAGTCTTCAACGTTTGAAGGGTAAGGGTCGGTTTCCACGTTTGACGAATGAGTTACCTATTGACATTAAATCATCTTCAAGTCTCAGCATATTCAAAACTAAATTGAAAACTTTTCTTTTTCAAATCTGCTATTAGTATTGAACAACCAGCGCACAGAGCACTATCAGTAGTGAATGTCAGCAAGATATAAATGCATATATTATTATTATTATTATTATAATAAAGCACATAAAACCCAGACACCCGGCATGGTCAGTGGAACCTCTTAGCTGAAGTCAAGAAATAGTACCGCGCCTTCCGGAAATAAATGTCACATTTCATCATAACTCTACTAACAATATTCACTAATTGTATTGTTGACAGGTTTGACATCACAGGTGGAGCAATATCTGACTATGTTTCCATTTTGATATACACAACTAGTCTAGACTGTAGAAGGTTTGATATACACAATGTTTCGGTAACAATGTTTCTGTGACAAGCTAGTCCAGACTGTGAAAGTTTTGATATACACATTTATTAAAACTAACTATCATCCGTAGAAATCATCGGAAACTATCTCATATCCTTCTAATCAACAAAACATGACAGGAAATGTGAATTCAACCCCTCTTCGATAATTGAAGTCTAACAAGACACGCCACGGAAAGGGGATCTATATAGAGAATGGCTAGGAAACGCGACTTACTTGTACTATTGAAGCTTCTAGGATTGCTGATACCAAGCTTAGAGCCACTATGACACACGCCATCTTGTATTCTACAGCCTCCTGTTATCGTGTCCCAAAGCATCAACCAATCAAATTGCTTATCTCTGCTTACTCTAAGCGGAAAATGCTCATCTTCGCACTCCATCAAGGCATTGACCTAATTAACACATACAATAAGTTAGAACATTCTAAGTCAATTAGGAAGAGAGTTATTGTGTCCCAAAAAGTGTGATGGACAGACAGACAGACGGACAGACAGACGGACGAACCCATTGTATTACTCCCCCAACTTTCTTCGAAAGGCGGGGGACAATAATATACCTACCTGCGAATATTTGTAGTTCACATATCTGCAAATATTCACGTTTTATTGAAACAAAAACATATCTAGCAGAAAATGATGGTACAGATGGTTGATTACATCTCTCTATGGTGTATACAGATTGTGCTGTTGGTGTGTGGTCTTTATAACAAGGTGTTGCTGATGTAAAACCTGCTTCATCAAAGAGACCAGTAGAACTCAATCTAACTTCAAATCGTCTTAGTCTATATGCAGTTGAAAAACAAAAGAAAAAAATCAACAGCTTAATTGTGAAAATACGTGTACCTGTATTTCATTAAAATATTTTATATAACCTTTATAGATATCTTATATACAGTAGAATGTATGGCCTGATTGAAAACTTTACTGCTCGTGTGTATAAAATAGAAGATGGCTATCAAAATATCCAATGCTCTTTTTATTTTCTTGAAAATAATCAATTTGTATATATTTTAATACAATTACACTCGTCTGAACCTATTGTATATTACTACGTGAATGAAAACAATTCTTCCTGATTATGTTATTTCTTGTTTGTTCTGTTTTTGTGTTCCGATTCCGATTAAAACTAGTCTAGTCAATTTATGAAAAAAATGGGGTCAACCCAAATAAAATTGCAAGAGAATGTTTTTGATGGTTTTTGGTAGCTGAGGGTGTAATGAAATCGTAAGAGTTTACCAAAATTGGAGTACCGGAAAGTGCCAAATATTTTGAGGGTAAAGTTTCTGGTATTTAAGATATTTTCTTTTAAAAGGCACAGCTTCAGACAAACACAAAGTCGTCTCGTCAATTTTTAAGAGAAACGCATGAAACTAACGCTATGGTTATCAGGGTCAAACGTTTATATGACATGGTTTTCATATATGTCCGGTGCTCTCTTGAACCATTTTCGGGTATTTCCTTACCCCAGAAACATGCTGCCAAGATTCCAGATTTACAAAGGGACAAAACTCTGCACTGTTTTGTCATAAAATAGCAATTTTTGTCTCTAGATTAACCTTTTTGGGAGCCATTCGTTCATTTGAAGATATATTCAGTAGTATTACGTGGCTCCTTATACCATTTTCGGGGACCCCCTATCCCAAAACATCTTGACGCGAACCCAGATTTACGTTTATTCTTAACCCTGTACTACTTCATCACTTACCGATATTTTTGTTATGCGCATGTTTTGATGTCCATATCCTCCATGACCAGATGTCCTGGAAGATGAGTGAAGCAAGACATGAAAAATAACGTGAAAGAAATTATTTATCGATTTGTTCTTCAAACTCATAGAATGAAGCGTGATGCTGTCTATATGATTCTCGGGGCCTGCCTGCCAATTCCACCTACTTTGTGGGAGTTGACAAACAATTTGTAAAGTGTGTCGCCCCACTCACGAGTAGTACTACTAAATGGAGGATTCACTATAACCGTCGTAAATATGATATTGATAACACAGCATAAGACTATAAGAGGACTCAAAAAAATAGTCAATAATTAACAATGATCCACTAATTATCTTAATATATCCTATGATAATTCCCCACTCATTATCCCTAAATAATACCCGTCACAACAGATTAACACCCGTGTATAAATGTTCTCTGTTAGTTAAGACCATGTAAGTTTACTATTGAAATTGCATAAATTGTACTTTGTCAATCTCCGTGCAATGAAATTATTTCTGCAACAAAATAAATATAGCTTTACGGTTACGCTAATATTTGTGGATATGAAAGTGTGTCGGTTTTATTTTATTATTTTTTAATATTTGTATGCTTTAGAGTTGGCGATATCGCAAACTGTGATATTTATGTTGAATAGCAGGGGCGTACATAACGATGTTGTTTGGGGGGGGGGGGGTAGCCAAAATGCGACCGACTGATGCAAATTCTCCCCCACCCCACCCACCCCTAGTACGAGTGACGCAATCAGCCGAGCACAACAGGTGCGAGTTTTCTAGGGAATATGGGGGTGGGGAAGGGGTGGTTTCAAATCTAGGTCGTCACCCACAATCAAAATACTGGCTATAACATTAAGCTTCCAGGTAGAACATAGATAGTATTGTATAATTATATAGTTGTTCGTCGATCGTTGTCTCGCCGGAAAGCAGTTTTATTTAAGTTCATATATAGTTTATGTCATATATCATGATTGTGCCTATAACACAAAGTAATTTGAGAAAATTTTGAAAAATTGATTCAATATCCCGGCATTTGAGGTCATTGCAATTGCTGGGAGAAATTTTTGTGGACGACAGGACCAGAAATGTCAGCCAATGGGACAGAATCTCGAGATCTTTTTTTGCAAGAGTTGACATAACATGTACAATCTGACGACCCACGACCTACAAACCAGTGGTACTACAAACTGGGTAGTTCACTATAATTATGAATATGATAGTGGTGAGACAGTATAAGACAACAGAGGAGTAGAAGAGTGGTGTTATAATGGAATCGAGCGCCGCAGGCGCGAAAAAATTTCAGATATGTAACCGAGTAGAAAAATGATGTTATGGTTGAATTTGGCTTGAAAATTTGAATCTATGTCATGGAAAATGGAACCAAATTCTCGTTAACGAGAGGAAAAGAAATGGACAGAATTTTGAGGCTATTCTGTCAATTTCGCCTGTTTTGTTATTGTTTGTTCACCTCATTAATTCATTTAGTCTGCAAAGATCGACTGCGGTAAGTACCTTTTTTTGAGACCGACTATTTTTTTGCCATGGTAGAAAACATTTCATAGAACGACAAACTCACAACAGAATAAGAGTGACAAACATTTTTCAAACATGACAAGCAAATGGTTATTTTATACTATAGTTGTGTGTGACTTATGCAATTTGCTCACGGATTCACGCAAATACATAGTATTTGGGATCTATTCGGACATTGTTTTTGAGACCGACTGCAGTGACTGCGCTGTTTTTGAGACCGACTAGTTTTTCTCCCTGGGTCCCTCGGTGAAATTTTGTTGTTATACCGACATACTCACGACAGAATAAGAGTGACGTATGGAATTTAAGCTCACAGATTCACGCAAATACATAGTGTTTGGGATCTATTCTGGCATTGTGACTGAACTTATTTTCAGACCGACTATTTTCAAACATGTTAAGTTGACAAGGTTATTGTATGCTAAAGTTTTGCGCGAGTAGCTTGACGTATGCAGTGAGCGCTTATTTTGTTATCGATTTTGCGACCGACTAATTTTTTTCCTAGGGGGTGGTACCCCCCCCCCCCCCCCACACACACACATTTATGCACCTGTTGAATAGTATTTCTTCTGTGTCATTTAGCCCTTCTCTTCTTCTGTATCATTTAGCCCTTCTCTTATTGCACCGCATGTTTTATGCAATATAAAACGATGGGTGCTGACGTGCCATATCGAATTCATTCATCTAAAACTCAGTGATGTCGTCAAAGTTTTCAATAAAATAATCTGAATACGGTTCTGAATATTATTACTATTATACACTATTATATTATATATTGTACCCCAATAGTAATCTAGGGTAATATGTATATCCTGATATGAAAGATGCATCCGGTGTAACATCCTGTTGACCTTGATACCGACAACATTATTATAGTTTTATATATTTAATAACTCATTATAATCTATTACGTGTCGACCTTAGTTCAGGATAATTGGTCGACAATTATAAAATCGGTTGTATGTGAATCTTAATAGAGGAGGACTGGTCGACAACAGGAACATTATTATAGTTGGTACAATGTTTATAGATAAAATGTTCACTATAGATAGAGTATTACTCTGTCTGCTTGCATCCACTCATGTTTATTGTATATTAGGTAAGTTTAATATATTTAATAAATCATTATCTATTAGTTAAAGTTCTAGTTCTAGTTTTCGTTTGAAAGTCAAATACATTCCGCCAAAAGGCAAATAAATCATTCTTTCCGAACCATATATATACCTCCATAGTCTAAACATCATATAGTAACAGTACACAATTTCTTATTGGAATTTGGTACACTATTAGAAAGTATAATTCTTTCTCCTGGTTATCTGATGGTCGTTGCTGATTTCAATATACACGTGGCTGACTTGGGACAGATACGATGACGACATTAGGCAATGATCAGTTCCTACATATGAAATAAATCAACTTAAAACAGACCTGATCCACTAGATAAGAGGAAATGCCAGTCTCTCTTAGCAAAACTCTGTAACCGCGATATATACAATTATTGATTCGTATAATAGCATGAGATATACTCCCAACTTCGAAGGACACATTGGCGTGCACGTAATATATCCTTTGGCAGTTGGAATTCGATATAAGAGTAGGCCGTAGCGCAGCTGCCCAGGCAAAAATGTTCTCATAGCACACTGTATGGCGTATGCCCGTCTACGTTAACACAGTTTAGGAGCAGAACAGTAGGACGTTAAACCCCATTTCATTTGTTTTCATTTTCACTCGGAAGGGGATAGATATAACGGGAATTATGTTTTTGGAAGTCGTATAGGTCACATGTATTGTACGGTAAATGGCGTCAAAATCCGGTGAATTGGATCTTGTGCCTACTGAATTTGTGGAGGACTATACAGATGAATTGGTAACTGTATTATTACCAATAGTTAATACATCGTTTGAATCTGGGAATTTCTCCGCCAACGGTAAAGCTGCCATTGCTCACTTCCCTCATTAAAAAACTTGGACTAGATCCTAACACGCCCGTCCGTCCGTTCGTCTGTCTGTCCGTCACACTTTTTGGGACACAATAACTCTCTTTCTAATTGAGCTAGAATGTTCAAACTTTGTGTAGGTGTTTATTAGGTCGATGCCTTGATGGAGTTCGGAGATGAACATTTTCTGCTTAGGGTAATCAGAGATAAGCAATTTGATTGGTTGATGCTTTAGGGCACGATAACTTTAGTTATAATGAAGTTAGGGTGATGAAACTCTTAATATAGATTCATTATAGCGGGGTGAGCAATTTCATTGGTCGATGCTTTGGGCCAAGACAACCTTGATTCTATCAGATAGAGAGTGATGAAACCTAGTTTATAGTTTGATTGCTAGATACTTTTGAAAAATATAAATGTGCAATTAATTGATATGTGTCCTCTACTTATTTTTGGATTTCGGCGGGGGACATCAGCCTCGCTGTTGGCTTGTTTCAAATAAATGTACGGACAACTTGCCAATCGTTCACAATTTATACTAGCGAAATATTGGACTCGCGTTACGTATTTCACTGTAAAAGCACGTGTGGAGTGTCTGTATTTTAAGTCGTTTGATGGTCTCGAGCGCAAAACATTGCGTAATATATTGTTAAAACACTCGGGCCTGCGGTCTTCCTGTTGTTACAATATATTACTTAATGTCTCGTTCTCCACCATTAAACATTACTTAAAATACAGATGTGACGTCATCCTTTCCAATAATGCACGGGCAACTTGTCAACCGTATATTATCTATACTAGATGAAATATTGGACTCGTGTGATGTATTTATTTCATTGAAAACCACGTGCGGGACAATTGTCAACAATTGTGACATCTAGAGGTACCACACGCTAAAGACGCGATTTTTCGGTCAACTATCGGGGCATACTCCAGGAAGTTACGGTCTGATAGGCGCGAATATGGAAAGGAACCAAGATCATTGGGTTATATGTTATAAAAATATGTCTCAAGTTTCATCAAAATAGGATAAAAAATGTGACCTCTAGGGTGTTCACAAGCTAAAACTTGATTTTGCGTACAATCAGGGGCCATAATCCATGGAATTACGATTAGATACATTGCAAATATCACAAGGAACCGCAATCATTGGGAGATAAACCTATATTTCAAAATTTGTCAAAATCGGATAAAAATTAGGACTGGTAGAGTGTCCACAAACAAATTGTGGGCGGACGGCATGGGACGACGAAAATGTATGTCCACATAAAAAAGGGAAGCATTTTTGTCATCTCCTGATAGTTATCAAAAATCCCCAACAGAATTCCTTTATTTTTTGTGGCCTAGATATTTAGCTGGACCTAAGGCACGTGCCTTATATTTGGCTTATAAAGATGAGATTACTAAAGCACGAACGTTTCGTCTCAATGTCATCTTATTTTATCTACACCAAGGCGGAGGTCTTCTCTGTAGGTCTAGTTCATGAAAACAACAATATAGAGAAACATCATGGACATTGAACGTACAGTTATGTGGGCGGCTATGAACCGGATCGTAGAAATTAAACAAGATTGAACTAAGTGTTGTGAACTTACAGTTATGGAGGCTGATAACGGCTGCTACATTTGTATTGTGCGCGCTTCATGTCATACGTCATCAAAAGATTTACAAACTATTTCCCGGATCCATTCACTTATTTGATATTTGTTTAGTTTTTCGCAATGTCTGTTGTCTGTCTTGTCCACAGGTTTATCTTGTAGATTCTGGTTTTGTATGTAGTGCGGTCCTCCTGCACTTACTATTAGAGTGTTGCCGCCTAATCGAATCAACATGTATACCGACAAGGGGCCCATGATAAGCATGCCTACACAGTCCTAATTAAATGCCTCGCACGGTCATTTGCGATTACAAACATAACAAATATGGACTGACCGGGAGACTACTTTATACACCCGAACTACGTGAATGTTTTCATATTTTCAGGGTCGTTGAATGTGGCTCTTAATAAACCAACATGGCAAAGTTCAACGTATGGGAGTGCCGTATCATCTAAAGCTGTAGATGGTAATACTAATCAGACCTGGGACAGTTGTTCACGTACTACTAACAACGGTGCAAGAGAATGGTTGTGTGTTGATCTAAAACAGAGTTTTGATATCAGTAGTATGAAGATATTTAACAGAGAAGGCTGGGGTACGTAATAATATAACAAGACGGAACTGTAACATTCAATACACTATAGTAACGACTTCTTAGTTCACCTTTTGAAACTTTGTGTCTGAAAGCAGAATGATATCTGATGATTATTTATTTGAACTATAGTTTGCAATACATCCAGTTCATTCAACACAGTTTTGATTTTGTTATTTTTAGATGTGGAAATGGCGCCACTGGGTGACTAATTGGTTAAAAAACAAAGCATTTATCTGATAAAACAGGATATTAAGTTTGTCAAGTTATTGCTCCTGAACTGACGGTCCCTTATAAGTGTTTAGATTACGAAGTGCACGTAACAGATCCATAGTCTTAAATTCCCACCCAATTCATTAATTACAATATGCCGAATAATAAGATTTGTGGATGTTTTAAATTAGTTTAAAGGTGTTGATATTATTATTAATAGAGTAGGTTGAACAAATAGTAAATGTGGCAAGAATATAATTTCTGATTATGTTTAGCATTATCACATTATTGTTACATACATTTCATATTGTTTTTAAATTGTTAGATGTGATACAAGCCCCACTGAGTGAGATACATACAATTTATATTGTCTCTAGGTAATAAATGGATGAAAGGATTTGATTATAGTTTCTGATTATATCCAGATTTATCAGACAGATTCATGTTTCTAACCCGACAGTTTATAGTTACATATAATTTATATTGTTTCCAGGTAGTCACAGAATGAAAGGATTTGAGGTTAGATTGAGTTCTACTGGTCACTGTAATGAAGCAGGTTTTATATCAGCTACACCTTGTTATAAAGACCACACATCAACAGCACAATCTATATACACCATAGAGAGATGTAATCAACCACCTGTACCATCATTATCAGCTAGATATGTTTTTGTTTCAATAAAACGTAATGTTTTGTATATATGTGAACTACAAATATTCACAGGTAAGTCTATTACTGATTCAACAATCTTATTTCCGAGTAAGGGAATCTACTATATACTATGGTGGCTGATTGGTATCATGTCGTAATGTCGTGATGTCGCCTTTCATAACGCGACAACCCGACAACACGACATCACGACATTTCTACCCGACAACACGACAACCCGACATCACGACATTTCTACGCGACATCACGACATTTTTACCCGACATTACGACACTAAAAATGTCGTGATGTCGGGTAAAAATGTCGTGATGTCGGGTATTAATATTTTGTCTGTAAACACTCTACAGGCCGCGATTCTTAATGGATTTTCTTCAAATTGGGCATGCGCATTATTTTCAAAGAGAAAATGGCACCTACTGATGTAAATGCATGCCCGACCCATAGGGGCGTTGTCACGCCCACTTTTAGTGAATATTTTGTCTGTAAACACCTTTCAGACTGTACTTCTTATGAGATTTTGTTCAGAGTTAGCATGATCAAGACAGGATGGTAAACACCCTACAGGTTGCAAATTTTATACGCCTACATTGAAATATATCGTCGTCGCCCCCGCCTGTCCGTCAGTCCGTCCGTCGGTCAGATTGTGGACTCTCTAGGGCCTAAAGTTATCTTCCGATTGATTTTAAATTTTGTATACAGTGTTTATGGCCATAGGTAACAATTAATTACGACTAGCTGATTTCCACATCAAATACTCAGCACAACGTATAATGACGTGATTATATAGCAGTCGTATTCTCGGATACTTAGAACGGCGTAATGTCGTCATTACATAGCAGTCGCATTCACGGATACCACAGATAGTCGCATTACTATCCATAGAAACACAGCGACGCGCAATGCATCTTGGGACTTGTCTGTAATAAACACGCACTGTCAATTCGCTCAACGTTACAATATCTATATCGATGAACTAAATCTCTTTAATTTCGTAGTTTTATAGTATTTTCGGTAACAAAACTACTGAGAAATATCACATACAATCATATGTTAGGTGTGAGTTTCGGGAATTTATAAAACATGATTCATATTTTTAAAACATGCATAAACGGAGTGAATATGAAGTATTATTAAGTGAAAGACGGCAATTGTGACGGTTTACAAATTGGTCTATAAGGCCGTAAATTATTGTCGATTTTAATTTTTTTATTAACTTTAAAACTAATCCACTAAATACTTGTTGTTTCAATTCCTAGATTTGAAATGTAATTTCCATAAACCTTAAAATGGATCATTTGAAAATGTGAATGTGCCACGCCCTTTTTTGGATAAGGCCTATTTTACTCAACCTGATTTATTTTTTCTCCCAAAGAAAATTACATTTGTCTTGAAGAGCTTATTACAGTGTGTTTCTCTTATTTATATTATGTTAATAAAGTAAACTTTCAGTAAAATATAAAGTAATAATTTTAAAATATTAAAATTGAATTTCAAATAGGCCTATAGGCCTATATATAGACCTTACATTTTCCAATAAACATATTTGAGCCGTTGGTTGTTTTCAAAGATAAAATACCTTTGGCTCCAATGTGGACTCACTGTGTGTTTTTATGATCTATTAATTGATGTAGACTTTTATTTTTAAAAAATAAAAAAAAAAAATAATTAAAGATTTTTAAAATTCTATTTTAAATAGTATTACATTTTTCAATAAACATATTTGAGTTGATTGGTTTCTCTTTTTACAAACAAGTATAAACCAAAAACAACTTGAGAATGAATATTTTGCATATTGCTCTGGGGTGTCATGCAATGTTTTAACGCCCTGTGTAGGCCCCCTAATACTATGAAATTGTCCATTGTACACCACTGCGCAAGAAAATATTAAATTATTATCAATCTGAAGTGTGCTCTAGATATCCATGACATGATAGTTCTAATCTGTGTACAGACTTACTTTTATTTTATTTAGAACTAGGAAATTTAATTTATACTGTGTACCATAATGGAATTATTTAGAAATAGAAAATTAATTTATTGTGTTCTATTATGGAATTTATAGGTGGTTGGATTAGGCCTCCAGTAAAAGGGAGAATGTGATTTTGAATAGCATAACAGTATTAAGCTTACTGTTTTATTAAAAGCTTATTACAACTGATAATTGAACAATATGACTTAGAATGATGTAATGATGTGATTACACAGCAGTTTATTCACGAATACCTACGACTTTACCCATTAATGCCCCATATGGTTTAACACATTCCAGTACGGTAGTTCAACGATGTAGTACGACAGACAAAAACCGTACTGTTTAAAACTTTCGTAAATCTAAAAAGCGCATGTCGATCAATCAGTACCAAAACAAAACGAAGTAATACGAATATTCAGGATTGCCAAGAATAGGGGCATTGCTCAATACCATCTTTTCATCGCGGCATCTCTAAAATGTGAACCAATAGAATTCCGTTTGAATGACCGATCAACAAAAAACGTCCCTCTCTCTCTAATACTCGCCCAAGAAAAGATTTTATACAGTTTGTCTGCCATAAATATGAATCTAGGAAATGTTACCCATGTTTTCTACACGATATGAACGAACGGTTCATTTGTTTCTCCCTGTAGTGCGTTGTTTGTTATTCGCCAATATGAAGCAGGTCGTTATTCTGTTAGAAAGTCAGCTCTCTCGTCAAAAAGCAACACATAGTAACTCACTTTTTTCCTCTTTTGGGAAAACAAATGAATGAATATCAAATCCAAGCTTATCCATTGTTTTGGCGATTGAGTTACTAGGTTTTTGGGTGGTATACTGATGTTCCTTAAGCAACGTTCGCGAGTTTTACAACATCTAACCGTTGCTTGAATACTCAGCAATTCCCGAACTTTGCACGTGACTACTTAGTATTGTCCAATCAGAGTTCCCGACACATAACGCACTGTAAACAAACAAGGTATTTTAAGTTGAGAATCTCGTGGAAAACCAGCAACCTTGACATTGATCGATCCTTGAACTCCTTTGCAACTCGATTGTCACATGTAAGCATTTTAGCTAAAAGCAAGAGACTTGGTATTCACGACGACCGATGAATCTGATAGGTTCCCAAACTGGGCTTGTGCCAATCGAACTTAGTGGCGAAATATGCAGGGTATTAGGTGAAAGGCTTGATAAGATGTATGTAGTTAAGGCGAGATCACGCCTTCTATTGAAGATGTGGTATACTAGGCTAATGAAGGAAGTTGCTGGGCTGTGTGACGGATGTAACTGCTCACAAAATCAAAAGATTGGAATAATTAGTACAACAACAGGAAGCACATACCCCAGTAACTACAGATTTGATAAACAAAAGTGAGTTACTAGGTTTTGACTCCTGACTGGAGAGTTTGTTAGATTCTGTTCCCCAGGACTTACGCTGTTATAAACGAATAGGTTCCATATAAAACAACCTTGCATATTCCATATAAAATCACATTTATTATATTACTAATTATGATAATAATTTTAATATGAATAGTTATATAATCCTTTATATATTATTCGTCCTTTACTGTGGGGGTGTATATGTTTTGAATTTTATATTTACTTTAGAAAATTGTCCTGATGGTTTTTACGATACCAATTGTAACATTGTTAGAGTATATATGTTTTGAATTTGATCTTTACTTTAGAAAACTGTCCTAATGGATTTCACGGTACCAATTGCGACATAAGATGTCCAGCGAAAATGATAGGATCATGTTCTCATAGTTGTCAAGGAGATCATTATGGTAGCAGGTGTGAATTTTCATGTAGCACCAGATGTAAGAATGGTAAATGTAATGATAGAACAGGGAAATGTACCGGATGTAAAGATGGTTACTATGGTGATATGTGTGAGTCTGCATGCGACACCAATTGTCAGGATGATAAGTGTGCTTTGAGAACAGGGAAATGTACCGGATGTAAAGATGGTTACTATGGTGATATGTGTGAAGAATCGTGTTCTACCTGTAATGGTCCATGTCGACAATTAGATGGTGTTTGTTTGACTGGTTGTAAAGATGGATATTGGGGATCTAATGGTTTGTGTCTACAGACATGCGCCTACTGTAATACAGGATGCTGTAGAATGGAAGATGGCGTGTGTCATAATGGCTGTCAAGTTGGTTTCAACAATCCGAAATGGTTTAATAGTACAAGTAAGTCGTGTTTCCTAATCAGTGTAAAACAGACTTCGTATTAATAACCCAGCCACCGCCACCACCTATTGTGATACACTGTATATAGTTACTTCAGGGGTGCACAATTTCACTTTTGAACCACTAGCCCATGGACAGGTGTCATGACAAAATTTGCTAGCCCTACAGAAAAATATACCTGCCCAAAATATAAAAATATGGTCGTTTTGTTTTTAATTTATTTTAATGACTAAACATAAAAATAATAACAAAGTTAACAAATATTTAAGCATCCAAAT
The DNA here is from genome assembly GCA_963678685.1 of Patella ulyssiponensis. Lineage (NCBI taxonomy): Eukaryota > Metazoa > Mollusca > Gastropoda > Patellidae > Patella > Patella ulyssiponensis. The sequence goes on from OY783230.1 coordinate 77,369,374, forward strand.
GTTCCAATATTGTCTCAACCTTTCCATATATCATCAATAATGTAATGGACGTTATTACTAATAGACAACAAGAACCATAAACGGAGGAATAAAAAGGTATGTGTTGTCTATCGGCCATTTTTATAGCTATAGGTTCAATATAGGAAGATATTCATTTACCCTTACAAGAATATTTAATTAAACCATACAACATCAGTCCAGTGCTGCCTCAAAAAAATACCCATTACCCAAAATAAATAGCGGTTTTTCGGATCATGCGATTTACGGACCACCATGACACATTTTAATGTCATTGATTATCAGTCTACCGATACCTCACCGTACACATAGCATTATTCATATTTCTACCTATATAATGAAATATATTTTAATCAGAAAATCAACGATTCCTTTGAAAAATCAAGAAGAAACAGGGACAATTCTAACAACAGTACCACCGGTCGTGTGTAAAAGTCATGTGATGTGAAAATGCTATATCACAGCGTTTGCAATCTTTGTGAAATGAATTCTTGGAAATTTATAACAGTATCTATAATAAATGACAATAAAAGGAAGACATATTTTAACAAAATAGAGAGAGAAAAAAATTCGTATCGGTAAGGAATGCTGTCATTCAACAATACTTGTTTATTTTTAGAAGAGTTATTTTTAGTAACGGAAGCTACCGATACAAGCCGGTAGCACTATCGTGTGCACAGTAAGTTTAGTTGTGACTGAAGCTGGCCTATTCTGCTATTCAACTATTAAAAACTTATTACGCGGACTGGAACTAATATGCTTTAAATACGTTGTAATCACAAAGTAAGAATTTCTGTCAGAGAAAATCGGCCTGTCCGCGGGCGGACGGAATACGTAATATCAGCTGTCCAACAAAATGATTTACCTGTCCCGGGCGTCGGGCGATGGTAATTGTGCACCCCTGTTACTTGTTATTAATAACCCAGCCACCACCACCACCTCTTTTGTTACAGTGTATACAGTTACTTGTTATTAATAACCCAGCCACCACCATCACCTTTTTGTTACAGTGTATATAGTTACATGTTTGTATTAGCCACAAGCTATTTTGTTAAGGTGTATATTTATATGTTTACAACAATGATACTACTAGTAAACAGTCTACCCACAACAACATTCAAGCTGACAAATATCTGTCAATTGCAAACTGTCTAAGAAAAGACATGATGTAAACAATAAGCCGTCATTGGGTGGTCTATATTTCCATTGACATCTACCATGAAGGTTTTCATATTTTTCAGGATCTTTAAATGTGGCTCTTAATAAACCAACATGGCAAAGTTCAACGTATGGGGATGCCGTTTCATCTAGAGCTGTAGATGGTAATACTAACCAGGATTGGTCTGGGGGAAGTTGTTCGCACACTGGTAACCAAGTAGCAAGTGAATGGTTGTGTGTTGATCTAAAACAGAGTTTTGATATCAGTAGTATGAAGATATTCGACATAGCAAGCTGTTGTACGTAATAATATAACTAAATGGAACTGTTACATTTAAAATAGCATAGTAAATACAACAGAGCATAATAAATACAACAGAGCATAGTAAATACAATAATAAAACCTGAAACTGGTGTTGTGTAGAGCTTGTTCTACAACAGAGCATAGTAAATACAATAATAAAACCTGAAACTGGTGTTGTGTAGAGCTTGTTCTACAACAGAGCATAGTTTATACAATATTAAAACCTGAAACTGGTGTTGTGTAGAGCTTGTTCTGTATAAAGTTACAATGAAAAGGAAATGGGGTTTAACGCCCTACTGTTCTGCTCTGACGAAGACGGGCATACGCCATACAGCGGCATTGCGACCTTCTCAGGAATATTTTACGTGCACGCCAATGTGTACACGGGGCCTCGGGGTTTCATACCACCCGAAGAACTAGACAGCTGTCCTTGTCAGGGCATCCACGATGCTCCACTGACAACGGGAAACCACGTCGGAAAATTCCACTGAACTTTCCCGCCCAGCAGCGGGTTGGAATCCGTTTCACCAACCTAGCGAGCCGGTGTCCTGTTCACTTAGCCACCGTGGCTCCGAAAGCAGAAAGATATCCAAGCATATATTTAATAAGTTTTTTAGCAAAAATATTTTGCAATATACCCTGTTGAATCAATGTAGTTTTTAAATTATTGTTTGAGTGATTGATATTACTCTATAACATCTTTATGTTCCTGAATTCTGTTGGTAATGTAAATCCTTGCATTGTTTTTAGGTCACGCGACGTGCACGTAACAGACCCATAGTTTAAATTCGACGAGGACTATTTGCAAACTTTCTATCAGATCAAACCCCTACAATATGCCAAGATTTGTTGATGATAAAAGTACTTTAAAACTGTTAATATAATTTATTATTAAAAGACTGGATTTGTGCAAATAGTTAAAGTGGCGATTATAGTTTCTGATTATTTCCAGATTTATTAGACAGATTTATGTTTCTAACCTGAGAGTTTATAGTTCTATATAATTTATATTGTTTCCAGGTGGTAACGGCATCGGAGGATTTGAGGTTAGATTGAGTTCTACTGGTTACTGTGATGAAACAGGTTTTATATCAGCTACACCATGTTATAAAGACCAGACATCAACAGGGCAATCTATATATACCATAGAGAGATGTAATCAACCATCTGTACCATCCTTAACTGCTAGATATGTTTTTGTGTCAGTAAAACGTCAATATCTGTCCATATGTGAACTAGAAATATTCACAGGTAAGGTTATTGCTTATAACAGGCCTGACATAAAACAGCCCAATGCTAGCTTCCTACATCACGATTCGTGCCAGGATCGTAAGGGAATCTACAAGCCAGTGTTCTTCAAATAAGCGAGAAAATACATTCAAGAAAAGGTAGGAACCATTGGTTGTGTCCCTACTTATACTTTGTTGAGTATGGATTTCACCAAATAGCGATTGACAAAAATGGGATGATCACCACTTGGAGGGTCAAAAGATTTGAAAGGCAATGAGGTGATGAAACTAAGGTCTCGGGGTGGATCTGAACCGTGAAACCAAGACTAAATTAAACAAAGTCTACGGCTGTACTGATGAAACCGATATGTCAAATTATTGCTTGTTAAAACATGTCTCCAATATTTTAATGTCTCGGAGGGGATCTGTACCGTGAATCAAAGTCTACAGCCGTAAAACTTGTCTACAAAGACTAAACAAAGTCTACAGCTGTACAGCTGTATGTCGAATTATTTCTTGTTAAAACATGTCTCCAATATTTTATTGTTCCTTCGAATTTCATATTTGATTTAGAAAATTGCCCTCGCCTTCATTAGCCGAGTCGGAGGATAACAGTAGACCTTTAAACCCCATTATATTATATTTCAGAAAATTGTCCTGTTGGTTTTTACGGTACCAATTGTAACATTAGATGTCCAGCGAATTGTACAAACAACGTCTGTGAGAGAATGTTAGGATCATGTTCTAATGGTTGTCAAGGAAATCGTTATGGTAGCAGGTGTGAATTGTCATGTAACACCAATTGTCAGGATGATAAGTGTGATTGGAGAACAGGGAAATGTACCGGATGTAAAGATGGTTACTATGGTGATATGTGTGAAGAATTGTGTTCTGCCTGTAATGGTCCATGTCGTCAATTAGATGGTCTTTGTTTGACTGGATGTAAAGATGGATATTGGGGATCTAATGGTTTGTGTCGACAGACATGTTCCTACTGTAATACAGGAGGCTGTAGAATACAAGATGGCGTGTGTAATAACGACTCGTAACTTGGTTTCAACAATCCGAGAAACTACAAGTAAGTTGTGTTCCTAGTCATTCTCTATATGGATCCTTTTTTATATTGGGCTTGAATTGTAGAAGAGGGATTGGATTCACATTTCCTGTCAATTTTTGGTGATTACGAGGCAGACGGATATAAGAATCAACAGATAGTTTCCGAAAATTTATACGACTGATAGTTACTTTCAATTTGTGTATCTCATAACTTTGACAGTGCGTTCTAGCTTGTGACAGGTGTCAGATATTGCTCCACCTGTGATATCAAACCTGTCAACAATACAATCAGTGAATATTGTTAGTAGAGTTATCTACCTTACCTTACCAATGGTAACGATTCTTACCATGGGTGAAATACGACATTTATTTCCGGAAGGCGCGGTACCTTTTCTTGAATTTAGCTGTATCGTTTTATTGCTTAACCTGGTGTCTGATGGTTGATTACCCAGTAGAAGTTCGTCAAATGTGGACAACCAACCCTGGCCTTTCAAACTTTGAATATTAGGATGTTCCATGTGTCAAAACTCGAGCGGTACCTTAAATTATGTGTTCTTAGTTTTTACATTTAGTGTTGCTTGTGTTTTGTTTTCAGGTTCGGGAAATTAATTTGAGGGTGGTGATAAGAAAATCAATAATTGCTGGAGGTGAAAGGGAAAATAAACAGCTTTATTGTGAAAATATATTATTTTGTATTGCAATTAAATTTTTATATAATTGTAAAGTTTAATAAGCTTTTTAGATATCTTATATAAAGTAGAATTGAAGGCCTGAATGAAGACCTTGCTACTGGTGGATAGAAATTGGTTATGAACATATCCCATTTTTGTTGTTCAGTTTTCTTGTAATTATCACTTTGCTTATATTTTATATCAATGTATCCCATGCTGTTGTTTAATGTTTGCTGGGTTTTTATACGCCCACATTTTCATGTTGACGTATATTGTCGTCGCCCCTGTTCGTCCGTCCGTCCGGACGTCCGTCCACAATTGTCTGTGAACAGTCTACAGGTCACAATTTTTATCCGATTTCAATGAAACTTAAAATATAGGTTTATCAACCTAAGATCTCGGATCCTTTCGATATTGGCATGTATCGGACCGTAACTTCATGGGTTATGGCTCCTGATTGAACGAAAAATCACGTTTTTTAGCTTGTGAACAGTGTAGAGGTCACAGTTTTGAACCGATTTGGATGAAACTTGACATGCATGTTTATAACCCAAAGATCTTGGTTCCTTTCGATATTTGCGCCAATCGGATCTTAACTTCCTGAATTATGGCCCCTGATTCTCCGGAAAATCGCGCTTTTTAGCTTGTGGTCCCTCTGGAGGTCAAAATTGTTATCCGATTTAAAAAACCGTTTGATTATATCACCGTTCCATGGTTATGAAGGTTGAGTTCGAATTTCGTGAAAATCGGACCAAAATTGATGGACAAAATGGCCGCCGTTTATACGCGAATGGTGTGAAAATATGTTATATCAAGGTTGTGGACCTTATAGAGGTCACAATTTTGAACCGATTTTGATGAAACGTGACATGTATGTTTATAACCCAAAGATCTTGGTTCCTTTCGATATTTGCGCCCATCGGATCGTAACTTCCTGAATTTTGGCCCCTGATTGTCCGAAAAATCGCCCTTTTTAGCTTGTGGTCCCCCTGTAGGGCAAAATTGTTATCCGATTTAAAAAAACGTTTGATTATATCACCGTTCCATGGTTATGAAGGTTGAGTTCGAATTTCTTGAAAATCGGACCAAAATTGACGGACAAGATGGCCGCCGTATCTACGCGAATGGTGTGAAAATATGTTATATCAAGGTTGTGGACCTTATAGAGCTCACAATTTTGAACTGATTTTGATGAAACGTGACATGCATGTTTATAACCCAAAGATCTTGGTTCCTTTCGATATTTGCGCCCATCGAATCATAACTTCCTGAATTATGTCCCCTGATTGTCCGAAAAATCGCACTTTTTAGCTTGTGGTCCCTCTGGAGGTCAAAATTGTTATCCGATTTAAAAAAAAACGTTTGATTATATCACCGTTCCATGGTTATGAAGGTTGAGTTCGAATTTCGTGAAAATCGGACCAAAATTGATGGACAAAATGGCCGCCGTTTATACGCGAATGGTGTGAAAATATGTTATATCAAGGTTGTGGATCTTATAGAGGTCACAATTTTGAACCGATTTTGATGAAACGTGACATGTATGTTTATAACCCAAAGATCTTGGTTCCTTTCGATATTTGCGCCCATCGGATCGTAACTTCCTGAATTTTGGCCCCTGATTGTCCGAAAAATCGCCCTTTTTAGCTTGTGGTCCCCCTGTAGGGCAAAATTGTTATCCGATTTAAAAAAACGTTTGATTATATCACCGTTCCATGGTTATGAAGGTTGAGTTCGAATTTCTTGAAAATCGGACCAAAATTGACGGACAAAATGGCCGCCGTATGTACGCGAATGTTGTGAAAATATGTTATATCAAGGTTGTGGACCTTATAGAGCTCACAATTTTGAACTGATTTTGATGAAACGTGACATGCATGTTTATAACCCAAAGATCTTGGTTCCTTTCGATATTTGCGCCCATCGAATCATAACTTCCTGAATTATGTCCCCTGATTGTCCGAAAAATCGCACTTTTTAGCTTGTGGTCCCTCTGGAGGTCAAAATTGTTATCCGATTTAAAAAAACGTTTGATTATATCACGGTTTCATGGTAATGAAGAGAGAATTTGAATTTTGTGAAAATCGGACCAGAGTTGACGGATAAAATGGCCGCCGTCTGTACGCGAATTGTGTAAAAATATGTTATATCAAGGTTGTGGACCCTATAATAGAGGTCACAATTTTGAACTGATTTTGATGAAACGTGACATGTATGTTTATAACCCAAAGATCTTGGTTCCTTTCGATATTTGCGCCCATCGGATCGTAACTTCCTGAATTTTGGCCCCTGATTGTCCGAAAAATCGCCCTTTTTAGCTTGTGGTCCCCCTGGAGGGCAAAATTGTTATCCGATTTAAAAAAACGTTTGATTATATCACCGTTCCATGGTTATGAAGGTTGAGTTCGAATTTCTTGAAAATCGGACCAAAATTGACGGACAAAATGCCCGCCGTATGTACGCGAATGTTGTGAAAATATGTTATATCAAGGTTGTGGACCTTATAGAGCTCACAATTTTGAACTGATTTTGATGAAACGTGACATGCATGTTTATAACCCAAAGAACTTGGTTCCTTTCGATATTTGCGCCCATCGAATCATAACTTCCTGAATTATGTCCCCTGATTGTCCGAAAAATGGCTTTTGTTAGCTTGTGGTCCCTCTGGAGGTCAAAATTATTATCCGATTTAAAAAAACGTTTGATTATATCACGGTTTCATGGTAATGAAGAGAGAATTTGAATTTTGTGAAAATCGGACCAGAGTTGACGGATAAAATGGCCGCCGTCTGTACGCGAATTGTGTAAAAATATGTTATATCAAGGTTGTGGACCCTATAATAGAGGTCACAATTTTGAACTGATTTTGATGAAACTTGAAATACGTGTTTATAACCTAATGATCTTGGTTCCATTGCATATTTGCCCATAGCGGATCGCAACTTCCTGAATCAGGGCCCCTGATTGTACGAAAAATCACCCTTTTTAGCTTGTGGTCCCTCTGGAGGTCACAATTATTATCTGATTTAAAAAACGTTTGATTATATCACAGTTACACCGTAGTTATGGGTGAGTTTGAATTATGATTTTCTGATGATTACTTAAAATGCAACAACTCTTATTGACTGCACGGACGATTTGGCTGCTGTGTGGGCGTATGTTTCGTTGCCTGGCAACCTATTTTTTTTCTTGCAATTAATCAATTTGCTTATATTTAAATGGTATTGCAATTGTCTGCACTAAGTGTTTATTACAGACAATACATGTTGGATTTTTAGACTTTGGACAAAACGTGAAATTATTATCTGAATAAAACTTGAATACAATTTTCTTTGATTATTTCATTTCTTGTTTGTTGTGTTCCGATTCTTATTCTGATACTTGTCAAATTATATAAAACAGTGATATAACATAGAAGTTGGCTATCAAAATATCCCGTGCTTTTGTTTAATTTTTGCTGTTCTGTTTTCTTGCAATTAATCCATTTGCTTATATTATTATACTATATAACTATAATTTGCTTAATATACTTCAATACTATTACAGTTTGCTTAATATATTTCAATACTATTGCAATTTTCTGCACTTAATATATATTACTGTGCATGCATGTTGAATTTTTAGATTCTTATAGCAACAAGTAAAATGCTTATCTGAATAAAACTTTAACACAATTGTTTTGTTTTCTGTTTATTATGTTTTGGTATTGGGTTCTGATTCTGGTTATTGTTAAATTATACATTATAAAACGTTAGTTACATCAGCCCCTAAATACATATTTAATTCATTTGAAAGTAGGCGCGTGTTCATGTACGGACCCAGGATTTACACATTTCACTCATTTGAAAGATATTTTCGTGATGACACTGTAGGTTAATGAATACACGATCAATGATATAAAAATAGGAGTAGGAAGGGGGTTCTGAGTCTCAAGTAACCGTCTTCTTCGGGGAGAATGAACTGTATTGCGCCATATTTAAAAAGGTGATGACATCCATCATTGTTGTGAAAGTGATGCCATCACTTAGTTTTTCGTATAACAAAATGATCCTGTAAACATCTTATTTAGTTTGCTTCTTATTGTGAACAATATTTAAATGGGAACACATCAATAACAACACATGGATGTTTAATCTGTAATCAACGGTACGAAATCAGAGGGGTAAACCAAAACCAAAAGTACGACACAGATGGTTAATTCCATGCGACTTCGCTGCACAGAGTGTACTATAATGTGAATGGTATCTTCTATGAATAGTCTATGTATGGTCTTTCCGATGGCTGGATAGATTGTTCTGTGAATGGTATCGTCTATAAGTACTCGCCGGTAAATGGTACCGTCGATGTATGTTTTTTTCCGATTGCTGGACCATACATGGACGACACCATTTACCGGCGACTACTCATAAACGATACCATTCATCAACTGAAGTGAACACTTATCATCTATCAGTAGGTACCCAAAGGGGGCCTGTAAAATTAGTCAATATTTGTACATGAATTATTTACTCATACTAACAAAATATACAACGATGAGTAAAATATACGAATCCTGCACAGAGCAACCCAAGACACCAAATTTAATAGCATAATAATTTCACTCACCCAAGTACCCAAAGGCAGTATCGAGTCCTCCGGCCCAACTGTCATAATCAAAGCAAGGATACACTAGCACATGCTAGATCTACTCAAGGTGACCAGAGCAGCTTTCCCAACAACCAAGCTCTTCACCACACAGATCCCCATTTCTTCCCGACTCCAAAAAGTACACCCAATCGCCTACCAAAACCTCAGCAGCTACAACCAATTGATCGCCACTGCACCTTCACCACACGCTACTACGTTACCAACCTTCAAGGGCAAAGTAGAACTGAAAGATAACGACGCCATCCACTGGCGGCCAGACATAACCAGAGAGATCATCAACTGCTATATGAGGAATTGAATCTAGGATTAGGGAAAGGAATGAGAAGCCGTCTTTAAGACAAACAGTTGTCAATTACATGGAGTGACAGACTTCTCAGCCCCCTAGAAATGAACATCCTTGACAAGGACCTTAAATTCATCCCAACCCCCACACTAGCACCCATAAACCCCCATCACCCAGGCAACTGATCGTTTCCAAGGAACCCTTTGGTTTACTTATTTCTTTAGGAACAAACTCGGCAGAGGTAAAAAATTATTCATAGAAAAATCCACATGGGAACCACCTAAAAAGTCTTTATCACCAGCCATCCTAAAAACTTTTGACGAAATGAACAAAGAAATATCATCCCTTCAACCACAATCACAGAAACCAAATCTCAACCGTGGAACAGCATTAAACACCCCCCAAAAAGATAAAAACATAATAATCAAGAAAGGCGACAAAGGCTCGAGTTGTGTCATAATGAATCGCGTAGAGTATATCTCTCGAGGCAGAAGAACAGTTAAATAATTCTAAACATTACACTAAATTAGACCCCCATCTTTAAGGAAACTGCAACCTTAATAAACACCATCTTACATGATTTGCAAGACAAGGAATGCATCACAGCAAAACAATATGACTATCTATCCACTAAATCTGACTGTCGACAACGACATCTCTATACGCTACCAAAAATACATAAAAATCCAGAGACAGAATGGTTTATACCAAACAAATTACCCAAGGGGCGCCCAATAATATCATACAACATATAACAATATAAACCATTTCCTATTGCCCTTAGCATGCCAACACTCATCTTACCAAAAGAGAGAGAGAGAGAGAGAGAGAGAGAGAGAGAGAGAGAACAAAAAAGGGGTTTATCACAAACTAGGTCATTTTGGGACTAACCTATGGTTTCATTTCATTTCAATAATTCGCTTGCGCGTAGGGGTCTTTAGCAGTGGGAAGAAACCGGAGTGCCCGGAGGAAACCCACGGGGTTGAGAAGGCGCCCCTATCTCCATGCAACATACGCTCACACCAGGGCTCGAAACCACAGCCGCAAGCAAGCGCGGCACTCTACAAAACTAGGCCATCCCAACCCCCCTCCTACCTTAAAGACACAAAATCAAACAGTTAAGAGTACAAGAACACATCATTTTAATATCCATTGACGTACAGAGCATGTACACCAACATCGATAATACCACAGGAGTTGAAGCAGTTAGGAAGGCATTTCTTAGGAACCCACAGACAATAGAGTATTGACAGTAGTATGAGGATATACAACCGAGAGGATGGTGGTACATTTTGAATAACCAATATTATGTCAAGACAGATCGTGTTTCGTTATTCAATTGAAATTATTATTTTTTCTTACAAATATCATATCTTTATTGTCCATTTGTCAAGTAATTCTTTTTTTTTTATCTAATTGACTTATAAGAAGGATAACTCAGCAGCATACACGAAATAAAATGGGGTTTAGTTTTTATAATGAATTAATAAGATCACATTCGCGCTTAGAATGTCCATCCCATCCCACCAACTGGTGATAAAGGATAACGCACACGATCGGTTCATCTTTCTCATATAAAGTCTGGTTTTACAATTGTCTAGGTCGCCACCTGTGTCCGTTATCCTTTTACATTTGGGTGTAACACGTCACACAGAAAGGTTTTTGATCAATTCCAAACTGATAATATTAGAGCACGTGTATTGTCACAAGATAAAGATAGGCTGGCACTGCCAGGCAGGATACGCCCACATTTTCGAGAGATGGATAGAGAACAAGCAATACCGAAAGTGATTTTTCCTACATCATTAAGTCCTGTATTTCATACTGTATTGGGAGCAGCCATTTAGTTGGTCAGTTCCAGTCTGATATTCATGAAATTCGAAGCCGACAATGATTATGGTGTGACGGTACACAACCTAGAAATGTGACTTTTCATCAAAATCGGATAAGAATAGTGACCTGTAGAGAGTCCACAACCATGATATACCATATTTTTACACTATTCGCGTACAAACGGCGACCATTTCGTCCCGCAATTTTGGTACGATTTTCACGAAATTAGAAATCAACCTTCCTCATCAAAATCGAATTAAAATTGTGATCTATACAGGGTCCACATCCATGATATACCATTTTTTTTAACAGTATTCGCGTACAAACGGCGGCCATTTTGTCTGTTAATTTTTGTTCGATTTTCCCGAAATTCAAACTCAACCTTCCTTACGGTTAACGGTGATATAATCAAACGTTTTTTTTTAAATCGGATAATAATTGTGACCTCCAGAGGGACCACAAGCTAAAAAAAGGCGATTTTGCGTATAATCAGGGGCAATAATTCAGGAAGTTACAATCCGATATGCGCAAATATCGAAAGGAACCAAGATCTTTGGGCTAAAACCATGAATTTCAAGTTTCATCAAAATCGAATTAAAATTGTGACCTCCACAGGGTCCACAACCTTGATATACCAATTATTAACAGTATTCGCGTACAAACGGCGGCCATTTTGTATGGCAATTTTGGTCCGATTTTCCCGAAATTCGAACTCAACCTTCCTTAGGGTGTAACGGTGATATAATCAAACGGTTTGTGCAATCGGATAATAATTGTGACCTCCAGAGGGACCACAAGCTAAAAAGGGTGATTTTTCGGAAAATCAGGGGCCATAATTCAGGAAATTACATTCCGATAGCCGCAAATATCGAAAGGAACCAAGATCTTTGGGTTACAAACATGCATGTCAGGTTTCATCAAAATCGGTTCAAAATTGTGACCTCTATAGGGTCCATAAGCTAACAACGTGATTTTTCGTACAATCAGGAGCCATAATCCATGAAGTTTTGATCCGATACATGCCAATAACGAAAACAGCCGATATCTTTTGGGGATAAACCTATATTTCAAGTTTCGTCAAAATCGGATAAGAATTGTGACCTGTAGAGAGTCCACAAACAAATTGTGGACGGACGGACGTCCGGACGGACAGGGGCGACGATATAATACGTCCACATGAAAATGTGGGCGTATAAAAATAATGGACAGATCCTTTGAAAACCAAGTAAAGAATATATAATTTGAAAACAACATCGGTTTGACTAGTGTATGCGTGCTTATATTTGGACCCGGCCTAAAGCTTTCTAACATTTCTCTTGTAGGTTTTTTATCAGATCTTCTGTGTTCAGCGGCGCCTCTAGTATAACAGTCCGGGGCAGAGCCGTATCTAGCGGGGGTTCAGGGGGTACATTGCCCCTCAGAAAAAAAAGGCGCCCCGAAACATGGCGCCCCCACCCATACCAAAAAAAGAAATACTGACAATCTTTTAATAATAAAATAATACACTCGGTTATAATCACACAGTGATACTCTTAAGGCACTGATCAGTCGGTCACATGCCAATGGGTTCGTTTACCCTGATCTAAACTTTCTTATATCACTTACGTGAAGGCTATGGCGCCCCACCACTCTGATGCACCCCCACTTTTAAAATACGGCCCTGGTCCGGGGTATTGATGTGTTCAGTCCGGGGTATAGTAAATAAAATAGGTCATATGTGAATCTTAGTAGATGAGAATTGGTCGACAACAGGAATATTATTATAGTTGGCAAAATGTGTATGGATTATATGTTCACTATAGATAGAGTATTAATCTGCCTGCTTATATACAGTCATATTTATTGTATATATATTAGGTAAGATTTATAAACTTAATAAATCATTATGTATTTAGTAAAGTCAACTGATCATAATTATCCATGGTAACTATATCTAACAGTATAATTCTGTCTCCCTGGTAACTATATCTAACAATATAATTCTTTCGGTGGTGTATCCGGGGTCTTGGGCAAAACTACTGAGGGGGGGGGGGGGTCTGGCCAAGAAGCTTTCCTTTGTCTTTTCTTTTTTATGAATATTTGGTCTGTTATTGGTGTATTTTTTAAATGTTATTTTTCGTAAAATTATTCAGAAACATTGAGTTGTATGTAATCATGGCTGTATAAACTTTTCAAATGCCTCGACTCTGTGTTAGTGAATCATTTTGCCGCAAATGAAAAAGTTAAATAAAATAAAATAAAATAAATAACAAACATAAATAACAAACATGATAATAAGCAGAAAAAGCGAAAAACAAATTTGTCAAGGATCCCAATAAAGACTACAAAACAGCCCAATATCTGTCGGAATATTATTATCATCTCTAACTCCAATATTAACGTAAGCTCGTCAGAACCCTCAATCCTTATCAAATTTGAAACTAACTACTATTGAATATGGAAATGGAAACACTGAGTGATAGATTGAAAAATACAATGGATTGCACAAGGTACTCCATAGAACATAAAACTGTTATAAATATAACAAATGTTATACCAAACCAAAACAAAAAGTTAATTGGGCAGGTTTAGAGTAAGGTGTAGATAGTCCGGGACCTGGCGATGGTTCTGTAGGAAAGGTTGAGTAGGGAGCAGTTTGTTTGTAGAATTGTTTAGTAGGTGGCTAAGTCAGTATTTTAGATAGCATATGCCCGTCTTCATTATCCTAAGTGGTTCAGAACACTTTTTTATTTCGTTTACTGCTGAATTATCCTTCTTATAAGTCAATTAGATAAAAAAAAGAATTACTTGACAAATGGACAATAAAGATATGATATTTGTAAGACAAAATAATAATTTCAATTGAAGAACGAAACACGATCTGTCTCGACATAATATTGGTTATTCAAAATTCGTGTCCCGAATAACAAAACAGGTCCAGTCTCATTATTCGTTATTCAAAATTTGAATCCTGCATAAAAAAACGCGTACTGTTTCGTTATTCTTTAGTGGACAATAACGTATAACTAAACATGATTTAACATCACATGCCTTTAAATATACCTTCAACTGGTAGCTATATCTAATTAGTCCGGGAGCCCAGTGAGGTTTAATCAAAAGGTGTGAAGTTTGCAACACATATTTGACCCCTAGATCATTATGAAAAGACAGAGATGGTTTCTCTCCGATCTGTCGCTTTAATTCTTTACGCAGCTGTAAGTCCAGTACGCCGTCCACGAAATGGTCTCGCAGTATATGCTGCTGTGGATCCTTGCCCATTTTAGCCGCATCCACCCTATGAATCATGTCGATCAATTCACTCAAAACATAGGAAAACTCACGTAAACTTTGATGTTTTTCTTGACGCTTTGCATAAAATGTGCCTAAGAGTTCTGATGCTGAACATGTTTCACCAAACGCTTTAAGGCACCAAAAATCGCGCCTGTTTGGGATTGAGCTCGTCTCAATTTCACTTCTTCTTTTGCTTCTCCGGCAAGATGTGAATGGTCGACCTAAAAATCTCTTTGGTTCTTTACTCTTACCGACATAAACTATTGGTTTGGGTGTACCTGGTGTCGCATTAGCAGACAGGGGGGGGGGGTCCTTGGTTTAAAGAAAAACGTGGAACAGGGCGGGATGGTGTTTGCTGTAGTGATAACGTTTGTAAAAATTTGGTCTGTGCCAATTCCCGTTTCAGTCTGCTGATTTCCTCCTGATATTTATCTGAACTGGTACTGCTTTCAACAGGCGGAGAATTCTCCACCCTTTCTGCCATGTTTAGCTTTACGTCGACCGTGTTCGCAGAGCTACCTCTACAAATACGCAGTACAAGGAAGGAAAAGATAAACAGAATCTTTTTAATTCCACAATAGTTCAGTAAAGCAAGGCATTCCTCACAATACCCACTTTTCTTTCCAAAATCTCGAATTCTATGCATCTACATCAGCTCTTAGCTGCTGTACGGGTAATGGGAAACAACAAACAGTAGCGTCAATCACAATATGTTGTAACCAACATGGGGTGCACACCATCAACATACAACTGAAAATTTGTCAAATATCTAGTCTTCTTCCCTTTTCTTTTATGAGACTTTAACACATCATTAGAAAATGCCAATGTCGATTCATTGAGTGCCGAATTCAACAATTTAATTTCATTATTAATGTTCGAAATATATTGTGACACGGCTGTGTCATCTGTCGTAAATGTTTTACTTATATTATGTCCTTTAGAACGATTAAACTGTACGGCTGACACCGGCGGGACTTTTGTCCGGGAATTTGGGAATTGATTTACTAGGTCTATTGCTCTACGGTATTGTCTGAAAACACCCGAAACCGTATCAGCACTTTGGGGTTGTGCGTAAATAAATCGGCCAGATTTATAGGTGACGTCACAAGTGCCAAGCCAAATATAAATTAACAGCGACACGTGTCGCCGTAGTTAAACCTTTGATCTTCGAATTTCTTATAATAATCTTTATTCCAATCTCACAATGAGACATATGAATACCATTTACAAAAATAGGTTGCCATGCAACGAAACATACGCCCACACAGCAGCCAAATCGTCCGGGCAGTCAACAAGAGTTGTTGCATATTAAGGAATTATCAGAAAATCATTAGAATTTGTTTAGTTTTTATAATCAAACGGTTTTTTTTTAAATCAGATAAAAATTGTGACCTCCAGAGGCACAACAAGCTAAAAAGGGTGATTTTTCGTACAATCAGGGGACATAATTCAGGAGTAATGACCCGATGGGCGCAAATATCGAAAGGAACCAAGATCTTTGGGTTATAAACATACATGTCGAGTTTCATCAAAATCGATTCAAAATTGTGACCTCTATAGGGTCCACAACCTTGATATAACATATTTTCACACTATTCGTGTACAAATGGCGGCCATTTTGTCCGTCAATTCTAGTCCGATTTTCACGTAATTCAAACTCTCTCTTCATTACCATGTAACGATGATATAGTTAAACGTTTTTTTAAATCGGATAATAATTTTGACCTCCAGAGGGACCAAAAGCGAACAAAAGCGATTTTTCGGAAAATCCGGGGACATAATTCAGGAAGTTATGATCCAATGGGCGCAAATATCGAAAGGAACCAAGATCTTTGGGTTATAAACATACATGTCAAGTTTCATCAAAATCGGTTCAAAATTGTGACCTCTATAAGGTCCACAACCTTTATATAAGATATTTTCACACTATTCGCGTACAAACGGCGGCCATTTTGTCCGTCAATTTTGGTCCGATTTTCACAAAATTTATGCTCAACCTTCATAACCATGAAATGGTGATATAATCAAACGGTTTTTTAAATCGGATAACAATTTTGACCTCCAGAGGGACCACAAGCTAAAAAGGGCGATTTTTTTGGACAATCAGGGGCCATAATTCAGGAAGTTACGATCCGATGGGCGCAAATATCGAAAGGAACCAAGATCTTTGGGTTATAAACATACATGTCAAGTTTCATCAAAATTGGTTCAAAATTGTGACCTGTATAAGGTCCACAACCTTGATATAACATATTTTCACACTATTCGCGTACAAACGGCGGCCATTTTGTCCGTCAATTTTGGTCCGATTTTCACGAAATTCGAAATCAACCTTCATAACCATGTAACGGTGATATAATCAAACGTTTTTTAAATCGGATAACAATTTTGACCTCCAGAGGGACCACAAGCTAAAAAGGGCAATTTTTCAGACGATCAGGGGCCATAATTCAGGAAGTTACGATCCGATGGGCGCAAATATCGAAAGGAACCAAGATCTTTTGGTTATAAACATACATGTCACGTTTCATCCAAATCGGTTCAAAATTGTGACCTCTATAAGGTCCACAACCTTGATATAACATTTTCACACTATTCGCGTACAAATGGCGGCCATTTTGTCCGTCAATTTTGGTCCGATTTTCATGAAATTCGAACTCAACCTTCATAACCATCGAACGGTGATATAATCAAACGTTTTTTTAAATCGGATAACAATTTTGACCTCCAGAGAGACCACAAGCTAAAAAGGGCGATTTTTCGGACAATCAGGGGCCATAATTCAGGAAGTTACGATCCGATTGGCGCAAATATCGAAAGGAACCAAGATCTTTGGGTTATAAACATGCATTTCAAGTTTCATCCAAATCGGTTCAAAATTGTGACCTCTACACTGTTCACAACCTTGATAAACCATATTTTCACACTATTCGCGTACAAATGGCGGCCATTTTGTCCGTCAATTTTGGTCCGATTTTCACGAAATTCGAACTCAACCTTCATAACCATGGAACGGTGATATAATCAAACGGTTTTTTAAATCGGATAACAATTTTGACCTCCAGAGGGACCACAAGCTAAAAAGGGCGATTTTTCGGACAATCAGGGGCTATAATTCAGGAAGTTACGATCCAATTGGCGCAAATATCGAAAGGAACCAAGATCTTTGGTTTATAAACATGCATTTCAAGTTTCATCCAAATCGGTTCAAAATTGTGACCTCTACACTGTTCACAAGCTAAAAAACGTGATTTTTCGTACAATCAGGGGCCATAACCCATGAAGTTACAGTTCGATACATGCCAATATCGAAAGGAACCGAGATCTTAGGGTGATAAACCTATATTTTAAGTTTCATTGAAATCGGATAAAAATTGTGACCTGTAGACTGTTCACAAACAATTGTGGACGGACGGACGGACGGACGGACGAACAGGGGCGACGACAATATACGTCCACATGAAAATGTGGGCGTATAAAAATCATTCATACAATCAATGGCAGGGTTTTGGACAATACGTAACATTCATATATATTTATTTACAATCGACAATTCATTTACGCTTATTTGTATATCATATAAGTTATATCGACATTGGACAGTTCATTTAAACTTGTTCACAATAATATAAATTTCTGTTTAACTGAGTTATCTATATTAGACAGTTCCTTTGAACTTATTTACAATAACTGATATCAATTTACATAGGTTTTCTAACTCGGCACCATGACAATTAAAAGTTCGTACATCTTTACATAGGAAGGATGGTGATGATAATAAGTTTTTAAATATTTTATCGCATATTTCGTTAACCGAACAAAGGTCACATATTCGATTTTCTCTGGGGATTTGTAAAAGCACTCCAGACTCGATCGGTAGTCTATGACTTCGACATCTAAATCTAACAAAATAGCGTCTATATTCTACAGGTAAGGCAGTTATATATTCTTCATGCTTGTGAGTAGATTTAAACAGGCAGTAATTAGCACATTTATTCGAGGTATTAATAGAACTATGCCAATCCTGCAAATATTGATCCCTTCGTCTTAATAATAAACATTGTTTTAACCATTTACCGTTAATATTACAGGCTTGGATATTGTAGGCTTGGATTTCTATTCAATCCTCTAGGCGACGCCAAATATGACCAAGTTTATTTGTCTTTAAACGATCTTTATTCACCACGGTTACAGAACAGAGATTTGACAGCCCAGAGCAATGCTGTTGACTGTTGGCTGTCGTTCCCCGCTCTCTCACTGACTCGCTCACTGTATTCAGTCAGACCACTACTATGGAGCGGAATTTCCCCCATAATTCTAACTTCTAACCTTGTAATGCGTATGCTAATATGCTTACTTCTATGCATGTAACTTCTTACTTACATATGTTAAATTGGCTATTTACACATGTAAAAATGCTAAGTTATATGACTTATTTCTTAAATATTGCAGTTATAATTTGTGTTTTGTTCTATTTCCTTTATTACTTTTAATTTATTGTAGTCAGTTCTGGACCGTGAACATTATCACATTTCACAAATCAACCACCAAATAATAGTAAACAGCGCCATCTGGTGTCATAATGAGCGTTAGAATTTATTCTTACTCGTATTATGCTAACAGATGGCGCTGTTTAAAATTGTATTTTACAATGACCCGTCCCTAAATTAGGAACGGAAATGCGACTCATTTACGTTAAATAGATCAAGGTCAGGGTCGAATTTATTTACAAAAATGTCCGATGCATAAAACTGATGACAGCATATAGTATATTCTAGTCGCTTCGGGATGAAAACAAAGATGTGGAAGGATTTATAGAGGAGTAGGCTGCATGTTTTTGTCTTAGTTACTGCCAGCACTGCTTAATAAAGTCACTCTTTATGTTTTCCTCGTCATATTGAGCAACTGGATTATTCGACTGAATTATCTGCCAATTTTAATTTAATTTTATTTCGACTGAGATATTTCACTCATTTTATTGACTGATTTGCTCGACTGAGCAACTGGACAGGTTTTATCGATATCATAATCATGTAGCCCTACTCCCACGTATCCCCTGACTAGTATGAGCATACTCACGTCAGAAAATGCTTTGTGGGAGAGATGAAGATCATTTGTGTTGATTTATCTAAAGACAGCTTTTACTTTCTTAGTTTACTCTCATCAGAATATTTTTTTCTGTTTTTCACCATCAGGTTCAGTAAATGGTTTTATCGACTGAGATATTCGACTGCTTTTATCAACTGATGTACCGTATTCGACTTCTTTTATTGACTGAGATATTCAACTGGTTTTATTGACTGAGATATTTGACTGGGTTTTATCGATTGGATATTCAACTGGTTTTATCGATTGAGATATTCAACTGGATTTATTCGACTGGGATATTTGACTGATATTGAGCAACTGGGATATTGAGTGACTACTTTTATCGACTGGGATATTTGACTTTTTTGACAATAAAATCAGTCAAATAATAATTCAGTTGACAAAACCGGTTGAATAATTCAGTTGATAAATCCAGTCAAAAAATCCAGTCAAAAAAGTCTAATAATCCAGTCAATAAAACAGTTGATTAATCCAGGCGAAAATAAACAGTCAAATATCCAAGTCGATAAAACCAGTTGCTGAATATTAAGCACCGGTGGCAGTTAATTAAGGTATTATTGAATAGCCCAATCATGCCTGTAGCCATAGCTAAAGGGGGTAGTCTTATGATCTAGGTATATTTAGGTGATACATGTACTTATAACTAGAGAGTAAAAAATAGAATCCTACATATGCCTGTAGTCAGGGGCTTGGGTTGGACGAGACAGGTTTTTTTGTGACCTCTAGTCGAATATTTCAGTGTATATTTCAGTCGAAAAAAGCTGTCTCTTGACTTGATCGTGGAGAACCATACTTTATGAAGCACTAATGGGAGTGAACTAAGATAACAATAAGTAGCCTGGAGCCATGGTGGCTAAGTGAGTAAGATGCAGGCTCGCTAGCCTGTAGGTCACAGGTTCGTTTCCGGTATTCTTCAGGATTTTCCGAATGGTTTCGCCCTTGTCAGTGGGGGAGAGCGGTGTCCCTGACAACAAGGACAGCTGTGTCTTGTCGTTTGGATGAAATGAAATACCAAGGTCCCATGTACACATTGGCGTGCATGTAAAAGATCTCCGGGCAGCTGGAATACGATATATAAGAGTAGGACAATGTTTGATGTTAAACACCATTTCATTTCATTAATGCTCATAACATGCTTCTTGGAATAGATCTTCAACACTTTATTTCAGGAGAAAAACACCAACAAGTAAACAACTTTTAACTTCCCATAAATCAGTCCTTCAACTAGTATATAGGTTGCCTAAACTGGTCTCTCCAACTATAATTCATCTTACATACATTTGTCTTTTTCATATAAATTAGTTACTATGAAAGTGTTGATATAAACATAATTATTGAAGGATCAAATAAAAGTTAAAGAAACTGAACAGATCAACCACTTTAGTTGCCAGTCTGTCATAATTGCAATCGACAGACAAATTAATTACTGTCTGGTTCTAATGACAAATCAAGCATTAAAGCACTAATGAGAGTGTACTAAGATAACAATAAGTAGCCTGGAGCAACGGTGGCTAATCGAGTAAGATGCTGGCTCACTAGTCTGGAGGTAGCGGGTTCGTTCCTGATATTGGCCGAGAGAGTTCCTCAGGATTTTATCCGGGTGGTTTCTCCTTGTCGATGGGGCAGGACCAAGGGCCTGACAACAAGGACAGCTGTCTAATCATGCAGATGGGATGGAAGCAAAGGTCCCATGTACACATTGGCGTGGATGTAAAGACCCCCTGGCAGTTAAATTCAATATATAAGAGTAGACTGTAGCGCTGCTGTCGGGGCCAAAATTCCCTAGTAGCACACTGTACATATTCTTGAAGCAATGGCCTGAGAAATCGCTCTCTGAGATTACCTGTAATCAAATGAAACGCTGTGCGCAGTATGCACACTGTATGGCATATGCCTGTCTTCATTAGCCCAGTCGGTGCACAACAGTAGGACGTTAAACCCAATTTTATTTTATTAAGTAGCAGGAGTTTATGTTGGCTAAGTGGTCGATTCCTGCATTGGCTGAAAAAGTTCATCCAGATTTTCCAGTGCGATTCCCCTTTGTCAGTGATGCAGGACAAGTTAGGTAATACGTTCAGATGGTACGATAAACCAAGGTCCCGTGTACGTAAAAGATCCCTTGACAGTTGGACAAAATTTCCCTAGTAGCACACTGTTTGTCATATGCCCGTCTTCATTAGCCCAACAGTAATAGTTAAACTCTATTTCATTTAATTTCATTGAGTAGCCCTTTCATGCTCATAACATGGTTTGACATCAGAGAATGTTGCTTGTCAAGTGTGTTCTGTAAGTATCGGAAACAAATACAGATTCTTGGAATAGATCTTCAATAGCAACAATCAAACAACTTATGACTTCCTATAAATCAGTCCTCCAAAGCTGGTCTCTCCATCTTACATACTTTTTTCTTTTGATAAAGATTAGTTAATATGATAGTGTTACCATAATCATATAATTATTGAAAGATTAAACAAAATTTAAAGAAACTTAACAGATCAACCACTTTAGTTGCCAGCCTGTCACAATTTAAATCGACATGACAAATTTATTTGCTGTCTGCCTCTAAACAAGTACTATAAAGCACTAATGGGAGTGAACTAAGATAACAATAAGTAGCCTGGAGCAACGGTGGCTGAGTGAGTAAGACGCTGGCCTGGAGGTTGCAGGTTGTTTTTCCCTTGTCGGTTAGTTAGGACTTCGGGACTGACAACAAGGACAGCTGTCTTGTCGTTTGGATAGGACGAAAAACAAAGGTCTCATGTACACATTGGCAGGCATTTAAAAGATTTCCTGACATTTGGAATTCAATATATAAGAGTAGGCTGTAGTGCTGCTGTCAGGGCACAATTACCCTCGTAGCACACTATATGGCATATGCCCGTCTTCATTAACCCATTTGATGCACAACAGTAGGATGTTAAACCCCATTTCATTTTATAAATAGCTGTGTATTACAGTGGCTTAGTGTGTGAGATGCTGACTTGCTAGCTAGCCAGGAGGTTGGGTGTTCGATCAATACATTAGTCGAGCAAGTTCTTCCAGATTTTCCAGCAAGATTCCCTGTTGTCAATGATGCAGGACGGAGGGACTGACAAGATTAGCTGTCTATCGTTCTGATGGGATGAAAATTGGCGTTCACGTAAAAGATCCCTTGACAGTTGGAATTCGATATAAGAGTAAGCCATTGTGCCGCTGTCCGGGCAAAATTTCCCTCATAGCACACCATATGGCATATTGTCTTCATTAGCCCAGTTTGGAGCAGAACAGTAAGACCTTAAACTCCATTTCATTTCATTAAGTAGCCCTTTCATGCTTATAACAGGGTTCCACTTTTAGGGAATATATCTGCTGGAGTGGGTTCTTTAAGTATTGGAAATGAATACAGATTCTTGGAATAGAACTTCAACACTTTATTTCAGGAGCAATAACAGCAACAAGTAAACAACTTATAACTTCCTATAAATTGGCCCTTCAACTAGTATATAGGTTCCCTAAGCTGGTCTCCCCAACTATTAATCGTACATACATTTCTCTTGTTATATAAATTAGTTACTTACTATTAGTTACTATGAAAGTGTTAGCTTAAACATATAATTATTGAAGGATTAAGTCCAGGGGCGGATTGGGGTCTTGTCGGAGCGGCCCCTTTTACTGAGCGTGGAAAAGGGAGGGGGGTCCAGTGGCTCTCCCACGGGAAAAGTTTGAAAAATGAACCCCAAATATGCGATTTCGTGGCATATCTGATTATAATCTCTGTCAAATAGTAGACGAATTGGACAAAAAAATATTTTTTTCATTGTTTGTCTGACCGGCCCTGCCTGATCGCCAGATGGCCCAATCCGCCCCTGATTAAGTCTGAAGCCATTTAAACAATATTTAAAGAAACTGAACAGATCAACCACTTTAGCTGGCCGGTCACCTCTGGCTTACGGCTGTGGTTTCGAGCCCTGGTGTGAGCGTATGTGGCATGGAGATAGGGGCTCCTTCTCAACCTCGTGGGTTTCCTCCGGGCACTCCGGTTTCCTCCCACAGCAAAGACCCCTGCGCGTGCGCCAAGATAATGAAAATGGAAAAAAATAAGACTTGTCTGCGATATCACCTTCGGTGGAAGCGGACGTTAAACACCAAGAACAACATCATCAACCACTTTAGTTGCTAGTCTGTCATAATTTAAATCGAGTGACAAATTAATTGTTGTCTGCTTCTAATGACTAACCCAGCATTAATGAATATTAAGATATAGATTTGAAATTAAAAATAGAATTAATAATAAAATAACATATTACCTATACATTAATCATATGTATCCACCCTACTTCAAACAAAAACATGTTTTAAATATTAATACAATCAAAATCCTTACTTAATCTATAACTATTTTCACAATAATAAGGCCTAAAATTTCTAAGGGCTTGTGCAGGTGGATCTGCTGAACAAACGTCTACGTGTCTACTGAGCGCCATAGAAAACGCATCACTTATTTTTTCTTATAACAAAATGATCCTTTAAACATATCGTATTTATTTTGCTTCTTATTGTGAACAATATTCAAATCTGAACACATCAATAACAACACATTTGTACACTTATGGATATTTAATCTGTAAACAACGGTACAAAGTCAGAGGGGTCAAAACCAAAAGTTTTGCTACTACTGCTGAAGGAAGAATAAAGTTGATATATCCACCCTTTCGTCTTCAATATATAATATGTACAATTTATGTCGCTTAGATGTATCGCTTTCCCCCACCATATAACACATTTTGACTTGCAGGGAATGTGGATCGTCAGCCTGTGTTCTCTTAGTATCAGAAATGAATACAGATTTTTGGAATGAATCTTGAACACTTTATCTCAGGAGCAAATAAAAAAACCCAGCAATAATTAAACAACCTATAACTTTCTATAAATAAGACCCTCAACTAGTAATATAGGCTTCCTAAGCTGGTCTCTAGAAGTAACGATTCGTCTTACATACATTTGACATTTTCATGTGGCCTCGTCTAAACGAAATAATCCCCCACATATATCTGTCGATAAAATCAGTCACATAGTTCAGTCATTTATATCAATCGGTTTTCTCCGGGTCCTCCTGTTTCCCCCAACTGCTAAAGACCTCTACCCGCAAGCGAATTATTGAAATAAAATTAAAAATCATATGTTAGTCCCGAAATGAGCTAAGCACTTCTACTGCCTATGTCTGTCCTTAATAGTTCAAACCCTCCTCCGTTCTTTAATTTCGGATATACATTTACTAATTTTTCCCGGAATGCCAAGGCGTCATCGTGTTTTACAAAAGATATTTTCCGTTCACCTAAACCGCCATTATACAGAGGTTTTTTTTTTCTTCTCTTGAAGGCACTGTTTCCTAAAATAAAAAAGAATATTAGTACACAAAAATCAATACAATATGTGTTGAATTCTTTCAGATCAATATCTACATGTTCAGGGAAAAAGACATGCATTATCAGAATGTAACTTAAACATGAATCATCCTGAAAAGAACTGGTGTCTGACAAGAACCCGGTCTATTCGTTTGGTCCAGTATACACACAAGAACCCTAGACATGTTATGCATGTAAAAGAAACCTTGAAACTGGGTCCCGAATAGAAGGAGGTTAAATCCCATTGCATTCATTCAAAAAAAGTAAAAAAAGAGAGGTCTTTGTGGGTAAGACTCTAGACTCTAGCTCGTTAGCCGTGTGTTTGATCCCTGCATTGGAAGAGAAAGTTCATCAGGATTTTCCGATGTGGTTTTTTCTTGTCAGCAGTGCAGTACAGGAGGTCTGACAAAGACAGCTGTCTAATCATTTGGACGGTATAAGAAACAGAGGTCCCATGTATAAATTGATGTGCACGTAAAAGATCCCTTGGCAGTTGGGATTGGATATAAAACGGTAGGCTATGCCTGTCTTCATTAGCCCAGTCGGAGCAAAACAGTAGGACGTTAAACCCCAGTTCATTTCTCTCGTCAGGCAATGTCTGTTACGGTACATCTTAGGCCTATAATAATATTCATTAGTAGGCCTATTCAGTGAAGGTTTTGACATGTCACATTAGTTTTAAGTTTTGATTTCTCATCCAGAGGAAATATCAAATGTTTGTGAGTGAGAAAATATTATTTATTTCCAAAACAGCCCGAGGTTTGGAACAAGTCGCGGGACTCGAGTTCCCAACTCTGACATTGCCAAACAAAATATATTACTCACCAACAACGTCTACAATATGTACGGTAATCAACTGTAGCTATCCTGTTTGAAATAAATTCGACCCTGACCTTGATCTATTTACCGTAAATGAGTCGCATTCCGTTCCTAATTTAGGGACGGGTCATTGTAAAATACAATTTTAAACAGCGCCATCTGTTAGCATAATACGAGTAAGAATAAATTCTAACGCTCATTATGACACCAGATGGCGCTGTTTACTATTATTTGGTGGTTGATTTGTGAAATGTCAAAATGTTTATGCACCTGAACTGACAACAATAAATTAAAAGTAATAATGGAAATAGAACAAAATACAAATTCTAGCAGCAATATTTAAGAAAAAAGTCATATAACTTAGCATTTTTACATGTGTAAATAGCCAATTTAACATATGTAAGTAAGAAGTTACATGCATAGAAGTAAGCATATTAGCATACGCATTACAAGGTTAGAAGTTAGAATTATGGGGGAAATTCCGCTCCATATACTACTAGCTGTGCTATAAATAGATCTCGTGCAAGCATGCAAGCAACACAGCACGTAGACACAATTAAAGGGACAATACATGCAGGATTTTCAGACTTTGGGCGAAACGTTAAAATTTTATCTGAATAAAACTTGAATATAATTCTCTTTGATTATTTCATTTCTTGTTTGTTGTGTTCCGATTCTAATTCTGATACTTGTCAAATTATATAAAACGTGAAATATACAAGAAATCAACAAGGCTTTTCAAGTATTGATCAGACATTTCAGCTAAGCTTATCAAGTATTTACCTAAACGGGTGTTGTACTTTTAGCGGGCTGAGAGGGGGGATTGGAACACCCGGAGAAAATCCACGAGGTTGGAGAAGCAATCATACTCCATGTCACGTTCCGTACCCTTGCCACGTGACTGAATGACAGACCGCTTATTTTTTTATTTTGGTAATATTGCATATTAATTGCCAAGAATCTTTAATTATGTCTAGGCACCCGGGCCTACTCTTTGTTTTCGAATTTCGGGGATCACATGGCTAAGTGGGTAAGACGCTAGCTCGCTAGCCTGGAGGTCGTGTGTTCGATCCCTGCATTGGGCGTGGTTTCCCCTTGCCAGAGATGCAAATTTAAGCTGTCTAGTCGTTCGGATGGGACGGAAAACCGAGGTCCCGTGCACACACTGGCGTGATCGTGAACGATCCCCTGGCAGTTGGAATTTGATATAAAAGTAGGCCGTTGGACCTTTGCCCGGGCAAAATTTCCCCATCGCACACTGTGTGGCCCTGGTTAGGTGCAGAGGAGTAGGACGTTAAACCCCATTTCATTACATTTTATTTCATTTTTTTTCGAATTCCAAATGCCAAGGTTTCTTGTACGTACACGTGACCTGGATTATTCGTCAGATCGGACCGACTGTACGTTGTCCTGCAGAACGGACAAGTGGAATTCAACCTAGAAAACCACGATGAATTTTCTCGGTCAAAACCGGTATGTGCACAACGCAAAAAATACTATTTCAAATTTTATTGTTTTATAAAATGAAATGAACGCGAATACCAAATGATGGAATAACATTAGTTCTCAGTAAATATAAATGTTCATGGTGTTTAAGGAAATGTGATGAGGCTGCAAATTTTTGTACTAGCATACTGCAATTCCAGCTTATCATGTCTGTTGTGTAAAGAGGGCTCATGCGCCTCGACGTATAATAATGCGCTTGGTTATGTATGGTGTCGAGCTCTTTGAGATAAGACTCGCGGACAGACCCATACACAATGCACCCATAATCGAGTTTAGATCTTGTTAAAGCTTGATATAATCTGAGCAAGACCCTACGGCCTGCTCTCCAGTCAGTGTTTGATAAGACTCTCAATATGTTGAGGGCTTTCAGACTTTTCTTCTTAAGGGTTTTGATATGAGGGCTTTCAGACATTTTTTATCGTCAATTGGAATGGGGATTCCATTCAGTGTAAGCCCCGGATGATGATGTAAACTTCTTAGTTGACAAAAGTGCATACAAACAATCTTGGTTTTCGAAAATCGAAATTCATTGTCAGTTACCAGGCCCGTAGCAAGCGCGGGGAGGGGGCAGCCCATTGGTGAAAACAACAGCCTTCTCAATGGGCGCCAAAGAACGCGATACGAGGCCAACAACCAACGTCTCGATTTTAGTATGGGCGCCACATACAGCCGAGTGACATTGATTGGGCGGGGGTGGGGCTTATACTGGAAAGACGCCCATAATGACATGATTGGTTGGGTGCCTTATAATGTTGGCCGCAGATAGTGCCGCCCACGACTTGATGAATTGGGCGCCCAAAACGGGATGATTTGTAAAGTGCCTCATCCCAGAGGGACGCCCATAAAGCCGAGATATAATGCTAGTGAGATTGGTAAGGCGCCCACGAATGAATTGGACGCCCCAAACCGCGAGATAATTTTCTAAATTCAAACGGCATGATTTGTGGGGTGCCTCATCCCAGATGAGCGCCCATAATATAATGTTAGTGAGAATGAATTCGGCGCCCAAAACGGCGTAATAATCTTCAAAATTAAAACGGCCTGATTTGTGGGATGCCTCTTCCCGGAGGGACGCCCATAATATAATGCTATTGAAATTAGTTAGGCGTCCACGACGGCGTGATAATCTTCAAAATTCAAACAAGTCGCAATCTAACCCGATTCCGAACTTTTCTTTTTTCTCATAAATTATTAAAGTCGTATTCCTTCTTTCAAATGTTTATAATGTTCATATCAAAATATCATATTACGCCAATATCGCAAATTAAGCTTCAAAATTGAAAGTGTCTCTCATTTTCGGGTGCAAACCCTATTTTCCAAAATTTTCGGTGGGGGGGGGGGGCACCATAGGTATGGAAGCGTATAGGGGTCAATAGCGCTATAGATACCGCAATATTAAGTTGGTATTATGTCAACATATTGTGATTATTCTGATGATTTTATCTCTGAAAAGTCAATTATTGCCGAGGTAATTGAGTCAACACGCTATGTTTTATGTCCCTATCTCGTCTTAAATGTACACGGTTGCGGTAAGATATTGCTATTCGGAAGCTTTGGCGACATATTCCATTTCGCCGTAGTGTATGTCGACATATTTGCAAAATATTGCCATGCGCTATGTCGACGTGTGCATCTAAAACAAAATGACGACATGCAAATTAGCGAGTTATTCAATTAACTCGGCAAAAATTGCTTTTTCAGAGATAAAATCGTCCGAAAAATCCCAATATGTTGACTTATTATCAACTTAATATTGCGGTATCTATCGCGCTATTGACCCTTATACGCTTCCATACATAGGCAATCTGACTTTTCGGGAAGTTGGGTAAAATGAAAACAAAAAAATATTATTTCATCTGGTTGGCAAAAGTGCCCGAAATCTAATAAAACATTAAATTGACTATGGATTAAAACATTTTGTCTGGAGCCACTGTACTTTGTGTCAGACTTTTCGTACATCGGTTTTTATTTGTGAATGCAGGTGCAATAATCCGATCGGATGGCTGGAATTCAGGTCGGCATAGAGTGGGATTTCGGTTACAGATTAAAATTAGAGCAACTTAATGTTGTTTCTGGATTAAAGCGTCCCTGACGAACGTTACAAATCGCACGAGATGATCAAGACCGCTCCTTTGGGACCAAAATCCACATCGGAGATCAGTAATGAGGTTGTTGGACTGAAGGTACCAAACACGCCTTCGATTGATCAATCTCGCCATGTTTTTTTTCAAAACGATAATTGGTAGATATTAAAAACGTTTGTGACGGCTTCGGGAAACTTTCGGCAATTACCGAGGTCTGGAGGTCTCTCCATTTTAAAAATAGAACGAAAATGACATGATATGGTGGTGTTAGCCCCAGATATTATCTTTCATTTTTAGACACTTTGTTCCACTATAACATTTTCAACCGTTTGGCCGCCATATTGGATTTTACAAAACAATCCAAATCGATATTCAGCCGCCATGGTGATTCCAAATGGCAACAATTTTTCAGCAGATTTCTGAATATCGATTTCGTTTACTTCCCTTTTCTCTTTGAATTTTGTTCGACCTTTGAGCTTCTATCTAGTGACATAATCGTTCAACATAAAGATATTATATATCCAGTATACTTCATACACAACAAACTACCCCCACCCCTCCCCTCGAAATAGGGGAATCTGACCAGGATACCTATGATCATACCTTCGACATTAATTACCGATGGGGGCAAAGTGATATTTTCGTTATTTTTGAGATACTTATAGCTATAGCTTCATTAATTTTACATGTCATATTTTTGCTCCTGCAGTATAAAACATGTCCAAGCAGTTTTGTGCTAAATGCCTGAAATTGGTGACCGTTTCCACCAAAAATTCCATTCTTAAGTCATATTTCCTGGTTCAGGCTACAATCCTCTATCAAATGCCACTGAAGTGGAAACCGATAGCCATTGATTTGTAATTTATTAAGCTGTAAAACGAACAATTTAATTCTATTGGAAGCTGTATAATGATTAAACAAAGTCTCGTTGTGAGATGATAGCAGACGAAATGTCGTCAACGAGTCGAAAGAAAATGGCGGCTGATACACCCTGTTATCACTGTAATATTATTGTCCAACAGTAGAAATAGTTTTTATATTAATCCCTTCAAGTGCCGTGATTTGTGGATTTGGAAAATCCAACTAGTTTATAAATACTATTATATAAAGGGTATTTCCCTATTCTATTTAGCCAATCGCAACATTACACCTGCGTTGCGTACAGTTATTAATATAGCCCTCTCATAAAACCTGTTTTAGAAGTCAGAGGTTAGTATATACACTTTCTTGATCGTAGAATACATTTAATTATTAAGTAGATGTAAACTTTCATTGGAAGATTTACGGTCAAGTGTCTGTCTATGGGGTGTTTCATTGACAGCTTAGCGGTCTAGTGTCTGTCTATGGATGTGAAAGTTTCAGTATAATGTCAGTCGGAGCAGAACAGTAGGACTTTAAACCCCATTTAATATTTTTTGACTAGAGAGGTGTATGTGTATATCGATGATGACTGTTTTGTATACAGTTATATCAACTCAACGTCATACTTTATCATGTGATTGTGACAAGGAGAAAGAGCAGTTTGTATGTGAATCCACTACACGGGCATCCTCAATTAAGATATCTTTAGTTCGTTTTAGATCACTAATTTAATCAAATGTGTTTTGGGGACATTCTGTAGATATTCATCCATCAAATCTGCTTTTTTGAGATTCAAGTTTGTATGTCGAAAAACAAGTAGCTCGTTTTTCGACATTCGCCAATATCGATAAACGAGCTACTTTAGAGGTGTAAATTCTCTCTTCGGATATAACAGACTTCGAATGATTGTTGAATTCTTTAATATACCGGAACATAAATATGCAGATATCGTCATACAGTACTGACAGGCCAGATACTGCACTTAGTAAGGGATCCTAACTAGTGACTGCCTTCAATGTACAATTTTTGTGATATTTAAGGCAAATCAGACAAAAGGATGAAAGTAAAATTGATAAATGTTGTAATTAAAACTGACATGTCGATATATGAACAATGCATAAAAGATTAAACAATAATATAAATCAACAAAAACAATAGACTGGATTAACGTCGTTACCAATGACGGCTTGACAGGTGATGACAGGTTAACGACTTACTAGCCAGTTGACTTTAAAGTGGTTAATTTAAGAAACATTAAATATATTAGCCATTGGCAGATTATCACACCATTATAATTTCCTCTGTTTTAGAAAAGACGCGTCCCTGCGTCTTAATCAACGATACGAAAGAAATGATAAATTATTTGTTGTATGATGAAAAACACAATAATATTAAATATTGAATTCGTAAAGTTAAACAATCGAGCAAGAGAGAAAAAATTTGAGCTGAACACAAATACTGACTGTAGCTAAGATTATCACACTATTATAATTTCCTCTGTTTTAGGAAAGACGAGTCCCTGCGTCTTAATAAATGAACGAAATGATACCTTACTTTGTTGAATCTTGGAATCATGTAAATAAAAAGATGACATTAAATATTGAGTTCGTTGCAATGGAAGTCCTATTCAAGGATTAAAAAAACAGACAAACGGGAAGGAATTGTAATGCAAAAAGCAAAAACTAATAGTACTGTCTACATGCATTATACTTAGATCTCCATTTCCAGGAAGATTCCCATTGATAAGTATTAGAGCTTTCCACGGGCACAGTTCTCAGATTAAAATCTCTACAGTGTTTTCTTACAATTTTTGCACATTCCCAGAATGTCCCTCGGTCAGTTTGTATTAGGTATTCATGGTTATCATTGCCCACATATCGCTGTCGTAGAATGTTTTCAATTCGAGCAAAGGGTGTAGGTTCCACTGGACAGTTACGGTTGGGTATAGTTCTCTTGTACTCCTCTATTACCGCAACGAAAGGGTTGTCGCGTTTCAAATGTGGCAACCCTAAAATGTCCATATCTTCGCAGTACCTGTCATCGTTCATTGAAGATTCTGTTTGTGAAATCGGTTCTTTGGTAACAGCTACTGTTTGGGTTGTCTTGTTAAAAACACGCACTGCTGTTGTCTGGCATAACTTTGACTTCGATGATTTCTTTGTGGGGATATCAGGAAGAGGGTGCTCTTTAGGCAGTTTTTCCTCTGTAAGTGTCATGGTACTTACGTTTGGTTGTTGAGTCTGCTGTTTTTCTTTGTAACCCTGACTTCTGTACCAATCTCGCTTGAGTTTACTGGCTGATTTTCTCTTTTGTGGCACTGAAGAATAGAAGCCACTCCATGTTAGCACAACGCTAAAATTATTTCCTCTGCTTTCTATTCTCCATTGGTTGGCCTCTGTTTCAATGTCCATGATTTTAAAAATCTCAGCCAATTTTTCAGGGATTAAAACCTGTTCCATTGTGAAGTTGTCGTTTGGGGGTGGCGTGGTATACTCGCTATGACTTGTAGAGAGGTTGGGGTCTTGCCGCACAAAACTTCTCCGCCAACTTTAGAGGTGTAAATTCTCTCTTCGGATATAACAGACTTCGAATGATTGTTGAATTCTTTAATATACCGGAACATAAATATGCAGATATCGTCATACAGTACTGACAGGCCAGATACTGCACTTAGTAAGGGATCCTAACTAGTGACTGCCTTCAATGTACAATTTTTGTGATATTTAAGGCAAATCAGACAAAAGGATGAAAGTAAAATTGATAAATGTTGTAATTAAAACTGACATGTCGATATATGAACAATGCATAAAAGATTAAACAATAATATAAATCAACAAAAACAATAGACTGGATTAACGTCGTTACCAATGACGGCTTGACAGGTGATGACAGGTTAACGACTTACTAGCCAGTTGACTTTAAAGTGGTTAATTTAAGAAACATTAAATATATTAGCCATTGGCAGATTATCACACCATTATACTACTTCGCACTATTCCAAGAGTTTTGTTAATATCAAGTAAAAATCGTGGTATTCTGTTTCTATATTCGAGCAGACATTGCAATGTGTAATATCTTGTCAGGTAATACCACTAGTGTAAATTTACTGAATACCCAAATGTATTCTACGATCAAGAAAGTGTATATACTTTTCACCAATATCGAAAAACGAAAATCGAGCGAGTTAACTTCACACTGCCTGTATGGTTACCATGGCTAAAAAGACTAAACGGTATATTATTCTTCCCTACTGAGAGATTATGTATGTTTTGAATTTTATATTTACTTTACGGTCATAAAACATGTCTACAAAGACTAAACAGTGTAATGTCCCTTTACTATGAGAGTATATATATTCTGAATTTTATATTTATTTTAGAAAATTGTCCTGATAGAATTTACGGTACCAACTGTAACCTTAGATGTCCAGCGAATTGTACAGGCAACGTATGTGGGAAAATAGTAGGATCATGTTCTATTGGTTGTCAAGGAGATCTTTATGGTAGCAGGTGTGAATTTTCATGCAGCACCAATTGTCAGGATAGTAATTGTAATCCCAGAACAGGGAAATGTACCGAATGTAAAGATGGTTACTATGGTGATATGTGTGAGTCTGCATGCAGCACCAGATGTAAAAATGGTGAATGTAATTCTAGAACAGGGAAATGTACCGGATGTAAAGATGGTTACTATGGTGATTTGTGTGAAGAATCGTGTTCTACCTGCAATGGTCCATGTCGACAATTAGATGGTGTGATGGTTTGTGTCTACAGACACAAGGGTGGGGTCGGGATTCCAAATGGTCGCTAATCAACACATTCCCGTCCACAGCCACTACAATCATCGACATGGTTACGGTGACATGCGGTGTATACACATGTTATTAATAATCCAGCCACCTCCTGTTTTGTTACGGTGTATAGTTACATGTTATTGTCCCCCGCCTTTCGAAGAAAGTTGGGGGACTATTAAAATGGGTTCGTCCGTCCGTCTGTCTGTCCGTCACACTTTTTGGGACACAATAACTCTCTTCCTAA
The DNA here is from genome assembly GCA_963678685.1 of Patella ulyssiponensis. Classification (NCBI taxonomy): domain Eukaryota; kingdom Metazoa; phylum Mollusca; class Gastropoda; family Patellidae; genus Patella; species Patella ulyssiponensis. The sequence goes on from OY783230.1 coordinate 77,403,643, forward strand.
TTGAGCTAGAATGTTCAAACTTGGTGTATGTGTTTATTAGGTCAATGCCTTCATGGAGTTCGAAGATGAGCATTTTCCGCTTAGGGTAAGCAGAGATAAGCAATTTGATTGGTTGATGCTTTGGGACACGATAACTTTAGTTCTAATTAAGTGAGATTGATGAAACTTGGTGTATAGTTTCATTATAGTAATACCTTGACTAAGTTCGATAATGAGCATTTTCTGCTCAGGGTAGGCAGAGCTATACGCAATTTGATTGGTCGAGAATTTGGAACACAATAACTCTCCTTCTAATTGAGTTAAAATGTTCAAACTTGGTGTATATGCTTATTAGATCAATGCCTTGATGGAGTTCGAAGATGAGCATTTTCCGCTTAGGGTAAGCAGAGATAAGCAATTTGATTGGTTGATGCTTTGGGACACGATAACTTTAGTTCTAATTAAGTGAGAGTGATGAAACTTGGTGTATAGTTTCATTATAGTAATACCTTGACTAAGTTCGATAATGAGCATTTTCTGCTCAGGGTAAGCAGAGCGATAAGCAATTTGATTGGTCGAGACTTTGGAACACAATAACTCTCCTTCTAATTGAGTTAAAATGTTCAAACTTGGTGTATATGCTTATTAGATCAATGCCTTGATGGAGTTCGAAGATGAGCATTTTCCGCTTAGGGTAAGCAGAGATAAGCAATTTGATTGGTTGATGCTTTGGGACACGATAACTTTAGTTCTAATTAAGTGAGAGTGATGAAACTTGGTGTATAGTTAAAATGTTCAAACTTGGTGTATATGCTTATTAGGTCAATGCTTTGATGGAGTTTGAAGATGAGCATTTTCCGCTAAGGGTAGGCAGAGATAAGCAATTTGATTGGTTGACGCTTTGAGACACGATAACTTTAGTTCTAATTAAGTGAGAGTGGTGAAACTTGGTGTATAGTTTCATTACAGTAATACCTTGACTATGATCGATAATGAGCATTTTCTGCTCAGGGTAAGCAGAGCTATAAGCAATTTGATTTGCCGAGACTTTGGAACACAATAACTCTCCTTCGAATTGAGTTAAAATGTTCAAAATTGGTGTGTATGCTTATTAGGTCAATGCCTTGATGGAGTTCGAAGATGAGCATATTCTTCTTACGGTAGGCAGAGATAAGCAATTGGATGACACTTCGTGTTCAGTTTGATTGGTTGATACGTTTGAAAAAAATAAATGTGCGATTAATTAATATGTGTCATCTATTTATTTTGGGATTTCGGGGGGGGGGGGACATCAGCCTCACTGTTGGCTTGTTAATAATCATGCTACCACCGCCATCACGGTGTATAATTACATGTTTTCTATAAAGCGAAGTGAAAAGGATAGCAGCAATCATTGGAAACAATTGATCTAGTTTGAAAAAAGTGTTTCTGTATTTCAATGTAACATTGAACGCTTACCATACTAGCATATCCAAACCATTACATTTTGTCACACATAATCATGTTTCAAAGTTAAAGTTATTTTAGTTTGTTCCATGTGTGTTTTGTGAGCTGATCTCATGATATAACATTCTTCACTGTCAACACTCCATATTTTTAAATTGTACCCCATTGATATAACCCCTTTAAATCGTAGACCCGTGTGTTTTTATGTAACACGTACATAAGAACAGCTACTGCCTTTAAATCAATACTGGTATGGAAGACCGTATAGACGACCTCGAACAATACTCGAGAAGAACTTGTCTTAAATTTTGTGGTATACCGGAGACGACATACGGTGAAACAGAGGACACGGATCACATTGTTCTGAGCATTATTAACAATGAGATTTTGTATCGACACAATATTCAAATCTCACTTTATGATATAGGTCGTACGCATCGAGTTGGTCCGAGAAGAAGTGGTTTCAACCGTGACATAGTTAGATTCATTAGTTACCGATGTAGAGCTTTGATTGCAATAAAGGCAATCTTAAAGTATTTAATAGAAACAGAAGATTTAATATATATATCAATGAGGCTCTTGCGAACAAGAGATCCGATCTCTTTAGAAAAGTCAGAAATCTTTTTAAAGAACGAATAATTGAGGGTTACTGGACATTCGATGGTAAAATTATGGCCAAAGCTCTGAATGGTAAAATCTTAACTATTAAAAATGAAAATGATTTAATGAATGTTATTCATCTTTATAGGAATCATGCGAATGAGAACTATGAGCCCAATCACGATGATCCACCTCTAAATACGCAACGCACCTCGACTAGGCAGAATATTAATCACCCTGTCGACAATCACAACATCTATGATTTGAATATTATTCAACCTGCTGGTTTCAAAAATAATGTAGCCATGAGCACAACTTCATTAACACAGTTATCAGTAGGACCATCGACGTCTACTCCCGTACTAAGTTATCAAAAAACCAGTCAAGAAACGGATCAGGTTTTCAATGGCGCGTTATACAACCAAAACGCAGGGCATGGGTCGCATAATAGTGGAAGTCGACACGACAGCCTATCCGACACATGCTAGGACATCCCCAGGGTTCAATCTGATACTACACTATCTTTACTAGTTTGGAATATAAACGGTTTGAAGTCAGTGTACGAAGACCACTTTTTATACGCCCACATTTTCATGTGGACGTATATTGTCGTCGCCCCTGTTCGTCCGTCCGTCCACAATTGTTTGTGAACAGTCTACAGGTCACAATTTTTATCCGATTTCAATGAAACTTAAAACATAGGTTTATCACCCTAAGATCTCGGTTCCTTTCGATATTGGCATGTATCGGACTGTAACTTCATGGGTTATGGCCCCTGATTGTACGAAAAATCGCGTTTTTCAGCTTGTGAACAGTGTAGAGGTCACAATTTTGAACCGATTTGAATGAAACTTGAAATGCATGTTTATAACCCCAAGATCTTGGTTCCTTTCGATATTTGCGCCAATCGGATCGTAACTTCCTGAATTATGGCCCCTGATTGTCCGAAAAATCGCCCTTTTTAGCTTGTGGTCCCTCTGGAGGTCAAAATTGTTATCCGATTTAAAAAACCGTTTGATTATATCACCGTTCCATGGTTATGAAGGTCGCGTTCGAATTTCGTGAAAATCGGACCAAAATTGACGGACAAAATGGCCGCCATTTGTACGCGAATAGTGTGAAAATATGTTATATCAAGGTTGTGAACAGTGTAGAGGACACAATTTTGAACCGATTTGGATGAAACTTGAAATGCATGTTTATAACCCAAAGATCTTGGTTCCTTTCGATATTTGCGCCAATAGGATCGTAACTTCCTGAATTATGGCCCCTGATTGTCCGAAAAATTGCCCTTTTTAACTTGTGGTCCATCTGGAGGTCAAAATTGTTATCCGATTTAAAAAACCGTTTGATTATATCACCGTTTCATGGTTATGAAGGTTGAGTATGAATTTTGTGAAAATCGGACCAAAATTGACGGACAAAATGGCCGCCGTTTGTACGCGAATATTGTGAAAACATGTTATATAAAATGGTTGTGGACCTTATAGAGGTCACAATTTTGAACCGATTTTGATGAAACTTGACATGTATGTTTATAACCCAAAGATCTTGGTCCCTTTCGATATTTGCGCCCATTGGATCATAACTTCCTGAATTATGTCCCCGGATTGTCCGAAAAATCGCTTTTGTTCGCTTTTGGTCCCTCTGGAGGTCAAAATTATTATCCGATTTAAAAAAACGTTTGACTATATCACCGTTACATGGTAATGAAGAGAGAGTTAGAATTACGTGAAAACCGGACTAGAATTGACGGACAAAATGGCCGCCGTTTGTACACGAATAGTGTGAAAATATGTTATATCAAGGTTGTGGACCCTATAGAGGTCACAATTTTGAATCGATTTTGATGAAACTTGACAGGTATGTTTATAACCCAAAGATCTTGGTTCCTTTCGATATTTGCGCCCATCGGGTCATTACTTCCTGAATTATGTCCCCTGATTGTACGAAAAATCACCCTTTTTAGCTTGTGGTTTAAAAAAAACCGTTTGATTATAAAAACCAAATAAATTCTAATGATTTTCTGATAATTCCTTAATATGCGACAACTCTTGTTGACTGCCCGGACGATTTGGCTGCTGTGTGGGCGTATGTTTCGTTGCCTGGCAACCTATTTTTTATAAACTTTTTAATAAATTATGACATTGTGCTACTAAGTGAGACGTGGTTGAAAGGGAACGAATCTATTTCTATTGCTAATTTCTCAAATGCTATTTTTGTAAATAGAAGTGAACTATACAGTCGTGGTAAACGCAATGAAATTTGTGGACGCCTAGCAGTTTATTTTAAACCAAAATTTAAAGACAACCCTTCAGTGATATCAGAACACGAGTGGGGTGCGTGTGTAATAAAACTTGATAATGCAGTCATCGAGGCAAACCATGATATATATATAATATTCGTATACATTCCGCCTGAAAGTAGTATATTCTATAATTTCTGTAATTTTGATATTTTTATTGAAATTGAACAGTTATATTTCCAATGTTCTGATCTAGGTGGAGCAACATTAATATGTGGGGATCTTAATAGTAGAACCCGATCCAACCCCGAATATATAATTAACGATAATTTGGATCGTTACTTCGGATCACTTAATACTGATCATAATGACGATAATATCCAACCTAGGAAATCTCAACATAAAATTCTTAATAATTTCGGAAATAGATGAATCAATCTCTATAAATCTACTAACAGTCTGATTGCAAATGGAAGGTTAGGCGATGATAAAAATGTTGGTAAATGTACTTTTTGTTCTAGTAGAGGTACAAGTGTTATAGATTATCTAATAATACCAAGATGTCATCTTAACCTTATTAAAGAATTTCAATTTCTAGATTCTACGGAATTCTCAGACCATTCACCGCTGTCTTTCAGTCTGCATGTTATATATAATAACTCAAATACTGCCCACGACTCATTTGATAACTCTACTCAGTATGTGGTTAAATAGGATGAATCTAAAGGTGACATTTTTCGGAAAAAGATCAAAGACCATTTAAACGATTTGTCTGATGTGATATCGCTTAATTGCCTAACTGGTGATGTTGATAAACTCGTGGAAGATGTTACTGATATTTTTCGGAATGTGACCGTCTCCTTGTTTGGAAAGCCAAAAAAAAAGAAAGGCTCTACGATTAGCCACACACATACAAACAAAGGGCTCCGCGTGGTTTAATAGTGATTGCGCTTCTGCTAGGTACAAATTTAATAAATCTAGAAATAAATATTTGAAAAATCAAAATGAACTGAATAGAAAATTTTTACCTCGCGGAGGTCTGAATTAAACAAAGAAAAACGGAAAGCTAAAGCTAGATTTAATAAGACGGTGGGGTTCCGTCTGTGTGAATTATCAAAGAATAATCCTAAGAAATTTTGGAGTGTCATAAAGGGTAATAACAACATTAGGATTAACACAAAACTGAACTATCTAGACTTTTTTGAGCACTTTAAAAATATCTTCGGCCATAAGCCAACTCCTGATACAGAACCGCTTCCTAATTTAATCAATAATAATACATGTGAAACTTTAGATACACCAATAAAAGAAGAAGAAATAATCAGAGCTGTTAAGAAACTAAAACGTAATAAATGTAGCGGTATAGATCAAATATGTAGCGAGTTTTTCATATGATGTGTCGATTTAATTCCCCCCCCCCCCATTTGGTAAAAATATTTAACTACGTCTATGATAGTGGGTGCTATCCTAAATGTTGGCATGATTGCTTACTAATACCTGTTCCAAAAAAGGGCGACTTGAACTCACCCGGAAATTTTAGTGGCATATCTATTATGTCTATATTTTCAAAACTATTTTCCACTATCTTAAACTATAGGTTATACAATTGGTGCGAAACTAATGAAATAATAGATGATACTCAATTTGGCTTTAGAGAGGGTAAGGGTACCGTCGATGCACTTTTTATTCTTTGTGGCCTTATACGTCATTCGTTAGACAATCATCAGAAATTATTCTGTGCCTTTATCGATTTACGTAAAGCCTTTGATAAAGTTCATAGACCGTTACTATTATTGAAACTGGATTCAATAGGTGTTAGCTCTAATTTCAACAAAATAATACCTTCTATATACAACCAAGTAAACAGTTTCATCAGAATCAAAAACACTCAATCAGAGAGATTCGAAAGTTATTCAGGTGTTAAGCAAGGTGAGCCCCTATCTCCAGTACTTTTCCTGTTATTCATGAATGATTTAAGAATTCATCTCCTTGATAACGACCCTAATTTTTCCACATAGGTGATTTTATATTATATTTTCTTTTTGCGGATGACACGGCATTATTTTCACGAAGTGTACAATCCTTACATTTGTTGTTACATAAATTTGGGGAATTCTGTTCAAAAAGGAAACTGGGGATAAACACCGACAAATCCAAAATAGTAATTTTTCATAGAGGTAAACTTAGCTGTAATTACAAATTGAAGTTAAATGGCGATCCACTCGATGTTGTTAAAGAATATGTTTACTTAGGTATCTTATTGTATGATAACGGCAAATTCACAAAAACAGTAACTAGAATAGCAGCACAAGGTAGGAAATCTTTGGTTGCCTTAATAAATATAACGAGTAAATTTGTGCTTACTACATCAGTCAAATGTAAACTTTTCCATTCATTGGTTTCCTCTACTTTAACGTATGCTTGCGAGGTTTGGGGGTTTCATATTGGTAAACCCATAGCGCAGGTTTTAAATGATTTTTTTAAGATATGAATTAAGGATGGGCAGAAACACCCCAATTATGGCCATGCTCAGAGCAGTTGGGTTATTTCCCCTGATAGTTGTTAGGAAAATAAGAATGCTAAAATATTGGTTGAAAATTATTCGTTCAGCAAATTCATTAATTTTTCAAATTTACAATTTATTGTGTACTGACAACGAGAATGGAAATAATAATTGGGTGGGGAGGATTAGACACTTATTGAATACTCTTGGATTTCGTGAATTTGGGCAGAACCCTTCTTCCATAAACCAAACGAGTCTACCTCTAATTAAGACCCGCATCCAAGACCAATTTAAACAGGAGTGGTTATCTTCGTTGGAAAATTCAAGCAAGTTGCGTTTTCTTAAATTGTTCAAAACTGTGTATGAACATGAAATTTACCTAAATTCATATATTGAACGTAAATATGTGGCATGCTTAAATTGAATGTTGAAACTGGGCGATATACAAAAACAGACCGTCAAAATAGAATTTGCACATGTTGCAAATGGAACGCCGTAGAAGACGAATACCACTTTCTCCTATGTTGCACAGCATATATGAATTTACGTCGCAAGTTCTCTCCGCGCAGTTTTTGGTATTTTCCTTCCTTATACAAATTTAAAAATATTTGAACTAACACCAACCGTGAACATATAATCTATTTAGGTAAATATCTCTATCAAAGTATGGAACTACGAAATCAAATATTAAACAGCCAAGCATGAAACTAAATACCTATTGGGATCTCTCTCTCTCTCTCTCTCTCTCTCTCCTCTCCCTCTCTCACTTTTGTAATATTTTCGTGTCATGTATATTGAAAATACTTTATTTACATATTATATATTATATTTAATATTTTTGTTTAATATACTTTTGTACTATTTTCGTGTCATGTATATATATATGCTTTCTTTACATATATATTTTATTTAATATTATATTTTTTTTTATCTTCTATAATAATTATGTTCTTTATATTCCTCATTTGTTGTGCAATATTCACTCAATATATTGTATGTATTTATGTTGGCTATAGCAAGTGATTTGCTTTGCCTTGTAATAAAGTAAAGTAAAGATATGTGTAGTACAGGCGTGGACCTTCTTCTTGTCATGCGCTGTAACATGTCCACGTGTTGGTGAACTTGAGCTCTCTACCACATAATTGTCACACCAGTGGTGCGAGAATAAACATTCAACAGTCAGATATCGATATGTATGGTATTGACTAACATGACTGCACACAATGGTGGGGAGTCGGTGAAACGCGTGCACGTGACATCACAAGGTCTGTCATTGGGTCAAGTGGTGAGTTATCAATATCTAGCTTGAACGTGACAAGGAATGGTGCCGCCTGCCCATCCGCGTGGGTATGCTCTGGTGCCTAAGGATTTTCCTTACTGCTAAAGATTCTAACGCGGAAGCGAATTTTTGAAATGAAATTAAATCCCGAGATAACCTACTTTATGTCGAGTGAATAGTAAATCCTATTTCTTTCCATCTTTATAAAATTGACGCGAAAACAAAAATGGAAAATAAGCCATAGGATGTCCTTGAAGCAACCACCACCAGTTTTACAACATCTACCCCTACCACCACCATCGCACACACAGCTATGAAACCCAAAGCAACTAATTTGAAAATGTGGACTATAGCATAATTAAAACAGAAAAGTAGGGCTGAAAGTGAAAAGTTCCAGAAGCCTTGACGTTGAAGAATATTCAGTATGACTCAATAATATAAAATTATCATCCTTGTTGACGCTCTGTTGCACCAGATGTTAAACAAACAAGTAGCTGTTCGTGTTGCTGTAATCTGACATGATTATCATTCGTCGGCTTGTATAATTAAAACACAGTGTAATACATAGCATAGCTAAGGCCTATGCACATCACAAAATATTTGTTTGCTGTATTTCGAGGGTATTCCCAACACATAGATTGCCTTGTGTGCGTTACCAACCGCAAAGCTGTCTTCTTCTTCTGTAAATGTTAATGGTTAACGTCCGCATCCACCGTAGGTGATATCGCAAATAAGTTGCCTTATTTTACTATTCTCAGGACATGCGATGGGTTCTTTACTGTGCGAAGAAACTACAGTACCCGGAATAAACTCTCGAGGTTGAGAAGACACCCCTATCTCCAAGCAACATACCGGTCGGTCAGAGTTCAAAGCGTCATGCTCTAGGCCACCCCAATCACAAAGTACACATGATTGGCAAATCTATTTATTATAGATCTAGTAGGTCAGAAATAATCATTGGTGTTACTGACGAGTGCATGCACACCGACTTACTTTCATGTGGTCGCCTATGCACCTCATCCTTTTACGTTTTACATTTCAGATTTTAAGGGTATAAAAGCAATCGTCATAAAATAAACACAAACAAAATAAAGTCACAAAACAAAGTCCGATGCGTGCCAGAGTTTGGGCCTGGCTTAAAGCTGACTATCATTTCTCTTGAACGTCTTTTATGGCAACATGAAATCGAGAAGCGTGTATAACAGTCCAGGGTATTGATGTAGACGCTGATATAACAATTCTAGGAATAATTTATGAAATAGGTTGTATGTGAATGTTAGTAGATGAGAATTGGTCGACAAGAAGAATATTAATATAGTTGGTACACAGTTTATGGATAATATGTTGACTATAGATAGAGTATTAATCTGTCTGCTTATATCCAATCATGTTTATTGTATATTAGGTAAGTTTTATATATTTAATAACTCATTATATAATAGTTAAAGTCTACTGATCAGTTTGGCGTTACATGTTCTAACATAGGTAACTTTATAATTCTATCTGTCTCCATGGTTACTATATCTATAAGTATAATTCTTTCCCACTGATATCCTGCAAAGGGGGTGTGCGTGTGAAAAGTCATAGAATGCCGAAAAGTTCGTCATCTCAAGGCCACAATGTTTCTACAAATCTATTAGAGATTATAGCTCCTATTACGTTCACAAGCAGACGGGGATATATTAGTCCAGGAGCTAATGACAAAATAATATGGTCATCAGTTACAAAAGGTTTGACCCCCAAATTTGTACCAGCTGTCCACACGAGTAAAAATCAATTGGTCAGATCGTGCACTGCTGGGGCATTTAGCCACAGCAGCACGTTAAAGTAGCGCCCAGGGGGCCTAAAATTAGGTCATCAGTTACATGGCTGAAACGTTCTAGGGACAATGGTATCCATGGTCGGAGTAAATATTTCACAAATCTAACCAAAATATCCGGGACTTTCCCCAAGTCAGACCACGCCCAATGTCGCCTCACGGGACCAATAATATGGTCATAAGTTACATGGCTGAAACTAACCAGAAACAAATATCCATACTTGGTAATTATAATTTTCAAAAATCTAACCGAAAGTTTGGAGGCTTTCCCCAAGTCAGATCGCTCTAAAATATGGCCGACCACGCCCTAAAAATGGGACTTTTTATATGGGCATAAGTTACATGGCTGAAACTTACCAGAAACAAAGATCTACACTTGGTAAATACAATTTTAAAAAATAGGTTGCCAGGCAACGAAACATACGCCCACACAGCAGCCAAATCGTCCGGGCAGTCAACAAGAGTTGTTGCATTTTAAGTAATATCAGAAAATCATCAGAAAATCTTAATTCAAACTCACCCATAACTACGGTGTAACTGTGATATAATCAAAAGTTTTTTTAAATCAGATAATAATTGTGACCTCCAGAGGGACCACAAGCTAAAAAGGGTGATTTTTCGTACAATCAGGGGCCATAATTCAGGAAGTTATGATCCGATATGGGCAAATATGCAATGGAACCAAGATCATTAGGTTATAAACATGTATTTCAAGTTTCATCAAAATCAGTTCAAAATTGTGACCTCTATAGGGTCCACAACCTTGATATAACATATTTTCACACAATTCGCTTACAGATGGCGGCCATTTTATCCGTCAACTCTGGTCCGATTTTCACGAAATTCAAATTCTCTCTTCATTACCATGAAACCGTGATATAATCAAACGGTTTTTTCAATCGGATAATACTTTTGACCTCCCGAGGGACCACAAGCTAAAAAGGGCGATTTTTCGGACAATCAGGGGCCATAATTCAGGAAGTTACGATCTGATGGGTGCAAATATCGAAAGGAACCAAGATCTGTGAGTTATAAACATACATGTCAAGTTTCATCAAAAGTGGTTCAAAATTGTGACCTCTATAAGGTCCACAACCTTGATATAACATATTTTCACACTATTCACGTACAAACGGCGGCCATTTTGTCCGTCAATTTTGGTTCGATTTTCACGAAATTAGAACGCCACCTTCTGTAATACTTTTAGAAGAATTTTTGCTCGAGAAATAAGATGGCATATTATTTCATTAATTAATATCTTTGGTTCACATATATGTAGGTGTGTACTAAAATCAACTTTGTCAATGATTGACATGGTTACATAAAAAAGAGTTGTATAGCCATAACAAACTAGTTCTATCTTTCAACAAAATACATGTGATTCGAGATATTCCTATTGCATCATTTGGCTTAATTTAACCAATCATTACGTCGATTGTACAGGTTCATGGTCATGAACATGCACGACTGTGCGTGATACCCTTGCGGCTATAAAGGAACTATAGTATGTCTTTAAATCAGACTTCGATTAGATTCCAGAGGGTTACCATCTAAGAGTCCTAGACACCTCGCGGTGTCTGGGTTGAGAAGAGTTTAGTTAGCATTGACTGTAATTGTAATATGCTTGTATGTATACCTATGCTACATAAAAGGTAAAAAACGAACTGTTGCATTGTTATAACTGAAGAAGACAAACGTCTTAAGAAACCAGTAAGAAGAAACACACAACGTGAAAGAGAAGAAAAGACGATCTGAGATAAATCCTAGACGATCACAAGGCTACGAAAATATGTAGTAACAAAAGTTGCATGGGTCTTACGTAGGATGTGGCGACCGGTTTGACCACCGCAACCCCTGCCCGCTCTCCACGTCAGACAAAAAGGCCCATCTTATTACATATTCCATTTGGTGCCGTGACGAAGTTTCGACCTTTGGGTTACGAAGTTACTATAGAAGAAGAATCCATATTGGAACCCGCTAAGAAGAAAAATACTGCAACAGAGAGGAATTTTGTTGAAATACGAGAAATCGGATAATTTCGGAAAAATCTTGGTAAATACATTTTGTTTGTTAAATTAGATATGTTACATTTGTTAAAAGACCAAATAATATTAATTTAAGTTTAAAAATCTAATTAGAAATTAAATATTTAACATTTAACTGTAGGAAATACATTATATCCATTCATAAGTTTTGATTGACAGGTTTGGTAAACAATATAATTATCAGGTTAGCATGACCTGTAGTAAATTTGAGTAAAAGTAAAGTTTAAAGTGAGGGTCTCTTGGGGTAGGTTTAAATACAAAAATTATTTTTGGATATAACTAAGAAATAATTAATAATGATAAAGAAACGGAATAGGAATAAAATAGGAACTAATGTTGTCTCCGGATTGCAGTGGTAAGATGGCAGATCTAAGCATGACGTTTGTGAGTGTTTAACTCTAGTTTTCAAGATGGCCATGCTCTCTACTGTAATTCGTTAATATTTGTTGTTTCGTATATAATATAATTTTTGAGATCCTTGTCCAAAGTCTCAAGAATTAGGATTTTAGTCGAGTTAGGCTAAATGTGGGTAATTCAGCTTTTGACTAAAAGGTTGAATTGTCATTGTTTGTGTTTTGTATCGTCCATATATGTGGTTAGAAAAGTAGAGTAAGGTAATTTTGAAGCTATAGTCCAAGGTTTCAAAATTAAATAATTTAACTTTTGAATAAAAGGTTAGGTTATGTTAAAATCCCATGTGGTTAAAAATCTAGGGATGTAGGTATAGTTTTCCTTGGGGAATAACTAAAATTATAGGCTCGGTAAATTGTGAGATTATCGCATACGAGTTTTATAGGAGTTTAAGGTGAGGATATGCGGTAGATTTTGTCCGTATATAACTATTAACTATGTGTCATTACATTTTTGCTTTAGAAACGTAATATATAGGCTACGTTTAATATATTTTTGCTGTTATATGCTGTCGACATAATACGCGATGATTAGAATGTGTAATTTGACATTAGGTCGAATTACTACAAGCACTAGGTTCTAGCACCTGTGTTAATGTATATAGAATATAATATATATTGGATATTGTATTATATGTGTAGTTAAAAGCTAGGTATATTTTGATTGTTGTGTTTATAAAATATGGACTGTGTTCTGATTGGATGGAGCGTACGGCCATTTTCTCTGAACATAGTTGTAGATACATTAAATAAAATAGGATGTCATTCATATACTGATCATATTTGATTGACAGTTCTATTCTAGATAAATTATAGTCTGGTATTGTCATAAGTTTGAGCTCAGCTTGTGTCAGTGTCAGTCTGGTAGGTATGTTTATGTAATAGTGGGTAATGTTTATAAAAAAACTGCTGTTAAAATTGTAAATGATTAGGTCAAAAAAAGGTCACATTACTGACGGAGAAATATAATATAATAATGAAATTGTTTTGGTGTAATTCTAACAACACAAACGGGGATTATAAAACATTATAAAATTCAGATAAGGTCATGAGGTCAAAATTACTTTGAAAATTTATAATTAAAGAGACACATCAAAGTTTATTCAATAATTAAATAAAGTTTAATTTTAATTAAGAGTAAGAGCTACTTATAAGTTTTAGGAATAATATATTAATATAATCTTAGACTAATAGCAAAATAAAGTTTTAAAGAATTAGGAATAGTCAGTTCTTGGTCTGATAGCAATGACATGTTTGATTGACGGATAAAATTTGTATTTTGTCTCAAACCATTCATACTTAGAAGAAAAATAGAAAGTTTTCAACTTGACACTATGGTAGGAGAAACAGACCAATAGAAATTCAAGAAGAAATGGTTCACCAAATTGAGATATCCTGTGACAGAATTTAAAGTGAAACCTGAACTTTGTAAATTAGAAGTGATGTGTTATAGTGTTTTGAAATTAGGACACTTGAAGATTTTAAAAAGACAATTTGTGTTTTCTGTGTTTAGGCTTAAGTGAATTTTCATAGGACTTTGAATTACATTGGTGAACTTTTGGAGAGTTTTTGCATGCGACTTTTGATGTTTGATTATATTTTTTTTAATTGATACTTATATGTTTTTAGAACAGATTGATGCAGGTTGTGGTTATAATGTAATCTTGTATGTTAATCATATAGTAATCACACATATATGCCTGTTGCATGGATAATTATAGGGTTTATATATGGAAGTTTTTAGGACTCTTCTACCTGTTCGTTTCGCATAAATCTTAGCAGTGGGGGAGGTGATATATATTGACGTTCCAGATTTCTGCTACATTTATGAATATTTATATAGTTCTACAATTTTTAGTATGTTTATTGTAAAGGATTCAAGGGATCTTTTACCTAATACCGAGCAAAAAGTCTTAAAGAAAGGGACGAATGTAATACTTTTAGAAGAATTTTTGCTCGAGAAATAAGATGGCATATTATTTCATTAATTAATATCTTTGGTTCACATATATGTAGGTGTGTACTAAAATCAACTTTGTCAATGATTGACATGGTTACATAAAAAAGAGTTGTATAGCCATAACAAACTAGTTCTATCTTTCAACAAAATACATGTGATTCGAGATATTCCTATTGCATCATTTGGCTTAATTTAACCAATCATTACGTCGATTGTACAGGTTCATGGTCATGAACATGCACGACTGTGCGTGATACCCTTGCGGCTATAAAGGAACTATAGTATGTCTTTAAATCAGACTTCGATTAGATTCCAGAGGGTTACCATCTAAGAGTCTAGGTTGAGAAGAGTTTAGTTAGCATTGACTGTAATTGTAATATGCTTGTATGTATACCTATGCTACATAAAAGGTAAAAAACGAACTGTTGCATTGCTATAACTGAAGAAGACAAACGTCTTAAGAAACCAGTAAGAAGAAATACACAACGTGAAAGAGAAGAAAAGACGATCTGAGATAAATCCTAGACGATCACAAGGCTACGAAAATATGTAGTAAGAAAAGATGCATGGGTCGTACGTAGGATGTGGCGACCGGTTTGACCACCGCAACCCCTGCCCGCTCTCCACGTCAGACAAAAAGGCCCATCTTATTACACTTCATAACCATGGAACAGTGAAATAATCAAAGGTTTTTTTTAAATCGGATAACAATTTTGACCTCCAGAGAGACCACAAGATAAAAAGGGCGATTTTTCCGACAATCAGGGGCCATAATGCAGGAAGTTATGATCCGATTGGCGCAAATATCGAAGGGAACCAAGATCTGTGAGTTATAAACATACATGTCAAGTTTCATCCAAATCGGTTCAAAATTGTGACCTCTATAAGGTCCACAACTTTGATATAACATATTTTCACGCTATTCGCGTACAAACGGCGGCCATTTTGTCCGTCAAGTTTTAAGTTTCATTGAAATCGGATAAAAATTGTGACCTGTAGACTGTTCACAAACAATTGTGGACGGACAGACGGACGAACAGGGGCGACGACAATATACATCCACATGAAAATGTATGCGTATAAAAATCTAACCAAAAGTTTGGGGGCTTTCCCCAGGTCAGATCACTCCAAAGTATGCCTGACCACGCCCTTAAAATTGGGCTTTTTATATGGTCATCAGTTAAATGGCTGAAACTTACCAGAAACAAAGACTCCCACTTGGTAAATGGTAAATACGATTTTCAAAAATCTAACCAAAGGCTTGGGGGCTTTCCCAATGTTAGATCGCTGTAAAGTATGGCCGACCACGCCCTAAAAATGGGGCTTTTTATATGGTCCTCAGTTACATGGCTGAAACCTACCAGAAACAAAGATCCATACTTGGAAAACATATTTTTCAAAAATCTAACCAAAAATGTTGGGGCTTTCCTCGCGTCAGATCGTCCTAAAGTCCACCTGACCACGCCCTAACAATTGGACTTTTTATATGGTCATCAGTTACATGGCCAAAACTTACCAGAAATATTGTTCCATGCATGACAAATGTATTTTTTTGAAAATCGAACCATAAATGTTGGGGCTTTCCCCAAGAAAGATGGGCTTTAAAATTGCCGCCCCACCCACCCTTTCTATATCATCTAAATATATTTGCATTTCTTCGAAGGGCACTTAAAATTGCTGATGAACGTGGAAAACATGCATCTGTGTAACACATGATTAAGCCATTGCAAAGGTTGCACTACAAATCCAAGCTGAAGAATCAACAACATTTGATTCTGTATTTGTCCAACTTGGTGCTTTTCACACTGAATTGGCCTCTTTCAAAGCGGTTGGGAAATTCATTGCTGAATCCAGAGGACCGTATCTTTTAACAAAATGTGGAGTGCTGGCTTCTGGTTCACTTAATGGATTTATTAGTAGAAACCATTACAACAAGTATAAGAGAGTACACCAGTTGCTTTCTTTATCAATGGAAACATTACATTTTAGATCATTCCATTACAGTCAGGATATTGATAAGCAGGAGTCATGTAATCTTGAAACTGAAATCAAAGTCATGCGATCTTCTATGGAAATGCAAAAGATTTTGACACGAGTACAAACATTTTACCCAAGAAACATTAGATTTGCAGCTAAATACTGGATGATCGTAATGATTCACCTGTATCATCAATTTTTTCGAGGTATTCGAACTGGAGATTATGAATTACACATACACTGTTTGCCAAAATTAACCAATTATTTTTTCTTTTTACATTCAACCAGCCAAACTATGCTCGATGGTTAGTTCGGTTTCATGACAACTTGTTAGAGCTTAAGAGGATACACCCCCCATATTAGATAGTGATTTCCGGAAAAGACGCTTTGCACTGAAGAGAACTTAGAAGCTCTTTTCAAGAATGTCTGTAGATTTGACATTAACAGATGCTGCTAGCCAAAGAACAGGAATCAGTCCATTCACGAATTCGATTTTAGCTCGGCAAAGATGGGCCAATAGCCATTCAATGCGCGTCAGTATTCTTTCCAGCTTATTTGATACAAAAGAAGATATTTCCTGGGATTTAAATATATAAAGACACAGCAAATGCAAAGAAATGCAAGTGATGTAGAAACCATAATTTTAATGAGTGAACAGCTCATGAGTCCATTCACTTACGATGAAACAAATCATCAATTTCTTTTCAACATAAAATCAGCAAAAGCAGCCACCTTAGCAACAAAGGTATTCCTATTAAATGTTCCTGATATAGGTCAAAGAGAATAGAAGAACCGGTGCAACCAATAGAGAATTAGTATGATATTGTTGGCCCCGTGCAAAGAAGACCTACAGATTTTTACAGGCCTTAAGAAATGACAAATTCAAAGAGGCGTCGATTGCCTTTCTAGTGATGAACTGGCAGTAGGATGGCTCAGCCATTATATTGAACAACAAAGAAGTATTTGTGACCTGCCAAGAAAAATGTTTTTCCTTTTGTGCCTCCAATGGAAGGAGGCTGATTCAAGAATGATATTCCACCCCAATTCCCTTTTAGCTCCTAGTAATGTTGTCATCCGAACAGTTGATACTGATGTGCTGATAATCCTATTGGGTAATTTGCATGTTATTGTTCCGGGGATTAATGTTTGGCTGGAAGCAGGTCTTTGTAGCATAAACACACTTCGACATATAAATGTGAATGAATTAATCAAGAATCTATACCAGCATACCATACACTCACTGACTGTGATTAATATACAGCATCAGTTAGTAGTAAAAGGAAAGTCCGACATTAGAAAATTATAACGAACAACGGTTGATGTCCAGAAAGCCTTGTTTTCTCTCTCTAAAAGTGAATTCATTCCTGCTGGAGTAAATACAGACATTGAAAGATTTGTTTGTAATATCTATGGAATGCCTATGATGTCCTTAGTTAACAATCTTTGCCTAGAAATATTTTTAAAGAAATACAAACCGAAAAAAAGCGATGGATGTATTTCTGGTATTAAAGGTTTAGAAGCAAATCCTTTGCCGCTCACGGGTATTAACTTTGATAACCGAGAGAGCGAATTATATTTGTAGTGTCTGAATGAATGCGTCAAAGAATACTACCCCCAATTTCCACCCAGAGTATAGTGGAAGGGTTTTACATGATGATGGGATGTACAAATTAATGTGGTGTGATGGTGCCAGTTGAGAGTATTTGCAGATTAGAAGATAGTGACCAAGAAAGTGAGGACTCCGATGACGAATCAAACATTTCTTGTAGTGATGACTAAAGTGAGACAGATTAACCATTAAGTTATGTATATTAAAACTATAAAAAGATTTCATAATTTATCGTTGACCTATATTTCTAAAAAATCCATTAGATTGTCATTCATTAACGAAGATCAGAAAAAGCAAATACTATCGAATTCAAACCAAAACAACTTATTAATGCAATAAATACTTTCCACTTTGTTATAAGATGTTGAATAACATTCTGAATCATTGTTTAATAGGCTGTTGTGATGGAATATGGAACGTTAGAAGGTATAAATTTAACAACAGCCCAGTCCTTTCTATGTATTTATGACATGCGTCTTATGATATGCTTACTCTTCCTATAGCACTTGATTCCATTGTTCATTTTAGGACTTCACATAGCTTATAAAAGATTATTCTATTTTTGAGCCTATTACTAATAAACATTTCTTCTATTTTTGTGCTTCAACAATGTATTATCGTTCAGTGAACCGAAAAGCCAAGGAATTAGGCCAGTCTAAAATAATTAAAAGCTCGCTTATACGTTGTTCTCTGATATTTTTTTGCGTATGGCGCTCATTTCTATTATGGCATCATTCTCCCACTATTATATTAACAGTTAGTTGTGTCGAGTGGACGTTAAACCCCATCTCTCTCTCTCTCTCTCTCTCTCTCTCTCTCACAGTTAGTTATAGTGAACCGACTAGTTAGTACTACTAGTTTGTGGGACGACGAACCGTACTAATGTACCGTCAACTCTCACAAATCAGGTGGAATTGACAGGCAGATCTCGAGATTCTGTCCCATTGACTGCCATCTTCCATGACATCTGGTCATTAATACGGTAAGTAGCTGCTTCAAAACATGCGCATAACAAAGATGGCCGTAAGCAATGAAGTAGTACAGGGTTACGAATCAACGTAAATCTGGGTTCGCGTCAACATGTTTTGGGGTAGGGGGGCCCCGAAAATCGTAGAAGCAACCACTCAATACCACTGAGCATATCTTCCAATGAAAGAATGGCCACAAAAAGATTAATTTAAAGACCAAAATTGCTATTTTATGGTAAAACAGTGCAGTGTCCCTTTTGAATCTTGGCGGCATGTTTCTGGGGTAAGGAAATACCCGAAAATGATTCAAGAGAGCACCGGACATATATGGAAACCATATCATTTAAACGTTGGACCCCGATAACCTTAATGCATGGCGTTAGTTTCGTGCGTTTCTATTAAAATAGACGACTTCGTGTTTGTCTAAAGTTATGCCTTTTAAAGGAAAATCTCTTAAATACCCGAAACTTTAACCTCACAATTTGTGACTTTCCGGTATTCAAATTTTGGTAAACTTTTAAGATGTCATTCAGTTCACCCACAGCTACCAAAAACCATCAAAAACCATTTTCTTGCAATTTTTTTAGGGTTGACCCCATTTTTTCATACATTGACTGGACTAGTTTTAATCAGAATCGGAACACAAAAACAGACCAAACAAGGAATAACATAAACAGGAAGAATGGTTTTCAAATTATATTCAGATAAGCATTTGACGTTTTGCTCAAGTTTAAAAATATAAAACATGTATTCTATGTAATATACAATAGACTCAGACGAATGTAGTTAAAATATATACCAATTGATTATTTGCAAGAAAATAAAAAGATCATGGGATATTTTGATAGCCATCGTCTATTTTATACCCACGGGCAGTAATGTCTTCAATCAGGCCATAAAGTCTACTGTATATAAGATAGGGTTATTAAATTTTACAGTTATATAAAATATTTTAATAAAGGTACATTTATTTTCACAATAAAGCGGTTTATTATTTTTCCTTCGTTTTTCACCTGGAGCAAGTGTTGATGTTCTTATTACCTCCTTGGTTTCTAGGGAATGGCCTGCGCAAGTTAACCTAAAAACAAAAACACAAGCAAAAGTAAATATAAAAACTAAAAATAAATACGAACAATTAATTTCAGTTACCGCTCGCGTTTTGATACGCCCATCTCTACATAGTCTCGGACACCTGGGACATCTTAGTCTTCAACGTTTGAAGGGTAAGGGTCGGTTTCCACGTTTGACGAATGAGTTACCTATTGACATTAAATCATCTTCAAGTCTCAACATATTCAAAACTGAATTGAAAACTTTTGTTTTTCAAATCTGCTATTAGTATTGAACAACCAGCGCACAGAGCACTACCAGTAGTGAATGTCAGCAAGATATAAATGCATATATTATTATTATTATTATTATAATAAAGCACATAAAACCCAGACACCCGGCATGGTCAGTGGAACCTCTTAGCTGAAGTCAAGAAAGAGTACCGCGCCTTCCGGAAATAAATGTCACATTTCATCATAACTCTACTAACAATATTCACTGATTGTATTGTTGACAGGTTTGATATCACAGGTGGAGCAATATCTGATTATGTTTCCATTTTGATATACACAACTAGTCTAGACTGTAGAAGGTTTGATATACACAATGTTTCGGTAACAATGTTTCTGTAACAAGCTAGTCCAGGCTGTGAAAGTTTTGATATACACATTTATTAGAACTAACTATCATCCGTAGAAATCATCGGAAACTATCTCATATCCTTCTATCTCTTAATCAACAAAACATGACAGGAAATGTGAATTCAACCCCTCTTCGATAATTGAAGTCTAACAAGACACGCCACGGAAAGGGGATCTATATAGAGAATGGCTAGGAAACGCGACTTACTTGTACTATTGAAGCTTCTAGGATTGCTGATACCAAGCTTAGAGCCACTATGACACACGCCATCTTGTATTCTACAGCCTCCTGTTATCGTGTCCCAAAGAATCAACCAATCAAATTGCTTATCTCTGCTTACTCTAAGCGGGAAATGCTCATCTTCGCACTCCATCAAGGCATTGACCTAATTAACACATACAATAAGTTAGAACATTCTAAGTCAATTAGGAAGAGAGTTATTGTGTCTCAAAAAGTGTGATGGACAGACAGACAGACGGACAGACAGACAGACAGACGGACGAACCCATTGTATTACTCCCCCATCTTTCTTCGAAAGGCGGGGGACAATAATATACCTACCTGCGAATATTTGTAGTTCACATATCTGCAAATATTCACGTGTTATTGAAACAAAAACATATCTAGCAGAAAATGATGGTACAGATGGTTGATTACATCTCTCTATGGTGTATACAGATTGTGCTGTTGGTGTGTGGTCTTTATAACAAGGTGTTGCTGATGTAAAACCTGCTTCATCAAAGAGACCAGTAGAACTCAATCTAACTTCAAATCGTCTTAGTCTATATGCATAAGCTGTAATAATGAGAAACTATCGTTTTATTATTTCTCTAATGAATTAATCTGGTACATAATAATATCTTCACGTAGACAATTTCAACAAATTACTTGTAAATACGCGCACGTTATTTCAACATTCGGCGGTCGTCTTTGTAACTAGAGAAAATATAAGGATACCTATATTTAGATCAGTTACTAAGGAAATAGAATGATACTGTTAGATATAGTTACTATGGATATGTTATAATACTGTTAAATATATTTACCATGGATATATAATAATACTATTAGATATAGTTACCAGCTGAAGGTATATTTACCATGGATATATAATAATACTATTAGATATAGCTACCATCTGAAGGTATATTTAAAGGCATGTGATGTTAAATCATGTTTAGTTATTCGTTATTGTCCACGAAAGAATAACGAAACAGTACGCGTTTCTTTATGCAGGATTCAAATTTTGAATAACGAATAATGAGACTGGACGCGTTTTGTTATTCGGGACTCGAATTTTGAATAACGAATATTATGTCGAGACAGATCGTGTTTCGTTATTCAATTGAAATTATTATTTTGTCTTACAAATATCATATCTTTATTGTCCATTTGTCAAGTAATTCTTTTTTTATCTAATTGACTTATAAGAAGGATAATTCAGCAGTAAACGAAATAAAATGGGGTTGGATAGAGATACACAGTAATTATGATTTGAGATATTTGATAAATATTCTTTTTGTGATAAGGCAATTTTGAAAAGGTTATAATAATTTAGTTTTGAATATTTCGACCGATCTTCTTTCCATTCCTGTGAATACTGATCGCTTATTCTATGTTTAAGTTCATCATATACATGTACAGGTAAACCAACCTATTGATCATCAAAAGCGTACACGGGACGTCGGTTTTCGTCCCATCCGAACGACTAAAAACTGGCCTTATCAGGTCCACCTTCGTGCACCTTTAGGTCAATTGGTTGATCCGGGTCGCATGTCTTGGATACTCACCATAAACAATATATTCACTTGAAATGAAATGAGGTTAAACGTCCTACTCTTCTGCACCTAACCTGGGCTAATGGAAGACGAAGGGAAAAAGGCACCCTCGCCTCGTCCAGATTGGGCTTCCATACTTAACCGAAGATTTCTCGCCCATGCGCAGTGATTGACTTCCGAGGCGTGAATAAGTCGAAGGCGACAAAGCGACAAGTCGACAAAATTGACCCGACAAGTCGACAAAATGAGGGCGACGATTGTCGGGTTAGTTTGTTATGGAAGCGTATAGGGGTCAATAGCACGATAGATACCGCAATATTAAGTTGATAATAAGTCAATATATTGTGATTTTTATGACGATTTTATCTCTGAAAAGGCAATTTTTGCCAAGTTAATTGAATAACTCGCTAATTTGCATGTCGTCATTTTGTTTTAGATGCACACGTCGACATAGCGCATGGCAATATTTTGCGAATATGTCGACATATACTACGGCGAAATGGAATATGTCGCCAAAGCTTCCGAATAGCAATATCTTACCGCAAACGTGTACATTAAAGACGAAATGGGGACATAAAACATAGCGTGTTGACTCAATTACCTCGGCAAAAATTAACTTTTCAGAGATAAAATCATCAGAATAATCACAATATGTTGACATAATACCAACTTAATATTGCGGTATCTATCGCGCTATTGACCCCTATACGCTTCCATAGTTTGTCGCGTTGTCGGGTTGATTTTGTCGACTTGTCGCTCGGCGCCTTCACAACCCGACATAGCAACAAGTCGACGAAATGCAATTATTTCGCTTTGTCGTGCCGCGACTTGTCGCCTTCACAACCCGACAAGTCGACGATGTAGAATGGCCGCTAACTATGGAAGCGTATAGGGGTCAATAGCGCAATAGATACCGCAATATTAAGTTGATAATAAGTCAACATATTGTGATTTTTCTGACGATTTTATCTCTGAAAAGGCAATTTTTGCCGAGTTAATTGAATAACTCGCTAATTTGCATGTCGTAATTTTGTTTTAGATGCACACGTCGACATAGCGCATGGCAATATTTTGCGAATATGTCGACATATACTACGGCGAAATGGAATATGTCGCCAAAGCTTCCGAATAGCAATATCGTACCGCAAACGTATACATTTAAGACGAAATGGAGACATAAAAATTAGCGTGTTGACTCAATTACCTCGGCAAAAATTGACTTTTCAGAGATAAAATCATCAGAATAATCACAGTATGTTGACATAATACCAACTTAATATTGCGGTATCTATCGTGCTATTGACCCCTATACGCTTCCATAGCTAACAGCCACCATAAAAAAGACTGTGGTCTTGTTCGGCTTCTGACAGCATCGCGGGCTCGAGGGTAAACAAAGCAGCCCCCTCTACAGTATTAAAGGGAGATAAACTAGCCTAGACTAAATAATGACGCACACAGACAGGTATTACATCCAACAAAATAGTGCTTTACTTTGAGTTGAGTTGAGCATGTGTGTTGCTCCTCTGTGGCTATATAGTTTTGTTTCTGGTTTTCTTGTGTGTTATAGATTTTTGAAATTGTCATTTGGATACAGCTATATATGAAAGCTGTGTGCATCTGTAAGGAAGCTTATTGTTAAACAAAATTTATCAGTTATTGGCATCTATAAATTACAAATAATTCTTAAAGGATTACTGAAACATGAAAATTTTATTTGTGGTTGAGATGTGCCAAGTTGTTTAGTTATCAATCAACATGTGTGCGATTATTAATTCAGGAACCACCCCAGTAAGATACAGCAAAGATCAATTATTGCAGTTCAGAAACCAAAACACTTTGAATTCAAATTAACACTTTTTAGAATCAATCCCAAAAATCTTTATGGGTAACAAACAATTAAGACACTGCAGAGATCAATCAATGACGGACCTTATAGTACAGCGTGCACACGCCCCCCCCCCCAAATAATAATAATAGTAATTACAAGCAATAAATAAATGTACACTTATCACAGAGACAGATAAATAATAAAGCCGTCATTCCACAAGGATCAAATCATAATAATCTAATACAAATCTCCCTGTTCCAACGCCTTATAATATACTCAGTAGTCGGCACCTTTCCTTGAAATAAACAGTATTCCTACACTTGCTGCAGTTTCCTGTCAGCCTTTACATAATAAAATCTTGTTCTACATGGAATGCTCGGTCGATGAACGGAACGATCTAGGCTAACAAACAAAACTGACGTCTACATGATGATCACTGAGAAGAACGGGGACCTTGTTGAGCTTCCTCGATCTGGGTACATCGCCCTGGATGTTCCGCGCTATAAGCAGCGTAGAATATGGCGTAATTGTCGTTGGGCGCGTTTAATGATTTTAGAGGAGTCCATATTTACTCTGGATTTCACCGATAGGCGTGCTCGCGTTTGGGGGTGTGTAAATGAGCGTCATACTAACGTTAACGCATGACACCTTCGAGCGTGGGTCTGTTATGATGTGGGGAGGAATCGCCATGACCGGCAGAACGGACTTCAGATTGTTCAAGGAAGGGTCATTAGTGTTAGTACCGAGACCACACCTTGGCACCGATAGTTCTGCCCTTAGCTCAAAGATGATACTGCGCTCGTGTCGTGAATGACTTCTCCAGCGTCACCATATTTCCCATAAGCCTTGGCCAGCCATGAGTCCCGACCATTCTCCTATAGAGTATGTCTGGGACATGATCGGTAGACGTGTTCGTCAACGTCAACAGAAAACACCGGAAGAATTGGCCGTGGCACTGCAAGAGGAATGGGTCAGATTGCCCCCAAATCGTGATTGGACGATTGATTAGAAGCATGCCACGACTAAAAGCAATGTTTCTGAATATCGCCTTACATGATTACTGTGAGTGGGATATAGTGGTCTCTGGTATGGATCTACATTTTAGAAATACGCATTCAATTGCGCCAAACTTGTCAAAATGTTTATAAATAATTTGTAAATTTATACATATGAGCAATAGAAATGAAATGAAATGAGGTTTAATGGCCTAATGGGTCCACAACCTTGGTATTGCATACGTGTACTTGTAGCCATCGATAATCTATTTAAACGGTTTTTAAAATCGAATAAAAATCGTGGCCATAATTCAGAAATTCTGAATATGCACAGAAAATGCAACTGGCGGTAGTTTTTTCATTGATGTGAATAGCAGTTATATCTCATATCAACCTGTAATGACGTCATCATATGTTGATATACTCGAAAATACAAAATAATTGTGTATTCTTAATTTTTTGGCACAGAGCGTAGCATTCAGCACCGAAATAGACGGCGTACTTATCGGCATATTTAGATCGGTTAGTCATGTCTAAGATATCTTGCAGAATGTTCTTTTCATCCACATTTCTATTATTTCTTCACATACTCCAAGATTTGAAAGTATTAAATTATAGTCCATGAGTTCCTTTGTCAATTTTTAGATACAGTCCACATTTCGCAATCGGTGTTATCCTTGTCTGAACAAACCGAAAACCTTCGCTGTCCTCTGTCAGAATTATCGGAAAAAATTGCACTATGATGCAAATTTTTCTTAAGCCTTTGGCTAGCAACTATTAAATCCTCGCCTCGTCGGAATATTTGTATTCACGTCTATTCCATCGTCAATCTGTTGTCTAAAGAATTGATTATTCGTCTGATACCGTATTACAATCCATTTTGCTTTAAATTTAATTAACCCTATGTTTACTCCAGAATTACGACAGTATAAACAATGGTGATTAAAACTTTGACGTTGTATATGTCGGATATAAACCTTCTCTCACTCAGATTGTTATGATACAGAACACTTGAGCTTTGGGTAGGTTGATATCCTTTAAAATACAAATGTAACGACCCCCTTTCATGTTGGTGCACTATTATCTTCCAATACACGTACGGGCGACTTGCCAATCGTACATCATTTATTCTAGCGAAATATTGGACTCGCGTTATGTATTTCACTGTAAAAGCACGTGTGGAGTGTCTGTATTTTATGTCGTTTAATGGTCTGGAGCTCAAAACATTGCGTAATATATTGTAAAAACACTCGGGCCTACGGTCCTCTTGTTGTTACAATATATTACTTAATGCCTTGTTCTCCACCATTAAGCAATACTTAAAATACAGATGTGACGTCATCCTTTCCAATAATGCACGAGCAACTTGTCAACCGTACATTATCTATATTACATGAAATATTGGACTCGCGTGATGTATTTATTTCTTTGAAAACCACGTGCGGGACAGTGTCTGCATTTTAAGTTGTTTATTGGCCTCGAGCTAAAGGCATTGTGTAATATATTGAAACGACACTCGGCTAACGCCGCGTACGGTATCATTACTTTATGACTCGCTCTCGACCTGTCAACAATTTTTATGAATAATTTGTGTATTTATACATAGCTACAATCAGGGGCCATAATTCAAGATAAAACATATTTTTCAAAGTTTAATCAAAATTGGACAAAAATTGTGACAACTAGATGGTCCAGAACCTTGATATTACTTGCGTACTCAACCATAATAATGGTGTAGCGGTTATGTATTTAAAAGGTTTTTTTTATACAAGATAAAAATTGTGACATCTAGAGGTACTACACGCTAAAGACGCGATTTTTCGGTCAACTATCGGGGCATACTCCAGGAAGTTACGGTCTGATAGGCGCGAATTTGGAAAGGTACCAAGATCATTGGGTTATATGTTATAAAAATATGTCTCAAGTTTCATCAAAATCGGATTAAAAATGTGACCTCTGGAGAGTTCACAAGCTAAAACTTGATTTTGCGTACAATCAGGGGCCATAATCCATGACATTACGATTCGATACATTGCCAATATCACAAGGAACCGCAATCATTGGGAGATAAACCTATATTTCAAGTTTTATCAAAATCGGATAAAAATTAGGACTGGTAGAGTGTCCACAAACAAATTGTGGGCGTACGTCAGGACGGCATGGGACGACGAAAATAAACTGAATACCAAAAGAAACTTTGCACATTTAAAAACAAAGTTGTTACAAATTAGTTGGACAGGTTAAAAAACAAATAGGATGAACACATCGCCCAAACGCAAGCTTCTTTGACCTACAATTTCTACCGGCAATATTCCCGTGTTTCTTTGAAAACGCGAAAATGTGAAAATCACGTGACGTCGTTACTGGGAGAAATGCACATGCCACAGGAGTATAAAAACTGCACAGTAGCAATGTCAAACAACCACAATGAAAAAAGAACACTGAAAAATGCCACGACTTACAGAAGGACAGCGTCAGCGAGCACTGGGAATGCTTAATATGGGGGCCACGCACGTTCACGTTGCAAGAACCTTTGGCTGTTCCCGCGTTACAGTTGGAAATTTAGTACAGCGGTTCAGACAGACTGGACGGACATCGGACAGGTCCAGAACCGGACGACCACGGGTCACCACGCCACGGGAAGACCGTTATCTTCGAACGCTGCACCTGCGAAACCGCTTCCTGACGGTGACGTCATCAGCACGGAATGCTTTGGGTCGGCCCGTGAGCCCACAGACAGTGTCCAGAAGACTACGAACAGGAGGTATCCGGGCCTTCCGACCGTTCAAAGGGCAGTTATTGACTCCTGAAAATCGACGCAGACGACTACGATGGGCAAATACAGTGCGAAGGTGGCAACGTCGGCAGTGGCAACGCGTTGTGTTTTCCGACGAAAGTCGGTTCTGTTTGTTTCGAGTTGACGGCAGACAGCGTGTTTACCGTCGCAGAGGTGAAAGGACTGCTGCTTGCTGCGTTAGAGAAGTCGTTCCCTACGGTGGTGGTAGCGTTATGGTGTGGGGAGGCATTTGTGGGAACCAGAAGACGCCACTCATCGTCATTAATGGGAATCTCAACGCGCAACGTTACAGAGATGAAATCCTTCGTCCAGTGGTGCTGCCCTACCTCCAACAACAGCCCGTGGGTGTTCTGTTCCAACACGACAACGCCAGGCCCCACACAGCTCGTATCGTACAGGACTTTTTGGCCGCCAACTACGTCAATGTCTTGCCGTGGCCAGCGTGTTCTCCAGACTTATCACCCATTGAACACCTATGGGGCCGCTTGGACAGGCAAGTTCGAGCCCGACAACACGTTCCCGCCAACAGACAAGAATTGATTCAAGCTCTGCAAGAAGAATGGAACCACCTACCACCTGATCCCATCCGACGTTTGACGTCTTCAGTACGACGTCGAATCATGGCCTGTATTGCTGCACAGGGTGGTCACATTCGATATTAAACTTTAAAATAACATTTTTAGTGATTTTGAACACTCTCCTGATGTTAATGAACTGCATTGAAACTCTGAACAATGGGATTTTCGACCCCCACCACCTTTGTTTGTATGGTGTATATCCATTTACCGCACAGCGTTCATTTGAAGTTTTCCAATCCACTGTGAACATGTTGATGCATTAAATATACTCTACATCAAAGTGTTGCTATTTTTAGTTTCTTTAATTACAGTCATGTCAATCTGATGCAAAGTTTCTTTTGGTATTCAGTTTATATGTCAACATAAAAAAGGGAAGTATTTTTGTCATCTCCTGATAGTTATCAAAAAACCCCAACGGAATTCCTTTATTTTTTGTGGCCTAGATTTTTAGCTGGACCTAAGGCACGTGCCTTATATTTGGCTTATAAAGATGAGATTACTAAAGCACGCACGTTTCGTCTCAATGTCATCTTATTTTATCTACACCAAGGTGGGGGTCTTCTCTGTGGATCTAGTTCATGAAAACAACAATATAGAGAAACATCATGGACAGTAAACGTACAGTTATGGAGGCTGCTATGGACCGGATCATAGAAATTAAACAAGATTGAGCTAAATGTTGTGAACTTACAGTTATGGAGGCTGATAACGTCTGCTACATTTGTAATGCGCGCGCTTCATGTCATACGTCGTCCCCGATCCATTCACTTATTTGATATTTGTTTATTTTTTCGCAATGCCTGTTGTCTGTCTTGTCCGCAGGTATATCTTGTAGATTTTGGTTTTGTATGTAGTGCGGTCCTTCTGCACTTACTATTAGAGTGTTGCCGCCTAATCGGTTCAACCATGTATGCCGACAAGGGGCCGATGATAAGCATACCTACACAGTCCTAATTAAGTGCCTCGCACGGTCATTTGCGATTACAAACATAACATATATGGACTGACCGGGAGACTTCTTTATACACCCGAACTACGTGAATGTTTTCATATTTTCAGGATCCTTGAATGTGGCTCTAAATAAACCAACATGGCAAAGTTCAACGTATGGGTTTGGCTTATCATCTAAAGCTGTGGATGGTAATACTAACCAGTATTGGTCTGAGGGAAGTTGTTCATTTACTAACAAAGGTGCAAGAGAATGGTTTTGTGTCGATCTAAAACAGAGTTTTGATATCAGTAGTATGAAGATATTTAACAGATTAGACTGTTGTACGTAATAATATAACTAAATAGATCTGTAACATTCAATACACTATAGTAACGACTTCTTAGTTCACCTTTTGAAACTTTGTGTCTGAAAGCAGAATGATATCTGATGATTAAATATTAGAACTATAGTTTGCAATACATCCAGTTCAATCAACACAGTTTTGATTTTGTTGTTTTTCGATGTGGAAATGGCGCCACTGAGCATTTGTCTGATAAAACAGGATATTAAGTTTGTTAAGTTATTGCTCCTGAACTGACGGTCCGTTAGAAGTGTTTAGATTACGAAGTGCACGTAACAGATCCATAGCCTGAAATTCCCAACCAATTTATTGGTTACAATATGCCGAGTAATAAGAATTGTGGATGTTTTAAATTAGTTTAAAGGTGTTGATATCATTATTAATAGAGTGGGTTGAACAAATAGTAAATGTGGCAAGAACATAATTTCTGATTATGTTTAGCATTATCACTTTATAATACATACATTTCATATTGTATTTAAATTGTTAGATGTGATACAAGCCCCACTGAGTGAGATACATACAATTTATATTGTCTCTAGGTAATAAATGGATGAAAGGGTTAGAGTATAGTTCCTGATTATTTCCAGATTTATCAGAAAGATTTATGTTTCTAACCTGACAGTTTATAGTTCTATATAATTTATATTGTTTCCAGGTGGTGACAGAATGAAAGGATTTGAAGTTAGATTGAGTTCTACTGGTCACTGTGATGAAGCAGGTTTTACATCAGCTACACCTTGTTATAAAGACCAGACATCAACAGCACAATCTATATACACCATAGAGAGATGTAATCAACCATCTGCACCATCACTATCTGCTAGATATGTTTTTGTCTCATTAACACGTAAATATTTGCAGATATGTGAACTACAAATATTCACAGGTAGGTCTATTACTGATTCAACAATCTTCCAGTTTTGGAATAGGATAAGATATGCAACAATTAGCAATCTTATTTCCGAGTAAGGGAATCTACCATATAGACACAACGGCACGAAAGTATTAGATATTCTACAAAACGTAGGTGTCCTGGCTGTACCGAAAGTACTCTTAAATTCATCATATAAATGAAAACATACACCCTCGAAAATGTAAGGTAGGCAGCATTCGTAGTCTCACCATTTGATCAAAATTATGAGCCATCAATTTGACAAATATTAACATTTGGAGGTTTAAAACGACGTAAGGTGATAAGTCTCGAGGGGAGGTTCGTACTTCAGCTAAGTCTATACCAACAATATGTATAAACAACCTAAGGCCCCCATCAAACTGTGTTGATTTTTGTACCCGAATAACCACGATAACACTTATAAAATCAGACTTATTGGCTTCTACGACAGTATAGTATTGCCTTAAAGTCACCGCCATACTATTTTGTATACACACTATTAAAAAATCTTTTCTTATCGGCTGCCTCTCACGTGACAAGACTAGATTACGACTGTGGTAACAACTAATTACGACTGTTCAAGCTGAATTCCACATCAAATACCCAGCACAACGTTATGATGTGATTACATAGCAGTCGTATTCACGGCTACTTACAACGAGGTAATGTCGTCATTACATAGCAGTCGTATTCTCGGATACTTAGAACGGCGTAATGTCATCATTACATAGCAGTCGTATTCACGAATACCACAGATAGTCGCATTACTATCCATTGAAACACAGCGACGCGCAATGCATCTTGGGAATTGTCTGTAATAAACACACACTGATAATTCGCCCAACGTTACAATATCTATATCGATGAACTAAATCTCTTTAATTTCGTAGTTTTATAGTATGTTCGGTAACAACACTACCGAAAATTATCACATACAATCATATGTTAGGTGTGTGTGTGAGTTTCGGGAATTTATAAAACATGATTCATATTTTTAAAACATGCATAAACGGAGCGTAGCGTGGTACGACCCGGAGTGAATATGAAGTATTATGAAGTGAAAGACGGCAATTAATTGTGACGGTTTACGAATTGGTCTATAAGGCCGTAAATTATTGTCGATTTTAATTTTTTTATTAACTTTAAAACTAATCCACTAAATACTTGTTGTTTCGATTCCTAGATTTGAAATGTAATTTCCATAAACCTTAAAATGGCCCATTTGAAAATGTCAATGTGCCACGCCTTTTTTGGATAAGGCCTATTTTACTCAACCTGATTTATTTTTTCTCCCAAAGAAAATTACATTTGTCTTGTAGAGCTTATTACTGTGTGTTTCTCTTATTTATATTATGTTAATAAAGAAAGCTTTCAGTAAAATATAAAGTAATAATTTAAAAAAAATTAAAATTGAATTTCAAATAGGCCTATAATAGGCCTATATATAGACCTTACATTTTCCAATAAACAGATTTGAGCCGTTGGTTGTTTCCAAAGATAAAATACCTTTTGCTTCAATGTTGACTGACTCTGTGTTTTTATGATCTATTAATTGATGTAGGCTTTTATTTTTAAAAAATAAAAAAAAAATAATTAAAGATTTTTAAAATTCTATTTTAAATAGTGTTACATTTTTCAATAAACATATTTGAGTTGATTGGTTTCTCTTTTTACAAACAAGTATAAACCAAAAACAACTTGAGAATAAATATTTTGCATATTGCTCTGGGTGTCATTCATTGTTTTAACGCCCTTTGTGGGCCCCTTAATGAAATTGTACATTGTACACCACTGCGCGAGAAAATATTAAATTATTATCAATGTGAAGTGTACTCTAGATATACATGACATTATACATGTAGTTCTGATCTGTGTTCAGACTTACTTTTATTTTATTTAGAAATAAAAAAAATTAATTTATACTGTGTACTATAATGGAATTATTTGGAAAT
This sequence comes from Patella ulyssiponensis, assembly GCA_963678685.1. Lineage (NCBI taxonomy): Eukaryota > Metazoa > Mollusca > Gastropoda > Patellidae > Patella > Patella ulyssiponensis. The sequence continues at coordinate 77,436,290 of OY783230.1, forward strand.
AGAAAATTTAATTTATTGTGTTCTATGGTGGAATTTATATGTGGTTGGATTAAGGCCTCCAGTAAAAGGGAGAATGTGATTTTGAATAGCATAACAGTATTAGGCTTACTGTTTTATTAAACGCTTACTGCAACTAATAATTAAGAAAAATTACTTAGAACGATGCAATGATGTGATTACACAACAGTCTATTCACGAATACCCACGACGTTACCCATTAATGCCCCATATGGTTTAACACATTCCAGTACGGTAGTTCAACGATGTAGTACGACAGACAAAAACCACACTTTTTAAACTTTCGTAAATCTAAAAAGCGCATGTCGATCAATCAGTACCAAAACAAAACGAAGTAATACGAACATTCAGGATTGCCAAGAATAGGGGCATTGCTCAATACCATCTTGTCACCGCGGCGTCCCTAAAATGTGAACCAATAGAATTCCGTTTGAATGACCGATCAACAAAAAAACGTCCCCCTCTCTCTAATTCCCGCCCAAGAAAAGATTTTACACAGTTGTTTGCCATAAATATGAATTTATCATATAAATGAGTAAATGTAACCCATGTCTTCTACACGACATGAACAAACGGTTCTTCGTACCTGCTCATTTGTTTCTCCCTGTAATGCGTTGTTTGTTATTGGCCAATATGAAGCAGGTAGTTATTCCGTTAGAAAGTCAGCTCTCTCGTCAAAAAGCAACACATAGTAACTCACTTTTTTCCTCTTTTGGGAAAACAAATGAATGAATATCAAATCCAAGCTTATCCATTGTTTTGGCGATTGAGTTACTAGGTTTTTGGGTGGTATACTCATGTTCCTTAAGCAACGTTCGCGAGTTTTACAACATCTAACCGTTGCTTGAATACTCAGCAATTCCCGAACTTTGCGCCCGTTGTTTTTACACGTGACATATAACGCACTGTAAACAAACAAGGTTTTTTAAGTTGAGAAACTTGTGGAAAACCAGCAACCTTGACATTGATCGATCCTTGAAATTTGCAACTCGATTGTCACATGTGCCAATCGAACTTAGTGTCGAAATATGCAGGGTATTAGGTGAAAGGCTTGATAAGATGTATGTAGTTAAGGCGAGATCACGCCTTCTATTGAAGATGTGGTATACTAGGCTAATGAAGGAAGTTGCTGGGCTGTGTCACGGATGTAACTGCTCACAAAATCAAAAGATTGGAATAATTAGTACAACAACAGGAAGCACATACCACAGTAACTACAAATTTGATAAACAAAAGTGAGTTACTAGGTTTTGACTCTTGACTGGAGAGTTTGTTAGATTTTGTTCCCCAAGACTTACACTGTTATAAACGAATAGGGCTCATATAAAACAATCTTGCATATTCCATATAAAATCACATTTATTATATTACTAATTATGATAATAATTTTAATATGAATAGTTATATAATCCTTTATATATTATTCGTCCTTTACTGTGGGGGTGTATATGTTTTGAATTTTATATTTACTTTAGAAAATTGTCCTGATGGTTTTTACGGTACCAATTGTAACATTGTTAGAGTATGTTTTGAATTTGATCTTTACTTTAGAAAATTGTCCTATTGGATTTCACGGTACCAATTGTAACATTAGATGTCCAGCGAATTGTACAAACAACGTCTGTGGGAGAATGATAGGATCATGTTCTAATGGTTGTCAAGGGAATCATTATGGTAGCAGGTGTGAATTGTCATGTAGCACCAATTGTCAGGATGATAAGTGTGATTGGAGAACAGGGAAATGTACCGGATGTAAAGATGGTTACTATGGTGATATGTGTGAGTCTGCATGCAACACCAATTGTCTGGATGATAAGTGTGATTGGAGAACAGGGAAATGTACCGGATGTAAAGATGGTAACTATGGTGATGTGTGTGAAGAATTGTGTTCTACCTGTAATGGTCCATGTCGACAATTAGATGGTCTTTGTTTGACTGGTTGTAAAGATGGTTACTATGGTGATATGTGTGAAGTATCATGTTCTAATTGTAAGAGTGGAAAATGTAATGCCAGGAGAGGGAAATGTACCGGGTGTAAAAATGGTTACTATGGTGATTTGTGTGAGGAATCATGTTCCACCTGTTACGGTGCATGTCGACAATTAGATGGTGTTTGTTTGACTGGTTGTAAAGATGGATATTGGGGATCTAATGGTTTGTGTCTACAGACATGCGCCTACTGTAATACAGGATGCTGTAGAATAGAAGATGGCGTGTGTCATAATGGCTGTCACGTTGGTTTCAACAATCCGAAATGGTTTAATAGTACAAGTAAGTCGTGTTTCCTAATCATTGTAAAACAGACTTCGTATTAATAACCCAGCCACTACCACCACCTATTTTGTTACAGTGTATATAGTTACATGTTATTAATAACCCAGCCACCACCACCTATTTTGTTACAGTGTATATAGTTACATGTTATTAATAACCCAGCCATCACCACCACCTATTTTGATACAGTGTATACAGTTACTTGTTATTAATAACCCAGCCACCACCACCACCTATTTTGATACAGTGTATATAGTTACATGTTTGTATTAGCCGCAAGCTATTTTGTTACGGTGTATAGTTATATGTTTACAACAGTGATACTACTAGTAAACAGTCTACCCACAATAACATTCAAGCTAACAAATATCTGTCAATTGCAAACTGTCAAACGAAAGACATGATGTAAACAATAAGCCGCTTCCTTTAGGAGGAATACCAAAGCATAGCGGATTCGGTGGGTTGAATTCACGTATAGAAACCATCTTCAAACCGAGGTCCGAGAGAATCTGTCGCAAATTTTACCCCACTATATAACCACAAAATTCCTCATGGCGGCCACATTGAATATTTTTAATTTCCCCAAAGGTGCCAGGATGGCATCATCCGGATTCTGCATGTACACATACTGAAGATATATAATCCATCAAAACCATTGGGTGGTCTATATTTACATTGACATCTACCATGAATGTTTTCTTTTTTTTCAGGGTCGTTGAATGTGGCACTTAATAAACCAACATGGCAAAGTTCAACGTATGGGGGTGCCGTTTCATCTAGAGCTGTAGATGGTAATACTAACCAGGATTGGTCTGGGGGAAGTTGTTCGCACACTGGTAACCAAGTAGCAAGTGAATGGTTGTGTGTTGATCTAAAACAGAGTTTTGATATCAGTAGTATGAAGATATTCGACATAGCAAGCTGTTGTACGTAATAATATAACTAAATGGAACTGTTACATTTAAAATAGCATAGTATATACAACAGAGCATAGTATATACAACAGAGCATAGTAAATACAATATTAAAACCTGAAACTGGTGTTGTGTAGAGCTTGTTTTACAACAGAGCATAGTTAATACAATAATAAAACCTGATACTGGTGTTGTGTAGAGCTTGTTCTACAACAGAGCACAGTTAATACAATAATAAAACCTGATACTGGTGTTGTGTAGAACTTGTTCTGTATAAAGATAATTGAAAATGAAATGGGGTTTAACGCCCTACTGTTCTGCTCTGACGAAGACGGACATACGCCATACAGCGCCGTTGCGACCTTCTCATATCGAATTTTAACTGCCAAGGAATATTTTACGTGCACGCCAATGTGTACACGGGGCCTCGGGGTTTCATACCACCCGAACAACTAGACAGCTGTCCTTGTCAGGCCATCCGCGATGCTCCACTGACAAAGGGAAACCACGACGGAAAATTCCACTGAACTTTCTCGCCCAACAGCGGGTTGGAACCCGTTTCACCAACCTAGCGAGCCGGTGTCCTGTTCACTTAGCCACCGTAGCTGCGAAAGCAGAAAGATATCTAAGCATATATTTAATAAGTTTTTTAGCAAAAATATTTTGCAATATACCCTGTTGAATCAATGTAGTTTTTAAATTATTGTTTGAGTGATTGATATTACCCTATAACATCTTTATGTTCCTGAATTCTGTTGGTAATGTAAATCCTTGCATTGTTTTTAGGTCACGCGACGTGCAAGCAGACCCATAGTTTAAATTCGACGAGGACTATTTGCAAACTTTCTATCAGATCAAACCCCTACAATATGCCAAGATTTGTTGATGATAAAAGTACTTTAAAACTGTTAATATAATTTATTATTAAAAGACTGGATTTGTGCAAATAGTTAAAGTGGCGATTATAGTTTCTGATTATTTCCAGATTTATTAGACAGATTTATGTTTCTAACCTGACAGTTTATAGTTCTATATAATTTATATTGTTTCCAGGTGGTAACGGCATCAGAGGATTTGAGGTTAGATTGAGTTCTACTGGTCACTGTGATGAAACAGGTTTTATAGCAGCAAAACCTTGTTATAAAGACCAGACATCAACAGGGCAATCAATATATACCATAGAGAAATGTAATCAACCATCTGTACCATCCATAACTGCTAGATATGTTTTTGTGTCAGTAAAACGTCAATATCTGTCCATATGTGAACTAGAAATATTCACAGGTAGGGTTATTGCTTATAACAGGCCTGATATAAAACAGCCTAATGCTAGCTTCCTACATCACGATTCGTGTTACGATTCTAAGGGAATCTACAAGCCAGTGTTCTTCAAATAAGCGAAAAAATACATTCAAGAAAAGGAGGGAATCATTGGTTGTGTCCCTACTTATACTTTATTGAATATAGATTTCACCAAATAGCGCATGACAAAAAAGGGATGATCACCACTTGGAGGGGCGAAAGATTTGAAAGGCAATGAGGTGATGAAACTAAGGTCTCGGGGTGGATCTGTACCGTGAATCAAAGTCTACAGCCGTGAAAACAAGACTAAATTAAACAAAGTCTACGGCTGTACTGATGAAACCGATATGTCAAATTATTGCTTGTTAAAACATGTCTCCAATATTTTATTGTTCCTTCGAATTTCATATTTACTTTAGAAAACTGTCCTCGCCTTCATTAGCCGAGTCGGAGGATAACAGTAGACCTTTAAACCCCATTATATTTTATTTCAGAAAATTGTCCTGTTGGTTTTTACGGTACCAATTGTAACTTTAGATGTCCAGCGAATTGTACAAATAACGCCTGTGGGAGAATGACAGGATCATGTTCTAATGGTTGTCAAGGGAATCATTATGGTAGCAGGTGTGAATTGTCATGTAACACCAATTGTCTGGATGATAAGTGTGATTGGAGAACAGGGAAATGTACCGGATGTAAAGATGGTTACTATGGTGATATGTGTGAAGAATTGTGTTCTGCCTGTAATGGTCCATGTCGACAATTAGATGGTCTTTGTTTGACTGGTTGTAAAGATGGATATTGGGGATCTAATGGTTTGTGTCGACAGACATGTTCCTACTGTAATACAGGAGGCTGTGGAATACAAGATGGCGTGTGTAATAACGATTCGTAACTTGGTTTCAACAATCCGAGAAACTACAAGTAAGTTGTGTTCCTAGTCATTCTCTATATAGATCCTTTTTTATATTGGGCTTGGATTGTAGAAGAGGGATTGGATTCACATTTCCTGTCAATTTTTGGTGATTACGAGGCAGACGTATATAAGAATCAACAGATAGTTTCCGAAAATTTATACGACTGATAGTTACTTTCAATTTGTGTATCTCATAACTTTGACAGTGCGTTCTAGCTTGTGACAGGTGTCAGATATTGCTCCACCTGTGATATCAAACCTGTCGACAATACAATCAGTGAATATTGTTAGTAGAGTTATCTACCTTACCTTACCAATGGTAACGATTCTTATAATGGATGAAATACGACATTTATTTCCGGAAGGCGCGGTACCTTTTCTTGAATTTAGCTGCATCGTTTTATTGCTTAACCTGGTGTCTGATGGTTGATTACCCAGTAGAAGTTCGTCAAATGTGGACAACCAACCCTGGCCTTTCAAACTTTGAATATTAGGATGTTCCATGTGTCAAAACTCGAGCGGTACCTTAAATTATGTGTTCTTAGTTTTTACATTTACTGTTGCTTGTGTTTTGTTTTCAGGTTCGGGAAATTAATTTGAGGGTGGTGATAAGAAAATCAATAATTGCTGGAGGCCTGAATGAAGACCTTCCTACTGGTGGATAGAAATTGGTTATGAACATATCCCATTTTTGCTGTTCAGTTTTTTTTTGCAATTAACACTTTGCTTATATTTTATATCAATGTATCCCATGCTGTTGTTTAATGTTTGCTGGGTTTTTATACGCCCACATTTTCATGTGGACGTATATTGTCGTCGCCCCTGTTCGTCCGTCCGTCCGGACGTCCGCCCACAATTGTCTGTGAACAGTCTACAGGTCACAATTTCTATCCGATTTCAATGAAACTTAAAATATAGGTTTATCAACCTAAGATCTCGGTTCCTTTCGATATTGGCATGTATCGGACCGTAACTTCATGGGTTATGGCCCCTGATTGAACGAAAAATCACGTTTTTTAGCTTGTGAACAGTGTAGAGGTCACAGTTTTGAACCGATTTGGATGAAACTTGAAATGCATGTTTATAACCCAAAGATCTTGGTTCCTTTCGATATTTGCGCCAATCGGATCTTAACTTCCTGAATTATGGCCCCTGATTCTCTGGAAAATCGCCCTTTTTAGCTTGTGGTCCCTCTGGAGGTCAAAATTGTTATCCAATTTAAAAAACCGTTTGATTATATCACCGTCCCATGGTTATGAAGGTTGAGTTCGAATTTCGTGAAAATCGGACTAAAATTGACGGACAAAATGGGCGCCGTTTGTACGCGAATAGTGTGAAAATATGTTATATCAAGGTTGTGGACCTTATAGAAGTCACAATTTTGAACCGATTTTGATGAAACTTGACATGTATGTTTATAACCCAAAGATCTTGGTTCCTTTCGAAATTTGCGCCCATCGGATCGTAACTTCCTGAATTATGCCCCCTGATTGTCCGAAAAAATCGCCCTTTTTAGCTTGTGGTCCCTCTGGAGGTCAAAATTGTTATCCGATTGAAAAACACGTTTGATTATATCACCGTTCCATGGTTATGAAAGGTTGAGTTCGAATTTCGTGAAAATCAGACCAAAATTGACAGACAAAATGGCCGCCGTTTGTACGCGAATGGTGTGAAAATATGTTATATCAAGGTTGTGGACCTTATAGAGGTCACAATTTTGAACCGATTTTGATGAAACTTGACATGTATGTTTATAACCCAAAGATCTTGGTTCCTTTCGATATTTGCGCCCATCGGATCGTAACTTCCTGAATTATGGCCCCTGATTGTCCGAAAAATCGCACTTTTTAGCTTGTGGTCCCTCTGGAGGTCAAAATTGTTATCCGATTTAAAAAAACGTTTGATTATATCACCGTTCCATGGTTATGAAGGTTGAGTTCGAATTTCGTGAAAATCGGACCAAAATTGATGGACAAAATGGCCGCCGTTTGTACGCGAATGGTGTGAAAATATGTTATATCAAGGTTGTGGACCTTATAGAGGTCACAATTTTGAACCGATTTTGATGAAACGTGACATGTATGTTTATAACCCAAAGATCTTGGTTCCTTTCGATATTTGCGCCCATCGGATCGTAACTTCCTGAATTTTGGCCCCTGATTGTCCGAAAAATCGCCCTTTTTAGCTTGTGGTCCCCCTGGAGGGCAAAATTGTTATCCGATTTAAAAAAACGTTTGATTATATCACCGTTCCATGGTTATGAAGGTTGAGTTCGAATTTCTTGAAAATCGGACCAAAATTGACGGACAAAATGCCCGCCGTATGTACGCGAATGGTGTGAAAATATGTTATATCAAGGTTGTGGACCTTATAGAGCTCACAATTTTGAACTGATTTTGATGAAACGTGACATGCATGTTTATAACCCAAAGATCTTGGTTCCTTTCGATATTTGCGCCCATCGAATCATAACTTCCTGAATTATGTCCCCTGATTGTCCGAAAAATCGCTTTTGTTAGCTTGTGGTCCCTCTGGAGGTCAAAATTATTATCCGATTTAAAAAAAACGTTTGATTATATCACGGTTTCATGGTAATGAAGAGAGAATTTGAATTTTGTGAAAATCGGACCAGAGTTGACGGATAAAATGGCCGCCGTCTGTACGCGAATTGTGTAAAAATATGTTATATCAAGGTTGTGGACCCCATAATAGAGGTCACAATTTTGAACTGATTTTGATGAAACTTCAAATACGTGTTTATAACCTAATGATCTTGGTTCCATTGCATATTTGCCCATAGTGGATCGCAACTTCCTGAATCAGGGCCCCTGATTGTACGAAAAATCACCCTTTTTAGCTTGTGGTCCCTCTGGAGGTCACAATTATTATCTGATTTAAAAAAACGTTTGATTATATCACAGTTACACCGTAGTTATGGGTGAGTTTGAATTATGATTTTCTGATGATTACTTAAAATGCAACAACTCTTATTGACTGCTCGGACGATTTGGCTGCTGTGTGGGCGTATGTTTCGTTGCCTGGCAACCTATTTTTTTTCTTGCAATTAATCAATTTGCTTATATTTAAATGGTATTGCAATTTTCTGCACTAAGTGTATATTACAGACAATACATGTTGGATTTTTAGACTTTGGACAAAACGTGAAATTATTATCTGAATAAAACTTGAATACAATTTTCTTTGATTATTTCATTTCTTGTTTGTTGTGTTCCGATTCTTATTCTGATACTTGTCAAATTATATAAAACAGTGATATAACATAGAAGTTGGCTATCAAAATATCCCGTGCTTTTGTTTAATTTTTGCTGTTCTGTTTTCTTGCAATTAATCCATTTGCTTATATTATTATACTATATAACTATAATTTGCTTAATATACTTCAATACTATTACAGTTTGCTTAATATATTTCAATACTATTGCAATTTTCTGCACTTAATATGTATTACTGTGCATGCATGTTGAATTTTTAGATTCTTATAGCAACAAGTAAAATGCTTATCTGAATAAAACTTTAACACAATTGTTTTGTTTTCTGTTTATTATGTTTTGGTATTGGGTTCTGATTCTGGTTATTGTTAAATTATACATTATAAAACGTTAGTTACATCAGCCCCTAAATACATATTTAATTCATTTGAAAGTAGGCGCGTGTTCATGGGACGGACCCAGGATTTACACATTTCACTCATTTGAAAGATATTTTCGTGATGACACTGTAGGTTAATGAATACACGATCAATGATATAAAAATAGGAGTAGGAAGGGGGTTCTGAGTCTCAAGTAACCGTCTTCTTCGGGGAGAATGAACTATATTGCGCCATATTTAAAAAGGTGATGACATCCATCATTGTTGTGAAACTGATGCCATCATCATTTACTGAGCGCCATAGAAAACGCATCACTTAGTTTTTCGTATAACAAAATGATCCTGTAAACATATCTTATTTAGTTTGCTTCTTATTGTGAACAATATTTAAATGGGAACACATCAATAACAACACATGGATGTTTAATCTGTAATCAACGGTACAAAATCAGAGGGGTAAACCAAAACCAAAAGTACGACACAGATGGTTAATTCCATGCGACTTCGCTGCACAGAGTGTACTATAATGTGAATGGTATCTTCTATGAATAGTCTATGTATGGTCTTTCCGATGGCTGGATAGATTGTTCTGTGAATGGTATCGTCTATAAGTAGTCGCCGGTAAATGGTACCGTCGATGTATGTTTTTTTCCGATTGCTGGACCATACATGGACGACACCATTTACCGGCGACTACTCATAAACGATACCATTCATCAACTGAAGTGAACACTTATCATCTATCAGTAGGTACCCAAAGGGGGCCTGTAAAATTAGTCAATATTTGTACATGAATTATTTACTCATACTAACAAAAATATACAACGATGAGTAAAATATACGAATCCTGCACAGAGCAACCCAAGACACCAAATTTAATAGCATAATAATTTCACTCACCCAAGTACCCAAAGGCAGTATCGAGTCCTCCGGCCCAACTGTCATAATCAAAGCAAGGATACACTAGCACATGCTAGATCTACTCAAGGTGACCAGAGCAGCTTTCCCAACAACCAAGCTCTTCACCACACAGATCCCCATTTCTTCCCGACTCCAAAAAGTACACCCAATCGCCTACCAAAACCTCAGCAGCTACAACCAATTGATCGCCACTGCACCTTCACCACACGCTACTACGTTACCAACCTTCAAGGGCAAAGTAGAACTGAAAGATAACGACGCCATCCACTGGCGGCCAGACATAACCAGAGAGATCATCAACTGCTATATGAGGAATTGAATCTAGGATTAGGGAAAGGAATGAGAAGCCGTCTTTAAGACAAACAGTTGACAATTACATGGAGTGACAGACTTCTCAGCCCCCTAGAAATGAACATCCTTGACAAGGACCTTAAATTCATCCCAACCCCCACACTAGCACCCATAAACCCCCATCACCCAGGCAACTGATCGTTTCCAAGGAACCCTTTGGTTTACTTATTTCTTTAGGAACAAACTCGGCAGAGGTAAAAAATTATTCATAGAAAAATCCACATGGGAACCACCTAAAAAGTCTTTATCACCAGCCATCCTAAAAACTTTTGACGAAATGAACACAGAAATATCATCCCTTCAACCACAATCACAGAAACCAAATCTCAACCGTGGAACAGCATTAAACACCCTCAAAAAAGATAAAAACATAATAATCAAGAAAAGCGACAAAGGCTCGAGTTGTGTCATAATGAATCGCGTAGAGTATATCTCTCGAGGCAGAAGAACAGTTAAATAATTCTAAACATTACACTAAATTAGACCCCCATCTTTAAGGAAACTGCAACCTTAATAAACACCATCTTACATGATTTGCAAGACAAGGAATGCATCACAGCAAAACAATATGACTATCTATCCGCTAAATCTGACTGTCGACAACGACATCTCTATACGCTACCAAAAATACATAAAAATCCAGAGACAGAATGGTTTATACCAAACAAATTACCCAAGGGGCGCCCAATAATATCATACAACGTATAACAATATATAAACCATTTCCTATTGCCCCTAGCATGCCAACACTCATCCTACCAAAAGAGAGAGAGAGAGAGAGAGAGAGAGAGAGAGAGAGAGAACAAAAAAGGGGTTTATCACAAACTAGGTCATTTTGGGACTAACCTATGGTTTCATTTCATTTCAATAATTCGCTTGCGCGTAGGGGTCTTTAGCAGTGGGAAGAAACCGGAGTGACCGGAGGAAACCCACGGGGTTGAGAAGGCGCCCCTATCTCCATGCAACATACGCTCACACCAGGGCTCGAAACCACAGCCGCAAGCAAGCGCGGCACTCTAGAAAACTAGGCCATACCAACCCCCTCCTACCTTAAAGACACAAAATCAAACAGTTAAGAGTACAAGAACACATCATTTTAATATCCATTGACGTACAGAGCATGTACACCAACATCGATAATACCACAGGAGTTGAAGCAGTTAGGAAGGCATTTCTTAGGAACCCACAGACAATAGAGTAGTGACAGTAGTATGAGGATATACAACCGAGAGGATGGTGGTACATTTTGAATAATCAATATTATGTCAAGACAGATCGTGTTTCGTTATTCAATTGAAATTATTATTTTTTCTTACAAATATCATATGTTTATTGTCCATTTGTCAAGTAATTCTTTTTTTTTTATCTAATTGACTTATAAGAAGGATAACTCAGCAGCATACACGAAATAAAATGGGGTTTAGTTTTTATAATGAATTAATAAGATCACATTCGCGCTTAGAATGTCCATCCCATCCCACCAACTGGTGATAAAGGATAACGCACACGATCGGTTCATCTTTCTCATATAAAGTCTGGTTTTACAATTGTCTAGGTCGCCACCTATGTCCGTTATCCTTTTACATTTGGGTGTAACACGTCACACAGAAAGGTGTTTGATCAATTCCAAACTGATAATATTAGAGCACGTGTATTGTCACAAGATAAAGATAGGCTGGCACTGCCAGGCAGGATACGCCCACATTTTCGAGAGATGGATAGAGAACAAGCAATACCGAAAGTGATTTTTCCTACATCATTAAGTCCTGTATTTCATACTGTATTGGGAGCAGCCATTTAGTTGGTCAGTTCCAGTCTGATATTCATGAAATTCGAAGCCGACAATGATTATGGTGTGACGGTACACAACCTAGAAATGTGACTTTTCATCAAAATCGGATAAGAATAGTGACCTGTAGAGAGTCCACAACCATGATATACCATATTTTTACACTATTCGCGTACAAACGGCGACCATTTCGTCCCGCAATTTTGGTACGATTTTCACGAAATTAGAAATCAACCTTCCTCATCAAAATCGAATTAAAATTGTGACCTATACAGGGTCCACAACCATGATATACCATTTTTTTTAACAGTATTCGCGTACAAACTTCGGCCATTTTGTCTGTTAATTTTGGTTCGATTTTCCCGAAATTCAAACTCAACCTTCCTTACGGTATAACGGTGATATAATCAAACGGTTTTTTTTAAATCGGATAATAATTGTGACCTCCAGAGGGACCACAAGCTAATGAAAGGGGGATTTTGCGTATAACCAGGGGCCATAATTCAGGAAGTTACGATCCGATATGCGCAAATATCGAAAAGAACCAATATCTTTGGGTTATAACCATGAATTTCAAGTTTCATCAAAATCGAATTAAAATTGTGACCTTTACAGGGTCCACAACCTGGATATACCATTTTTTAACAGTATTCGCGTACAAACGGCGGCCATTTTGTATGGCAATTTTGGTCCGATTTTCCCGAAATTCGAACTCAACCTTCCTTACGGTGTAACGGTAATATAATCAAACGTTTTTTTTAAATCGGATAATAATTGTGACCTCCAGAGGGACCACAAACTAAAAAAAAAGGCGATTTTGCGTATAATCAGGGGCCATAATTCAGGAAGTTACAATCCGATATGCGCAAATATCGAAAGGAACCAAGATCTTTGGGTTAAAACCATGAATTTCAAGTTTCATCAAAATCGAATTAAAATTGTGACCTCCACAGGGTCCACAACCTTGATATACCAATTATTAACAGTATTCGCGTACAAACGGCGGCCATTTTGTATGGCAATTTTGGTCCGATTTTCCCGAAATTCGAACTCAACCTTCCTTAGGGTGTAACGGTGATATAATCAAACGGTTTGTTCAATCGGATAATAATTGTGACCTCCAGAGGGACCACAAGCTAAAAAGGGTGATTTTTCGGACAATCAGGGGCCATAATTCAGGAAATTACTTTCCGATAGCCGCAAATATCGAAAGGAACCAAGATCTTTGGGTTACAAACATGCATGTCAGGTTTCATCAAAATCGGTTCAAAATTGTGACCTCTATAGGGTCCACAAGCTAACAACGTGATTTTTCGTACAATCAGGAGCCATAATTCATGAAGTTTTGATCCGATACATGCCAATATCGAAAACAGCCGAGATCTTTTGGGGATAAACCTATATTTCAAGTTTCGTCAAAATCGGATAAGAATTGTGACCTGTAGAGAGTCCACAAACAAATTGTGGACGGACGGACGTCCGGACGGACAGGGGCGACGACATAATACGTCCACATGAAAATGTGGGCGTATAAAAATAATGGACAGGTCCTTTGAAAACCAAGTAAAGAATATATAATTTGAAAACAACATCGGTTTGACTAGTGTATGCGTGCTTATATTTGGACCCGGCCTAAAGCTTTCTAACATTTCTCTTGTAGGTTTTTTTATCAGATCTTCTGTGTTCAGCGGCGCCTCTAGTATAACAGTCCGGGGCAGAGCCGTATCTAGCGGGGGTTCAGGGGGTACATTGCCCCTCAGAAAAAAAAGGCGCCCCAAAAAATGGCACACCCACCCATACCAAAAAAGAAATACTGACAATCTTTCAATAATAAGATAATACACTTGGTTATAATCACACAGTGATATTCTTAAAGCACTGATCAGTCGGTCACATGCCAATGGGTTCGTTTACCCTGATCTACTCTGATGTACCCCCACTTTTAAAATACGGCCCTGGTCCGGGGTATTGATGTGTTCAGTCCGGGATATAGTAATTAAAATAGGTTATATGTGAATCTTGTTAGATGAGAATTGGTCGACAACAGGAATATTATTATAGTTGGCAAAATGTTTATGGATAATATGTTCACTATAGATAGAGTATTAATCTGCCTGCTTATATACAGTCATATTTATTGTATATATATATTAGGTAAGTTTTATAAACTTAATAAATCATTATGTATTTAGTAAAGTCAACTGATCACAATTATCCATGGTAACTATATCTAACAGTATAATTCTGTCTCCCTGGTAACTATATCTAACAATATAATTCTTTCGGTGGTGTATCCGGGGTCTTGGGCAAAAATACTGGGGGGTGGGGGGAGGTCTGGTCAAGAAGCTTTCTTTTGTCTTTTCTTTTTTTATGAATATTTGTTCTGTTATTGATGTATTTTTTAAATGTTATTTTTCGTAAAATTATTCAGAAACATTGAGTTGTATAATATGTAATCATGGCTGTATAAACTTTTCAAATGCCTCGACTCTGTGTTAGTGAATAATTTTGCCGCAAATGAAAAAGTTAAATAAAATACAATAAAATAAATAACAAACATAAATGACAAACATGATATTAAGCAGAAAAAGCGAAAAACAAATTTTACAAGGATCCCAATAACGACTACAAAACAGCCCAATATCTATCGGAATATTATTATCACCGCTAACTCCAATATTAACGTAAGCTCGTCAGAACCCTCAATCCTTATCAAATTTGAAACTAACTACTATTGAATGTGGAAATGGAAAAACTGAGTGATAGATTGAAAAATACAATGGATTGCACAAGGTACTCCATAGAACATAAAACTGTTATAAATAGAACAAATGTTATACCAAACCAAAACAAAAAGTTAATTGGGCAGGTTTAGAGTAAGGTGTAGATAGTTCAGGACCTGGTGATGGTTCTGTGGGAAAGGTTGAGTAGGGAGCAGTTTGTTTGTAGAATTGTTTAGTAGGTGGCTTAGTCAGTATTTTAGATAGCATATGCCCGTCTTCATTATCCTAAGTGGTTCAGAACACTGAGACGTTAAACCCCATTTTATTTCGTTTACTGCTGAATTATCCTTCTTATAAGTCAATTAGATAAAAAAAAGAATTACTTGACAAATGGACAATAAAGATATGATATTTGTAAGACAAAATAATAATTTCAATTGAATAACGAAACACGATCTGTCTCGACATAATATTCGTTATTCAAAATTCGAGTCCCGAATAACAAAACGCGTCCAGTCTCATTATTCGTTATTCAAAATTTGAATCCTGCATAAAGAAACGCGTACTGTTTCGTTATTCTTTCGTGGACAATAACGAATAACTAAACATGATTTAACATCACATGCCTTTAAATATACCTTCAGATGGTAGCTATATCTAATAGTATTATTATATATCCATGGTAAATATACCTTCAGCTGGTAACTATATCTAATAGTATTATTATATATCCATGGTAAATATATTTAACAGTATTATAACATATCCATAGTAACTATATCTAACAGTATCATTCTATTTCCTTAATAACTGATCTAAATATAGATATCCATATATTTTCTCTAGTTACAAAGACGACCGCCGAATGTTGAAATAACGTGCGCGTATTTACAAGTAATTTGTTGAAATTGTCTACGTGAAGATATTATTATGTACCAGATTAATTCATTAGAGAAATAATAAAACGATAGTTTCTCATTATTACAGCTTATGCATATAGACTAAGACGATTTGAAGTTAGATTGAGTTCTACTGGTCTCTTTGATGAAGCAGGTTTTACATCAGCAACACCTTGTTATAAAGACCACACACCAACAGCACAATCTGTATACACCATAGAGAGATGTAATCAACCATCTGTACCATCATTTTCTGCTAGATATGTTTTTGTTTCAATAAAACGTGAATATTTGCAGATATGTGAACTACAAATATTCGCAGGTAGGTATATTATTGTCCCCCGCCTTTCGAAGAAAGTTGGGGGAGTAATACAATGGGTTCGTCCGTCTGTCTGTCTGTCTGTCCGTCTGTCTGTCTGTCCGTCACACATTTTGGGACACAATAACTCTCTTCCTAATTGACTTAGAATGTTCTAACTTATTGTATGTATTAATTAGATCAATGCCTTGATGGAGTGCGAAGATGAGCATTTTCCGCTTAGAGTAAGCAGAGATAAGCAATTTGATTGGTTGATGCTTTGGGACACGATAACAGGAGGCTGTAGAATACAAGATTGCGTGTGTCATAGTGGCTCTAAGCTTGGTATCAGCAATCCTAGAAGCTTCAATAGTACAAGTAAGTCGCGTTTCCTAGCCATCTCTATATAGATCACCTTTCCGTGGCGTGTCTTGTTAGACTTCAATTATCGAAGAGGGGTTGAATTCACATTTCCTGTCATGTTTTGTTGATTAAGAGATAGAAGGATATGAGATAGTTTCCGATGATTTCTACGGATGATAGTTAGTTCCAATAAATCTGTATATTAAAACTTTCACAGTCTGGACTAGCTTGTTACAGAAACATTGTTACCGAAACATTGTGTATATCAAAACTTCTACAGTCTAGACTAGTTGTGTATATCAAAATGGAAACATTGTCAGATATTTCTCCACCTGTGATATCAAACCTGTCAACAATACAATCAGTGAATATTGTTAGTAGAGTTATGATGAAATGTGACATTCATTTCCGGAAGGCGCGGTACTCTTTCTTGACTGCAGCAAAGAGGTTCCACTGACCATGCCGGGTGTCTGGGATTTATGTGCTTTATTATAATAATAATAATAATATATGCATTTATATCGCCCTGCCATTCACTACTGATAGTGCTATGTGTGCTGGTTGTTCAATACTAATAGCAGATTTGAAAAAGTTTTCAATTTAGTTTTGAATATGTTGACACTTGAAGATGATTTAATGTCAATAGGTAACTCATTCGTCAAACGTGGAAACCGACCCTTACCCTTCAAACGTTGAAGACTAAGATGTTCCAGGTGTCCGAGACTATGTAGAGATGGGCGTATCAAAACGCGAGCGGTAACTGAAATTAATTGTTCGTATTTATTTTTAGTTTTCATATTTACTTTTGCTTGTGTTTTTGTTTTTAGGTTAACTTGCGCAGACCATTGCCTAGAAACCAGGGAGGTAATACGAACATCAACACTTGCTGCAGGTGAAAAACAAAGGAAAAATAATAAACCGCTTTATTGTGCAAAATACATTTACCTGTATTTCATTTAAATATTTTATATAACTGTAAAATTTAATAACCTTTATAGATATCTTATATATAGTAGACTTACTGCCCGTGGGTGTAAAATAGACGATGGCTATCAAAATATCCCATGCTCTTTTTATTTTCTTGCAAATAATCAATTGGTATATATTTTAACTACACTCGTCTGAGTCTATTGTATATTACATAGAATACATGTTTTATATTTTTAAACTTGAGCAAAACGTCAAATGCTTATCTGAATAAAATTTGAAAACCATTCTTCCTGTTTATGTTATTCCTTGTTTGGTCTGTTTTTGTGTTCCGATTCTGATTAAAACTAGTCCAGTCAATTTATGACAAAATGGAGTCAACCCTAAAAAAATTGCAAGAAAATGGTTTCTGATGGTTTTTTGTAGCTGTGGGTGAACTGAATGACATCTTAAAAGTTTACCAAAATTGGAAAACCGGCAAGTCACACATTGTGAGATTAAAGTTTCGGGTATTTAAGAGATTTTCCTTTAAAAGGCATAACTTTAGACAGACACGAAGTCGTCTATTTTAATAGAAACGCACGAAACTAACGCCATGCATTAAGGTTATCAGGGTCAAACGTTTATATGACATGGTTTCCATATATGTCCGGTGCTCTCTTGAATCATTTTCGGGTATTTCCTTACCCCAGAAACATGCCGCCAAGATTCCAAAGGGACACTGCACTGTTTTACCATAAAATAGCAATTTTGGTCTTTAAATTAATCTTTTTGGGGCCATTCTTTCATTGGAAGATATGCTCAGTTTTATTGAGTGGTTGCTTCTACGATTTTCGGGGACCCCCTACCCCAAAACATGTTGACGCGAACCCAGATTTACGTTTATTCGTAACCCTGTACTACTTCATTGCTTACGGACATGTTTTATGCGCATGTTTTGAAGCAGCTACTTACCGTATTAATGATCAGATGTCATGGAAGATGGCAGTCAATGGGACAGAATCTCGAGATCTGCCTGTCAATTCCACCTGATTTGTGAGAGTTGACGGTACATTAGTACGGTTCGTCGCCCCACGAACCAGTAGTACTAACTAGGCGGTTCACTATAACTAACTGTTAGAGAGAGTGCGAGAAATGGGATTTATAACGTCAACTCGACATAACTAACTGTTAATATAATAGTGGGAGAATGATGCCATAATAGAAATGAGCGCCATACGCAAACAAAAATCAGAGAACAACGTATGAGCGAGCTTTGAATTATTTGAGACTGGCCCAATTCCTTGGCTTTTCGGTTCACTGAACGAGAGGATAAGAACTGGGAAAGAATCTCGGGGCCGCCTGCCAATTCCACCTATTTTGTGAGAGTTGACGTCTGTCTGTCGCCCAACGACCTACTCACGAGTGGTACTACTAACTGGAGGATTCACTATAACCGTCGTAAGTATTATAGTGATAAGACAGCATACGACTATAAGAGGACTATAAGAAATACTATTCAACATAAATATCACAGTTTGCAGTATCGCCAACTTGAAAGCATTCAAATATTAAAAATAATAAAATAAAACCGATACCCTTTCATATCCACAAATATTAGCGTAACCGTAAAGCTGTATTTATTTTGTTGGAGGGCAAACTGAATAACATCAGGAATAATTTCATTGCACGGAGATTGACAAAGTACAATTTATGCAATTTCAAAAATAGGGATAATGAGTGTGGAATTATCATAGGATAGATTAATGCATCATTGTTAATCATTGACTATTTTTTTATTTGTATGCTTTAAAGTTGGCGATACTGCAAACTGTGATATTTGTTGTTGAATAGTATTTCTTCGGATATCATTAGCCTTTCTCTTATTTCACGTCATGTTTTGCGCAACATAGAACGAGGTCATGTTGACCTTGATAAGACAAGATTATTATAATAGTTTTATATATTTAATTACTCATTATCTATTAGGTGTCGACCTTAGTGCAGGATAATTAGTCGACAATTATAAAATAGGTTGTATGTGATTCTTAATTAGTAGAAGAGAATTGGTCGACATGAAGAGCATTATTATATTGTAGGTACACTGTTTATGGATAACATGTTGACTATAGATAGAGTATTAATCTGTCTGCTTATATCCAGCCATGTTTATTGTATATTAGGTAAGTTTTATATATTTAATAACTCATTATATAATAGGTAAAGTCTACTGATCTGGTGGGGTTTAAAAACGAAAACAAAAACGCTACACGTTCTAACTGTATAATTATATGTATTCGGTAACAATATAATTCCATGGTAACTACAATGTATATCTAGCTGTAAATATGTAAAGGTGTTAATGATACAAATAGTACAAAATAAGTTAGAAAAGAGAGAAAGTTCTAGGGAAGAATAGCGTCAAGAAAAGAATGACGTTTAATAAATTATAAATGTACATATTTTGCTAACGAGTTTAAAATAACTGGTGACGTGGAAGACATAATGTCCATAAATTTTTGGGGTGAAGGGTGATTTCTATAATAAAAAGGAATAAGCTGTTCTCTTAAATCTTTATATAATGGACAGCAAAGTAAAAAATCATATTCGTCTTCAACGTTATTTAAATTGCATAATTTACAAATTCTATCATTTCTGTTAATTGTATCGTATGTGATAAGTTATGTGATACACATCTAAAGTTGGATAGAGATACACAGTAATTATGATTTGAGATATTTGATAAATATTCTTTTTGTGATAAGGCAATTTTGAAAAGGTTATAATAATTTAGTTTTGAATATTTCGACCGATCTTCTTTCCATTCCTGTGAATACTGATCGCTTATTCTATGTTTAAGTTCATCATATACATGTACAGGTAAACCAACCTATTGATCATCAAAAGCGTACACGGGACGTCGGTTTTCGTCCCATCCGAACGACTAAAAACTGGCCTTATCAGGTCCACCTTCGTGCACCTTTAGGTCAATTGGTTGATCCGGGTCGCATGTCTTGGATACTCACCATAAACAATATATTCACTTGAAATGAAATGAGGTTAAACGTCCTACTCTTCTGCACCTAACCTGGGCTAATGGAAGACGAAGGGAAAAAAGCACCCTCGCCTCGTCCAGATTGGGCTTCCATACTTAACCGAAGATTTCTCGCCCATGCGCAGTGATTGACTTCCGAGGCGTGAATAAGTCGAAGGCGACAAAGCGACAAGTCGACAAAATTGACCCGACAAGTCGACAAAATGAGGGCGACGATTGTCGGGTTAGTTTGTTATGGAAGCAGACTGTGGTCTTGTTCGGCTTCTGACAGCATCGCGGGCTCGAGAGTAAACAAAGCAGCCCCCTCTACAGTATTAAAGGGAGATAAACTAGCCCAGACTAAATAATGACGCACACAGACAGGTATTACATCCAACAAAATAGTGCTTTACTTTGAGTTGAGTTGAGCATGTGTGTTGCGCCTCTGTGGCTATATAGTTTTGTTTCTGGTTTTCTTGTGTGTTATAGATTTTTGAAATTGTCATTTGGATACAGCTATATATGAAAGCTGTGTGCATCTGTAAGGAAGCTTATTGTTAAACAAAATGTATCAGTTATTGGCATCTATAAATTACAAATAACTCTTAAAGGATTACTGAAACATGAAAATTTTATTTGTGGTTGAGATGTGCCAAGTTGTTTAGTTATCAATCAACATGTGTGCGATTATTAATTCAGGAACCACCCCAGAAAGATACAGCAAAGATCAATTATTGCAGTTCAGAAACCAAAACACTTTGAATTCAAATTAACACTTTTTAGAATCAATCCCAAAAATTTTTATGGGTAACAAACAATTAAGACACTGCAGAGATCAATCAATGACGGACCTTATAGTAAAGCGTGCACACGCCCCCCCCCCCCCCCAAAAAAAAAAAAATAATAATAGTAATTACAAGCAATAAATAAATGTACACTTATCACAGAGACAGATAAATAATAAAGCCGTCATTCCACAAGGATCAAATCATAATAATCTAATACAAATCTCCCTGTTCCAACGCCTTATAATATACTCAGTAGTCGGCACCTTTCCTTGAAATAAACAGTATTCCTACACTTGCTGCAGTTTCCTGTCAGCCTTTACATAATAAAATCTTGTTCTATATGGAATGCTCGGTCGATGAACGGAACGATCTGGGCTAACAAACAAAACTGACGTCTACATGATGATCACTGA
Source organism: Patella ulyssiponensis (assembly GCA_963678685.1). Taxonomy (NCBI): domain Eukaryota; kingdom Metazoa; phylum Mollusca; class Gastropoda; family Patellidae; genus Patella; species Patella ulyssiponensis. Next base: position 77,457,808 of record OY783230.1, read on the forward strand.
GAAGAACGGGGACCTTGTTGAGCTTCCTCGATCTGGGTACATCGCCCTGCATGTTCCGCGCTATAAGCAGCGTAGAATATGGGGTAATTGTCGTTGGGCGCGTTTAATGATTTTAGAGGAGTCCATATTTACTCTGGATTTCACCGATAGGCGTGCTCGCGTTTGGGGGCGTGTAAATGAGCGCCATACTAACGTTAACGCATGACACCTTCGCGCGTGGGGAGGAATGTGGGGAGGAATCGCCATGACCGGCAGAACGGACTTCAGATTGTTCAAGGAAGGGTCATTGGTGTTAGTACCGAGACCACACCCTGGCACCGATAGTTCTCCCTTAGCTCAGAGATGATACTGCGCTCGTGTCGTGAATGACTTCTCCAGCGTCACCATATTTCCCATAAGCCTTGGCCAGCCATGAGTCCCGACCATTCCCCTATAGAGTATGTCTGGGACATGATCGGTAGACGTGTTCGTCAACGTCAACAGAAAACACCGGAAGAATTGGCCGTGGCACTGTAAGAGGAGTGGGTCAGATTGCCCCCAAATTGTGATTGGACGATTGATTAGAAGCATGCCACGACTAAAAGCAATGTTTCTGAATATCGCCTTACATGATTACTGTGAGTGGGTTATAGTGGTCTCTAGTATGGATCTACATTTTAGAAATACGCATTCAATTGCGCCAAACTTGTCAAAATGTTTATAAATAATTTGTAAATTTATACATATGAGCTATAGAAATGAAATGAAATGAGGTTTAATGGCCTAATGGGTCCAAAACCTTGGTATTGCATACGTATACTTGTAGCGATCGATAATCTATTTAAACGGTTTTTAAAATCGAATAAAAATCGTGGCCATAATTCAGAAATTCTGAATATGTACAGAAAATGCAACTGGCGATAGCTTTTTCCTTGATGTGAATAGCAGTTATATCACATATCAACCTGTAATGACGTCATCATATGTTGATATACTCGAAAATACAAAGAACACAGAAATAATTGTTTATTCTTAATTTTATGGCACAGAGCGTAGCATTCAGCACCGAAATAGACGGCGTACTTATCGACATATTTAGATCGGTTAGTCATGTTTAAGATATCTTCCAGAATGTTCTTTTCATCCACATTTCTATTATTTCTTCACATACTCCAAGATTTGAAATTATTAAATTATAGTCGTTTGTCAATTTTTTGATACAGTCCACATTTCGCAATCGGTGATATCCTTGTCTGAACAAACCGAAAACCTTCACTGTTCATTGTCAGAATTATCGGAAAAGATTGCACTATGATCCAAATTTTTCTCAAGCCTTTGGCTAGCAACTAATACATCCTCGCCTCGTCGGAATATTTGTATTCACGTGTATTCCATCGTCAATCTGTTGTCTAAAGAATTGATTATTCGTCTGATACCGTATTACAGTCCATTTTGCTTTAAATTTAATTAAACATATGTTTACTCCAGAATTACGACAGTATAAACAATGATGATTAAAACTATGACGTTGTATATGTCGGATATAAACCTTCTCTCCCTTGGATTGTTATGATAGAGACCACTTGGGCTTCGGGTAGGTTAATATCCTTTAAAATACAGATGTGACGACCCCCTTTCATGTTGGTGCACTATTATCTTCCAATAAACGTACGGACTACTTGCCAATCGTACATCATTTATACTAGCGAAATATTGGACTCGCGTTATGTATTTCACTGTAAAAGCATGTGTGGAGTGTCTGTATTGTATGTTGTTTAATGGTCTGGAGCTCAAAACATTGCGTAATATATTGTTAAAACACTCGGGCCTACGGTCCTCTTGTTGTTACAATATATTACTTAATGTCGCGTTCTCCATCATTAAACAATACTTAAAATACAGATGTGACGTCCAATAATGCACGGGCAACTTGCCAACCGTACATTATCTATACTAGATGAAATATTGGACTCGCGTGATGTATTTATTTGAAAACCACGTGCGGGACAGTGTCTGTATTTTAAGTTGTTTATTGGTCCCGAGCTAAAGGCATTGTGTAATATACTGAAACAACACTCGGATAACGCCGCGTACGGTATCATTACTTTATGACTCGCTCTCGAACTGTCAACAATTTTTATGAATAATTTGTGTATTTATACATAGCTAAATCAGGGGCCATAATTCAAGATAAAGCATAAGTTTGTTTTAAGTTTAATCAAAATTGGACAACAATTGTGACAACTAGATGGTCCACAACCTTGATATTATATACTTGCGTACTCAACCATCATAATGGTGTAGTAGTTTTATATTTAAAAGGTTTTTTTTAAACAGGATAAAAATTGTGACATCTAGAGGTACTACACGCTAAAGACGCGCTTGTTCGGTCAACCATCGGGGCATACTCCAGGAAGTTACGGTCTGATAAGCGCGAATATCGAAAGGAACCAAGATCATTGGGTTATATGTTATAAAAATATGCCTCAAGTTTCATCAAAATCGGATAAAAAGTGTGACGTCTAGGGTATTCACAAGCTAAAACGTGATTTTGCGTACAATCAGGGGCCATAATCCATGAAATTACGATCCGATACATTGCCCATATAACAAGGAACCGCAATCATTGGGAGATAAACCTATATTTCAAGTTTTGTCAAAATCGGATAAAAATTAGGACTGGTAGAGTGTCCACAAACAAATTGTGGGCGGACGTCCGAACGGCATGGGACGACGAAAATATATGTCCACAAAAAAAGGAAGCATTTTTGTCATCTCCTGATAGTTATCAAAAAACCCCAACAGAATTCCTTTATTTTTTGTGGCCTAGATATTTAGCTGGACCTAAGGCACGTGCCTTATATTTGGCTTATAAAGATGAGATTACTAAAGCACGCACGTTTCGTCTCAATGTCATCTTATTTTATCTACACCAAGGCGGAGGTCTTCTCTGTGGATCTAGTTCATGAAAACAACAATATAGAGAAACATCATGGACAGTGAACGTACAGTTATGGAGGCTGCTATGGACCGGATCATAGAAATTAAACAAGATTAAACTAAATGTTGTGAACTTACAGTTATGGAGGCTGATAACGGCTGCTACATTTGTATTGTGCGCGCTTCGTGTCATACGTCACAAAAAGATTTACAAACTATTTCCCAGATCCATTCACGTGTTTGATATTTGTTTATTTTTTCGCAATGTCTGTTGTCTGTCTTGTCCGCAGGTATATCTTGTAGATTTTGGTTTTGTATGTAGTGCGGTCCTCCTGCACTTACTATTAGATCTCGAGTGTTGCCGCCTAATCGAATGAACATGTATGTCGACAAGGCGCCGATGATGCGTTGATAAGCATGTCAACACAATCCTAATTAAGTGCCTCGCACGGTCATTTGCGATTACAAACATAACAAATATGGACTGACCGGGAGACTACTTTATACACCCGAACTACGTGAATGTTTTCATATTTTCAGGATACTTGAATGTGGCTCTTAATAAACCAACATGGCAAAGTTCAACGGACTGGGGTGGCGTATCATCTAGAGTTGTGGATGGTAATACTAATCAGACCTGGCCTGGGGAAAGTTGTGCATCGACTACTAACAAAGGTGTAAGACAATGGTTGTGTGTTGATCTAAAACAGAGTTTTGATATCAGTAGTATGAAGATATTTAACAGAGTAGATAGTTGTACGTAATAATATAACTAAATAGATCTGTAACATTCAATACACTATAGTAACGACTTCTTAGTTCACCTTTTGAAACTTTGTGTCTGAAAGCAGAATGATATCTGATGATTAAATATTAGAACTATAGTTTGCAATACATCCAGTTCAATCAACACAGTTTTGATTTTGTTGTTTTTAGATGTGGAAATGGCGCCACTGAGTGACTAATTGATTAAAAAAACAAAGCATTTATCTGATAAAACGGGATATTAAGTTTGTCAAGTTATTGCTTCTGAACTGACGGTCCGTTAGAAGTGTTTAGGTTACGAAGTGCACGTAACAGATCCATAGTCTTAAATTCCCACCCAATTTATTGGTTACAATATGCCGAATAATAAGATTTGTGGATGTTTCGAGTACTTTGTGAGTGTTGATATTATTATTGACAAATAGTAAATGTGGCAAGAATATAATTTCTGATTATGTTTAGCATTATCACATTATTGTTACATACATTTCATATTGTTTTTAAATTGTTAGATGTGATACAAGCCCCACTGAGTGAGATACATACAATTTATATTGTCTCTAGGTAATAAATGGATTAAAGGATTTGATTATAGTTCTATATAATATATATTGTTTCCAGATAGTAACAACATCAGAGGATTTGACATTAGATTGAGTTCTACTGGTCACTGTGATGAAACAGGTTTTATATCAGCTACACCATGTTATAAAGACCAGACATCAACAGCACAATCTGTATACACCATAGAGAGATGTAATCAACCACCTGTACCATCATTATCAGCTAGATATGTTTTTGTTTCAGTAACACGTGAATATTTGAAGTTATGTGAGCTACAGATATTCACAGGTAAGTCTATTACTGATTCAACAATCTTATTTCCGAGTAAGGGAATCTACTATATACTATAGTGGCTGATTGGTATCATGTCGTAATGTCGTGATGTCGCCTTTCATAACGCGACAACCTGACAGCCCGACATCACGACATTTCTACCCAACAACACGACAACCCGACATCACGACATTTCTACCCGACATCACGACATTTTTACCCGACATTACGACACTAAAAATGTCGTGATGTCGGGTAAAAATGTCGTGATGTCGGGTATTAATATTTTGTCTCTACAGGCCGCGATTCTTAATGGATTTTCTTCAAATTGGGCATGAGCATTATTTTCAAAGAGAAAATGGCACCTACTGATGTAAATGCATGCCCGACCCATAGGGGCGTTGTCACGCCCACTTTTCGTGAATATTTTGTCTGTAAACACCTTTCAGACTGTACTTCTTATGAGATTTTGTTCAGATTTAGCATGGTCAAGACAGGATGATAAACACCCTACAGGTTGCAAATTTTATATGCCTACATTGAAATATATCGTCGTCGCCCCCGCCTGTCCGTCAGTCCGTCCGTCGGTCAGATTGTGGACTCTCTAGGGCCTAAAGTTATCTTCCGATTGATTTTAAATTTTGTATACAGTGTTTATGGCCATAGGTAACAATTAATTACGACGAGCTGATTTCCACATCAAATACCCAGCACAACGTATAATGACGTGATTATATAGCAGTCGTATTCTCGGATACTTAGAACGGCCTAATGTCGTCATTACATAGCAGTCGCATTCACGGATACCACAGATAGTCGCATTACTATCCATAGAAACACAGCGACGCGAAATGCATCTTGGGACTTGTCTGTAATAAACACGCACTGTCAATTCGCTCAACGTTACAATATCTATATCGATGAACTAAATCTCTTTAATTTCGTAGTTTTATATTATTTTCGGTAACAAAACTACTGAGAAATATCACATACTATCATATGTTTGTTGTGTGTGAGTTTCGGGAATTTATAAAACATGATTCATATTTTTAAAACATGTTTAAACGGAGCGTAGCGTGGTACGACCCGGAGTGAATATGAAGTATTATTAAGTGAAAGACGGCAATTGTGACGGTTTACAAATTGGTCTATAAGGTCGTAAATTATTGTCGATTTTAATTTTTTTATTAACTTTAAAACTAATCCACTAAATACTTGTTGTTTCAATTCCTAGATTTGAAATGTAATTTCCATAAACCTTAAAATGGATCATTTGAAAATGTGAATGTGCCACGCCCTTTTTGGATAAGGCCTATTTTACTCAACCTGATTTATTTTTTCTCCCAAAGAAAATTATATTTGTCTTCTAGAGCTTATTACTGTGTGTTTCTCTTATTTATATTATGTTAATAAAGTAAGCTTTCAGTAAAATATAAAGTAATAATTTAAGAAAAAATAAAATTGAATTTCAAATAGGCCTTACATTTTCCAATAAACAGATTTGAGCCGTTGGTTGTTTTCAAAGATAAAATACTTTTGGCTTCAATGTTGGCCCACTGTGTGTTTTTATGATCTATTAATTAATGTAGACTTTTATTTTTAAAAAATAAAAAAAAAAATAATTAAAGATTTTTAAAATTCTATTTTCAATAGTATTACATTTTTCAATAAACATATTTGAGTTGATTGGTTTCTCTTTTTACAAACAAGTATAAACCAAAAACAACTTGAGAATGAATATATTGCATATTGCTCTGGGTGTCATGCAATGTTTTAACGCCCTGTGTAGGCCCCCTAATACTATGAAATTGTCCATTGTACACCACTGCACAAGAAAATATTAAATTATTATCAATCTGAAGTGTGCTCTAGATATCCATGACATTATAGTTCTAATCTGTGTACAGACTTATTTTTATTTTATTTAGAACTAGGAAATTTAATTTATACTGTGTACCATAATGGAATTATTTAGAAATAGAAAATTAATTTATTGTGTTCTATTATGGAATTTATAGGTGGTTGGATTAGGCCTCCAGTAAAAGGGAGAATGTGATTTTGAATAGCATAAGAGTATTAGGCTAGTACTGTTTTATTAAAAGCTTATTACAACTGATAATTGAGCAAAATGACTTCGAACGATGCAATGATGTGATTACACAGCAGTCTATTCACGAATACCCACGACGTTACCCATTAATGCCCCATATGGTTTAATACATTCCAGTACGGTAGTTCAACGATGTAGTACGACAGACAAAAACCGTACTGTTTAAAACTTTCGTAAATCTAAAAAGCGCATGTCGATCAATCCGTACCACATAAAAACAAAACGAAGCAATACGAATATTCACGATTGTCAGGAATAGGGGTATTGCTCCATACCATCTTGTCATCGCGGCTTCTCTAAAATGTGAACCAATAGAATTCCGTTTGAATGACCGATCAACAAAAAACGTCCCTCTCTCTCTAATTCTCGCCCAAGAAAAGATTTTACACAGTTGTTTGCCATAAATATGAATTTATCATATAAATGAGTAAATGTAACCCATGTCTTCTACACGACATGAACAAACGGTTCTTCGTACCTGCTCATTTGTTTCTCCCTGTAATGCGTTGTTTGTTATTGGCCAATATGAAGCAGGTAGTTATTCCGTTAGAAAGCCAGATCTCTCGTCAAAAAGCAACACATAGTAACTCACTTTTTTCCTCTTTTGGGAAAACAAATGAATGAATATCATATCCAAGCTTATCCATTGTTTTGGCGATTGAGTTACTAGGTTTTTGGGTGGTATACTCATGTTCCTTAAGCAACGTTCGCGAGTTTTACAACATCTAACCGTTGCTTGAATACTCAGCAATTCCCGAACTTTGCGCCCGTTGTTTTTACACGTGACTAATTAGTATTGTCCAATCATAGTTCCCGACACATAACGCACTGTAAACAAACAAGGCATTTTAAGTTGAGAAACTCGTGGAAAACCAGCAACCTTGACATTGATCGATCCTTGAACTTTGCAACTCGATTGTCACATGTGCCAATCGAACTTAGTGGCGAAATATGCAGGGTATTAGGTGAAAGGCTTGATAAGATGTATGTAGTTAAGGCGAGATCACGCCTTCTATTGAAGATGTGGTATACTAGGCTAATGAAGGAAGTTGCTGGGCTGTGTCACGGATGTAACTGCTCACAAAATCAAAAGATTGGAATAATTAGTACAACAACAGGAAGCACATACCACAGTAACTACAAATTTGATAAACAAAAGTGAGTTACTAGGTTTTGACTCCTGACTGGAGAGTTTGTTAGAATCGGTTTCTCAAGACTTACACTGTTATAAACGAATAGGTTCCATAAAAAACAACCTTGCATATTCCATATAAAATCACATTGATTATATTACTAAATATGATTTTAACACGAATGTCATAATTGGTATGTTAAATTGATATCTATAATTGTGACATGGTTTATTTCGATGATTTAGGGTACATAATTAATTTGCTAGATGGCTAAAGGGAATATTTATTTCTTTTAGAAAGATGTATTCATGATCGTACAGGTTTTGGTTAATACAGTTTTATTATTTTCAATGTATATGCGTTGTTTTTTTACAGAATGATTGTGGGTGTGTTTTAACAAGTTAGGTAATAAGGGTGTAAGTAATGAATGTGTCTGGATTGTGATGCAGGTGCAGGTTATGCATGGACTGACTAGAAGTTTCTTGGTGTTGGAATTATAAAATTTTGTTAGAGAGGTTTTAGAAGTTACAGGGCATGGCTGTTTACTCATTTAGATCAGAGAGGTTTTAAAGGATCAGACATTACCGTTTCAATGTCTATGCAGTAACTCCAATAGCTGGCTTTAGATGAATAAAACCCGGTAACGTAAATAAGAGGTATTTAAAGGTACTGAATCTGTTTCTTGGTGAAATACCATTTAACCGATAATGTCTAGGTGACAGATATTTTAATCCAGGGGTAACCTTGTGAATCATATAAGTAGTTTAACCTTGGTGAACTTTGTGAACCAAACGCCTATGTAGTCTTGGTGAAGTATATTTGAATCTTGGTGAAATATATTTAAATCTTGGTGAATCTAGGTGAATCCTGGAAATTATGTGGATCTGTGACATGTGAAGGTTTTGTGAATTTCCGAGAATTAATTATGATCGGGTTTAGAGTGTTTAAAAAAACCTACGCGATTGTGATGGTGGAAGTAAGATAGAGAATCAATCTGAATGCTAAACAGGAAGATTGATTGGTGTAAAGGAACAGAGTATGCGATGCTGAAATGAACTGTAACTTTAATCATTGAATTTTTTGTAAAACCTCTAGAATTATATACGTAAATGAATTCTAATAATATACACATATTAAAATCTAATTAATTAGTTGAGTTGTTTATTGGTAGTTGGGAAAAGGGACAATTAAGTTAAAGAACCTGAGGTCACTTTGTGACAATGAATAGTTATCTAATCCTTTATATATTATTCGTCCTTTACTGTGGGAGTGTATATGTTTTAAATTATATATATATGGTTTTTACGGTACCAAGTGTAACATTGTTAGAGTATATATGTTTTGAATTTTATATTTACTTTAGAAAATTGTCCTGTTGGTTTTTACGGTACCAATTGTCACATAAGATGTCCAGCGAATTGTACAAATAACGCCTGTGGGAGAATGATGGGATCATGTTCTAATGGTTGTCAAGGGAATCATTATGGTAGCAGGTGTGAATTTTCATGTAGTACCAGATGTAAAAATGGTAAATGTGATTCTAGAACAGGGAAATGTACCGGATGTAAAGATGGTTACTATGGTGATTTGTGTGAAGAATCATGTTCTACCTGTAATGGTGCATGTCGACAATTAGATGGTGTTTGTTTGACTGGTTGTAAAGATGGATATTGGGGATATAATGGTTTGTGTCTACAGACATGCGCCTACTGTAATACAGGATGCTGTAGAATAGAAGATGGCGTGTGTCATAATGGCTGTCACGTTGGTTTCAACAATCCGAAATGGTTTAATAGTACAAGTAAGTCGTGTTTCCTAATCATTGTAAAGCAGACTTGGTATTAATAACCCAGCCACCACCACCACCTATTTTGTTACAGTGTATACAGTTACTTGTTATTAATAACCCAGTATTTTGTTACGGTGTATATAGTTACATGTTATTAATAACCCAGCCACCACCATCACCATTTTGTTACAGTGTATATAGTTACATGTTTGTATTAGCCACAAGCTATTTTGTTAAGGTGTATAATTATATGTTTACAACAATGATACTACTAGTAAACAGTCTACCCACAACAAGATTCAAGCTGACAAATATCTGTCAATTGCAAACTGTCAAACTAAACACATGATGTAAACAATAAGCCGTCATTGGGTGGTCTATATTTCCATTGACATCTACCATGAAGGTTTTCATATTTTTCAGGATCTTTGAATGTGGCTCTTAATAAACCAACATGGCAAAGTTCAACGTATAGGGATGCCGTTTCATCTAGAGCTGTAGATGGTAATACTAACCAGGATTGGTCTGGGGGAAGTTGCTCGCACACTGGTAACCAAGTAGCAAGTGAATGGTTGTGTGTTGATCTAAAACAGAGTTTTGATATCAGTAGTATGAAGATATTCGACATAGCAAGCTGTTGTACGTAATAATATAACTAAATGGAACTGTTACATTTAAAATAGCATAGTAAATACAACAGCGCATAATAAATACAACAGAGCATAGTAAATACAATAATAAAACCTGAAACTGGTGTTGTGTAGAGCTTGTTCTATAACAGAGCATAGTTTATACAATAATAAAACCTGATACTGGTGTTGTGTAGAGCTTGTTCTACAACAGAGCATAGTAAATACAATAATAAAACCTGATACTGGTGTTGTGTAGAGCTTGTTCTACAACAGAGCATAGTAAATACAATAATAAAACCTGAAACTGGTGTTGTGTAGAGCTTGTTCTGTAATAGAGCATAGTTAATACAATATTAAAACCTGAAACTGGTGTTGTGTAGAACTTGTTCTGTATAAAGTTACAATGAAAAGGAAATGGGGTTCAACGCCCTACTGTTCTGCTCTGACGAAGACGGGCATGCGCCAAACAGCGGCATTGCGACCTACTCATATCGAATTTTAACTGCCAAGGAATATTTTACGTGCACGCCAATGTGTACACGGGGCCTCGGGGTTTCATACCACCCGAACAACTAGACAGCTGTCCTTGTCAGGCCATCCGCGATGCTCCACTGACAAGGGGAAACCACGACGGAAAATTCCACTGAACTTTCTCGCCCAACAGCGGGCTGGAACCCGTTCACCAACCTAGCGAGCCGGTGTCCTGTTCACTTAGCCACCGTGGCTCCGAAAGCAGAAAGATATCCAAGCATATATTTAATAAGTTTTTTAGCAAAAATATTTTGCAATATACCCTGTTGAATCAATGTAGTTTTTAAATTATTGTTTGAGTGATTGATATTACCCTATAACATCTTTATGTTCCTGAATTCTGTTGGTAATGTAAATCCTTGCATTGTTTTTAGGTCACGCGTAACAGACCCATAGTTTAAATTCGACGAGGACTATTTGCAAACTTTCTATCAGATCAAACCCCTACAATATGCCAAGATTTGTTGATGATAAAAGTACTTTAAAACTGTTAATATAATTTATTATTAAAAGAGTGGATTTGTGCAAATAGTTAAAGTGGCGATTATAGTTTCTGATTATTTCCAGATTTATTAGACAGATTTATGTTTCTAACCTGACAGTTTATAGTTCTATATAATTTATATTGTTTCCAGGTGGTAACGGCATCGGCGGATTTGAGGTTAGATTGAGTTCTACTGGTTACTGTGATGAAACAGGTTTTATATCAGCTACACCATGTTATAAAGACCAGACATCAACAGGGCAATCTATATATACCATAGAGAGATGTAATCAACCATCTGTACCATCCTTAACTGCTAGATATGTTTTTGTGTCAGTAAAACGTCAATATCTGTCCATATGTGAACTAGAAATATTCACAGGTAAGGTTATTGCTTATAACAGGCCTGATATAAAACAGCCTAATGCTAGGTTCCTACATCACGATTCGTGCCAGGATTGTAAGGGAATCTACAAGCCAGTGTTCTTCAAATAAGCGAGAAAATACATTCAAGAAAAGGTAGGAACCATTGGTCGTGTCCCTACTTATACTTTGTTGAATATAGATTTCACCAAATAGCGCATGGCAAAAATGGGATGATCACCAGTTGGAGGGTCGAAAGATTTGACAGGCAATGAGGTGATGAAACTAAGGTCTCGGGGTGGATCTGTACCGTGAATCAAAGTCTACAGCCGTAAAACATGTCTACAAAGACTAAACAAAGTCTACAGCTGTACTGATGCAATCTGTATGTCGAATTATTTTTTGTTAAAACATGTCTCCCCCTTTTTTTTTTGTTCCTTCGAATTTCATATTTACTTTAGAAAATTGTCCTCGCCTTCATTAGCCGAGTCGGAGGATAACAGTAGACCGTTAAACCCCATTATATTTTATTTCAGAAAATTGTCCTGTTGGTTTTTACGGCACCAATTGTAACATTAGATGTCCAGCAAATTGTACAAACAACGTCTGTGAGAAAAGGATAGGATCATGTTCTAATGGTTGTCAAGGAAATCATTATGGTAGCAGGTGTGAAATGTCATGCAACACCAATTGTCTGGATGATAAGTGTGATTGGAGAACAGGGAAATGTACCGGATGTAAAGATGGTTACTATGGTGATATGTGTGAAGAATTGTGTTCTGCCTGTAATGGTCCATGTCGACAATCAGATGGTCTTTGTTTGACTGGTTGTAAAGATGGATATTGGGGATCTAATGGTTTGTGTCGACAGACATGTTCCTACTGTAATACAGGAGGCTGTAGAATACAAGATGGCGTGTGTAATAACGGCTCGTAACTTGGTTTCAACAATCCGAGAAACTACAAGTAAGTTGTGTTCCTAGCCATTCTCTATATAGATCCTTTTTTTATATTGGGCTTGAATTGTAGAAGAGGGATTGGATTCACATTTCCTGTCAATTTTTGGTGATTACGAGGCAGACGGATATAAGAATCAACAGATAGTTTCCGATAATTTATACGACTGATAGTTACTTTCAATTTGTGTATCTCATAAATTTGACAGTCCGTTCTAGCTTGTGACAGAAACATTGTTACAACAACATTGTCAGATATCGCTCCACCTGTGATATCAAACCCATCAACAATACAATCAGTGAATATTGTTAGTAGAACTATCTACCTTACCTTACCAATTGTAACGATTCTTATAATGGATGAAATACATTTATTTCCGGAAGGCGCGGTACCTTTTCTTGAATTTAGCTGCATCGTTTTATTGCTTAGCCTGGTGTCTGATGGTTGATTACCCAGTAGAAGTTCGTCAAATGTGGACAACCAACCCTGGCCTTTCAAACTTTGAATATTAGGATGTTCCATGTGTCAAAACTCGAGCGGTACCTTAAATTATGTGTTCTTAGTTTTTACATTTACTGTTGCTTGTGTTTTGTTTTCAGGTTCGGGAAATTAATTTGAGCGTGGTGATAATAAAATCAATAATTGCTGGAGGTGAAAGGAAAAATAAACACCTTTATTGTGAAAATATATTATTTTGTATTGCAATTAAATTTTTATATAATTGTAAAGTTTAATAAGCTTTTTAGATATCTTATATAGAGTAGAATTGAAGGCCTGAATGAAGACCTTGCTACTGGTGGATAGAAATTGGTTATGAACATATCCCATTTTTGCTGTTCAGTTTTCTTGTAATTATCACTTTGCTTATATTTTATATCAATGTATCCCATGCTGTTGTTTAATGTTTGCTGGGTTTTTTTCTTGCAATTAATCAATTTGCTTATATTTAAATGGTATTGCAATTTTCTGCACTAACTGTATATTACATACAATACATGTTGGACTTTTAGAGTTTGGACAAAACGTGAAATTATTATCTAAATAAAACTTGAATACAATTCTCTTTGATTATTTCATTTCTTGTTTGTTGTGTTCCGATTCTGATTCTGGTACTTGTCAAATTATACAAACAGTGATATAACATAGAAGTTGGCTATCAAAATATCCCGTGCTTTTGTTTAATTTTTGCTGTTCTGTTTTCTTGCAATTAATCCATTTGCTTATATTCTAATACTATATAACTATAATTTGCTTAATATACTTCAATACTATTACAGTTTGCTTAATATATTTCAATACTATTGCAATTTTCTGCACTTAATATATCTTAATGTGCATGCATGTTGAATTTTTAGATTCTTATAGCAACAAGTAAAATGCTTATCTGAATAAAACTTTAACACAATTGTTTTGTTTTCTGTTTATTATGTTTTGGTATTGGGTTCTGATTCTGGTTATTGTTAAATTATACATTATAAAACGTTAGTTACATCAGCCACTAAATAAACATTTAATTCAATTGAAAGTAGGCGCGTGTTCATGGGGCGCCAGGGGCTTATACAGGAGAGACCCAGGATTTACATATTTCACTCATTTGAAAGATATTTTCGTTCGACGTGATGACACTATAGGTTAATGAATGCACGATCAATGATAGAAAATATGAGTAGGAAGGGGGTTCTGAGTCTCAAATAACCGTCATCTTCGGAGAGAATGAACTATATTGCGCCATATTTAAAAAGGTGATGCCATCAACATTTACTGAGCGCCATAGAAAACGCATCACTTAGTTTTTCGTATAACAAAAGGATCCTGTAAACATATCTTATTTATTTTGCTTCTTATTGTGAACAATATTCAAATGAGAACACACCAATAACAGCACATTTGTACACTTATGGATGTTTAATCTGTAATCAACGGTACAAAATCAGAGGGGTCAAAACCAAAAGTACGACACAGATGGTTGATTCCATGCGACTTCGCTGCACAGCGTGTACTATGAATAGTCTATGTATGGTCTGTCCGATGGCTGGTCAGATTGTTCTGTGAATGGTATCGTCTATAAGTAGTCGCCGGTAAATGGTATCGTCGATGTATGTTTTTTCCGATTGCTGGACCATACATGGACGATACCATTTACCGGCGACTACTCATAGTAGGGTCTTTAGCAGTGGGAGGAAACCGGAGTACTCGTAGGAAACCCACGAGGTTGAGAAGGCGCCCCTATCTCCATGCCACATACGCTCACACGGAAAAACATTTACCCTGAATCAAAATCTACAGCCGTAAAACATGTCACAAAGTCTACTGGTGCCAAGACTAATTCTTCCTTTACTGTTAGTTTTGAATTTTATATTTACTTTAGAAAATTGTCCTGATGGATTTTACGGTACCAATTGTAACATAAGATGTCCAGCGAATTGTACAGACAACGTCTGTGGGAAAATGATAGGATCGTGTTCTAATGGTTGTCAAGGAGATCGTTATGGCAGCAGGTGTGAATTGCCATGTAGCACCAGATGTATGAATGGTAAATGTAATGCCAGAACAGGGAAATGTACCGGATGTAAAGATGGTTACTATTATAAAAGTGTGATTTTTGGTGGTTTTTAATCTGAATATAAGAGAGATCCAATATTTTCGTTTCAAAGTAATTTATTAAGTGAAGATGATGGTTATTCAAATTCAAACATTAATAACAATAATATAACGTAAATACAATGTAAAGGGTGGTGTAGCTTATAATAATATATATACATAGGGTGGTGTAGCATATAATAACAATAATAATATATGTATAATTTCAATGTAATACAATAGAGCTAACTCGCTTGTGAAGAGGTACAAGTTACTGATGTAGAATTTCTTTAATGTACGATCCTTATTAAATCTTTATTAAATATAACTATTAAATCTTTATTAAATATAACTATTAAATCTTTATTAAATATAACTATTAAATCTTTATTAAATATAACTATTAAATCTTTAGTAAATATAACTATTAAATCTTTATTCTCTATTTAGCAACAAGTATGAATCGATAATAAAATATACCGTACTTTTTAGTTACTAATTATTTCAAATAATCTAAATAACACTATTCTTTAATAAACAAGTAATCTATCGAATATATAGTACTTTTCCGTCTATTAAAAATATATATTGTAAAATATTCGCTAGAAGTTAAACAAGTAATAAATCATGTAAATCCTTACTTTTCCGTTTAATTTAGCGCGAACCATTTCTAATTATTTTAGACATTAATTATCTGTTATTGAAACATATTTAAACAAACAAGTATTTCGTCGACAAACGTACTTTTCCGTTTTAATAAATATATATATTGTAAAATATTCTCAAGTAATTAAACAAGTAATGAATCATATCAATTCTTACTTTTCCGTTTATTAATTAATATTTTACGTAGATGTAGAAATATCTATTAATGTAATACTCGATTCTACTAATCGTATTTATCCGATATAAAAGGATATAATTCTAAGTCAAAGGTTAGAATAAAATATATATAAAGTTTAAACAATTAAAATATACATAGAGGCTTACCTGAATATAAGAGAGATCCAATATTTACGGAAGCGTAATAGGGCCACATATTTTTTTTTATTCTATTTTCAATTTTTCAAGTTAGTAACTTGAATTTTCAAGTTACTAACTTGAATTTTCAAGATACTAACTTGAATTTTCAAGTTACTAACTTGAATTTTCAAGATACTAACTTGAATTTTCAAGTTACTAACTTGAATTTTCAAGTTACTAACTTGAATTTTCAAGTTACTAACTTGAATTTTCAAGATACTAACTTGAATTTTCAAGATACTAACTTGAATTTTCAAGTTACTAACTTGAATTTTCAAGTTACTAACTTGAATTTTCAAGATACTAACTTGAATTTTCAAGTTACTAACTTGAATTTTCAAGTTACTAACTTGAATTTTCAAGATACTAACTTGAATTTTCAAGATACTAACTTGAATTTTCAAGTTAGTAACTTGAATTTTCAAGTTAGTAACTTGAATTTTCAAGTAAACTAACTTGAATTTTCAAGTTACTGTTATATTATAAAAGGCGTTTTGATCTAATGATATAGTATGTCATGCAATGCTTTAGTCAATGGACGGCACGGTTATAGACCTCAATGACAAGGTCCGGGAGTAGCCTTTTCGATCACGCAGGTTTCCCCCCTGCAGCGAAATTACTCCTCGCGCATTATGGTGTCGACGTACCATAAAACACCATTTATTTATTCATTCATTCATTCATTTTAACAGTATTGAGCCCTATGGAAAACCTTTTTGAAGTACAAAAAAAAAAATTAAATGACAAATCAAACGTCCCAGTTCTAAAAATAGTCTTTAGTGACATAATACACGACATTCCCCGCCCCCACCCCCGCCATATGGATATCTGCCCCCCTCCTTTTTAGGACTTTTACTCCCAGGACATTTCCTGCTGAAGACATCTTAACTCCTAGGACATCGCCCCCGAACTTTTACTCACCAGACATCTGCCCCTGGGACATTTACCCCCCCCCCCCCCCGGGCCATCTACCCCCAGAGTTTTACCCCCTCCCCCCGACAATTTTCCACAGAAATTTTATTTCGATAATTCGCTTGCGCGTAGGGGTTTTTAGCAGTGGGAGGAAATCGGAGTGCCCAGAGGAAACCCACGAGGTTGAGAAAGCGCCCCTATCTCCCTCCATGCCACATACGCTCACACCAGGGATCAAAACCACAGCCGCAAGCCAGAGGTGACCGGCCAGCTAGAGGTCGAAGCGCGGCACTCTAGACCACCCTTTAGAACCCAGGACGTGTAAAATAATGCACTGTAAAAAATTATACTTATTTTACATTGTTTCTGGGATTGCCTCGTAACACCCTTTAGAATCCTGGACCTTACGAGGTACTCCATGAAACAATGTAAAATAAATATAAATTTTTTACAGTGCATTATTTTACAGGTCAATAGTACAGAGTTAGATAGTAGAATGCGTCCATAGAAGCCGACTCTTGGGGAGAGGTTCGGGTGGCCGATAAGCTACGCCTTGGTTTGCCATCAATGATGTCGAGGGTTCGAGTCCCATTCTCTGCTATCTTAGTGACAAGTAGTAGAGTCAAATTACAGAATAACCCCCAAAAAATTGCAAGAAAACGTTTTATTGTATTTTATTATAGTATTTGGTCCAGAGAACAATATATGAAAAGTTTTCCGAAATTGAGCCACCGCAAGGGGTCAAATTATGACGTAAAACAAAATGGCTGCCGTTTGACCAAAATCCCCAATCTGTACACATATAATTTGAAATAAGCTGTATGAAACCACTTTTAAAAGTATAGACTATCATAAAACATTATTGTCTCAAAAGTGTTGCTGTTGAAAAGGGTGTCGCGACGTGTGAGATGTTGCATGACGTCATCAATGACGTCATGACAGATAATGAGTACCCATTAATGGAGACCTCATACTGACGGAACAGCGGTGCACATGAAATAATTTTTGACCTGCGTGAAAAATACACGTTAGCAAGTAGCCACGGGTAAAAGGCAGTGAAGTAACGACGCTGATAACAAAACCATTATTATATTCAGAATATGCCAAAAAACAACATCAAATTTGATAAACTATTTTTTCAAAATTGGGTAGAAACGAGAATGTCAACTCTTTCCAACTGAGCCCCAAATTATCACATATGCATCAAAAACAGTCCTCATTTTCATCTAGAATGGACGCTTGGTTAATATTATCACAATTCCCATCCTGGCAAGATCCACAAGCCCCTGTGCACTCAAGTCCGTACTTCTTACAGCTACATCTTAGTGTGTTACATTGAGCAGAACAGTTGCAATGAATCATGTTTAACAGAATATTAGGAGCTGGGTTATTGTCCATCATTATCGGTGTGAATTTGTCTCCTTGAACATTCCAACCCCAATTTGCCGGGTCCATGTTGTCAATATTGCCCATCCATTGCATGACTTGAAGGTAGCTTCGTCGTGAATGATACTTTGTAGCTGAGATCGTGGGGGGCAGTCGCTCAGGTGTAACAAATGTCTTTGCAGTCGCCACTTTTTTGCAGAGGTAACTGTATCGCAATGATGACAGGGATTCAGAGTTTGTCCCGTTGAACAAAGCCACCATTGCCTTACACCCAGCACTTTCAACAGCTTCTTGACCCGAGTCTCGAGCACAGAAAATCCTTGAACAGGTACGCAAGACAGAATCGCCTTTGACAAACTTTTGAAACACTGATTTTTTCCCAACACCGAAGATTCTTGAGGTAGTATCGCAACCAGTAAATGCATGGGCAAACAACAGATCAGCACAAACATTATCCCCGAGAAGATTCTTCAAAACTTTGATGTTATATACATTTGACTTCCCTTTGTCTGATCGAAAGTAGAGTTCCTTACTGTCCACTCTTCCATGATACAGGAGTAATATCAGAAGATCAGTATCCTCTCCGATTAGGGTGGTTGATTTAGTGGTGGACATAGTGACGGCTGCTTTCACGATGTCAAAATCTGCATCCCCCTTTGCCTGCACCACGTGACAGTTGCTTTGCCTCAAGCGCACGGTAATCATGTCAATGAGGGACTTCTTATTGTTTTCATTAGAAAGGAAGTCCTCTTTCTTACCAACAAATTTGGTTGTATCTGTTATGTTGACAGTGTTTGTTACCGATGTTGTTTTTCTTCGCTGATGTGTGGTGTCCTTGGTGCTTGGTCCACCATATCCATCGAAAACCATGGTATGTTTGCCATACAGTTTAGTTGTAAAAGAGGCATAAGCATCTGCAATTGAACTGTAGGTGCTCCCTTCAGTCCATTTCAGCCGATGTAGGATTGAACCTCCGTCCAAGACATAGTGCTCAGTATTGGGAATGTATTGAGTGACAGCATCATCAACTGAAGAAGCGTAGTTTCGTATAGCTTCAAGAAGTGCAGGTTTGTCTGGCTTTCGCATTCGAAGTTTGCTCTCAAACAAGGAGGGTGGATATGTAGAGAGTTCGTGTTTCATCACTTCGTCTAAGCTCAGCTCTCCAGAGTGTGACACTACCAGGAACCTCTGAAATAAAAGAGCTGGGTCAATAGTTCTGTCTCCAGCAACCTTGACAGCCCTTGATGACGCCAAGGTCTTCACTTTAGTGTTTCGTTTGTGGGAATAAGAAAATATCAGTTGACTTTCCATTTTTGTAACTAAATCCCCGCCAACTGTAAAAAGGTTATGTACATTCACGTCATCATCAGCGTTTATCCCTGTTATAATGTTACGCAATGATGTTTCATCTGAGAACGGAGTATAAAGTCCAAGCATTGTGTCAAGCTTGATCAAGTCGTCTTTATCCCGGACAATTCTAGCAGCAGTTGCTTCTTTGTGCTGTTCTCTAGTTGTATATTGCATTTCACAAAATTCTTGCATGGCGTAATTGTAGGTGGATGATACAGGAGAAGACATAGTCCAGATGGCCCTTTGGTGTTCTGATATTCCACTTCCTCTTGTTAGACCCCCTGTACTTTTAAGTGACCTCATTAGTGTTTGTTCAATGACCAAGTCACATCCAAGACCAGCCCAGAAGCTGTTGCTTCGTCGGATGACATGGTAGCCACGCATGAATTTTCGAAAAACTTCAGGGTTTTCCACCTCTAAGGCTCTCATCTTCTGAAGATAAAGATAGGCAGACTTCAGATAATTAGGATTACCCGCAGCAGCAAATACTGGCAAACAATCTGAAACAGCATGAAGGTGCATCTCCCATGATCCTGTGCGATCAGCCTCGATAAGCTCGCGCGCAATTTCCAACATTCGCATATAGTTCAACCATAGTTTGCTCGTTTTGGAATTGTCGGATAATTCAGCTTTCCTTAAGGTTATTGTATTCACAAACTTGTCCATATAATCAGATGTAATGACTTGGGTGATATCTATATCACCTCCCTCTGCTTGACAGTACAACTGCTCAACTTTAGCTATGATGCTTTCAAATCCTGGTTCACTTTCAATAATCTTGGAGATAACTTGGTTTGTCAAACACTGGTCAACTAACAGATGCCCACGGAGCGCACGCTGCACTGCCTTTCCACTCATCATATGGATGACAGCATTTTCACCATATATGACCTCAAGCAAATCTTTTAGTCCACTGCCGTCCATCAAACTCCCGATAGCACCTAGAAGGTTCATTAGTGTGTGAAAGCTTCCAAGTAACAGCACAACGTCTTTAACCGGACTGTCACCTTCCATTCCGTTCACTATCTCAGAAGCTTTCCAAAAGAGAGGTTGGTCGAAAGTGACTACAGGTGAGATATTGTGCCTCGATGAAATCTTGACTATGAACTCCAGCGTGGAAAGGATGCAAGTCCTGTCTCCAGGGTACATGTCAATCATTGGCAGGAACAGCACCGACGATTGTCCTGGGTGAACACGATCACTGGTCAGTGTGTGCATCATTCCTTGCCAATTTGGTGTTGGTACATGGAATCTAAAGGACAATTCCCACAGCAGATCGATCTTGCGATTATCGTGTTTCGTCAAAGGCAAAGGTTTGAATTTAATCTTGCATCGAGTGTAATTTGCGAAGCGATATTCTTTGATAGGGACTTTTGTCTGCTCCATGACGTTCAATTCACACATTTTTCGCCTTAAGATTGTGTAGTTGACCTGATTGCCAGGGGTTGTAGCTGCAATCATTCCCATTCCATGGAATGTACCCTTACCATCAAGCGTCACAATGTTGTGATCCACATTGTCCGCAGCGAATAGTAGCATCATATCGTTTATGGCTGTTTGCCCACCGAAAATATCTGGTGCAACTGAAGACGCTGCGTTTTCTTCGAATCTTTGTAGTTCCGAATATGATGAGCAATAACCCATTGCAGAAAGAGTGTCTATCAGGAATCTAGATCGGAAGTGGTGGTGCAATTGTGCTGCAAGTCCTAGCTGTAGCGGCGCTATAATTGTCCTTGGGCGAACTGCCTGAATGATCGACTGGCCTATGCTCGCCTCTCTCCTGCGTGTGTCCTTTCCAACAAGAAGATGCTGTAGCATGCAACGCAAACTATTGGGAACATACTCAAGAGTGGACTCAAGTTTCAGGTCAGTTACTTTCGGATACTCACTCATGATAGGTGTTATAACTGTCTTGATATCACTTTTGATAAGTTTTGCTGCAGTTTCTATTATTGCTCTCTTCTGGGCTTCCTCGTCGCCTTTGTCTTGCAGCTTAAAGTAGTTCCGTAGAATTTCACTTGTTCTTTCCCGAAATGTCACAATATCATGCTGTCCATCATCCTGAGCTACAAATATAGAATCCCCGTAGTGCGATAGTAATTTCGATTTCAAATACTGTTTGCCGTATGCACCAGAATCACTCTCTTGCAAGTACTCGTTCATCTTATTGGAAAGGTCTGTAATGGTCAACTGTTCTTCATCGTTGGCTTCGAAATAGGCACATACCTTCTGGAAAGCCTGGTCTTGATAATCGTTAGATGGACGCCCAACCTTTCTTCTCTTATTGCTCCAAAGTCTATGCTGTGAAGGAATATCACGGAATGTGCGAAAATTTACATCACATGAATTGTGGTATAAGCAGTCTGCTGCATGAAGGTCTCCATCAAAGTACTCAACACGTCCCCGAACTGTAAATGCCCAATCGTCATTTCGAGATTTACTAATTTCAAGTATCTTGTCGGAAAAGGTGTCTGTTCTAACAAAGCTGTAGTCATCATATTCAGGACTCTTCTTGCTCATCATAACTTTGTTTCCACAGAATAAGCAGCCCGTTTTACTATCATAGGGGCTTGTAGAAGCACGTGCACTTCTTTTCACAACAGGAGCAGGATTCAACTTCGCTTTATTATATCTCTCAATATTCTTATGGTTTATGTAATTCATGCGACAGGACATGTGAACTGTATTATTGACAGCTACGATGATGTTGTCACCCCTCTTGACACTTGCATTATTGATACCGTCTGCCCCTTTGGTGCCAATCACAACTCTGTTTTTGCTATCTGGCGATATCTCGTTCTTGCAGAAAACACACACCTCATTCATTTTCAGGACCTGGAAATGAGAATAAGCTTTTTTTAACTGGAATTTTCAATGTGGATACACAGTTGGACCAGTAACATTAACACTGCTAGTAAGCTAGTTTATGGTATGGTATTGGTCACTCTTATCATTTGGAAATGGCTTCTTATCGTTCTTCTATGTAAACAATTGGAGCACATGAACTAAGCATGCATTTTCTTTTAAATCATGGTATATTAGGTGCAAAGTTAAAAAAAAAAAGCAACTATAATTTATCTTACCTGTTTGAGTGTTTGATCACAATAACATAGTAATTAAGTAAAATGTTGAGAAATCTGAATCTGATTTAAATTTGTTGTCTTCACCTGGAGAAGCGAATGATTGTAGCAGCACTATGGTCGGGAAGGGGAGAGGGTACACATCTAGACAAGTAAGTCTCCAACCATTTACAACCACAATAAATGAAATGGATACAATTTACAAAACCATCAAAAAGGACAATTTTTCGTCATGGCGTCTTTAATGACGTCACAACGACCCCTTGGGACGCCATGACGTCACTTGGAAACACTGCACGACACTCACAGTGTGGTGAATTACTCAGATAATGGCTATATTAGTATCGTTTTACACCCAATCCTTTTAAAACAACAGCATTGATAAAATAAGACCAGAAAAAAAAGGGATTTTGTCAAATGGCGGCCATTTTGTTTGACGTCATATTTAGACCCTTTGCGGTAGCCCAATTTCAGAAAACTTTTGATATGTTGTTGTCTGGGCCATATAGTACAGGAAACAGTCATAAAACGTTTTCTTGCAATTTTTTTGGGGTTAGCCCATTTTTTCCATTACTTTGACCCTACTAAAGGTGCAAGAGCAGCCTATCCGATCACTCAGGGGTACTCCCAGAACATAAGCAGATTATCGGCGATAACACGTAGATTGACATGATTTAGGCATCGAAACCACAGCCGCAAGCCAGAGGTGACCGGCCAGCTAGAGGTCGAAGCGCGGCACTCTAGACCAATAGGACATCCCACCCCCACCCCACCCTTTAGAACCCAGCACGTGTAAAATAATGCACTGTAAAAAAATGATACTTATTTTACATTGTTTCTTGGAGTACCTCGTAACATCCTTTAAAATCCTGGACGTTACGAGGTACTCCAAGAAACAATGTAAAATAAATATAAATTTTTTAACAGTGCATTATTTTACAGGTCAGTAGTACAGAGTTAGAAAGTAGAATGCGTCCATCGCCCTATTCCTAGCATGTCGTAGAAGCCGACTCTTGGGGAGAAGGTCGGGTGGCCGATAAGCTACGCCTTGGTCTGCCATCAATGATGTCGAGGGTTCGAGTCCCATTCTCTACTATCTTAGTGACAAGGTGCAGGAGCAGTCTATCCGATCACTTAGGGTTACTCCCAGAACATAAGCAGATTATCGGCGATAACACGTAGATTGACAAGATTTACGGTGTCGACGTGCTATAAACAACTTTCATTTATTTAGGTCAATACTGCCAGTTTATGAAGAGAAGACATGTTTTTTTTTTTATCAGAGCTGAGTATAAACGCAATGCGCTTTCCGCCTCAGTTAATTCTACGGAAGCGTAATAGGGTCATTAATTAATTATCTTCTAAATTTTAAAGCCTGTAAGTCAATAACCTGAAAATCCCGGGTAGTAAAATGGCATACAAGAAAGATAATACGCCCACACAGCAACCTTGACACACATATAGGCTACCAGAAATGTAACGGATATGTAACGGATAAAAGCCTGGACCAAATATACATCACAGTCGGTTATAACTTCATTAATACTTCGGGGGGGGGGGACGTTACACGATGCTCTAAGGAGGGGGGAATGTCCAGGGGGTGAAAGTCCCAGGGTAGATGTCGTTGTGTCTCGGTCTATAACCGTGCCGTCCATTGCCTAAAGCAAAACCCTTATTTTATAATATAACAGTAACTTGAAAATCAGTCACTAAGATAGCAGAGAATGGGACTCGAACCCTCGACACCATTGATGGCAGACCAAGGCGTAGCTTGTCGGCCACCCGACCCACTCCGCAAGAGTCGGCGTCTACGACACGCTAGGAATGGGGCGATGGACGCGTTCTACTTTCTAACTCTGTACTATTGACCTGTAAAATAATGCACTGTAAAATATTTACATTTATTTTACATTGTTTCTTGGAGTACCTCGGGTTCTAAAGGGTGTTACGAGGTACTCCAAGAAACAATGCAAAATAAGTATATCTTTTTTACAGTGCATTATTTTACACGTCCAGGGTTCTAAATGTGGGGGTTGGGATGGCCTAGTAGTCTAGAGTGCCGCGCTTCGACCTCTAGATGGCCGGTCAGCTCTGGCTCGCGGCTGTGGTTTCGATCCCTAAATAATTGTAATCTACGTGTTATCGCCGATAATCTGCTTATGTTCTGGGAGTACCCCTAAGTGATCGGATAGGCTGCTCCTGCACCTTGTCACTAAGACAGCAGAGAATGGGACTCGAACCCTCGACATTATTGATGGCAGATCAAGGCGTAGCCACCCGAACCTCTCCCCAAGAGTCGGCTACTACGACACGCTAGGAATAGGGCGATGGACGCATTCTACTATCTAACTCTGTACTATTGACCTGTAAAATAATGCACTGTAAAAAAATTATATTTATTTTACATTGTTTCTTGGAGTACCTCGTAACGTCCAGGGTTCTAAAGGGTGTTGCGAGGTACTCAAAGAAACAATGTAAAATAAGTATAATTATTTTACAGTGCATTATTTTACACGTCCAGAGTTCTAAAGGATGGGGGTTGGGATGGCCTAGTGGTCTAGAGTGCCGCGCTTCGACCTCTAGCTGGCCGGTCACCTCTGGCTTGCGGCTGTGGTTTCGATCCCTGGTGTGAGCGTATGTGGCATGGAGGGAGATAGGGGCGCCTTCTCAACCTCGTGGGTTTCCTCCGGGCACCTCCGGTTTCCTCCCACTGCTAAAGACCCCTACGCGCAAGCGAATTATCGAAATAAAATTAAAACCATATGTTAGTCCCGAAATGATTTAATGTGTGTCCAGTGGACGTTAAACCCCATTTCTCTCTCTCTCTCTAAAGGGTGGGTGGCGGGGAGGGGGCAGACATGTCCTAGGGCGCAGACGTTCCAGAGGAAAAATGTCGGGGGGGGGGAAACTCTGGGGGTAGATGTCCTAGGGGGTGGGGGTAAATGTCCCAGGGGCATATGTCTGGTGAGTAAAAGTCCGGGGGGAGATGTCCTAGGAGTTAAGATGTCTTCAGCAGACATGTCCTAGGGCGCAGATGTTCCAGAGGAAAAATGTCGGGGGAGGGGGTAAAACTCTGGGGGTAGATGTCCTAGGGGGTGGGGGTAAATGTCCCAGGGGCAGATGTCTGGTGAGTAAAAGTCCGGGGGGAGATGTCCTAGGAGTTAAGATGTCTTCAGCAGGAAATGTCCTGGGAGTAAAAGTCCTAAAAAGGAGGGGGGTTATCCGGGGGCAGATATCCATGTGGCGGGGTGGGGGGGAGAATGTCGTGTATTATGTCACTAAAGACTATTTTTAGAACTGGGAAATGGGACGTTTGATTTGTCATTTAATTTTTTTTTTGTACTTCAAAAATGTTTTCTATAGGGCTCAATACTGTTAAAATGAATGAATGAATAAATGGTGTTTTTTTTATGGTACGTCGACACCATAATTCGCGGGGAGTAATTTCGCTGCAGGGGGGAAACCTGCGTGATCGAATAGGCTACTCCCGGACCTTGTCATTGAGGTCTATAACCGTGCCGTCCATTGACTAAAGCATTGCATGACATACTATATCATTCGATCAAAACGCCCTTTTAATAACATAACAGTAACTTGAAAATTCAAGTTAGTTAACTTGAAAATTCAAGTTAGTATCTTGAAAATTCAAGTTACTAACTTGAAAATTCAAGTTAGTATCTTGAAAATTCAAGTTAGTAACTTGAAAATTCAAGTTACTATCTTGAAAATTCAAGTTAGTAACTTGAAAATTCAAGTTAGTAACTTGAAAATTCAAGTTAGTAACTTGAAAATTCAAGTTAGTAACTTGAAAATTCAAGTTAGTAACTTGAAAATTCAAGTTAGTAACTTGAAAATTCAAGTTAGTAACTTGAAAATTCAAGTTAGTAACTTGAAAATTCAAGTTAGTAACTTGAAAATTCAAGTTAGTAACTTGAAAATTCAAGTTAGTAACTTGAAAATTCAAGTTAGTATCTTGAAAATTCAAGTTAGTAACTTGAAAATTCAAGTTAATAACTTGAAAATTCAAGTTACTAACTTGAAAAATTGAAAATATAATAAAAAAAAAATAATATGTGGCCCTATTACGCTTCCGTAAATATTGTCGTTTCAAAGTAATTTATTAAGTGAAGATAATGGGGAAAGTGTGTGTGAAATAGCTTTATTTAACGTCCGCTTCCACCGAGGTGATATCGCAGACAATAACATGTTATTTGTGTATGGTGAGAATATTTACAAAGTGATTAGTGGAAAATAGATAATTGAATATATTTATATATATATATGTACAGAAACATTGACTAACTGGTGTAAAGTAAAAAAAGTGCTATTTGAGACGATCACAGACATAGACAGATGAGCACAGTGCAAGACATACATAAACATGGACGGACATATAGACAAAATGGACAATTACGAACAGACAAGAACATTTACATACAGAGACATGATATGTACATATATATATATATTTTGGTCATTTTGTCAGTCTGGTCGTTCTGTCCGGTAGAATGGCAGGGCGGTGCAACTCTTCCTTGGGGCTTGTCGATGAGTGATAGGCCTGATCCATTCTTCCTTCCATTTGGTTTTTGTTGTCCGGTATGGTGGTTCTGTTTCATCTTCATTTTTTGTGTTCATTCCTTTTGTTTTTTGGTTCTCTGAAGGAAGAATCCAGCACCTGAAAAGAAAGAAGAAAAAAAGAGTATCTGGTCTTAAAGCTAATCTGGGATTATTTCGTCTGAGATAAGGCTTCAGTGGAGGGGGGTGGGGGTGGCGAAAAAAAAAAGAATTAACTTAAATGGAATGAAAGGTAGAATTAAAATAAATTGGATAGAGTCAGGTAAGAGTAGTAGTAGGCATAATGATCAAATAAAGCATAGTATATTTATAAATACATTTTATAATTCTTTATTTCGAATCCATTAGTAATTACAATACAACATTATATGAAATTACATGGATGTACAATCAATCATGATTTAAGTATATAATTGATAATAAATAATAATAATAATAATGTTTTTTTTATTTGATTTGTGCAGGACGGTGCGTTTCCCTCGAGGGGACATTTTTGCGCACCGTCCTGCATTGTGTTTTTTAATTGATTAGTTAAGTTGCCAGATGGGTTACGCTTCTCTCTAGGAGACATTTTTGCGTTCCACCTGGCTTACGCATGTTGCTATATACGTTTTGTTAAACCTATTTCCTGTATGAAGTCCCAGATAAGCTGAGAGGTCCAGTATCTGTCTTCTGGTGGTGGAGAAAGTAGGGAATTGAGATTAAGTGATTTCCCCCTTTCTATCAGTTTGTCTATTAGCGGTTCACGTTCTGTTTTTAGTTGATTGCAGTTGATTAACAGGTGTGAAGTGGTTGCAACATGTCCACACGGGCATTTGATTGGTGTATAAGTGTAATCTTTGACTACCTCTATTGTTTTGAGCCTCGTGATGAGTTTGCATATTTTGATAGAAGGATGATTGATGTAGACCTTGTCAACAAGATTGCTGTCTAATTGATAGCGATGTGTATTTTCTTGTTTGAGACGGGCTTTCCATTCATTTTTAATCTTCTCTTTTGCTATGCTTGCAAATTCCTGACTGCTGTATTCTAGACTGTCTATTTCGTTTAATGACAAACTCTCTTTGGCCAGTTTGTCGGCCTGTTCATTTCCTAAGATGTTTACGTGAGAGGGGATCCATGCTAGGATCACCTGTAACACAACATTAAGCAGCTGTGGTTTATAGCTGTCGTACAATTAGTATATATATGTGTTACACGTGCATTATTTAAGTTAGTTAATTAGTCACTATCTTCTCGTATTATTAGATAATATTATATGATTGTCCATTTAATGACGACTTCTAATATATATGAATTATAACTTGTGAATGGCTGTTAAACACTAATATGGTTGTGGATAACACCCTGGCCTTATAAATGATCTCAAGTTAGAAGCTTAACAGAGACGATGAAAGACAATCTTATCGAGAGGCCACAGACCGGAGACTACTCTACAAGACAGAACGAGGGCATGTGACAATGGAAGCAGACGTGAATTTGGACGCTGGTCATTATGACGACAAACTAATGTTATGTTCCTGTGTGCTGTATTGGTTGTTAGAGTTATAGATGTATTTGTAATGTCCGTTCCTGCAATGTTATAATAAAGAAGTCCAATCCATAGTTATTATCTGATTATGTTACACACCTCTCTCTCCCTATTTTTGATTGTTTGAATGATTTCCCTGATTTGATGGATTATGATCTGCCTGTTCTTAGTGGAATTTGTTTCTATTGATTTGATGCAACTCAGGGAGTCCGACAGGATAACGGTTTTTTGATGTCTCTGCGTAGCTAGCCATTCGAGTGCAGTTTTAATGGCCATCAGTTCTGTAGTGTATACCGAACAGTGTTCTGGTAGCCTTTTCCTGATGTTTAGCTTTTCTTTTGGGATGTAGATTCCGTATCCTGTGGCTCCCTTCGTGGAATCTTTGGACCCGTCTGTGAATATTTTGAGATGGTCAGTCCATCTTGAATCTATAAGTTCCATTGCCAGTGTTCTAGCTTCTGTTGGGTTATCATGCTTGTTTGTTGTTTGACTTAGTTGAGAATTGGTGGTGGGGTTACTTAATTGCCAAGGAGGTGTATCGGGGAAAGTTTTTGTCTCGATTATTGTGTCTTTTAGTTTATATTTGTTTAAGATATCATTTGACATTTGCCCAAATGTTACTGGTCTGGTCTTTTTCCTAAACCCTATTCGTTGAAATTTGTTGAGACAGTTGTATGTTGGGCATCGTTGTTTTAGAGTTTGCAGCTTGCCCCAGTATTTGAGTGAGAGTTCTTCACGCCTGAGATCAAGCGGAAGCTATCCCATTTCATGTAAGAGTGCTACTGTTTTTGTTCCTATGGCTGCCCTAGTTGCTAGTCTTATGGCTTTGGACTGTAGTTTGTCTAGCCTGCTTAGTTGAACTTCGCCTGCATTTGCGTAAGCCAGACATCCGTAGTCGATAACCGAGCGGATGAGTGACCTGTAAATTAACATTAATGTGCTTCTGTTTGCGCCCCAGTGAGTCCCTCTGATGTATTTCTTCATGTTCAGCGTTTTAGAAGTGCGGCTTATTATGCTATCTATATGTGGCTTCCAAGTTAGTTTTGTATCGAATTTTGAATTCTATTTTTGTGTTTTTTAATTTTAAATCAATTGTCCTATTACTATCGGTCGGATGGAATAACATTGCTACTGTTTTCCCTTCGGATATTTTGAAGCCCCAGTCGTTTGCCCACTTAGAAATTTGGTCTAGTGTATGTTGAAGTGTTTTTTTGATATTACCTATATCCTTTGATGCTTTCCAGAACGAGCTGTCGTCTGCGAAAAGCGCCGATTCTATGTCCTTCCCCCCATAACTCGGAAGATCGTTTATCGTTATGTTAAATAGTATTGGGCTTATGACGGACCCTTGTGGCGTGCCGTTTTCCATTTTGAATTTTTCGCTTAAACAGTTGCCTACTTTTACTCTGATATGCCTATCTCTGAGAAAATCTTCTATCCATTTGTGCATGCGGCCTTTGGTTTTTGCATTGTGGAGTTTGTGCAAAAGACCATCCACCCATACTAGGTCAAAGGCTTTGGTCAAGTCGACGAAAATTGAGCAGAGGTATTGTTTTGCAGTGAATGCTTTGGATATATCATGTTGTAATCTAATGGTGTGGTCTATAGTAGACCTGTCGGAACGGTAGCCACTTTGTTGATTTGTAAAGATGTTGTTGCTTTCACAGTGGTATTTGAGTCTGTTTGTGATTATTGTTTCTAATGTTTTGCACAGGGTTGATGTGAGACTGACTGGCCTATATGACGTTGTTTCATTTTTGTCTCTATTGTGTTTATGCAGTGGGATGACTGTGGCAGTCTTCCAGTCTTGCGGAGTTTTGCCTTTTGACCATGAGAGATTAAAGATATCTAGGACTAACGCCAGCGCTTTCTCGGGTAGATTTTTTAACATAGAGTATTTCACACGATCTAGCCCTTCTGCACTGTCAGATTTAGCCCACAATGCTTTTTTCAGCTCATCTATGCTAATTGGACTGTTGAATTCTAATTCATTATCTGCTTCTTCGTGCTCTATATGACATTGGTTTTCTAAGAATTTGTTTTTGTTATCTCTAAAAGTTGCATTGTGTTGGCTATTGCTACAGCCGTCTGCGTATGTCTGACCTAGCAAGTTTGCTTTATGTATGTTGTTTAATGCCGTGTCGTTTGTGTAATTTAGTAGTGGTATGTTTTGTTGTACTTTTTTTCCTGTTATGCTTGATATTTTGTTCCATACTGTGTATTGCAAAAGTGTTGCCAGTTTTCTGTTTTAGCTTGTTTGATTTCTTTCTCTGCCGAGGATTTTGCTTCAAGGTAGTCAGATCTAGTTTCTTCGTTCGGCCTACGTTTGTATCTTCGTAGCACCGATTTCCTGGTGTTTACTAGTATTTGTAATCTATCCGCCCACCAAGGTTTGGGTGATTTCCTTGTTGCTTCTTTAGATCGGGGGATAGCTTGCTCTGCTGAGCTAATTATAGCCTTAGTAAGGTTTTCTGAAAAGGTGTCTATGTTGTCATGTCTTATTGACTCAAAATCCCAGAGATTGCACAAATATTTATAAGTATTCCAATTAACCTTTTCCATTCTCCACCTAGCTTGACACTTGGTGTTTTCTGTGTTGATGTTGCAAGCTATAGCGGTATGGATGGCTATATGATCACTACCTAGAGTTTCGTTTCCTATTCCCCAATTGCAATTTGGAAACAGTCTCGTCGAGACTAATGTTAAGTCTATATGGGTCCCTTTTTTACTTCCCTACGAAAGTTGGTTCGCTGTTATTATCGTTGAGTAGTAGAAGATTGCTACCTTCTATATACTCGTACAATTCGTTCCCATCCGTGAGCCCCATGCCGTATGATGACAATTGAAATCCCCACATATAACTAAATTGTCTCCTGGAATTTGCCTAAAAATCCTATCGTAATCACATATTTTTGTTTTGGTGTCTGTTGGATTGTAAACATTTACTATGCTCAAGGATTGTTTGTTATTTGTGACTATGTTGATGGCCATTAATTCTACTTTGTTTAATTGATTTAATGTTAATCTGCTAAAAGGGATGTTGTTGTTTACATAGATGGCTAGCCCTCCCCCTTTTTGTGACCTGTTCTATCTTGTCTTGACATTGTGTAGCCTTCTAGTTTGATGTCATTGTTTTTGGGAGTGAGTCTTGTCTCCTGTATGCACAATATGTCTGGTTTGTTTTGATAGACATATTGTTTGATTTCCATCAAACGAGACCGCAGTCCATTCACGTTGAGTTGAAAAATGTTAATTGGCTTCGCCATTGTGTATAATAATGATTTGTTATTTTAAGGGTGTTAAATTTATTCACAGTGTATCCTCATTGTTGCTAACACTACATTTGCGCTTATCCTGATTGATTGGTTCATTGTCTGTAATCATGGGATTAGTGCCATGTCTGAGTGAGTTGTCTTCTTCCTCACTGACAACTGAATCGATGTTTCTTTTGACAGCTTGTCTTGATTGACTTCGGCTTCTGCGGCCTTCTTTTGAATTTGGAGTGGAGGGTGGGGGCATATCATTGAGCTCTGTTTCTGGGTCCCTCTCTGCTTGAGAGGATTTTCCTTGATTTGTTTTTTTCGGCGTTTTTACGATTTTGTTGGTTTTGGATGTATTTATGACGTATGTCAGTATCTTTTTCCCTATCTCTACATTTCGCTCTTCCCCGTCTTTTAACGATCCTAATTTCGTTAATTCCCTACAGAAACGTACAAAATCTTCTGCGTTCTTGAATTGGGGGGTAAATGTTTTTTCGTTTGTTTCTTTTTTTGGTTCTTCCCTGCTGGGGGTGATTGACTCTTTTGTCTTAAGGGGGACAGTCTTGTTTGCAACATGTGCTGTTGCCTCTCTGTGTGTAATGCCATGCGTATATTGCATAGTTAACACTGATTTTGTGCTTAAGTATTTGGGGCATTTTGCAGTTCACACATTTGGACTGTGTGGCTCTACATTCTTCTGTTTTGTGGGTGTTCCCACATTTGCCGCAGATGGCTTGGCTTCTACAAAATTTCTCTAAGTGTCCTATTTTTTGACACTTCGTGCATCTTTTGACTTTTGGGATGTACGGATGAACGGGTCTCCTTTCGTAGAGCATATATATTATGCCCTGTGGGGTGTCACTTTTTTTGAATGTTATTTGTACTGTTCTGATGCGCTTTCCTTGTCTTACGGGATATTGATATAATCCTAGGGGATTATATCCTCCTAGTTTGAGATTGTTTAAGATCTCTTCATCCGTGTAATCTCATGCTATATTATAAATAATGATTCTTTCAGTTTGGTTGTGCTCCGACATGGAGATTTCAACCTTTAAGTTCCCTAGCATTTTGATGTTTGTTGCCAATTGGGCGTCTTCAATATTTTGAAACGCTAATCTGGTGTTTCCGTTCGATAATATCCTTATGTCAGGGAGAGCTGCTGTCCCCATTTCATTCGGATCTCGTCGCCTAACTTACAGACTTTGGTGGTTTTGAAGGATTTCCCTTCCTTGGGTGAGCATATAACAATAAACTTATATTCGGGCACCGATTTTGATGTCAGAGATGGTTGCGGCATTTTAGGGGAGTTTATTAAAACTTGTGCAAAACTTCCTGCCATGATGAAAATTAGGTCAAGAGAGAAAATAAAAATAAAAACAAAATAGAGGGAGAATAAGCAATAAATACAAAGAAAGGAAAGAAATGGATAAATGGTAATTGGGAGATAGGGGGAGACGAAAATTTGAACGAAACGAAAGTTCGAAGCCTTATTTGAACAACTAAGATTAGCCCGCCCGCTAACTTGAGTTGTTCAGGTGACGAAATTAATTAATATATAATAACACAAAGGATTGTTTGTTATTTGTGACTATGTTGATGGCCATTAATTCTACTTTGTTTAATTGATTTAATGTTAATCTGCTAAAAGGGATGTTGTTGTTTACATAGATGGCTAGCCCTCCCCCTTTTTGTGACCTGTTCTATCTTGTCTTGACATTGTGTAGCCTTCTAGTTTGATGTCATTGTTTTTGGGAGTGAGTCTTGTCTCCTGTATGCACAATATGTCTGGTTTGTTTTGATAGACATATTGTTTGATTTCCATCAAACGAGACCGCAGTCCATTCACGTTGAGTTGAAAAATGTTAATTGGCTTCGCCATTGTGTATAATAATGATTTGTTATTTTAAGGGTGTTAAATTTATTCACAGTGTATCCTCATTGTTGCTAACACTACATTTGCGCTTATCCTGATTGATTGGTTCATTGTCTGTAATCATGGGATTAGTGCCATGTCTGAGTGAGTTGTCTTCTTCCTCACTGACAACTGAATCGATGTTTCTTTTGACAGCTTGTCTTGATTGACTTCGGCTTCTGCGGCCTTCTTTTGAATTTGGAGTGGAGGGTGGGGGCATATCATTGAGCTCTGTTTCTGGGTCCCTCTCTGCTTGAGAGGATTTTCCTTGATTTGTTTTTTTCGGCGTTTTTACGATTTTGTTGGTTTTGGATGTATTTATGACGTATGTCAGTATCTTTTTCCCTATCTCTACATTTCGCTCTTCCCCGTCTTTTAACGATCCTAATTTCGTTAATTCCCTACAGAAACGTACAAAATCTTCTGCGTTCTTGAATTGGGGGGTAAATGTTTTTTCGTTTGTTTCTTTTTTTGGTTCTTCCCTGCTGGGGGTGATTGACTCTTTTGTCTTAAGGGGGACAGTCTTGTTTGCAACATGTGCTGTTGCCTCTCTGTGTGTAATGCCATGCGTATATTGCATAGTTAACACTGATTTTGTGCTTAAGTATTTGGGGCATTTTGCAGTTCACACATTTGGACTGTGTGGCTCTACATTCTTCTGTTTTGTGGGTGTTCCCACATTTGCCGCAGATGGCTTGGCTTCTACAAAATTTCTCTAAGTGTCCTATTTTTTGACACTTCGTGCATCTTTTGACTTTTGGGATGTACGGATGAACGGGTCTCCTTTCGTAGAGCATATATATTATGCCCTGTGGGGTGTCACTTTTTTTGAATGTTATTTGTACTGTTCTGATGCGCTTTCCTTGTCTTACGGGATATTGATATAATCCTAGGGGATTATATCCTCCTAGTTTGAGATTGTTTAAGATCTCTTCATCCGTGTAATCTCATGCTATATTATAAATAATGATTCTTTCAGTTTGGTTGTGCTCCGACATGGAGATTTCAACCTTTAAGTTCCCTAGCATTTTGATGTTTGTTGCCAATTGGGCGTCTTCAATATTTTGAAACGCTAATCTGGTGTTTCCGTTCGATAATATCCTTATGTCAGGGAGAGCTGCTGTCCCCATTTCATTCGGATCTCGTCGCCTAACTTACAGACTTTGGTGGTTTTGAAGGATTTCCCTTCCTTGGGTGAGCATATAACAATAAACTTATATTCGGGCACCGATTTTGATGTCAGAGATGGTTGCGGCATTTTAGGGGAGTTTATTAAAACTTGTGCAAAACTTCCTGCCATGATGAAAATTAGGTCAAGAGAGAAAATAAAAATAAAAACAAAATAGAGGGAGAATAAGCAATAAATACAAAGAAAGGAAAGAAATGGATAAATGGTAATTGGGAGATAGGGGGAGACGAAAATTTGAACGAAACGAAAGTTCGAAGCCTTATTTGAACAACTAAGATTAGCCCGCCCGCTAACTTGAGTTGTTCAGGTGACGAAATTAATTAATATATAATAACACAAAGATAAAGGAGAGAGTGAAATATAACAGTACTTACAGTTTAGAGTAATCCAATAATCCACTAAGCACAATTTTTTTTTTTTTTTTTTTTTTTAATTTTAAATAGTTTATTTACAATAGTCATAATTACACTCATGTTATGCATAGTAATATTAACAATGTAATATACAATTTATAATTTTTTTTTTTTTTTTTTTTTAAATATAATTTAATACAGTAGAATTATTTACAATTGTTATATACATAAGTCAATATGAATTATATACATACGGTAATATATTACAACATAGTATAAAAGTTCCTACAGCTAATTCAGCTCTTGACATCTGCTTAGCGCCTGGTTGAACGAGGGTGAAATACCGTTTCCTTCGGCTATAGCACGTGCATACGGTTAGACCATATGATTGACAGGTATAGGTATATATCATGGATGTATTTAGATTTAACATTGTGCAGATGGATGGTGTTGTTGTTGATTTTGAACTCTTTGGTGAAATGAATGTTGTTTATGTGCGTGGTAATGAAACGTTTATAGAATTGTAATTTGGGGCAATTTAGAAACAGGTGATGGTAAGATTCAGTTGTTCGGTTGCAATAGTGGCATTTATAGCTGTTAATATATATATTTCTGTGTAGCATAATATCTTTTGTTAGCACGGCATTATTAATGGTTGTATACATGAAATCCTTTTCTTTTTCAGACAAGCAGGTACACTGATAGAGAGTTGACCAGACTTTAGAGAAGTCGATATGAGGTAATTGTTTATTTATTTTTGGTTGTGTGTGTAATATGTCAATTAGAGACTGGTATATGTCTTTTAAGTTTTGTATTATAAGTATATTTGATAGATGATTTGAGTCTATGGTAAGATTCTTTTATATCTAAATATGGTTGGGGGATTTTATCTGAGTGGGTATAATAATTTGATGCATATCTCGGTATAATATCCCTTGTAGTAAATCCTAGCCAGTATATGTATAGGCCTACCCAGGGACTTGTGTTGTCCTTAATAGCATTTATTATGAGTTGTTGTTGCATTGCCTGAATTTTTAGTTGAATATTTGGAACTTTAAGGCCCCCATTTCTATAGTCTAGGTTCAAGGTGTTTCGATTAATTGTTTCACTTTTATTATCCCAGATGAAGTTGTAGATTATTTTATTTATATTTTTGGTAATTGAATTTGATGGAGGAACTATCCTAGCAACAAACCATAATTTACTGAGTATGTAGGTGTTTAATATACATATTTTTATACGCCCACATTTTCATGTGGACGTATATTGTCGTCGCCCCTGTTCGTCCGTCCGTCCGGACGTCCGTCCGTCCACAATTGTTTGTGAATAGTCTACAGGTCACAATTTTTATCCGATTTCAATGAAACTTAAAACATAGGTTTATCACCCTAAGATCTCGGTTCCTTTCGATATTGGCATGTATCGGACTGTAACTTCATGGGTTATGGCCCCTGATTGTACGAAAAATCACGTTTTTTAGCTTGTGAACAGTGTAGAGGTCACAATTTTGAACCGATTTGGATGAAACTTGAAATGCATGTTTATAACCCAAAGATCTTGGTTCCTTTCGATATTTGCGTCAATCGGATCGTAACTTCCTGAATTATGGCCCCTGATTGTCCGAAAAATCTCCCTTTTTAGCTTGTGGTCCCTCTGGAGGTCAAAATTGTTATCCGATTTAAAAAAACCGTTTGATTATATCACCGTTCCATGGTTATGAAGGTCGAGTTCGGATTTCGTGAAAATCGGACCAAAATTGACGGACAAAATGGCCGCCATTTGTACGCGAATAGTGTGAAAATATGTTATATAAAGGTTGTGAACAGTGTAGAGGACACAATTTTGAACCGATTTGGATGAAACTTGAAATGCGTGTTTATAACCCAAAGATCTTGGTTCCTTTCGATATATGCGCCAATCGGATCGTAACTTCCTGAATTGTGGCCCCTGATTGTCCGAAAAATTGCCCTTTTTAGCTTGTGGTCCCTCTGGAGGTCAAAATTGTTATCCGATTTAAAAAACCGTTTGATTATATCATTGTTCCATGGTTATGAAGGTCGAGTTCGAATTTCGTGAAAATCGGACCAAAATTGACGGACAAAATGGCCGCCATTTGTACGCGAAGAGTGTGAAAATATGTTATATCAAGGTTGTGAACAGTGTAGAGGACACAATTTTGAACCGATTTGGATGAAACTTGAAATGCATGTTTATAACCCAAAGATCTTGGTTCCTTTCGATATTTGCGCCAATCGGATCGTAACTTCCTGAATTATGGCCCCTGATTGTCCGAAAAATTGCCCTTTTTAGCGTGTGGTCCCTCTGGAGGTCAAAATTGTTATCCCATTTAAAAAACCGTTTGATTATATCACCGTTCCATGGTTATGAAGGTTAAGTATGAATTTTGTGAAAATCGGACCAAAATTGACGGACAAAATGGCGAATATTGTGAAAATATGTTATATAAAGGTTGTGGACCTTATAGAGGTCACAATTTTGAACCGATTTTGATGAAACTTCACATGTATGTTTATAACCCAAAGATCTTGGTTCCTTTCGATATTTGCGCCCATTGGATCATAACTTCCTGAATTATGTCCCCGGATTGTCCGAAAAATCGCTTTTGTTCGCTTTTGGTCCCTCTGGAGGTCCGATTTAAAAAAAACGTTTGACTATATCACCGTTATATGGTAATGAAGAGAGAGTTTGAATTACGTGAAAACCGGACTAGAATTGACGGACAAAATGGCCGCCGTTTGTACACGAATAGTGTGAAAATATGTTATATCAAGGTTGTGGACCCTATAGAGGTCACAATTTTGAATCGATTTTGATGAAACTTGACAGGTATGTTTATAACCCAAAGATCTTGGTTCCTTTCGATATTTGCGCCCATCGGGTCATTACTTCCTGAATTATGTCCCCTGATTGTACGAAAAATCACCCTTTTTAGCTTGTGGTGCCTCTGGAGGTCACAATTATTATCTGATTTAAAAAAAACGTTTGATTATAAAAACCAAACAAATTCTAATGATTTTCTGATAATTCCTTAATATGCGACAACTCTTGTTGACTGCCCGGACGATTTGGCTGCTGTGTGGGCGTATGTTTCGTTGCCTGGCAACCTATTGTTTTCTTTATATGATAGTGAGTGGTTTTCCCATGTCTGAATGGTTGATTTTATTATTTGGATTAGGGGTAACCAGTTTTTTTCCATTTTATTTGTGCCAAACCAAATGCCTAGTAATTTAATAACATCAGTTTTAATATTTATACTTATATTTACAGGATAAGAGTATTGGGATGGTTTACCAATAGAAAGAATTTCAGTTTTATCATGGTTAAGTTGAGAGCCAGATATTGAGCCAAAGGTTTTGAATTGTTCAAGAAGTGTATTGTATGAAGATAGTCTCGATATTATTGCCGAAACGTCATCCGCATGTTGAAAAAGCTTAATCTCTGATGGGTAGTTAGGGATTCTGATGCCTTTTATGAGGATGTTTCTGTTTATGTATGAGGCAAGGGGGTTGATACATAGGGAGTAGAGAATCATGGATAGTGGACATCCTTGACGAATCGATCGGTTAATTTTAATAATTTGGGTAAAGGATCCATTTACTTGGACTTTACTAATCAAGTTTTTAAACAATATTGTAATCCAGTTTAGGATGTAATTTGGGAAATTTATATGTTTTAGTAAATTTTTAATATAGTTGTGTTCAATGCGATCAAAGGCTTTTTCTTGGTCAAAAGATAGTATATAGGCACTGGACTCATTTGTGTTTATATAGTTTAAAATTGTATTTATTGAATGTAGATTGTCAAAAATGCTTTTATTTGGTCCGGCTCCAGTTTGTGTATTAGAGATTAATTTGTTTATAACTGTATTGATTCTTGTGCCTAAAATTTTTGTGATGATTTTATAGTCGACACATAACAGGCTTATCGGTCTGTAATTCTTTAGTAATCGGTGGTCACCTTTATTCTTATAATTAATTGTTATTATACCAGTTCTCATTGTGTTGGATAGTTCACCCTGTAAATAGATGTTGTTTATTACTTCTGTTAAGTCGGTTCCTATGGTGTCAAAAAATTTAATATAGAAATCGGCTGGAATACCGTCGATGCCAGGACTACGATTTGTTCTGAAACTTTGTAACGCTTTGAGAACTTCATCTTTAGATATGGAATGAGACAGAGAATCTCTTTCCGTGTTAGTTAGAGTATCTATGTTACTGTTTTCAATATAGGAGTTTATAAAGTTTTCATCAATGTTTTGAGAAGTATATAGTTGTTGGTAATATTCGTGAATTGTGTCTAGAATATCTTGTTCATTATCACATAATGTATTATTTTGATTGATTAATTGTTTGATTTGCTTTTTAGCACCATTTTTGACCTCTGCTAGTTTATATATTTTAGAATTATTAGATAGATTAATTTTAGGTATTTCTAGCTTTGATCGTATGACGTAACCTTGTGTTATATTTTGTTCT
The DNA here is from genome assembly GCA_963678685.1 of Patella ulyssiponensis. Lineage (NCBI taxonomy): Eukaryota > Metazoa > Mollusca > Gastropoda > Patellidae > Patella > Patella ulyssiponensis. The sequence continues at coordinate 77,497,975 of OY783230.1, forward strand.
ATTATTTCGATTTTTGTTTGAATTTCATGTATTGAGTTAGTATTCATAGATAGTTCATTCTCAAGAGTTTGGAGTTGTGAGTATAGGTTGTTTAGTGTATTTCTATTTTCACTTGATGGTGCATGACAGTATTTTTGTGTAATTTGTTTGATAGATTTTTTTCCATCTTCCCACCATTTTATATTATCTAGGTAGACATTTTTTTTGTTTTGCCAATGAGACCAGAACAGTGTGATTTGGTTTTGGTAAATTTTGTCCTCTAATATTGAGTTGTTAAGTTTCCAGTATCCATGACCCCACTTTAGGTTGTCTAGATTTATATTGATTTCAATTGCTTTGTGATCAGAAAAGTGTATAGGAATATGTTTAATTGTTTTTATGAATGTCGAAAAGTCATTACTCGAATAGCATCGGTCTAGCCGACTAGCGTATCCCCTAGAATTGGACCAGGAGAAAGTAATAGAGTCCGGGGAAGTAACTCTATAATTATCAATGATATTTAGGGTGGATTTTATTTCAATTAGTTTTTGAATGGCTTCTTTTGGGTGGTTGTTCAAGTTTTCAGATTTATTGTCTTTTTTATCTTCTATAAGGTTGAAATCGCCTGTCATAATATATGTGTGTTGTGGGTAATAAAGTGTTTTGACATATTCTAATAATGAGGTGTAAAAGCTAATTTTTTGTTCTCTGGCGCTTGGCCCATATATATTTAGTAGTTGAATAGTTTTCATGTTGGCAGTTATTTCTATATGCTGAACTCTACCAGCAAGTTTTTGAGGTGTAGTCTGGATATTATGAGCAATGTTTGGATTTATTAGTATAGCAACACCAATTTTAGTTTCATTAAATGATGTGTACATTTTATGGTTAGTAATATTTTCAATACTTTGTCTCTGTTTATCATCTAGTGTTAGAATTTCCTGAATACAGGCAATATCTAACTTCTTAAACATATTATTTAATTTAATAATCTTCAAGGTATTACCTTGTTGAATATTCATGGAATATAGGAACATAATTAAATAGATATAAGAGAGTAGGAGCTTCATAGTTTTGTTTCTTAGAGTTGTTTCAATCTAAAGTAAGATAATTCCAAATATGTATCTAGACATTAGTTTCGATCAGGGGCGAGTTCGCCCTTTGTTTTTTGTCGTTATTATCACTATCTGAAGGACTATCTGAGCTTCTATCTCTTTTATATCTATCACACTCAGTGATTGTAGAAATATTTATTGACTCATCAGCGTCATAATTGGTAGTCATATCAGTTGCTGGTGTACCATTAAGACTATCATCAGCATATAAGTCATTGTGGTCCACTAAGGGCCTTGTACTTATTGGGGTAGATAACCCAGAACTATCTGGGAGGGACTCTAGTGGGGTGCTCTGGGATTCCGTGCAGATATGGGCAATGTCTGTGGAGCATGAGATATTGATGTCAGATTTTTGATTAATTGAGTAAGGATTAGGTACATGATTGTCATCGTTTATAATATTTACATTGGCGCATTCCTTAGACCTATCAGTATTACTCAAAATATTAGGATCTGCTATTTGTTTTGGGATTGTTATGTCTTCTTCTTTTTCTAGAGTAGAATTGGAATTATCAATGGATTGATTCGTTATAGGGGATGGTACTATGGATGGTATATCACCTTTTGGGCTTGTTTGGGGATGTAGAGCAGGGAAATCATTTTGACTGTCAGGTTTTGGAGGTTTGGGGGTGACACCCTGACAATACCTTTTATCCGGTTTAGGGCATTCCCGACCTAGATGGCCATGTTGGCCACAGTTATAGCATGTTTTGCCACGAATTTGGCCCTCATATTTGATGGAAACATGTATTCCCTTAACATATATGTGGGATGGGATGGGTTTATAAATTTTTTTTGCATAGACAATTCTTACACCACTTTCCACTGTCGGAAATGGTTTAAATGTTGATCTGTCGCATTTAACTAGATCACAATAGTTCAGCAATTTGTTTACTATATGTTTATTTTCCATTTCGCATGGTAGACCGAACACCGCAACTGGAATTGAATCAACTGGGTACTCCCAAGTAATGTTGCCAGCAGCTTCCACAGTATAATTGCAGTTCTTTATTGTAAAAGTCTTGAAGGTTTCTAGGAAGATCTCCTTAGCCAGGATATCCTGGAGGGTAAGACAGAATTTACCCTTACCTATATTTTGAAGGCACTTTATGTTCTGTATGTTATACTCCTTTGCCTGTAGGAAATAAAGAAGATCTATCGAAGCAATCCCCGAGAGGGAGTGGTCATCATCTGGTATTAACTCCACAGTATTGTCTCTGTTGAGGTGGTTTGTTATACTAATACCCCCATCGGGATTTATTGTCATCTTTGTTGATTTAGCGTAGCTCATTGTCAAATCACGTCAATAAAACATTTATTATAACCTTTCACGTTTTTTTTTTTGTTTTTTTTTTATTATTAATGTTAATATTAATGGGTAGGTTGGTGTGATGGAGCATTTACACAATAGTGAAATGTGATAAACGTGTCATGGCCGCCGCGGCCATGACAGTAAGAATGTCAACAGAAAGTTTTTTTTTATGTTTTGTCACTCTTGTATAGTTTATATGAAACAGCTGATAATGTTATACTAATCCAGTTTCAGGAATATCTTAGTTGTATCTATTTAGCACACTGGATGCTCACTATTGCATACTAAACGCTTTCTATAAACACTAGCTAGAGGGAGAGCTTCCGAGACACGTCTTGTCAGCGCCACTTCCACTTCCCAGTCATTAGATGTTAACAGGGCGAACGCTAATGGGGAAAGTTTAGCTAGATATATTTATATCTTCCAAAAATCCCGGCAAATATTAGAGATGCCACGTGTTGGATTAATCTCATTTTTGATTGGTGGAAGACCACTTACGGAAGACGCCCATTACTCGATACGAAATCTGATTGGCCGGATCTAGACTCGCTTGACTTAATATGTCAGGTAACGACTACCCGAGTAATAGCGTCAGTGTAATCCTAGCTATTGTTTTAAAAGTTAAGGCTGTCACTATTAATCTTACTTAATTACTTTAAAATAAACAACCATTAAAGGACCCTCTATTCAAGTTCTTCTATATCAGTACACAATTATATAATATGCTTAAGATCTATTGACACCAAATCAGCGTCAAGGTTGATTTATGCAATATAGACTCGACGTCTTAATAAACATATATACATTTAAAATAAACTATATAATCTATAAAATATACATTTTTTTGAAACTGCATATAAGAATAAAATATCTAAAATAAAATATATTGCATGTTTTGTCAATGTACACTGTTACACTATGGTGATTTGTGTGAAGAATCATGTTCTACTTGTAATGGTGCATGTCGACAATTAGATGGTGTTTGTTTGACTGGTTGTAAAGATGGATATTGGGGATGTAATGGTTTGTGTCTACAGACATGTTCCTACTGTAATACAGGAGGCTGTAGAATACAAGATGGCGTGTGTCATAGTATCTCTAAGCTTGGTATCAGCAATCCTAGAAGCTTCAATAGTACAAGTAAGTCGCGTTTCCTAGCCATTCTCTATATAGATCCCTTTTCCGTGGCACCTTGTTGGGTGCAGGCTGTTTCGTAACCTGGCTGTTTCGTACTTAGTTCTTTCGTACCTCGTTTCGTACCTCGTTTCGTACCTCAGATTGATTCGTACCTTTTCCCACGTGTTGTTGAAATAAAGTTGAAGCATGATTCGTACCTTTTTCTACGTGTTGTTGAAATAAAGTTTGAACATGATTCGTACCTCAGATTGACTCATATCTTTTCCTACGTGTTTTTGAAATAATGTTGAAACACGACGACTTAATAATATCCAACCACTACAAACATTTTATAAAAATGGCTGACGCGAACTTTATAAAACAAAGAGGGCTGCTTGTTGCGCGAATTTTATAAAAATTGCTGCTGAACCAGAATTAGAACCCCAAATAGCTTTGTACTTTTTAAAATATGTTGAAAGAAATTTAAAAATATAAGTTGGCAAAAAAACCCCAACAATCTGGTGTTGATTACTGAACTCATTAAGCGAGTGAGTAGTGATTCTTATTCTTGACGATAATTGATTGGCGATTGTTTAAACGGTTAAAAAGAGATTGAAAAATATTTAATATGGTGTTGATTATTGAGTTCATTCAGCTGGGTGACTTGTGATTATTGTCCCCCGCCTTTCGAAGAAAGCTGGGGGACTATTAAAATGGGTTCGTCCGTCTGTCTGTCTGTCTGTCTGTCTGTCTGTCTGTCTGTCTGTCTGTCTGTCTGTCTGTCTGTCTGTCTGTCTGTCTGTCTGTCCGTCTGTCTGTCCGTCCGTCACACTTTTTGGGACACAATAACTCTCTTCCTAATTGAGCTAGAATGTTCAAACTTGGTGTATGTGTTTATTAGGTCAATGCCTTGATGGAGTTCGAAGATGAGCATTTTCCGCTTAGGGTAAGCAGAGATAAGCAATTTGATTGGTTGATGCTTTGGGACACGATAACTTTAGTTCTAATTAAGTGAGAGTGATGAAACTTGGTGTATAGTTTCATTACAGTAATACCTTGACTAAGTTTCATAATGAGCATTTTCTGCTCAGGGTAAGCAGAGCAATTTGATTGGTCGAGACTTTGGAACACAATAACTCTCCTTCTAATTGAGTTAAAATGTTCAAACTTGGTCTATATGCTTATTAGGTCAATGCCTTGATGGAGATTTGAAGATGAGCATTTTCCGCTTAGGGTAAGCAGAGATAAGCAATTTGATTGGCTGATGCTTTGGGACACGATAACTTTAGTTCTAAGTAAGTGAGAGTGATGAAACTTGGTGTATAGTTTCATTACAGTAATACCTTGACTAAGTTCGATAATGAGCATTTTCTGCTCTGGGTAAGCAGAGCGATACGCAATTTGATTGGTTGAGACTTTGGAACACAATAACTCTCCTTCTAATTGAGTTAAAATGTTCAAACTAGGTGTATATGCTTATTAGGTCAATGCCTTGATGGAGATCGAAGATGAGCATTTTCTGCTTAGGGTAAGCAGAGATAAGCAATTTGATTGGTTGATGCTTTGGGACACGATAACTTTAGTTCTAATTAAGTGAGAGTGATGAAACTTGGTGTATAGTTTCATTACAGTAATACCTTGACTAAGTTCGATAATGAGCATTTTCTGCTCAGGGTAAGCAGAGCGATACGCAATTTGATTGGTCGAGACTTTGGAACACAATAACTCTCCTTCTAATCGAGTTAAAATGTTCAAACTTGGTGTATATGCTTATTAGGTCAATGCCTTGATGGAGTTCGAAGATGAGCATTTTCCGCTTAGGGTAAGCAGAGATAAGCAATTTGATTGGTTGATGCTTTGGGACACGATAACTTTAGTTCTAATTAAGTGAGAGTGATGAATCTTGGTGTATAGTTTCATTACAGAAATACCTTGACTAAGTTCGATAATGAGCGTTTTGTGCTCAGGGTAAGCAGAGCGATACGCAATTTGATTGGTCGAGACTTTGGAACACAATAACTCTTCTTCTAATTGAGTTAAAATGTTCAAACTTGGTGTATATGCTTATAAGGTCAATGCCTTGATGGAGTTCGAAGATGAGCATTTTCCGCTTAGGGTAAGCAGAGATAAGCAAATTGATTGGTTGATACTTTGGGACATCTTGATTGATGATTTTTATGCCAATACAATGACTGCATTCTCATTTAGTAATGGATTCGACAGTAACAGTGTATAGAAACGATTGACTTGGACACAAGGGCCCTTTCCCTTGGCCAGAGGGGCCCTTTTGTCTGCCTTTAGGGTCCCCCTAACTAGGGTACATTTTCATTTTTCTCGTCGGTTTTAGCATTTTTCTTTATAAAACACTTTGGGATGACACTTCGTGTACAGTTTGATTGCTCGTTACGTTTGAAAAAAATAAATGTGCGATTAATTAATATGTGTCTTCTATTTATTTTGGGATTTCGGCGGGGGACATCAGCCTCACTGTTGGCTTGTTGACTATGAGTTGTGATTTTTGTCAATATTGACAGGCGATTGTTAACTTCAAAGGGTCAGGCGGCGCAAGCAGTTATTGCCAATCCTCCATTTTACCTGCTCTGTAGATTGCTGCATAAAGAAGCATCGATATTGCCGTTACAGATAAAGCTTGTGTCAGAGGGGAAGTTAAAAAGATATGAACGTATTCACACTCTAGACCAGGATCGTATTTTTAGTCTGTGGGGGGAATACGCACAGAACCAGATATCAGCCAGCTCCCTGTTAAGAAGATGCGCGTTTGTTTACGGCCCAACTGCCGCTCCTGTTGCACAATAGAATATAAGCACAACACAAAAGAAGAAAATTTAAAAAAAAAAACTTTAACTTAGCACGATAGTGTCGATAGAATAGAAGGAATTCCACCAATGGCGGTCCCAAGCCCGGGTGCAAAAGGAGGAGGGTTAAGCTTAAGTGTATTGTAAAAGTTTAAATTAACGAAGGTACGAAACAGCTCATGTGAGGAAGTTTAAGTACGTGTAAAACTTTAAATTTCCGAAGGTACGAAACAGCTCGCGTGAAGTACGAATGAACTAAGTACGAAACAGCCAGGTTACGAAACAGCTGACATCCGTCTTGTTAGACTTGAATTATCGAAGAGGGGCTGAATTCACATTTCCTGTCATGTTTTGTTGATTAGGAGATAGAAGGATATGAGATAGTTTCCGATGATTTATACGGATGATAATTACTTCTAATAAATGTGTATATCAAAACTTTCACAGTCTGTACTAGTTTGTTACAGAAACATTTATACCGAAACATTGTGTATATCAAAACTTTCACAATGGAAACATTGTCAGATATTGCTCCACCTGTGATATCAAACCTGTCAACAATACAATCAGTGAATATTGTTAGTAGTAGTAGAGTTATCTACCAGCTAAAAAGTTCCACTGACCATGCCGGGTGTCTGGGTTCTTATGTGCTTTATAATAATAATAATAATCTATGCATTTATATCGCGCTGACATTCACTACTGATAGTGCTCTGTGCGCTGGTTGTTCAATACTAATAGCAGATTTGAAAAAGAAAAGTTTTCAATTTAGTTTTGAATATGTTGAGACTCCAAGATGATTTAATGTCAATAGGTAACTCATTCGTCAAACGTGGACAACCGACCCTTACCCTACAAACGTTGAAGACTGGGATGTTCCGGGTGTCCGAGACTATGTGGCGATGGACGTATCAAAACGCGAACTGTGCCTAAAATTAATTGTTCGTTTATTCTTAGTTTTTACATTTACTGCTGCCTGTGTTTTGTTTTAGGTTCCGGAAATTAACTAGAGAAGGCCATTACCTAGAAACCAGGGAGTTAATAAGAACATCAGCACTTGCTTCAGGTGAAAAACGAAGGAAAAATAATAAACCGCTTTATTGTGAAAATACATGTACCTGTATTTCATTAAAATATTATATACAACTGTAAAATATAATAACCTTTATAGATATCTTATATAGAGTAGAATTTATGGCCTGATTGAAGACATTACTGCTCATGTGTATAAAATAGAAGATGGCTATCAAAATATGCCATGCTGTTTTTATTTTCTTGCAAATAATCAAGTTATATATATTTCAATACAACTAGACTCGTCCGAACCTATTGTATATTACTGCGTTGTTGGATTTTTATACTTGAGCAAAACGTCAAATGCTTATCTGAATAAAATTTGAAAACCATTCTTCCTGTTTATGTTATTTCTTGTTTGTTCTGTTTTTGTGTTCCGATTCTGATTAAAACTGGTCCAGTCAATTTATGAAAAAATGGGGTCAACCCTAAAAAAATCGAAAGAAAATGTTTTTTGATGGTTTTTGGTAGCTGTTGGTGAACTGAATGACATCGTAAAAGTTTACTAAAATTGGAATACCGGAAAGTCCCAAATTGTGAGTGTAAGGTTTCGGGTATTTAAGACATTTTCCTTTAAAAGGCATAACTTCAGACAAACACGAAGTCGTCTATTTTAAGAGAACGCATGAAACTAACGCCATGCATTAAGGTTATCAGGGTCCAACGTTTATATGGCATAGTTTCCATATATGTCCGGTGCTCTCTTGAACCACGGGGTCACGGTGGCTAAGGCGCTGGTTCGCTAGCCTGGAGGTCGGGTGTTCGATCCCTGCATTGGCCGAGAAAGTTCATCTCGATTTTCCGGCGTGATTTCTCCTTGTCAGTGATGCAGAAGGAGGGCCTGACAAGGACAGCTGCGTAGTCGTTCGGATGGGACAAAAAACCGAGGTCCCATGTACACATTGGAGTGCACGTAAAAGATCCCTTGGCAGTTGGAATTCGATATAAGAGTAGGCCGTAGCGCAGCTGCCCGGGTAACATTTCCATCATAGCACACGGTATAGCGTATTCCCGTCTTCCATTAGTCCATGTTAGGCGCAAAAGAGTAGGACGTTAAACCCCATCTCATTTCATTTCTCTTGAAACATGCTGCCAAGATTCCAGATTTACAAAGGGACACAACTCTGCACTGTTTTGTCATAAAATAGCAATTTTTGTCTCTAGATTAATCTTTTTGAAGATATATTCAGTATTATTAGGTAGTTCCTTATACTATTTTCGGGGACCCCCTATCCCAAAATATGTTGACGCGAATCCAGATTTAAGTTTATTCGTAACCATGTTCTACTTCATCACTTACCGATATTTTTGTTATGTGCATGTTTTGATGTCCCCTTCCTCAATGACCAGTGTCCTGGAAGATGAGTGAAGCAAGACACGAAAAATAACGTGAAAGAAATTACTCACCGATTTGTTCTTCAAACTTGCTGAATGAAGCGTGATGCTGTCTATATGATTTATAAGAGACATTGGGTGCTTTTCATTAACTGAGCATTTTTGCTAAAATAAGCGCCTATCTCTGTAAAGCGCATTGAGACTTTGCTATGCATTTTATTGTATTATATTTTATGTTAGGTTTGTAGAATGCGCTATAACAAGAATGCATTATTATTATTATCTGAATAGTATTTTTGTGATATCATGTAACCTGTCTCGTATTGCACTAGATGTTTGACGCAATCTAGCCCAGTTAAAGCTGACATGCCATACATGTTTTCATTCGTGTAAAACTCGTTGATGACAAAGTTTTCAATAAAATGATTTGAATATGGTCCTGAATATTATTATAATTGTGCACCATTATATTATACACCAATAGAAATCTAGGTTAATATGTACTGAAGAATATTCAGTATGACTCACTCATATGAAAGATGCGTCCAGGTTGACGTCCTGTTGCACTAGATGTCAAACAAAACTGTAGCTGTTCGAGTCGTTTGAATAATAAAAACACATTCAAATGCATATCATTTATGAAGGGCCCGAGATTGGACTTAAAGGCCTATGTACACAAGGAATATTGCTGTTTTTGGACAGTGTCTCCGCATGTGTTGGTTTTGTGTGCACTATCAGCCACAAGACACTTGGGATTGGTAAATCTATGTCAACTATCCTTTTACACATTGTTGAAAACACACTACGGAGAAACCTTTATGATCAATTCCAAATTGAAAGGATATTAGAGCAAGTAAAAGACAAAATACAAATAAGAAAAGAGGTAAAGGATACACAATTTCAAAACAAAGTTGGTTTCACGAGGGCGCACATACTAAACCTACGCTGTCTGTCTACAGTTAGCTCGGCTTGATAACAGACACGAAGTGTGTTATACCTCGGCAGTAATATTAAATATATATTCTGCTGCTTCCATTTAATAGATTGAAAGAGTTTATTTAATCGTCGTGTGTATGACAGTTGTGAAACAGAGTAAACAGCATGACAAAACAGTATGGTAATTGTTGGATACGGCGCCCAATTCGAACAGAGATCTATACTCAAAGTATGAAGTAGAGGGATCGCTGTGTGCGGAATGGAGGATGTGAGTGCTTACGTTTGGACCCGGCTTAAATGTGACATTTCTCGTGTGTGTTTTTTTCAGATCTTTTGTGTTCAGCGGAGACGCTAGTATAACAGTCTGGGGTATTGATGTGCTCAGTGTAGACGCTTGTATAATAGTTCGACAAGAAGAATATTATTATAGTTGGTAGAATGTTTATAGATAAAATGTTGGGTGCAGATAGAGTATTAATCTATCTGTTTATATCCAGCCATGTTTATTGTATATTAGGTAAGTTTTTAATTTAATAACTGATTATCTGTTAAGTAAAGTCTCTCCCCCGACCTTAAAAAAATGAAAGGTCCATTTTAGTGTATTTCTCATAAGTATTTCGATGCATCGTTCCGCCTAACAAATCCATTTCAATCAGCCTTGCAAAATGATAAAGTGAAATGGAAAATCCCATAAGGCTTCCGTTTATGAATCATGTACTCAATCCCAAACCCTCTTGATATTCTGAAATCCCTCGGATTTAGCCCACCCCTTTCTAAATTTCTATGATAGTAAGTAGTGGCATAAATACTTGAACTCACTATCATCACACCCCTAGAGACAAAAAATATCGTTACCAAATCTGATCCGCAATGCCTTCAAGATATCTGATCTCTATCGTGTTTACAAGCTTGACAAAATTTGATAGACAACGTTGCATCTGTGGCGTTTACAACCTTTTCACCAATGGGGAGATACAGTGTAATGAAAATGCACATGCACATGTTTGAAAACAATCAATTAAAGACTGCAACCTCTATTATGTTCACAAGGTTTTTGGAGACGGGGTGTAAATTTTAATAGCTGGAGATCGATAGAGTTCATCCTGGCATGATTTCTGTGCTACATACCAAATTTGAAAAACAAGCTGTTACTGGCTGTACTCTCTCTCGCTAAGGTAAAACGTCACAACTATCACCTGATGAGTCTTCTGTGTACTGGATACTATTGAATTGTTTCAATGACATGTAGTAATACATGTCATATTGAATGTTGTTATTAGCATGAAACCTTTATAATCCTTAACTAAGATAGGCTGTCTTTAGGTACATGTAATTAGATGGTTATCTCTAGTTGGTCAGCATTAACTAAGTATTGTTGTGTACATGTATATATTCTCCTGTTATATTTTCATATTGTATACTTGCTATACACTGACTAGAAGAGCTAAGTCTAAAAGTAGCTCAGTATTAAGCGGTAATTGTATTCCATTGAATTGTATTGATACTACTGACCTGTTATTTCCCCCTAATAAGGGGCGGATGATGCGTTGATACTGATAAGCCCATTAATCACACAGTTCCTTGCATAGTCCTTAACGATTAAAAGAATAACCAACCTGATTGGTGTCCCATAAAACTGTATTGCACTAGAAGCTGACTTGGAAAGAGGAAGGGACTGCGGGTCTTCACTCAGAAAACTTTGAAAATTAGATGGCCGCACATAAATCAATCTAGCACCAGAAAACTTTTCACTGCGTTTGCTACAACTCTTACCGAAGGTTGCAAAATGCTTAATGTCGATATCGTTTACTATCTTATGACCCCAGGGGGTCACGGTGGCAAAGTGGGTAAGACGTTGACTGGCTAGCCTGGGGGTCGGGTGTTCAATCACGGCATTGGCTGAGATTTTCCGCCGTGGTACCCCTTATCAGTGATGCAGGACAGTAGTACGTTAATCTTCCATTTCATTTCATTTTTATGGCCCCACTGTTGCACACCAAATTTTTTAAAAATCTCTGATAATAGTTACCGGCAAAGGGGGGTAATTCTGGAACGGAACGTTGGAGAGTGTTGTCTGTTAGTTCTCTTACAACCAGCATGCGTCATACTAAATCTGAAAGGATTTCGTTTACAAGATTAGTAACCGAATATTGCGTTCACAAAGTTTTCGCCGAGGCGGTATAACTCAGGTATGGAAAGTATGGGTTCGATCACTCTGTTCTGAAAGTGGAATGACAAAAGAATTAAGTAAGGTCGCAAAACGATGAATATTAACAGAGTTAAGTATCTATGTTCCCGCTTGTTCACACCAAATTTTTAGAATCTCTAATACAAGGTCATGGCAAAGAGATATCTGAAAACATTGGAGAATGCTGAATGTTAGCTCTCTTATGATCAGAATGCGTCACATCAAATTTGAAAAGAGTTCGTTCACAAACATCTTTTTTTTAGCAAAGGGTGATAACTCTGGAAGGGAATGGAATGTTGGATATGGACAAGATTCGACAACAATGCTTAAAACCAAAAATCCGTCAACATCCAATTTTTGAAGGATGGGGGGACGACACACAAATAGACCGTCGCGCTAACGGACAGGATGAGTGTGACAACGTTATAAACAAGAGGTTCAACTGTGTACATATTTTTCAGGATTCTTGAATCTAGCTGTTAATAAACCAACATGGCAAAGCTCAACGTACGGGAGTGACGTTCCATCTAGAGCTGTAGATGGTAATGCTAATCAAGATTATAATGCTGGAAGTTGTTCGGTTACTCAAAACCATATACACAATAACTGGTTATGTGTTGATCTACAACAGAGTTTTGACATCTTTAGTATGAAGATATTTAACAGATTAGACTGCTGTACGTAAGAATATAACTAAAATAGATCTGTCACATTCAATACGAAACATAAAACCCTTGTTGTGTTCAGGTCATGTACCAGATCCGTAGTCTAAATTCGACAAAGCATATTCGGATACATTTCTATCAGTTCAACCGCCACTCGATATCTCCAGCTTTATCACATAGATCTACGTCCCAGTCCGTTTGTCTCATCTAACAGTTGTTTTAATAGTTACAAACACATTTAAATTAATGTTCTTAGATGTGGAAAACCACCACTGAGTGAGTTACATATAATTTGCATTGTTTGCAGGTAGTAACAGAATGAAAGGATTCGAGGTTAGATTGAGTTCTGCTGGTCATTGTGATGGAGCAGGTTTTACATCAGCTACACCATGTTATAAAGACCAGACATCAACAACACAATCTATATATACCATAGAGAGATGTAATCAACCATCTGTTCCATCACTATCTGCTAGATTTGTTATTGTTTCAGTACAACGTGAACATTTGCAGATATTTGAAGTACAAATATTCGCAGGTTTGTCTATTACTGATTCAACAGTTTGTTAATCTAACAATGTCAGAAAATCAACTATGCAGTATCTCAATGACACATGTGTCTTGACCGTAGAAGGTGTGTATTTTCTCATTTATTTTATAAATTTAAATATAATATAAATGAGAAAATACATTTGTCAAAAGTTGGAACCATCAAAATGGCAAATAGAGGTTGATTACCACATGGATAGACGAAAGGTTTTAAATGCATTGAGGATCTTGAAATCATGGAAAAACATTTACCCTGAATCAAAGTCTACAGCCGTAAAAACATGTCACAAAGTCTACTGGTGCCAAGACCAATTCTTCCTTTACTATGAGAGGATATATGTTTTGAATTTTATATTTACTTTAGAAAATTGTCCTAATGGATTTTACGGTACCAATTGTAACATTAGATGTCCAGAGAATTGTACAAACAATGTCTGTGAGAAAAGGATAGGATCATGTTCTAATGGTTGTCAAGGAGATCGTTATGGTAGCAGGTGTGAATTGCCATGTAGCACCAGATGTATGAATGGTAAATGTAATGCCAGAACAGAGAAATGTACCGGATGTAAAGATGGTTACTATGGTGATTTGTGTGAAGAATCGTGTTCTACCTGTAATGGTCCATGTCGACAATTAGATGGTGTTTGTTTGACTGGTTGTAAAGATGGATATTGGGGGTGTAATGGTTTGTGTCTACAGACATGTTCCTACTGTAATACAGGAGGCTGTAGAATACAAGATGGCGTGTGTCATAGAGGCTCTAAGCTTGGTATCAGCAATCTTAGAAGCTTCAATAGTACAAGTAAGTCGCATTTCCTAGCCATTCTTTTCCGTGGCGTGTCTTGTTAGACTTGAATTATCGAAGAGGGGTTGAATTCACATTTCCGGTCATGTTTTGTTGAATAAGAGGTAGTTTCCGATGATTTCTACGGATGATAGTTACTTCTAATAAATGTGTTTATCAAAACTTTCACAATGGAAACATTGTGATATCAAACCTGTCAACAATACAATCAGTGAATATTGTTAGTAGAGTTATCTACCTTACCTTACCTATTGTAACGATTCTAATAATGGATGAAATGTGACATTCATTTCCGGAAGGCGCGGTACTCTTTCTTGACTCCAGCTAAAAAGTTCCACTGACCACACCGGGTGTCTGGGTTCTTGTGTGCTTGATTATAATAATAATAATATATGCATTTATATCGCGCTGACATTCACTACTGATAGTGCTCTGTGTGCTGGTTGTTCAATACTAATAGCAGATTTGAACAAGCCAACAGTGAGGCTAATGTCCCCCGCCGAAATCCCAAAATAAATAGATGACACATATCAATTAATCGCACGTGTATTTTTTTCAAACATATCAAGCAATCAAACTGTACACGAAGTGTCACCCAAAAGTGTTTTATAAAGAAAAATGCTAAAACCGATGAGAAAAATGAAAAAGTACCCTAGTTAGGGGGACCCTAAAGGCAGACCCCACGCTTGACAAAAGGGCCCCTCTGGCCAAGGGAAAGGGCCCTCGTGTCTGAGTCAATCGTTTCTATACACTGTTACTGTCGAATCCATTACTGAATGAGAATGCAGTCATTGTATTGGCATAAAAATCATCAATCAAGATGAACCTAAGTTATCTTGTCCCAAAGTTTCAACCAATCAAATTGCTTATCTCTGCCTACCCTAAGCAGAAAATGCTCATCTTCGAACTCCATCACCTAATAAGCATACACACCAATTTTGAACATTTTAACTCAATTAGAAGGAGAGTTATTGTGTTCCAAAGTCTCGACCAATCAAATTGCGTATCGCTCTGCTTACCCTGAGCAGAACATGCTCATTATCGAACTTAGTCAGGGTATTACTGTAATAAAACTATACACCAAGTTTCATCACTCTCACTTAATTAGAACTAAAGTTATCGTGTCCCAAAGCATCAACCAATCACATTGCTTATCTCTGCTTACCCTAAGCGGAAAATGCTTATCTTCGAACTCCCTCAAGGCATTGACCTAATAAGCATATACACCAAGTTTGAACATCTTAACTCAATTAGAAGGAGAGTTATTGTGTTCCAAAGTCTCGACCAATCAAATTGTGTATCACTCTGCTTACCCTGAGCAGAAAATGCTCATTATCGAACTTAGTCAAGGTATTACTGCAATGTGCAATGAAACTATTCACCAAGTTTCATCACTCTCACTTAATTAGAACTAAAGTTATCGTGTCCCAAAGCATCAACCAATCAAATTGCTTATCTCTGCTTACCCTAAGCGGAAAATGCTCATCTTCGAACTCCCTCAAGGCATTGACCTAATAAGCATATACTCCAAGTTTGAACATTTTAACTCAATTAGAAGGAGAGTTATTGTGTTCCAAAGTCTCGACCCATCAAATTGCGTATCGCTCTGCTTACCCTGAGCAGAAAATGCTCATTATCGAACTTAATCAAGGTATTACTGTAATGAAACTATACACCAAGTTTCATCAATCTCACTTAATTAGAACTAAAGTTATCGTGTCCCAAAGCATCAACCAATCAAATTGCTTATCTCTGCTTACCCTAAGCGGAAAATGCTCATCTTCGAACTCCACCAAGGCATTGACCTAATAAACACATACACCAAGTTTGAACATTCTAGCTCAATTAGGAAGAGGGTTATTGTGTCCCAAAAAGTGTGACGGACAGACAGACAGACAGAAGGACAGACAGACAGACGGACGAACCCATTTTAATAGTCCCCCAATTTTCTTCGAAAGGCGGGGGACAAAAAGAAAAGTTTTCAATTTAGTTTTGAATATGTTGAGACTTGAAGATGATTTAATGTCAATAGGTAACTCATTCGTCAAACGTTGAAGACTGGGATGTTCCGGGTGTCCGAGACTATGTGGAGATGGACGTATCAAAACGCGAACTGTGCCTAAAATTAATTGTTCGGTTATTCTTAGTTTTTATTTTTACTTTCGCTTGTGTTTTGTTTTTAGGTTCCGGAAATTAGCTTGAGCAGGCCATTACCTAGAAACCAGGAAGGTGATAAGAACATCAGCACTTACTGCAGGTGAAAAACGAAGGAAAATAATAAACCGCTTTATTGTGAAAATACATGTACCTGTATTTCATTAAAATATTTTATACAGCTGTAAAATTTAATAACCTTTATAAATGACTTATATACAGTAGAATTTATGGACTGATTGAAGACATTGCTGCTCGCGGGTATTAAATAAAAGTGGGCCTACTCTTTTTTTTCGAATTTCGGGGATCACGTGGCTAAGTGGGTAAGACGCTAGCTCGCTAACCTGGAGGTCGGGTGTTCGATCACTGGCCGAGAAAGTTCATTTAGATTGTCCGGCGTGGTTTCCCCTTGCCAGTGATGCAGAGCTGTCTAGTCGTTCGGATGGTAGGGAAAACCGAGGTCCCGTGCACACACGGGCGTGATAGTAAACGATCCCTTGGCAGTTGGAATTTGATATAAAAGTAGGCTGTAGGACCTTTGCCCAGGCAAAATGTCCCTCATAGCACACTGTATGGCCCAGGTTAGATGCAGAACTGATGTGGAATTCAACCTGGAAAACCACGATGAATTTTCTCGGTCAAAACCGGTATGTGCACAACGTAAAAAAAAATACTATTTCAAATTTTATTGTTTTATAAAATGAAATGAACGCGAATACCAAATGATGGAATAACATTAGTTCTCAGTAAATATAAATGTTCATGATAAGGTCTAAATATGGTGTTTAAGTAAATATGATGAGGCTGAGATGCAAATTTTGTAGCATACTGCAATGCCAGCTTATCATGTCTGTTATGTAAAGAGGGCTCATGCGCCTCGACGTATAACAATGCTCTTGGTTATGTATGGTGTCAAGCTCTTTGAGATAAGACTCGCGGGCAGACCCCATACACAATGCACCCATAATCGGGTTTAAATTTTATTAAACCTTGATATAATCTGAGCAAGACCTTACGGCCTACTCCCCAGTCAGTGTTTGATAAGACTCTCAATATGTTGAGGGCTTTCAGACATTTCTTCTTAAGGGTTTTGATATGAGGGCTGTCAGACAGTTCTAATCTTCAACTGGAATGGGGACTCCATACAGTGTAAGCCCCGAATGATGATGTAAACTTCTTAGTTGACAAAAGTGCATACAAACAATCTTGGTTTTCGAAAATCGAAATTCATTGTCAGTTACCAGGCCCGTAGCAAGCGCGGGGAGGGGGCAGCCCATTGGTGAAAACAACAGCCTTCTCAATGGGCGCCAAAGAAAGTGCCTCATCCCAGAGGGGCGCCCATAAAGCCGAGATATAATGCTAGTGAGATTGGTAAGGCGCCCACGAATGAATTGGACGCCCCAAACCGCGAGATAATTTTCTAAATTCAAACGGCATGATTTGTGGGGTGCCTCATCCCAGATGAGCGCCCATAATATAATGTTAGTGAGAATGAATTCGGCGCCCAAAACGGCGTAATAATCTTCAAAATTTAAACGGCCTGATTTGTGGGATGCCTCTTCCCGGAGGGGCGCCTTTAATGACGAAGTCATGGACGCCCATAATATAATGCTATTGAAATTAGTTAGGCGTCCACGACGGCGTGATAATCTTCAAAATTCAAACAAGTCGCAATCTGGCCCGATTCCGAACTTTTCTTTTTTCTCATAAATTATTAAAGTCGTATTCCTTCTTTCAAATGTTTAAAATGTTCATATCAAAATATCATATTACGCCAATATCGCAAATTAAGCTTCAAAATTGAAAGTGTCTCTCATTTCCAGGTGCAAACCCTATTTTCCAAAATTTTCGGTGTGGGGGGGGGGGGGCACCATAGGCAATCTGACTTTTCGGGAAGTTGGGTAAAATGAAAACAAAAAAAATATTATTTCATCTGGTTGGCAAAAGTGCCCGAAATCTAATAAAACATTAAATTGACTATGGATTAAAACATTTTGTCTGGAGCCACATCGGTTTTTATTTGTGAATGCAGCTGCAACAGTCCGATCGGATGGCTGGAATTCAGGTCGGCATAGAGTGGGATTTCGGTTACAGATTAAAATTAGAGCAACTTAATGTTGTTTCTGGATTAAAGCGTCCCTGACGAACGTTACAAATCGCACGAGATGATCAAGAGCGCTCCTTTGGGACCAAAATCCACATCGGAGATCAGTAATGAGGTTGTTGGACTGAATGTACCAAACACGCCTTCGATTGATCAATCTCTCCATGTTTTGTTTCAAATACAGCTTGTTAAAGCAATCGGACGATAATTGGTAGATATTAAAAACGTTTGTGACGGCTTCGGGAAACTTTCGGCAATTACATGATATGGTGGTGTTAGCCCCAGATATTATCTTTCATTTTTAGACACTTTGTTCAACTATAACATTTTCAACCGTTTGGCCGCCATATTGGATTTTACAAAACAATCCAAATCGATATTCAGCCGCCATGGTGATTCCAAATGGCAACAATTTTTCAGCAGATTTCTGAATTTCGATTTCGTTTACTTCCCTTTTCTCTTCGAATTTTGTTCGATCTTTGAGCTTCTATTTAGTGACATAATCGTTCAACATAAAGATATTATATATCCAGTATATTTCATACACAACAAACTACCCCCACCCCTCCCCTCAAAATAGGGGAATCTGACCAGGATACCTATGAGCATACCTTCGACATTAATTACCGATGGGGGCAAAGTGATATTTTCGTTATTTTTGAGATAGCTATAGCTTCATTAATTTTACATGTCATATTTTTGCTCCTGCAGTATAAAACATGTCCAAGCAGTTTTTTGCTAAATGCCTGAAATTGGTGACCTTTTCCACCAAAAATTCCATTCTTAAGTCATATTTCCAGGTTCAGGGTACAATCCTCTATCAAATGCCACTGAAGTGGAAACCGATAGCCATTCAGGTTTGATTTGTAATTTATTAAGCTGTAAAACGAACAATTTAATTATATTGGAAGCTGTATAATGATTAAACAAAGTCTCGTTGTGAGATGATAGAGTCGAAACAAAATGGCGGCTGATACACCCTGTTATCACTGTAATATTATTGTCAAACAGTAGAAAGAGTTTTTATATTAATCCCTTCAAGTGCCGTGATTTGTGGATTTGGAAAATCCAACTAGTTTATAAATACTATTATATACTATTCAAAAAAAGTAGGGGATATTTGATTATGGGGGCATAATACTAAAATATGCAAATGACTACGAAAAAAGTCATTATAGAACCTAACAGAAGAAACATTTCCAGTTACATGTGACGCCCAAACGCACCAATAGCTACCGCATGGAATGCAGGTGATGCTTGGGATCCTCATGGGGGTCCAACCCAAGATTTGCACGACTCTGACTTGGAATGTTACAGTCATTGTGGCATTGAATTCCAGGGTGGAAACATCAGTTTAATTGTTTTAGTGACCAGAAAACAAATTTTGATATGCGTCGGCTTACCCAAAATGAAAGGTTACGTGCCCTTGGCATGCTACAGATCGGCACAACACAGGCGGTTGTGGCGCGGACGATGAATGTTTCTCAGTCTGTCATAAGCAGGCTACGGTCCAGATACCGTGATGCACAATCTGTACAGGACAGACCACGCTCAAGTCGACCAAGGGCGACAACTCAAGCCCAGGATCGATTTATCCGTACCTTGGACTTGAGAAATCGTGTCATCAGGGCAAATCAGATCAGCGCTCGTCTTCAAACAGACACTGGTGTGAGAGTGAGTGGCCAGACGATTCGGAATCGACTGCATAGGGGTCACCTTCGCGCCCGACGTCCTCGCGTGGTCCCTTGTTTGAGAGATCATCACATTCAGGCAAGACGTCGTTGGTGTAGGGGTCGTCAACACTGGGATAATCGACGCTGGAGCAATGTGATGTTTTCAGATGAGTCAAGGTTCACTGTTGATTTTTTTGGACAGACGTAGGAGGGTGTGGCGTCGTCGAAACGAGCGCTTCCAAGACGTTAACGTCATCAGACATGATCGATTTGGGGGTGGTTCTGTTATGGTGTGGGGAGCCATCACTGTTGCTGGAAGAACGGCTTTACATGTTGTTGCAGGGCGTGTTACAGGTCAGTACTACCGGGACAACATCTTGGCAGTCCATGTTGTGCCGTTCGCACGACGTCATGGCCGCCGTTTCATCTTCCAGGATGACAACGCAAGATGTCACAGGGCCAGCAGCGTTACAGGTTACCTCCAACAACAGAACATCACCACATTACCTTGGCCAGCATTGAGTCCCGACCTCTCCCCCATCGAGCATGTCTGGGACATGCTTGGACAGAGGTTACGTCAACGTCAACAACGTCCTGCCAATGTCCAAGAACTTGCTGCTGCGTTGCAACAGGAATGGGACAATCTGGACCAAAATGACCTTAGACGTCTCATTAGGAGTATGCCACGTCGGATCAATGCTTGTTTGGCAAACAGAGGAGGATTTACCTGTTACTGACTTTGTTGTGATGCTGTGGTAACTTTGCTGTTTGACCCCGGGTATCATTTTACCCTTATAATGGTCAGTCTGTGCCTTACTTAGTCTAACGATCATTTGGAATAAATCGATGAACGTGAACTTCATTTCATTTTGTCATTTGTTTCTTCGTCAGTTTCATTAGGTGACTTTAATAACACTTAAAAATCAAATATCCCCTACTTTTTTGAATAGTATATAAAGGGTATTTCCCTATTCTATTTAGCCAATCGCAACATTACACCTGCGTTGCGCACAGTTAGTAATATAGCCCTCTCATAAAACCTGTTTTAGAAGTCAGAGGTTAGTATATACACTTTCCTGGTCGTATAATACATTTGATTATTCAGTAGATTTAAACTTTCATTGGAAAATTTACGGTCAAGTGTCTGTCTATGGATGTTTCATTGACAGCTTAGCGGTCTAGTGTCCGTCTATGGATGTGAAAGTTTCAGTATAATGTCAGTCGGAGCAAAACAGTAGGACTTTAAACCCCATTTAATATTTTTTGACTAGAGTGGTGTATGTGTATATCGATGATGACTGTTTTGTATACAGTTATATCAACTCAACGTCATAATTTATCATGTGATTGTGACAAGGAGAAAGAGCAGTTTGTATGTGAATCCACTACACGGGCATCCTCAATTAAGATATCTTTAGTTCGTTTTAGATCACTAATTTAATCAAATGTGTTTTGGGGACATTCTGTAGATATTCATCCATCAAATCTGCTTTTTTGAGATTCAAGTTTGTATGTCGAAAAACAAGTAGCTCGTTTTTCGACATTCGCCAATATCGAAAAACGAGCTTGTTGTTTTTCGTTATTCGCCAATATCGATAAACGAGCTACTTCGCACTATTCCAAGAGTTTTTTTAATATCAAGTAAAAATCGTGGTATTCTGTTTCTATATTCGAGCAGACATTGCAATGTGTAATATCTTGTCAGGTAATACCACTAGTGTAAATTTACTGAATACCCAAATGTATTCTACGATCAAGAAAGTGTATATACTTTTCACCAATATCGAAAAACGAAAATCGAGCGAGTTAACTTCACACTGCCTGTATGGTTACCATGGCTAAAAAGACTAAACGGTATATTATTCTTCCCTACTGAGAGATTATGTATGTTTTGAATTTTATATTTACTTTACGGTCATAAAACATGTCTACAAAGACTAAACAGTGTAATGTCCCTTTACTATGAGAGTATATATATTCTGAATTTTATATTTATTTTAGAAAATTGTCCTGATAGAATTTACGGTACCAACTGTAACCTTAGATGTCCAGCGAATTGTACAGGCAACGTATGTGGGAAAATAGTAGGATCATGTTCTATTGGTTGTCAAGGAGATCTTTATAGTAGCAGGTGTGAATTTTCATGCAGCACCAATTGTCAGGATAGTAATTGTAATCCCAGAACAGGGAAATGTACCGAATGTAAAGATGGTTACTATGGTGATATGTGTGAGTCTGCATGCAGCACCAGATGTAAAAATGGTGAATGTAATTCTAGAACAGGGAAATGTACCGGATGTAAAGATGGTTACTATGGTGATTTGTGTGAAGAATCGTGTTCTACCTGCAATGGTCCATGTCGACAATTAGATGGTGTGATGGTTTGTGTCTACAGACACAAGGGTGGGGTCGGGATTCCAAATGGTCGCTAATCAACACATTCCCGTCCACAGCCACTACAATCATCGACATGGTTACGGTGACATGCGGTGTATACACATGTTATTAATAATCCAGCCACCTCCTGTTTTGTTACGGTGTATAGTTACATGTTATTGTCCCCCGCCTTTCGAAGAAAGTTGGGGGACTATTAAAATGGGTTCGTCCGTCCGTCTGTCTGTCCGTCACACTTTTTGGGACACAATAACTCTCTTCCTAATTGAGCTAGAATGTTCAAACTTGGTGTATGTGTTTATTAGGTCAATGCCTTCATGGAGTTCGAAGATGAGCATTTTCCGCTTAGGGTAAGCAGAGATAAGCAATTTGATTGGTTGATGCTTTGGGACACGATAACTTTAGTTCTAATTAAGTGAGATTGATGAAACTTGGTGTATAGTTTCATTATAGTAATACCTTGACTAAGTTCGATAATGAGCATTTTCTGCTCTGGGTAGGCAGAGCTATACGCAATTTGATTGGTCGAGCATTTGGAACACAATAACTCTCCTTCTAATTGAGTTAAAATGTTCAAACTTGGTGTATATGCTTATTAGATCAATGCCTTGATGGAGTTCGAAGATGAGCATTTTCCGCTTAGGGTAAGCAGAGATAAGCAATTTGATTGGTTGATGCTTTGGGACACGATAACTTTAGTTCTAATTAAGTGAGAGTGATGAAACTTGGTGTATAGTTTCATTATAGTAATACCTTGACTAAGTTCGATAATGAGCATTTTCTGCTCAGGGTAAGCAGAGCGATAAGCAATTTGATTGGTCGAGACTTTGGAACACAATAACTCTCCTTCTAATTGAGTTAAAATGTTCAAACTTGGTGTATATGCTTATTAGGTCAATGCTTTGATGGAGTTTGAAGATGAGCATTTTCCGCTAAGGGTAGGCAGAGATAAGCAATTTGATTGGTTGATGATTTGAGACACGATAACTTTAGTTCTAATTAAGTGAGAGTGGTGAAACTTGGTGTATAGTTTCATTACAGTAATACCTTGACTATGATCGATAATGAGCATTTTCTGCTCAGGGTAAGCAGAGCTATAAGCAATTTGATTTGCCGAGACTTTGGAACACAATAACTCTCCTTCGAATTGAGTTAAAATGTTCAAAATTGGTGTGTATGCTTATTAGGTCAATGCCTTGATGGAGTTCGAAGATGAGCATATTCTTCTTACGGTAGGCAGAGATAAGCAATTTTTGGATGACACTTCGTGTTCAGTTTGATTGGTTGATACGTTTGAAAAAAATAAATGTGCGATTAATTAATATGTGTCATCTATTTATTTTGGGATTTCGGGGGGGGGGACATCAGCCTCACTGTTGGCTTGTTAATAATCATGCTACCACCGCCATCACGGTGTATAATTACATGTTTTCTATAAAGCGAAGTGAAAAGGATAGCAGCAATCATTGGAAACAATTGATCTAGTTTGAAAAAAGTGTTTCTGTATTTCAATGTAACATTGAACGCTTACCATACTAGCATATCCAAACCATTACATTTTGTCACACATAATCATGTTTCAAAGTTAAAGTTATTTTAGTTTGTTCCATGTGTGTTTTGTGAGCTGATCTCATGATATAACATTCTTCACTGTCAACACTCCATATTTTTAAATTGTACCCCATTGATATAACCCCTTTAAATCGTAGACCCGTGTGTTTTTATGTAACACGTACATAAGAACAGCTACTGCCTTTAAATCGAAGACTCGTATGGAAGACCGTATAGACGACCTCGAACAATACTCGAGAAGAACTTGTCTTAAATTTTGTGGTATACCGGAGACGACATACGGTGAAACAGAGGACACGGATCACATTGTTCTGAGCATTATTAACAATGAGATTTTGTATCGACACAATATTCAAATCTCACTTTATGATATAGGTCGTACGCATCGAGTTGGTCCGAGAAGAAGTGGTTTCAACCGTGACATAGTTAGATTCATTAGTTACCGATGTAGAGCTTTGATTTTCGGCAACAAAGGCAATCTTAAAGTATTTAATAGAAACAGAAGATTTAATATATATATCAATGAGGCTCTTGCGAAAAAGAGATCCGATCTCTTTAGAAAAGTCAGAAATCTTTTTAAAGAACGAATAATTGAGGGTTACTGGACATTCGATGGTAAAATTATGGCCAAAGCTCTGAATGGTAAAATCTTAACTATTAAAAATGAAAATGATTTAATGAATGTTATTCATCTTTATAGGAATCATGCGAATGAGAACTATGAGCCCAATCACGATGATCCACCTCTAAATACGCAACGCACTTCGACTAGGCAGAATATTAATCACCCTGTCGACAATCACAACATCTATGATTTGAATATTATTCAACCTGCTGGTTTCAACAATAATGTAGCCATGAGCACAACTTCATTAACACAGTTATCAGTAGGACCATCGACGTCTACTCCCGTACTAAGTTATCAAAAAACCAGTCAAGAAACGGATCCCGTTTTCAATGGCGCGTTATACAACCAAAACGCAGGGCATGGGTCGCATAATAGTGGAAGTCGACACGACAGCCTATCCGACACATGCTAGGACATCCCCAGGGTTCAATCTGATACTACACTATCTTTACTAGTTTGGAATATAAACGGTTTGAAGTCAGTGTACGAAGACCACTTTTTATACGCCCACATTTTCATGTGGACGTATATTGTCGTCGCCCCTGTTCGTCCACAATTGTTTGTGAACAGTCTACAGGTCACAATTTTTATCCGATTTCAATGAAACTTAAAACATAGGTTTATCACCCTAAGATCTCGGTTCCTTTCGATATTGGCATGTATCGGACTGTAACTTCATGGGTTATGGCCCCTGATTGTACGAAAAATCGCGTTTTTTAGCTTGTGAACAGTGTAGAGGTCACAATTTTGAACCGATTTGGATGAAACTTGAAATGCATGTTTACAACCCCAAGATCTTGGTTCCTTTCGATATTTGCGCCAATCGGATCGTAACTTCCTGAATTATGGCCCCTGATTGTCCGAAAAATCGCCCTTTTTAGCTTGTGGTCCCTCTGGAGGTCAAAATTGTTATCCGATTTAAAAAACCGTTTGATTATATCACCGTTCCATGGTTATGAAGGTCGCGTTCGAATTTCGTGAAAATCGGACCAAAATTGACGGACAAAATGGCCGCCATTTGTACGCGAATAGTGTGAAAATATGTTATATCAAGGTTGTGAACAGTGTAGAGGACACAATTTTGAACCGATTTGGATGAAACTTGAAATGCATGTTTATAACCCAAAGATCTTGGTTCCTTTCGATATTTGCGCCAATAGGATCGTAACTTCCTGAATTATGGCCCCTGATTGTCCGAAAAATTGCCCTTTTTAACTTGTGGTCCATCTGGAGGTCAAAATTGTTATCCGATTTAAAAAACCGTTTGATTATATCACCGTTTCATGGTTATGAAGGTTGAGTATGAATTTTGTGAAAATCGGACCAAAATTGACGGACAAAATGGCCGCCGTTTGTACGCGAATATTGTGAAAATATGTTATATAAAATGGTTGTGGACCTTATAGAGGTCACAATTTTGAACCGATTTTGATGAAACTTGACATGTATGTTTATAACCCAAAGATCTTGGTCCCTTTCGATATTTGCGCCCATTGGATCATAACTTCCTGAATTATGTCCCCGGATTGTCCGACAAATCGCGTTTGTTCGCTTTTGGTCCCTCTGGAGGTCAAAATTATTATCCGATTTAAAAAAACGTTTGACTATATCACCGTTACATGGTAATGAAGAGAGAGTTAGAATTACGTGAAAACCGGACTAGAATTGACGGACAAAATGGCCGCCGTTTGTACACGAATAGTGTGAAAATATGTTATATCAAGGTTGTGGACCCTATAGAGGTCACAATTTTGAATCGATTTTGATGAAACTTGACAGGTATGTTTATAACCCAAAGATCTTGGTTCCTTTCGATATTTGCGCCCATCGGGTCATTACTTCCTGAATTATGTCCCCTGATTGTACGAAAAATCACCCTTTTTAGCTTGTGGTTTAAAAAAAACCGTTTGATTATAAAAACCAAATAAATTCTAATGATTTTCTGATAATTCCTTAATATGCGACAACTCTTGTTGACTGCCCGGACGATTTGGCTGCTGTGTGGGCGTATGTTTCGTTGCCCTCCAACCTATTTTTTATAAACTGTTTAATAAATTATGACATTGTGCTACTAAGTGAGACGTGGTTGAAAGGGAACGAATCTATTTCTATTGCTAATTTCTCAAATGCTATTTTTGTAAATAGAAGTGAACTATACAGTCGTGGTAAACGCAATGAAATTTGTGGACGCCTAGCAGTTTATTTTAAACCAAAATTTAAAGACAACCCTTCAGTGATATCAGAACACGAGTGGGGTGCGTGTGTAATAAAACTTGATAATGCAGTCATCGAGGCAAACCATGATATATATATAATATTCGTATACATTCCGCCTGAAAGTAGTATGTTCTATAATTTCTGTAATTTTGATATTTTTATTGAAATTGAACAGTTATATTTCCAATGTTCTGATCTAGGTGGAGCAACATTAATATGTGGGGATCTTAATAGTAGAACCCGATCCGACCCCGAATATATAATTAACGATAATTTGGATCGTTACATCGGATCACTTAATACTGATCATAATGACGATAATATCCAACCTAGGAAATCTCAACATAAAATTCTTAATAATTTCGGAAATAGATGAATCAATCTCTATAAATCTACTAACAGTCTGATTGCAAATGGAAGGTTAGGCGATGATAAAAATGTTGGTAAATGTACTTTTTGTTCTAGTAGAGGTACAAGTGTTATAGATTATCTAATAATACGAAGATGTCATCTTAACCTTATTAAAGAATTTCAATTTCTAGATTCTACGGAATTCTCAGACCATTCACCGCTGTCTTTCAGTCTGCATGTTATATATAATAACTCAAATACTGCCCACGACTCATTTGATAACACTACTCAGTATGTGGTTAAATAGGATGAATCTAAAGGTGACATTTTTCGGAAAAAGATCAAAGACCATTTAAACGATTTGTCTGATGTGATATCGCTTAATTGCCTAACTGGTGATGTTGATAAACTCGTGGAAGATGTTACTGATATTTTTCGGAATGTGACCGTCTCCTTGTTTGGAAAGCCAAAAAAAGAAAGGCTCTACGATTAGCCACACACATACAAACAAAGGGCTCCGCGTGGTTTAATAGTGATTGCGCTTCTGCTAGGTACAAATTTAATAAATCTAGAAATAAATATTTGAAAAATCAAAATGAACTGAATAGAAAATTTTTACCTCGCGGAGGTCTGAATTAAACAAAGAAAAACGTGAATTGTCAAAGAATAATCCTAAGAAATTTTGGAGTGTCATAAAGGGTAATAACAACATTAGGATTAACACAAAACTGAACTGTCTAGACTTTTTTGAGCACTTTAAAAATATCTTCGGCCATAAGCCAACTCCTGATACAGAACCGCTTCCTAATTTAATCAATAATAATACATGTGAAACTTTAGATACACCAATAAAAGAAGAAGAAATAATCAGAGCTGTTAAGAAACTAAAACGTAATAAATGTAGCGGTATAGATCAAATATGTAGCGAGTTTTTCATATGATGTGTCGATTTAATTCCCCCCCCCCCCCATTTGGTAAAAATATTTAACTACGTCTATGATAGTGGGTGCTATCCTAAATGTTGGCATGATTGCTTACTAATACCTGTTCCAAAAAAGGGCGACTTGAACTCACCCGGAAATTTTAGAGGCATATCTATTATGTCTATATTTTCAAAACTATTTTCCACTATCTTAAACTATAGGTTATACAATTGGTGCGAAACTAATGAAATAATAGATGATACTCAATTTGGCTTTAGACAGGGTAAGGGTACCGTCGATGCACTTTTTATTCTTTGTGGCCTTATACGTCATTCGTTAGACAATCATCAGAAATTATTCTGTGCCTTTATCGATTTACGTAAAGCCTTTGATAAAGTTCATAGACCGTTACTATTATTGAAACTGGATTCAATAGGTGTTAGCTCTAATTTCAACAAAATAATACCTTCTATATACAACCAAGTAAACAGTTTAGTCAGAATCAAAAACACTCAATCAGAGAGATTCGAAAGTTATTATACTTTAACGTATGCTTGCGAGGTTTGGGGGTTTCATATTGGTAAACCCATAGAGCAGGTTTTAAATGATTTTTTTAAGATATGTATTAAGGATGGGCAGAAACACCCCAATTATGGCCATGCTCAGAGCAGTTGGGTTATTTCCCCTGATAGTTGTTAGGAAAATAAGAATGCTAAAATATTGGTTGAAAATTATTCGTTCAGCAAATTCATTAATTTTTCAAATTTACAATTTATTGTGTACTGACAACGAGAATGGAAATAATAATTGGGTGGGGAGGATTAGACACTTATTGAATACTCTTGGATGTTGTGAATTTTGGCAGAACCCTTCTTCCATAAACCAAACGAGTCTACCTCTAATTAAAACCCGCATTCAAGACCAATTTAAACAGGAGTGGTTATCTTCCTTGAAAAATTCGAGCAAGTTGCGTTTTTTTAAATTGTTCAAAACTGTGTATGAACATGAAATTTACCTAAATTCATATATTGAACGTAAATATGGGGCATGCTTAAATTGAATGTTGAAACTGGGCGATATACAAAAACAGACCG
Organism: Patella ulyssiponensis; assembly: GCA_963678685.1. NCBI lineage: Eukaryota > Metazoa > Mollusca > Gastropoda > Patellidae > Patella > Patella ulyssiponensis. Next base: position 77,526,975 of record OY783230.1, read on the forward strand.
TCAAAATAGAATTTGCACATGTTGCAAATGGAACGCCGTAGAAGACGAATACCACTTTCTCCTATGTTGCACAGCATATATGAATTTACGTCGCAAGTTCTCTCCGCGCAGTTTTTGGTATTTTCCTTCCTTATACAAATTTAAAAATATTTTAACTAACACCAACCTTGAACATATAATCTATTTAGGTAAATATCTCTATCAAAGTATGGAACTACGAAATCAAATATTAAACAGCCAAACATGAAACTAAATACCTATTGGGATATCTCTCTCTCTCTCTCTCTCTCCTCTCCCTCTCACACATTTGTAATATGTTCGTCTGATGTATATATATATATATATATTGAAACTACTTTATTTACATATATATTATATTTAATATTTTTGTTTAATATACTTTTGTACTATTTTCGTGACATGTATATATATTGAAACTGCTTTCTTTACATATATATTTTATTTAATATTATATTTTTTTTTATCTTCTATAATAATTATGTTCTTTATATTCCTCATTTGTTGTGCAATATTCACTCAATATATTCTATGTATTTATGTTGACTATAGCAAGTGATTTGCTTTGCCTTGTAATAAAGTAAAGTAAAGATATGTGTAGTACAGGCGTGGACCTTCTTCTTGTCATGCGCTGTAACATGTCCACGTGTTGGTGAACTTGAGCTCTCTACCACATAATTGTCACACCAGTGGTGCGAGAATAAACATTCAACAGTCAGATATCGATATGTATGGTATTGACTAACATGACTGCACACAATGGTGGGGAGTCGGTGAAACGCGTGCACGTGAGATCACAAGGTCTGTCATTAGGTCAAGTGGTGAGTTATCAATATCTAGCTTGAACGTGACAAGGAATGGTGCCGCCTGCCCATCCGCGTGGGTATGCTCTGGTGCCTAAGGATTTTCCTTACTGCTAAAGATTCTAACGCGGAAGCGAATTATTGAAATGAAATTAAATCCCGAGATAATCTACTTTATGTCGAGTGAATAGTAAATCCTATTTCTTTCCATCTTTATAAATTTGACGCGAAAACAAAAATGGAAAATAAGCCATAGGATGTCCTTGAAGCAACCACCACCAGTTTTACAACATCTACCCCTACCACCACCACACACACACAGCTATGAAACCCAAAGCAACTAATTTGAAAATGTGGACTATAGCATAATTAAAACAGAAAAGTAGGGCTGAAAGTGAAAAGTTCCAGAAGCCTAGACATTGAAGAATATTCAGTATGACTCAATAATATAAAATTATCATCCTTGTTGACGCTCTGTTGCACCAGATGTTAAACAAACAAGTAGCTGTTCGTGTTGCTGTAATCTGACATGATTATCATTCGTCGGCTTGTATAATTAAAACACAGTGTAATACATAGCATAGCTAAGGCCTATGCACATCACAAAATATTTGTTTGCTGTATTTCGAGGGTATTCCCAACACATAGATTGCCTTGTGTGCGTTACCAACCGCAAAGCTGTCTTCTTCTTCTGTAAATGTTAATGGTTAATGTCCGCATCCACCGTAGGTGATATCGCAAATAAGTTGCCTTATTTTACTATTCTCAGGACATGCGATGGGTTCTTTACTGTGCGAAGAAACTACAGTACCCGGAATAAACTCTCGAGGTTGAGAAGACGCCCCTATCTCCAAGCAACATACCGGTCGGCCAGAGTTCAAAGCGTCATGCTCTAGGCCACCCCAATCACAAAGTACACATGATTGGCAAATCTATTTATTATAGATCTAGTAGGTCAGAAATAATCATTGGTGTTACTGACGAGTGCATGCACACCCTCTTACTTTCATGTGGTCGCCTATGCACCTCATCCTTTTACGTTTTACATTTCAGATTTTAAGGGTATAAAAGCAATCGTCATAAAATAAACACAAACAAAATAAAGTCACAAAACAAAGTCCGATGCGTGCCAGAGTTAGTTTGGGCCTGGCTTAAAGCTGACTATCATTTCTCTTGAACGTTTATTTATGGCAACATGAATGCCCCCAGTCGAGACGCGTGTATAACAGTCCAGGGTATTGATGTAGACGCTGATATAACAATTCTAGGAATAATTTATAAAATAGGTTGTATGTGAATATTAGTAGATGAGAATTGGTCGACACGAAGAATATTAATATAGTTGGTACACAGTTTATGGATAAAATGTTCACTATAGATAGTGTATTAATCTGTCTGCTTATATCCAGCCATGTTTATTGTATATTAGGTAAGTTTTATATATTTAATAACTCATTATACAATAGGTAAAGTCTACTGATTAGTTTAGCGTTACATGTTCTAACATAGCTAACTTTATAATTATATCTGTCTCCATGGTTACTATATCTATAAGTATAATTCTTTCCCACTGATATCCTGCAAAGGGTGTGTGTGTGAAAAGTCATAGAATGCCGAAAAGTTCGTCATCTCAAGGCCACAATGTTTCTACAAATCTATTAGAGATTATAGCTCCTATTATGTTCACAAGGAGACGGGGGTATATTAGTCCAGGAGCTAATGACAAAATAATATGGTCATCAGTTACAAAAGGTTTGACCCCCCAAATTTGTACCAGCTGTCCACACGAATAAAAATCAATTGGTCAGATCGTGCACTGCTGGGGCATTTAGCCACAGCAGCACCTTAAAGTAGCGCCCAGGGGGCCTAAAATTAGGTCATAAGTTACATGGCTGAAACTTTCTAGGGACAATGGTATCCATAGTCGGAGTAAATATTTCACAAATCTAACCAAAATTTCCTGGACTTTCCCCAAGTCAGACCACGCCCAATATCACCTCACGGGACCAATAATATGGTCATAAGTTACATGGCTGAAACTAACCAGAAACAAAGATCCATACTTGGTAATTATAATTTTCAAAAATCTAACCAAACGTTTGGAGGCTTTCCCCAAGTCAGATCGCTCTAAAATATGGCCGACCACGCCCTAAAAATGGGACTTTTTATATGGTCATAAGTTACATGGCTGAAACTTAACAGAAACAAAGATCTACACTTGGTAAATACAATTTTTAAAAATCTAACCAAAAGTTTTGGGGCTTTCCCCAAGTCAGATCGCTCTAAAGTATGGCCGACCACGCCCTAAAATGGGGCTTTTATATGGTCATAAGTTTCATGTCTGAAACTTACCAGAAACAAACATCCACACTTGCCAAATACAATTTATAAAAATCTAACCAAAAGTTTGGGGGCTTTCCCCAGGTCAGATCACTCAAAAGTATGACCGACCACGCCCTAAAAATTGGGCTTTTTATATGGTCATCAGTTAAATGGCTGAAACGTAACAGAAACAAAGACTCCCACTTGGTAAATGGTAAATACGATTTTCAAAAATCTAACCAAAGGCTTGGGGGCATTCCCAATGTTAGATCGATGTAAAGTATGGCCGACCACGCCCTAAAAATGGGGCTTTTATATGGTCATCAGTTACATGGCTGAAACTTACCAGAAACAAAGATCCATACTTGGAAAACATATTTTTCAAAAAATCCAACCAAAAATGTTGGGGCTTTCCTCGCGTCAGATCGTCCTAAAGTCCACCTGACCACGCCCTAACAATTGAACTTTTTATATGGTCATCAGTTACACGGCCAAAACTTACCAGAAATATTGTTCCATGCATGACAAATGTATTTTTTTGAAAATCGAACCATAAATGTTGGGGCTTTCCCCAAGAAAGATGGGCTTTAAAATTGCCGCCCCACCCACCCTTTCTATATCATCTAAATATATTTGCATTTCTTCGAAGGGCACTTAAAATTGCTGATGAATGTGGAAAAACATGCATCTGTGTAACATATGATTAAGTCATTGCAAAGGTTGCACTACAAATCCAAGCTGAAGAATCAACAACATTTAATTCTGTATTTGTCCAACTTGGTGCTTTTCACACTGAATTGGCCTCTTTCAAAGCGGTTGGGAAATTCATTGCTGAATCCAGAGGACCGTATCTTTTAACAAAATGTGGAGTGCTGGCTTCTGGTTCACTTAATGGATTTATTAGTGGAAACCATTACAACAAGTATACTATTTAAAAATGTAAGGGATATTTGATTTTGGGGGCATAATACTAAAATATGCAAATGACTACGAAAAAAGTCACTATAGAACCTAACAGAAGAAACATTTCCAGTTACATGTGACGCCCAAACGCACCAATAGCGACCACATGGAATGCAGGTGATGCTTGGGATCATCATGGGGGTCCAACCCAAGATTTGAATGTTACAGTCATTGTGGCATTGAATTCCAGGGTGAAAACATCAGTTTAATTGTTTTAGTGACCAGAAAACAAATTTTGATATGCGTCGGCTTACCCAAAATGAAAGGTTACGTGCCCTTGGCATGCTACAGATCGGCACAACACAGGCGGTTGTGGCGCGGACGATGAATGTTTCTCAGTCTGTCATATGCAGGCTATGGTCCAGATACCGTGATACACAATCTGTACAGGACAGACCACGCTCTGGTCGACAACTCAAGCCCAGGATCGATTTATCCGTACCTTGGCCTTGAGAAATCGTGTCATCACAGCAAATCAGATCAGCGCTCGTCTTCAAACAAACACTGGTGTGAGAGTGAGTGGCCAGACGATTCGGAATCGACTGCATAGGGGTCACCTTCGCACCCGACGTCCTCAGATGAGTCAAGGTTCACTGTTGATTTTTTGGACAGACGTAGGAGGGTGTGGCGTCGTCGAAACGAACACTTCCAAGACGTTAACGTCATCAGACATGATCGATTTGGGGGTGGTTCCGTTATGGTGTGGGGAGGCATCACTGTTGCTGGAAGAACGGCTTTACAGGCCAGTACTACCGGGACAACATCTTGGCACTCCATGTTGTGCCGTTCGCACGACGCCATGGCCACCGTTTCAACACAAGATGTCACAGGGCCAGGATCGTTACAGGTTACCTCAAACAACAGAACATCACCACATTACCTTGGCCAGCACTGAGTCCCGACCTCTCCCCCATCGAGCATGTCTGGGACATGCTTGGACAGAGGTTACGTCAACGTCAACAACGTCCTGCCAATGTCCAAGAACTTGCTGCTGCGTTGCAACAGGAATGGGACAATCTGGACCAAAATGACCTTAGACGTCTCATTAGGAGTATGCCACGTCGGACCAATGCTTGTTTGGCAAACAGAGGAGGATTTACCCGTTACTGACTTTGTTGTGATGCTGTGGTAACTTTGCTGTTTGACCCCGGGTATCATTTTACCCTTATAATGGTCAGTCTGTGCCTTACTTAGTCTAACGATCATTTGGAATAAATCGATGAATGTGAACTTCATTTCATTTTGTCATTTGTTTCTTCGTCAGTTTCATTAGGTGACTTTAATAATACTTAAAAATCAAATATCCCCTACTTTTTTTGAATAGTATATAAGAGAGTACACCAGTTGCTTTCTTTATCAATGGAAACATTACATTTTAGATCATTCTATTACAGTCAGGATATTGATAAGCAGGAGTCCTGTTATCTTGAAACTGAAATCAAAGTCATGCGATCTTCTATGGAAATGTAAAAGATTTTGACACGAGTACAAACATTTTACCCAAGAAACATTAGATTTGCAGATTAATACTGGATGATCGTAATGATTCATCTGTATCATCAATTTTTTCGAGGTATTCGAACTGGAGATTATGTACATACACTGTTTGCCAAAATTAACCAATTATTTTTTCTTTTTACATTCAACCAGCCAAACTATGCTCGATGGTTAGTTCGGTTTCATGACAACTTGTTAGAGCTTAAGAGGATACACCCCCCATATTAGATAGTGATTTCCGGAAAAGACGCTTTGGACTGAAGAGAACTTGGAAGCTCTTTTCAAGAATGTCTGTAGATTTGACATTAACAGATGCTTCTAGCCAAAGAACAGGAATCAGTCCATTCACGAATTCGATTTTAGCTCGGCAAAGATGGGCCAATAGCCATTCAATGCGCGTCAGTATTCTTTCCAGCTTATTTGATACAAAAGAAGATATTTCCTGGGATTTAAATATATAAAGACACAGCAAATGCAAAGAAATGCACGTGATGTAGAAACCATAATTCTAATGAGTGAACAGCTCATGAGTCCATTCACTTACGATGAAACAAATCATCAATTTATTTTCAACATTAAATCAGCAAAAGCAGCCACCTTAGCAACAAAGGTATTCCTATTAAATGTTCCTGATATAGGTCAAAGAATAGAAGAGCCGGTGCAACCAATAGAGAATTAGAGTATGATATTGTTGGTCCCGCGCAAAGAAGACCTACAGATTTTTACAGGCCTTAAGAAATGACAAATTCAAAGAGGCGTCGATTGCCTTTCTAGTGATGAACTGGCAGTAGGATGGCTCAGCCATTATATTGAACAACAAAGAAGTATTTGTGACCTGCCAAGAAAAAAAAATGTTTTTCCTTTTGTGCCTCCAATGGAAGGAGGCTGATTCAAGAATGATATTCCACCTCAATTCCCTTTTAGCTCCTAGTAATGTTGTCATCCGAACAGTTGATACTGATGTGCTGATAATCCTATTGGGTAATTTGCATGTTATTGCTCCGGGGATTAATGTTTGGCTGGAAGTAGGTCTTTGTAGCATTAACACACTTCGATATATAAATGTGAATGAATTAATCAAGAATCTGGGCACAACCTTATCCAAGTCTATACCAGCATACCATACACTCACTGGCTGTGATTAATATACTGCATCAGTTAGTAGGAAAAGGTACGTCCGACCTTAAAAAATTATAACGAACAGCGGTTGATGTCCAGAAAGCTTTGTTTTCTCTCTCTGAAAGTGAATCCATTCCTGCTGGAGTAAATACAGACATTGAAAGATTTGTTTGTAATATCTATGGAATGCCTATAATGTCCTTAGTTAACAATCTTTGCCTAGAACTATTTTTAAAGAAATACAAACCGAAAAAAAGCGATGGATGTATTTCTGGTATTAAAGGTATAGAAGCAAGTCCTTTGCCGCCATGCTCACGGGTATTAACTTTGATAACCGAGAGAGCGAATTATATTTGTAGTGTCTGAATGAATGCGTCAAAGAATACTACCCCCAATTTCCACCCAGAGAATAGTGGAAGGGTTTTACATGATGATGGGATGTACAAATTAATGTGGTGTGATGGTGATGTTGCTCCTGTGCCAGTTGAGAGTATTTGCAGAGTAGAAGATAGTGACCAAGAAAGTGAGGACTCCGATGACGAATCAAACATTTCTTGTAGTGATGACGAAAGAGAGACAGATTAACCATTAAGTTATGTATATTAAAACTATAAAAAGATTTCATAATTTATCGTTGACCTACATTTCTAAAAAATCCATTAGATTGTCATTCATTAACGAAGATCAGAAAAAGCAAATACTATCGAATTCAAACCAAAACAACTTATTAATGCAATAAATACTTTCCACTTTGTTATAAGATGTTGTTTGATATACACAATGTTTCGGTGTCAATGTTTCTGTAACAAACTAGTCCAGACTGTTAAAGTTTTGATATACATATTTATGAGAAGTAACTATCATCCATAGAAATCATCGGAAGCTATCTCACATCCTTCTATCTGTTAATCAACAAAACATGACAGGAAATGTGAATTCAACCCCTCTTCGATAATTGAAGTCTAACAAGACACGCCACGGAAAGGGGATCTATATAGAGAATGGCTATGAAACGCGACTTACTTGTACTATTGAAGCTTCTAGGATTGCTGATACCAAGCTTAGAGCCAATATGACAGACACCATCTTGTATTCTACAGCCTCCTGTATTACAGTAGGAACATGTCTGTAGACACAAACCATTAGATCCCCAATATCCATCTTTACAACCAGTCAAACAAACACCATCTAATTGTCGACATGCACCATTACAGGCAGAACATGATTCTTCACACATATCACCATAGTAACCATCTTTACATTCGGTACATTTCCCTGTTCTGGCATTACATTTACCATTCTTACATCAGGTGCTACATGACAATTCACACCTGCCACCACAAAGATCTTCTTGACAACCATTAGAACATGATCCTAACATTTTCCCACAGACGTTGTTTGTACAATTCGCTGGACATCTAAGGTTACAATTGGTGCAGTAAAATCCATCAGGACAATTTTCTAAAGTAAATATAAAATTCAAAACATATATACTCTCATAGTAAAGGAAGAATTAGCCTTGGCACCAGTAGACTTTGTGAAATGTTTTTACGGCTGTAGACTTTGATTCAGGGTAAATGTTTTTCCATGATTTCAAGATCCACAATGCATTTAAAACCTTTCGTCTATCCATGTGGTAATCATCCTCTATTTGTCATTTTGATGGTTCCTAATTTTGACAAATGTATTTTCTCATTTATTTCATAAATTTAAGACATACACTCTGTACGATCAAGGCACTTGTGTGTCATTGAGATACTGGATAGTAGATTCCCTGACATTGTTAGATTGACAAACTGTTGAATCAGTAATAGACCTACCTGTGAATATTTGTTGAGAACAGGGACATGTACCGAATGTAAAGATGGTTACTGTGGTGATATGTGTAAAGAATCATGTTCTGCCTGTAATGGTGCATGTCGACAATTAGATGGTGTTTGTTTGACTGGTTGTAAAGATGGATATTGGGGATCTAATGGTTTGTGTCTACAGACATGTTCCTACTGTAATACAGGAGGCTGTAGAATACAAGATGGTGTCTGTCATATTGGCTCTAAGCTTGGTATCAGCAATCCTAGAAGCTTCAATAGTACAAGTAAGTCGCGTTTCATAGCCATTCTCTATATAGATCCCCTTTCCGTGGCGTGTCTTGTTAGACTTCAATTATCGAAGAGGGGTTGAATTCACATTTCCTGTCATGTTTTGTTGATTAACAGATAGAAGGATGTGAGATAGCTTCCGATGATTTCTATGGATGATAGTTACTTCTCATAAATATGTATATCAAAACTTTAACAGTCTGGACTAGTTTGTTACAGAAACATTGACACCGAAACATTGTGTATATCAAAACTTTGACAATGGAAACATTGTCAGATATTGCTCCACCTGTGATATCAAACCTGTCAACAATACAATCAGTGAATATTGTTAGTAAAGTTATCTACCTTACCTTACCAATTGTCACGATTCTAATAATCGATGAAATGTGACATTCATTTCCGGAAGGCGCGGTACTCTTTCTTGACTTCAGCTAAAAAGTTCCACTGACCATGCCGTGTCTGGGTTCTTATGTGCTTTATTATAATAATAATAATATATGCATTTATATCGCGCTGACATTCACTACTGATAGTGCTCTGTGCGCTGGTTGTTCAATACTAATAGCAGATTTGAAAAAGAAAAGTTTTCAATTTAGTGTTGAATATGTTGAGACTTGAAGATGATTTAATGTCAATAGGTAACTCATTCGTCAAACGTGGAAACCGACCCTCACCCTTCAAACGTTGAAGACTGGGATGTTACGGGTGTCTGAGACTATATGGGGATGGGCGTATTAAAACTCAAGCTGTACCTTAAATTATGTGTTCTTAGTTTTTATATTTACTGTTGCTTGTGTTTTGTTTCTAGGTTCCGGAAATTAACTTGAGCAGGCGATTACTTAGAAACCTGGGCCCTGTTTTACGAAATTTTAACTTAAGATAAAATCCAATTTTAGTAGATACTTCAATTTTGATTGGCTAAGCACTAAAATCAATCTAATATTATCCAATCAAATTACTAAAATTGGGATCTTATCTTAGTTAAAATTTCGTGAAATAGGCCCCAGGGAGGTGATAAGAACATCAACACTTGCTGCAGGTGAAAAACGAAGGAAAAATAATAAACCGCTTTATTGTAAAAATACATGTACCTATATTTCATTAAAATATTTTATATAACTGTAAAATTTAATAACCTTTATAGATATCTTATATACAGTAGACTTTATGGCCTGAGTGAAGACATTACTGCTCGCGGGTATTAAATAAAATTGGTTTATCAAAATATGCCATGCTGTTTGTATTTTCTTGCAAATAATCAATTTATATATATTTCAATACAATTACACTCGTCTGAACCTATTTCATAGAATACATGCTGGATATCTGAATAAAATTTGAAAATAATTCTTCCTGTTTATGTTATTTCTCGTTTGTTCTGTTTTTGTGTTCCGATTCTGATTAAAACTTGTCCAGTCAATTTATGAAAAAAAAGGGGTCAACCCTAAAAAAAATTGCAAGAAAATGTTTCTTGATGGTTTTTGGTAGCTGGGGGTGAACTGAATGACATCGTAAAAGTTTACCAAAATTGGAATACCGGAAAGTCCCAAATTGTGAGGGTAAAGATTCGAGTATTTAAGACATTTTCCTTTAAAAGGCACAACTTTAGACAAACACAAAGTCGTCTATTTTAAGAGAAACGCATGAAACTAACGCCATGCATTAACGCTTATATGACATGGTTTCCATATATGTCCGGTGCTCTCTTGAACCATTTTCTGGTATTTCCTTACCCCAGAAACATGCTGCCAAGACTACAGATTTACAAAAGGACACAACTCTGCACTGTTTTGTCATAAAATAGCAATTTTTGTCTCTAGATTAATCTTTTGGGGGGCCATTCGTTCATTTGAAGTAGTATTAAGTGGTTCCTTATACCATTTTCGGGGATCCCCTATCCCAAAACATGTTGACGCAAATCCAGATTTACGTATGTTCGTAACTCTGTACTACTTCATTGCCTACGGACATTTTTGTTATGCGCATGTTTTGAAGCACCTACTTACCATAAATGACCAGATGCCCGGGAAGATGAGTGAAGCGAGACACGAAAAATAAAGTGCAAGAAATTATTTACCGATCTGTTCTCCAAGCTCATTGAATGATCCGTGATGCTGTCTATATGATTAATATGAGACATTTGGTGCTTTTCATTAACTGAACAACTTTTGCTAAAATAAGCGGGCTATACAATGTTATCGGTTGCATCACATTTACTGTTATACGTTCATAGAAGCTCAAGGTAAGACCAGTTGCAGATCAACAAGCTGTGAGTAGGTGGTCCAAATCTACGGTACGTTCCATAATCCCACCCCACAATGAATGTCAACAAGACACTGGCTCTAATACTGAGTGTGTCCAAATTCTTGTTAACGAGAGGATCAGAAATGGCAGTCAATGGGACAGAATCTCGAGATCTGCCTGTCAATTCCACCTGATTTGTGAGAGTTGACGGTACAGAATGACGGTCAGTCGAAGTACGAACTAGTGGTACTAACTAGGCGGTTCACTAAAACTAACTGTTAATATAATTATAGTGGGAGAATGATACCATAATAGAAATGAGCGCCATACGCAAAAATAATTAAAAAAAATCAGAGAGCAACGTATAAGCGAGCTTTTAATTATTTGAGACTGGCCTAATTCCTTGGCTTTCCGGTTCACCGAACGAGAGGATAAGAACTGGGAAAGAATCTCGGGGCCTGCCTGCTAATTCCACTATAACCGTCGTAAATATAATAGTGATAAGACAGCATAAGACTATAGAGGACTCGAAAAAAATAGTCATTAATTAACAATGATCCATTAATTATCTTAATCTATCCTATGATAATTCCCCACTCATTATCCCTAAATAATACCCATCCCAACAGATTAACACCCGTGTATAAATGTTCTCTGTTAGTTAAGACCATGTAAGCGTACTATTGAAATTGCATAAATTGTACTTTGTCAATCTCCGTGCAATGAAATTATTTCTGCAACAAAATAAATACAGCTTTACGCTTACGCTAATATTTGTGGATATGAAAGTGTGTCGGTTTTATTATATTATTTTTTAATATTTGTATGCTTTAAAGTTGGCGATACTGCAAACTGACATATTTATGTTGAAGAGCAGGGGCGTACATAACGATTTTGTTTGGGGGGGGGGGGTGTTTAGCCAAAATGCGACCGGCTGATGCACATTCGCTCCACCCCACCCACCCCTAGTACGAGTGACGCAATCATCCGAGCACAACAGGTGCGAGTTTTCTAGGGAATATGGGGGTGGGGAAGGGGTGGTTTCAAATCTAGGTCGTCACCCACAATCAAAATACTGGCTATAACATGAAGCTTCCAGGTAGAACATAGATAGTATTGTATAATTATATAGTTGTTCGTCGATCGTTGTCTCGCCGGAAAGCAGTTTTATTTAAGTTCATATATAGTTTATGTCATATATCATGATTGTGCATATAACAAAAGTAATTTGGAGAAAATTTTGAAAAATTGATTCAATATCCCGGCGTTTGAGGTCATTGCTGGGAGAAATTCTTGTGGACGACAGGACCAGAAATGTCAGTCAATGGGACAGAATCTCGAGATCTTTTTTTGCAAGAGTTGACATAACATCTGTACAATCTGACGACCCATGACCTACACACCAGTGGTACTACAAACTGGGTAGTTCACTATAATTGTGAATATGATAGTGGTGAGACAGCATAAGACAACATAGGATTAGAAGAATGGTGTTATAACGGAATCGAGCGCCGCAGGCGTGAAAAAATTTCAGATATGTAACCGAGTAGAAAAATGATGTTATGGTTGAATTTGGCTTGAAAATTTGAATCTATGCCATGGAAAATGGAACCAAATTCTCGTTAACGAGAGGATAAGAAATGGACAGAATCTTGAGGCTAATCTGTCAATTTCGCCTGTTTTGTTATTGTTTGTTTACCTCATTAATTCATTTAGTCTGCAAAGACCGACTGCGGTAAGTACTTTTTTTGAGACCGACTATTTTTTTTGCCATGGTAGGAAACATTTCATAGAACAACATACTCACAACAGAATAAGAGTGACAAACATTTTTCAAACATGACAAGCAGACGGTTATTTTATACTATAGTTTTGTGTGACTTATGCAATTTGCTCACGGATTCACGCAAATACATAGTATTTGGGATCTATTCTGACATTGTTTTTGAGACCGACTGCAGTGACTGCGCTTATTTTGAGACCGACTATTTTTCTCCCTGGGTCCCTGGGTAAAATTTTGTTGTTAGACCGACATACTCACGACAGAATAAGAATGACGTATGGAATTTAAGCTCACAAATTCACGTAAATACACAGTGTCTGGGATCTATTCTGGCATTGTGTTTGAGACCGACTGAAGTGACTGAACTTATTTTCAGACCGACTATTTTTCTCCCTGGGTAAAAGTTTGTTGTTAGACCAACAAACTCACAACAGAAAAAGTGTGAAACGCGTTTTTGAGACCGACTGCAGTGACTGAACTTATTATGAGACCGACTATTTTTCTCCCTGGGTAAAATTTTGTTGTTCGACAAACTACTCACAACAGAATAAGAGTGAAACACGTTTTTGAGACCGACTGCAGTGACTGAACTTATTATGAGACCGACTATTTTTCTCCCTGGGTAAAATTTTGTTGTTCGACCAACTACTCACAACAGAATAAGAGTGAAACACGTTTTTGAGACCGACTGCAGTGACTGAACTTATTATGAGACCGACTATTTTTCTCCCTGGGTAAAATTTTGCCGTTAGACCAACATACTCACAACAGAATAAGAGTGAAACACAACATCTTTTCAAACATGTTAAGTTGACAAGGTTATTGTATGCTAAAGTTTTGTGCGAGTAGCTTGATGTATATGCAGTGAGCACTTATTTTGATATCGACTTCTCCAATTTTGCGACCGACTGCACTGATTTTGCGACCGACTATTTTTTTCCTAGGGGGTGGTACCCCCCCCCCACACACACATTTACGCACCTGTTGAATAGTATTTCTTCTGTATCATTTAGCCCTTCTCTTATTGAACCGCATATTTTGTGCAATATAAAACGATGGGTGCTGACGTGCCATATCGAATTCATTCATCTAAAACTCAGTGATGTCGTCAAAGTTTTCAATAAAATGATCTAAATACGGTTCTGAATATTATTACTATTATACACTATTATATTATATATTGTACCCCAATAGTAATCTAGGGTAATATGTATATCCTGATATGAAAGATGCATCCGGTGTAACATCCTGTTGACCTTGATACCGACAACATTATTATAGTTTTATATATTTAATAACTCATTATAATCTATTACGTGTCGACCTTAGTTCAGGATAATTGGTCGACAATTATAAAATAGGTTGTATGTGAATCTTAATAGAGGAGGACTGGTCGACAACAGAAACATTATTATAGTTGGTACAATGTTTATAGATAAAATGTTCACTATAGATAGAGTATTACTCTGTCTGCTTGCATCCACTCATGTTTATTGTATATTAGGTAAGTTTAATATATTTAATAAATCATTATCTATTAGTTAAAGTTCTAGTTCTAGTTTTCGTTTGAAAGTCAAATACATTCCGCCAAAAGGCAAATAAATCATTCTTTCCGAACCATATATATACTTCCATAGTCTAAACATCATATAGTAACAGTACACAATTTCTTATTGGAATTTGGTACACTATTAGAAAGTATAATTCTTTCTCCTGGTTATCTGATGGTCGTTGCTGATTTCAATATACACGTGGCTGACTTGGGACAGATACGATGACGACATTAGGCAATGATCAGTTCCTACATATGAAATAAATGAACTTAAAACAGACCTGATCTACTAGATAAGAGGAAATGCCAGTCTCTCTTAGCAAAACTCTGTAACCGCGATATATACAATTATTGATTCGTATAATAGCATGCGATATACTCCCAACTTCGAAGGACACATTGGCGTGCGCGTAATATACCCTTTGGCAGTTGGAATTCGATATAAGAGTAGGCCGTAGCGCAGCTGCCCGGGCAAAAATGTTCTCATAGCACACTGTATGGCGTATGCCCGTCTACGTTAACCCAGTTTAGGAGCAGAACAGTAGGACGTTAAACCCCATTTCATTTGATTTCATTTTCACTCGGAAGGGGATAGATATAACGGGAAATATGTTTTTGGAAGTCGTATAGGTCACATGTATTGTACGGTAAATGGCGTCAAAATCCGGTATTTCACTGTAAGAGCACGTGTGGAGTGTGGCTGCCCTAGAGTCACTTGTCTCTACTGGGAGTTTCAAAACACAATTGAATCAATCAATAGTCGTACCGGTTATCAATAGTTTATTCACCTTGGTTACCTTGGTAAGTCTGAATACAAGCAGTTAACAACATTTACCAGGAGGAGGGGGAGAAGGAGGAGGAGAAGGAGATAACAATCGTTGACAACTTGTGGGATAAACAAATACAAAATACAGATCAAGATTTCAGGCTAGATCACCCTGAGCACATGGCCGACTCTCCTGGCCCTTAGAGTGATCTCCTCTTGGTTCTCAATTTTACTGAACTATGGGGGGTAACTCCATATAAGTACCCAACCCCAGGGATCAGACCAATTAATACCCTCACTGCAAACTGCTGCAGTGACATGGCTCCCCTAACTGCTACAGCAGTTACAATAATAGATTGCTAATTCTTACATTACAAGTTCTATATGAATATTTGAATGGACAAAATATACTGATATGTAACAAAGAACTTAGTTTGATTTCTTTATCCCTGTATCAAACGAACATTTAAAATGTTATATCATATAAGTCTCTTGGTACACTAGCACTTGAGGAATATCTTGTCAGTCCCGAACAAACACAAACACTAATATTCCAAATTATAATAAAGTACTCAGTTTATCACAATCATCACAATGGTATTAGTCAAACCAAATATTTAACACAAGTCACAGCGAAAATATATTAATCCTACAAAGGCCACGTGACACAACCTGTATATTGTCATAGTATTACATCACGGTCACTCGCGATGAACAACATAACATTGTCACATATACTCGGGTCACAGCAATTCGTGGATTTAAACATCATTAGGAACTGAGTCTGGCTCCTTGACGGGGATTACATCCTGGTCTCCTGGTTCTCCAACACTGTTTTCTGAAGTTTCTGCTGCCAACAACAAGACCAACTTGTGTATAGGTCTATCTAGATAAGTCGGTTGAGATCTGCGTTTACCATCAGTAGTTAACTCTCTATCAGCTATAAGAATTTTAACTTTTCTAATTTCACCATCATGACTTTTGTAGACTTCTGTGACTCTTGCCAATGGCCACTTATTGCGTTGGTCATCTGCTTCTTTAGAGATAACTATGTCACCAACTTGTAGATTTCGTTTGAAGCTTGACCATTTGTTGCGATGCTGTAAATTCTGCAAATACTCTTTACGCCATCGTAACCAAAATTCATTGGCAAGAAACTGAACTCTACGCCACCATTTCTGTGAATAGATATCCTCTCTCTGGAACTGCCCAGGTGGTGGTAGTACTATCTTCGGTTTCATGGTGAGGAGATGATTAGGAGTTAACGGCTCTGGTCCCTCAGGATCGGATAAGTTGACGACTGATAAGGGTCTGGAGTTGATGATGCATTCAACTTCTGTCAATAAGGTTCGAAAGGACTCGTCATCCAGTTGTTGACCGGAACTCATCAGTAAAGTTTCCAAGGCGTTTCGTACTGTTAAGATCTGCCTCTCCCAGGCTCCACCCATGTGGCTGGAGTGAGGACAATTCATGTTAAATTTGATCCATTCACAATCATTCTGGAGCAAATATTTATGTACTTGATCTTGATCCATCTCGCTAAGGACTGCTTTCAGCTCGTTTCTAGCTCCGATGAAATTGGTGCCTTGGTCGCTTCTGAGGACGCGAACTGGACCTCTTCGATTCAGGAATCTGGATAATGCATTAATAAAGGAGCTACTGGAGAGTGACACGGCAGTTTCTAAATGTACTGCTCTGGATGACATGCAGGTGAACAATACTCCATAGCGTTTAACTTGACTTCTTCGTTCTTTAATCAGAAACGGACCAAAATAGTCTACAGCACAATAAGAGAATGGGGGAGCTGGTTCGACCCTGTCTTCTGGCAGGTCTGACATTTTCTGTGTCTGTAAGGAACCTCGTAGACGTCGACATGTTACACATTGAGAAATCAATCTGGCCACAGCTGATGAACCATTAATTACCCAGTAACCATTTTGACGAAGCTCGTTGTGGGTGATACCTCTTCCCATGTGGTTGACTTTCTGATGATAGTGTGTAATGAGTAGTTTCACAAGATGTGATTTGCTAGGAATGATGACTGGATGCTTTAACTCTTGTGGAATGTTGGCTCTCTGGATACGACCACCAACTCTAATCAGGCCATTCTTGTCAAGGAAAGGATCAAGTCGAAATAGGGAACTGTACTTCTTAATCTTCCTATTTCTGTCCCTAGTTGCTGTTCTATCTTCTACTACTCCAGAATGACTCTGTAGAATTTCTAATTCTTTCTCAAAATGTTCTCTTTGCAGAATCTTTAAAATTTCCTTTTCAGCTTCTTCAAACTCAGGAACTCCTATTTTTCCCGAACCCATCATTACATTTCTGGATTTCTTCTGGAGTCTTTTCTTTAGTTGTAAACATGACGCAACTGCTCGCTTGCATCTATACCAGCTGGACATGTGGATAAATCTGTCAGATTCTAATACGTTGCATGATGATACTTTTGAAGAAAGGACTGTAGCTTTCTTGACTTCATCATCAGCTTCATCTAGACTGTAGGCTATTTCTTGGTCAACATCAATCACTTCCTTCTGCCATAAGAACGGTGGTCCAACTAACCAAGTTGAATCTTCTACCAGTTGTTTAGCGGTGAGTCCTCTTGAAGCTAAGTCTGCTACGTTGGATTCACTTTTGACGAAGGACCATCTATCTGGATCTGTTTGATTTCGTATCTGCTGAACTCTGTTAGCTACGAAGGTGTGAAAACGTTTTGCTTCATTCTTCAAATAACCTAATACGATCCTGCTGTCTGTCCAGAAGAATTCTGTAACATTTTCGTATGTTAGTTCGTTGCGTAGGAAGGTGCTCATTTTAGCGGAAATGGTAGCTGCTACTAATTCTAGTCTAGGAACTGTTACCACCTTCATTGGAGTTACTCTAGCTTCTCCAAGATTGTTGACGATTCTGAGATATGAACTTTGGCCTATTCCACTTTCTGAAGCGTCGGAAAAGTGGTGTAATTCCACGGCTTTGATGTCCCCGAAGTCTTTCGGTTTGTAGCATCTGGGAATTTCTAGTTTCTCTAGCTCCATGATATCCTGTCTCCATTTTTCCCAAACTGGATGTAAATATTCTGGAACAACACTGTCCCAGTCTAGTTTATCTTTGCACATTTGCTGCAAGATCTGTTTTCCTTTCAGGGTAACTGGAGCGACATAACCATTTGGATCATATATTGAGCTGATAGTAGCTAGTATTCCACGACGAGAGAAGGGTCTGTCTCGAAATTCTATCCGGAACTGAAATACATCTTTCTCGACACACCAAACTATTCCTAGAGCTCTCTCTAATGGTAGGGGATCTTTCTGTAGATCTAACTCTTTTATCTTTTTGGATCTATCTTCATTGGGTATAGCTTCTAAAACTTCTTTTCTGTTCGAAATTATCTTGTGTAACCTCAAACCAGCTTTAGCACAAATCTTCTGACTTGATTTAATTAACTCAATGGCTTCTGAAACTGTTGATACTGACTTTAACCCATCATCAACGTAGAAGTCCTTCTTGATAAACTCTGCAGCCTTTTCTCCAAATTCTGTTACACCATCATCTGCGGCTTTCTTTAGCCCGAAGTTGGCACATCCAGGAGAACTTGTGGCTCCAAATAAATGAACTTTCATTCTGTAATGGACTAAATCTCTTTCTGGATCTCCATCCTCCCACCAGATGAATCTTAGTAGGTCTCTGTGTTCCTCTGACACGAAAAACTGATGGAACATGCCCTTGATATCTGTCATGAATGCAATGTCTTCTTCTCGAAATCTACACAGTATTCCGAGT
Source organism: Patella ulyssiponensis (assembly GCA_963678685.1). Taxonomy (NCBI): domain Eukaryota; kingdom Metazoa; phylum Mollusca; class Gastropoda; family Patellidae; genus Patella; species Patella ulyssiponensis. The sequence continues at coordinate 77,545,924 of OY783230.1, forward strand.
AGACCATTCATCAGATCAGGACCTTGTAGAAGAATGTCGTTTAGTGATATTCCCTCATATTGGGCTGAACAATCGAATACGACTCTAATTTGGTCAATCTTCCTATTATGGTAGACTCCTGTATGGGCTATGTAGTTGACTCTGCCATCATGAAGTTGTAATCTGTCACTTGGGACTCTTTCTGCGCAGTTGTCGATTAGATCTTTCATGAAAGCTTGGTAATCTGCGAGAAATTTAGGATTCTTCCTAAATCTTCCGGTTAACTGATTCCATCTCTTCAAGGCTAGTTTATAGTTGTTTGGGAGCGAGACATCGCTTGACTTTAATGGTAAAGGCATTTCGTAGTGTCCATCAGGTCTTTTCTTGATACCATCTTCTAAAGTCTTCAGGAACTTCTCATCTTCAACGGAATAAGGTTTCCTCAAAATATCTGTGAAGTCTGTCTCCATGATTCTCAGAAGTCTTTCACTATCAAAAATTTCTTTAACTTTGGTATTGAATACAAAATTGCTGTAAGTTTCTGAAGCAACTATTTTGTTACAAATTACGTTGATGTCTTTATTATTTTCAAACTCAGGTTTTGACTTGCAGACTCGACCAATAACTCCCCAGCCTAGGATCGACTTCTGTCCATAAGGTTCGTCTTCCTTTCCGGTGACTACTGCTCTGGGTCTAACAATCCTGGCGCAGTTATTTCCTATCAATATCGAAATTTCGACATTTGAGTTGTAAGGCATCAGTTTATCAGCAACTTCTTTCAAGTGGCCCCATTGCCTGACGACGTCTTGTTTAGGTATCTGCGATCGACTAGCGGGAATTGAATCGCGAGTAAACAATCCTGATAGTTGAATGACATTTTCACGTTTGAAATCTAAGACCTCGAGATCATAAATCTTCCTGCTGTGTATGACTTCATTACTTCCATGCATTGTACTTAATCGGAGACTGGTTTCAGGACCGGTTATGTTAAGTTTATCGCAAACATTATCTACAATAAAGCCTACATTTGATTGATCATCTACTACCAAGTATTCAAGGGATTCTTTTGATGGGTTAGCTCTATGACGAATCCAAACAGGAACTATCATGCTGTGCTCTTTTCCATCTTGGTCGGGTAGTGAACAAACGGTCATACAATGTGATGTAGCTTCATGCTCAAGAGAATCTGATTTTGATATATGAAAACAAGTAAGATGATCTCCCTTACAAATTTTACAAGTTTTCTTCTTGTTGCAATCTGCAACATAATGTGACCTTGAACTTGCGCATCCCATACATAATCGTTTACGGAAGAAGAAAGCCTTTTTCTCGGATCTGGATTTCTTCATGAACTGCTTACAATCATCTATGTGGTGCTTCTCGTTGCAAAATAAACAACTATCACTGTCCGCGTAAGTGTTGACATAAGTAGGTTTCTTATCTTCGTGTACACCTGACGTAAGAAATGATCTTCCATTCGGTCTATTATTGTTGTAGGGCCTATGTGTATTAGAAGTTGACTTTATATACCCTGCTCGCCTGAAATCATTATTGTTCAATTCAGGCAAATTGGCTTTCTCTGCTGCCTTCTTGACAAATTCAGCAAACCTGGTAAGTGGGGGAAAACTGTTTTTTCCATTTGAGTCCCTCCAGGACAGGATTATGTCTCTCCATCTGCTATCCAAGTAATAAGGCAATTTACCAACCATCTTGGCATTTTCCTTCGCATAGTCTAATACACCCAGTTCTTTGATATTGGTTTTGGCTACTACAATTTCATCTAGAAAATCTGAAAAACCTCTCAAACCAGTGGCATCTCTCGAGTCTATGTTTTTCCAGTTGTCTAATTTATTAATGAAGGCTGTTGCAATAACACTGCAATTACCATATCTGTCTTCTATAGCTTCTATAGCTTTACGATAGGCGTCTTCTGTTCCTAACAGTAAATAGTGTTCTACCAATGCCTTTGGTCCCTTCGGATTATCTCCAATATATTTTCTCAGATAACTTAGTTTAGAATCTACATTGGACACCTTGGAGTCAATCAGAGCTGTGAATGCATGTTTCCATGAAGGGTACTTTAGAGGGTCCCCATCAAATACTGGAACATCTAATTTAGGTAATTGAGTGCAGGATACTAGCTGTCTATTGAGTTCATTCTGTTCTTTGTTAGTTTCTGCCAGCTTCTCTACACATCGTTCTAATGAGGATGCTATCTTCATCCACCCTTTACTTTCTGTCTCTTCGTATCTGTAAGCTCTACTGATTTCTTCCTGTGATTCAAAAAATCTGGACAACTTCTCTTCTTTCCCTTCTGTAGGAATAGGGCTTAGGTCTTGCCTGTATTGCGATTCTTCATCTTCATTTTCTTCTGACAACTTTTGACTGTTTATTTCTTCTTTTATTTTAGTTAATTCTGCCTTTATTTTAGTTTCCTTTTGATGAACTTCATCCTCTATTTCCTTTTGTTGACATTCTATTTGTCTTCTTTTCTCTTCTGTTATTTGAAGTTGGGTCTTTTTTTCCTCTTCAATTTCTTCTAATTGTAATTGTAATTTTGTTTCTTTTTTCTGTAATTCAGACGTTTTTTTAACCTCAGGATTATCTTTTCTATATTCAGACCTTCTTGATCCTTTTGACCTAATTGAAGCAGTCTCTAATTGGTATTCCTCTAAAAATCTAATCTCACTTCTGACATCCTGTTCAAAATTATCCCAGTCTACTTGAAACTGTTCTACCTGGGCTTTAGTCTGTAAATAATCTTCTCTTTCTTCCATACCCTTGAAAAGATTTTCAAATTCTTCGAAAATACCTCTGTATTCTTCTAAAATAATCTGTGCCTGTCCAAATTCTTTCTTCCAAACTCGAAGATCTGCAGAAACACCTTTCAGTAGGATAATCTGTTTCTTCTTTTCTTGAAACTCTGTCCTCTTAGACTTCAATAATTTATTTTTTAATTCTATCTGGTAATCTAGGCCTTTCTGTATAAGTTTAACCTGGCGTCTGTGACTGTCTGTGTCAATGACACTGCCACCACCTGTCACACTTTGACCTGCTGCACCATTTACTGTGTTTGGGGATTCTGTCACTCTGCCGACATCTGACATTTCTGTATTTTTTATTTGTCTTCCCTGATACACTAGTCGATTGTTATTGTGGCTGCCCTAGAGTCACTTGTCTCTACTGGGAGTTTCAAAACACAATTGAATCAATCAATAGTCGTACCGGTTATCAATAGTTTATTCACCTTGGTTACCTTGGTAAGTCTGAATACAAGCAGTTAACAACATTTACCAGGAGGAGGGGGAGAAGGAGGAGGAGAAGGAGGAGATAACAATCGTTGACAACTTGTGGGATAAACAAATACAAAATACAGAACAAGATTTCAGGCTAGATCACCCTGAGCACATGGCCGACTCTCCTGGCCCTTAGAGTGATCTCCTCTTGGTTCTCAATTTTACTGAACTATGGGGGGTAACTCCATATAAGTACCCAACCCCAGGGATCAGACCAATTAATACCCTCACTGCAAACTGCTGCAGTGACATGGAGTGTCTGTATTTTAAGTCGTTTAATGGTCTCGAGCGCAAAACATTGCGTAATATATTGTTAAAACACTCGGGCCTACGGTCCTCCTGTTGTTACAATATATTACTTAATGTCGCGTTCTCCATCATTAAACAATACATAAAATACAGATGTGACGTCATCCTTTCCAATAATGCACGGGCAACTTGTCAACCGTATATCATCTATACTAGATGAAATATTGGACTCGTGTGATGTATTTATTTCATTGAAAACCACGTGCGGGACAGTGTCTGTATTTTAAGTTGTTTATTTGCCTCGAGCTAAAGGCATTGTGTAATATATTGAAACAACACTCGGCTAACGCCGCGTAGGGTATCATTACTTTATGACTCGCTCTCGACTTGTCAACAATTGTGACATCTAGAGGTACCACACGCTAAAGACGCGATTTTTCGGTCAACTATCGGGGCATACTCCAGGAAGTTACGGTCTGATAGGCGCGAATATGGAAAGGAACCAAGATCATTGGGTTATATGTTATAAAAATATGTCTCAAGTTTCATCAAAATAGGATAAAAAATGTGACCTCTAGGGTGTTCACAAGCTAAAACTTGATTTTGCTTACAATCAGGGGCCATAATCCATGGAATTACGATTAGATACATTGCAAATATCACAAGGAACCGCAATCATTGGGAGATAAACCTATATTTCAAAATTTGTCAAAATCGGATAAAAATTAGGACTGGTAGAGTGTCCACAAACAAATTGTGGGCGGACGGCATGGGACGACGAAAATGTATGTCCACATAAAAAAGGGAAGCATTTTTGTCATCTCCTGATAGTTATCAAAAAACCCCAACAGAATTCCTTTATTTTTGTGGCCTAGATATTTAGCTGGACCTAAGGCATGTGCCTTATATTTGGCTTATAAAGATGAGATTACTAAAGCACGCACGTTTCGTCTCAATGTCATCTTATTTTATCTACACCAAGGCGGAGGTCTTCTCTGTAGGTCTAGTTCATGAAAACAACAATATAGAGAAACATCATGGACAGTGAACGTACAGTTATGGTGGCTGCTGTGGACCGGATCATAGAAATTAAACAAGATTGAACTAAGTGTTGTGAACTTACAGTTATGGAGGCTGATAACGGCTGCTACATTTGTATTGTGCGCGCTTCATGTCATACGTCACAAAAAGATTTACAAACTATTTCCCAGATCCATTCACGTGTTTGATATTTGTTTATTTTTTCGCAATGTCAGTTGTCTGTCTTGTCCGCAGGTTTATCTTGTAGATTCTGGTTTTGTATGTAGTGCGGTCCTCCTGCACTTACTATTAGAGTGTTGCCGCCTAATCGAATCAACCATGTATGCCGAAAAGGGGCCGATGATGCGTTGATAAGCATGCCAACACAGTCCTAATTAAGTGCCTCGCTCGGTCATTTGCGATTACAAACATAATAAATATGGACTGACCGGGAGACTACTTTATACACCCGAACTACGTGAATGTTTTCATATTTTCAGGATACTTGAATGTGGCACATAATAAACCCACATGGCAAAGTTCAACGTTTCAGGGTGGCGTATCATCTAGAGCTGTAGATGGTAATACTAACCAGGATTGGTCTGGGGGAAGTTGTTTATTAACTACTAACAAAGGTGCAAGAGAATGGTTGTGTGTTGATCTAAAACAGAGTTTTGATATCAGTAGTATGAAGATATTCAACATAGCAAGTAGTGGTACGTAATAATATTACAAGACGGAACTGTAACATTCAATACACTATAGTAACGACTTCTAAGTTACCTTTTGAAACTTTGTGTCTGAAAGCAGAATGATATCTGATGATTATTTATTTGAACCATAGTTTGCAATACATGCAGTTCATTCAACACAGTTTTGATTTTGTTATTTTTAGATGTGGAAATGGCGCCACTGGGTGACTAATTGGTTAAAAAACAAAGCATTTATCTGATAAAACAGGATATTAAGTTTGTCAAGTTATTGCTCCTGAACTGACGGTCCGTTATAAGTGTTTAGATTACGAAGTGCACGTAACAGATCCATAGTCTTAAATTCCCACCCAATTCATTAATTACAATATGCCGAATAATAAGATTTGTGGATGTTTTAAATTAGTTTAAAGGTGTTGATATTATTATTAATAGAGTATATTGCTCCTGCAATGACGGTTCGTTAAAATAAAAAAGGAAGTAGAAAAATCAATCGTTTATTCGTTTATTCCTGTACCCATGTTTGATAAACTCGTTCAACATAATGGCAATGAAGGTAGGTATTACATTAATGAACGTTGGCTGATTATGTACGGTACTATAAAACGTTACAATAACAACAGTATACGATGACCCATGACCATGACTACATGATCCAACGATGAATACATGAAAGATGAACGAACGATGAACGTGAACGTTAGATGAATGAACGGTGAAAGAACGATGAACGGTTTCACTGAAAAGATAAAAATACACATGCATGTATTTACAATAAACACTGTAACGTATACGTTCTACATAACTAATAAGTATTGGAGGGTGCTGTTGGTACTAAAACCACTAATAATATGCAATGCTTCACCTATCAAGACATACAAAGTTACGTGTAGCAGACGAGGAATTGTACACACGTGACACAAACAATATCGGTTTTGCGTGGGGGAAAACACACGAAAATAAATCGTTAAATTTGACATAATTATGACTTGACAATGAATAAAAATAACATGGAAATGATCTACGATATATGTTTACACTTTAACAAAGTTCTCAAGTAAACTTACAACTTGTGAGGGGGCAACAGGCGTTATCAATGCATGCTCTTCAATACACATGCCGTTTTTCTGCATAACAATGGCGTTCGTTAGTAATGGTTGAGTGTAAAACTCAGGTTTGGATTACGTTGCGTTCAAATTACAGACTTGGACTTAATAAGAAAGGAAAACGGCATTCTGCCGTAACATACCGGCCCCTTAAACAATCATATTGTTTAACAAAGAAGTTACGGAAGAATGAAACAATAAAACATGCATAATAAACAGTGTACACTTAGGGTATCAATAATACTAATTTCGTTATAGGTCTACGCATTACTGAATTTTGAGTCTTAACTGTGGCACTTCGAACAAAACCGTTAGCATCTTTAACAGTCTCAGTGATACGTCCCATGGACCACTGATTTCTAGGAGCGTTTTCATCTACAACTAACACAATATCATTTACTGATAAATTACACTGAGGTCTTGACCACTTAACACGTTCCTGAAGCGTCAATAAATATTCTTTTTGCCACCTTGTCCAAAAACAGTCTGCAAGATATTGAACTTGTTTCCAGTACTTGCGGGCAAACATATCTTCACGTTGAAATAAACCTGGGGGCAGAAGCCATTTAGAGCGCATTGTCAATAACTGATTAGGGGTTAATGGGTTCAAGTCACTAGGATCGTCAGAGGTGAAAGTTAAAGGGCGACTGTTCACTATCGCTTCCACCTCGCACATAAAAGTACGAAACGATTCATCGGTTAACGTTGGATTACTGTTAGTTGATAACAAAGCGTTCAATACTTTACGAATCGTCCGTATCTGGCGTTCCCAGACACCTCCTTGGTGACTCGCGGCTGGCGGATTAAAAGTCCACTTGATGTTACGTTGTAGAAGTTCATCGTTTATTTGGCGTTGATTCCATTTGTTGATTTCTAGCCGTAATTCTCGTTCACCACCACAAAAATTAGTTCCGTTATCACTCCTTATTTCCTCACATTGGCCTCTCCTGGCAATAAATCTACGCAAAGCTTGGATGAAAGAGCTAGTGTCAAGAGACGAAGCTATTTCGATGTGTATTGCACGAATACTCAAACACGTGAAAACAACGCCGTAACGTTTGATCTCTTTGCGACCTTCTTTCACAATAAATGGTCCAAAGTAATCCACGCCTACCCGTGCAAAGGGAGGAGACTCTGTGACTCGGTCTTTTGGAAGATCTGACATCTTTTGATTCATTGTGGGTGCACGAAGCTTACGACATGTAATACACTTGGACAAGATATTTCGAACAGCTGAGTTTGCGTTTATGATCCAGTACCTGTCACGTAATATAGCTATAGTGTGGCCTCTACCAGCGTGAGCTACAGACTGATGAACATCATTCACAATTAAGTTGGTTAAATGTCCATTCCGAGGTAAAATAATTGGGTGTTTAACATTATCCGGCAGATCTGCGTTGCGTAAACGTCCGCCTACCCGAAGTAGGCCTTCACTAATAATTGGATCCAATCGGTATAATGAACTGGTTCTTGGCACAATTTTATAGCGTTTATCATTTTGGACGTTATGTTTGAGTACTTGTATCTCGTTAGGAAACGACTTAAACTGAACATATTTCACAATAGCGTTTTCTGATGCGTTAAGTTCATCTACGTTAATTTCCTTGAAGGGTGTATGAGAACTCCTAATCATTAATGTTTTATCCCTTACGTAGCGTTCGCGCTGTGCACCAGCTAATTCAGCGGGAATATTATGATCTATTGCTTTAATATCATTTACACGTTTACGTAATAAATCCTTTAAACGAAGCATATAGGCAACGGAACGTTTAAGGCGGAACCAATCAGAATAGTGTTCGATTAGCTTATTAACCGGATCAATATCAGCATTGATAGTAGCCAGTGTTGCGATTTCACGTTTGACCTCTGGGTTATCAGAACTGAGTTCAGAAAGTTTTGGTTGCTCTGGCCAAGTATCTTCTGTTGTCCACAAAAACCCCGGCCCCATGAGCCAACGTGGGTCTTTTACGAAATTATCTGCGGTGGTGGTTCTGGATGCTAAATCAGCAGGATTAGAGTTTGTGTTTACGTATTTCCACTGTTCTAATTGAGTTGAACTTCTGATGAAACTAATGCGATTGGCCACGAAAACATGAAAACGTTTTGATTCATTACGTATATACTGTAAGACTGTGGTACTGTCAGTCCAAAATGTTACTGTATGTGGCGCTAAGTTTAATTCGTTTAACAACATGATGCTAAGTTTTACCGAAATCGTTGCTGCTGACAGCTCCAACCTAGGAATTGTTTTTTGTTTTAAAGGCGCTAGTCTAGATTTACCAATAAGGAACCCGCAGTGAATCTGTCCCTGGTCGTTAACAATACGTTGATAACAAACGGATCCATATCCGGTGGAAGATGCATCAGAGAAAATATGGATGTCGCGCTTTACTACTAATCCAAAATCGGGAGGGCGTAAGCATCTTTCAATTTTTACCTGATCTAACTTGAAAATTTGGTTTCTCCATTTAATCCACCTTTGTTGAGAGTTTTCTGGAATGGCATCATCCCAACCAATCTTCAATGAACATAGTTCCTGTAAAATTAACTTGGCCTCCAAGGTCACAGGAGACAAAAAACCCAATGGATCATATATTGATCCAACCACAGAGAGAATTCCTCTCCTTGTAAACGGCTTGTCCTTGAGTAGAATATTAAAGGTAAACTTGTCACTTTCAACACACCATCGAACACCAAGACAATGTTCGACTGGCAAATTATCATAATTAATATCTAAATGTTTAATATTCTTAGCACGTTTTTCTTCTGTAATACTGTTTATCAATGTTCTATTACTACTGGTAAACTTGGTCAAATTGAAGCCACCAAGGGCACAAACATGCATAAGTCCTTAGCAAGCTCAATCGCTTCTTGCTCGGTTTCACACGATTTTAGTAAATCGTCAACATAAAAATCACGTTTAATTGAATCAGTCACTTTTGATCCAAAATGGGGATTATCATCTGCTGTTTTCTGGAGCGCATAATTGGCCACACTTGGAGATGACACCGCTCCAAATATATGAACTGTCATTTGATATTCTTCTGGACGTTGAATTGTATTACCGTTAGGCCACCAGAGAAAACGTAAATAATTCCGATCCCTAGGTGGTACACTCACTTGATAAAACATTTTTTCCACATCTGCCATGAAAGCGACAGGATGTTCGCGTAGTCTAATTAAAACACCAATCAAAGAATTAGCTAAGTCTGGTCCTTGAAGAAGACAGTCATTTAATGAAAGGCCATTCCATTTGGCACTACAGTCATACACTACCCTAAGTTTGTCCGGTTTCCTTGGGTGGTACACCCCATGATGTGGAACATACCAAATCTGTCCGTCTGGCACATATAATTGTTCGTTTGGGACCTTCACAGCATATCGTTGTTTTAGCAAATCAGAAATAAAGTCACAATAATCATGCTTAAATTCTGGGTAGCGTTCCATTTTGTGTTTCAAAGATTGTAAACGTTTATAAGCTACTTCCTTATTATTTGGAATATTCAAGTTTATGTCTTTAAAGGGCAATGGTATTTCATAGTGTCCATTTACAAATTTAGTTTCGTTGTTCACGGTATGAAGAAATTGTTTATCTTCCTGAGAATAAGCTGGATCTTTACAATTATAGTCTGTAAAGTCATTTTCAACAATATGTTCAAACGTTTTGCGAGTGTCAATATCACGTATTTGATTATCAATGCTCACTTGACGACCATCGATATTACTGTTCAGATCTTTAATGAAGACGCGGTTACAGTCTAACATTTTCGATGACGTTTCTGCATTAATAGGTCCCACAATGGTCCATCCAAGTCGAGTAAGTACAGCATAAGGTCCATTGTTCTGGCTTGGGATCACTTTTAATGGCTCTTGAGCTTTAGGGCAATTTGTACCAATTAACAAACCAATCTTAATGTCGGGGAAATATTCAGGAATTACGATATTTTGAAGATAATCCCAGCGCTTCACAATTTCCGGTCTTGGTATTTTAGAGGTACTTACACAAATTTCAGACCTGGTATAAACTGGCGGTAAATCTATAATATTCGTTCCAGTTAAATCAGTGACCTGGAGATTTTTAACAAGACTACTGTCGACTTCACTATGTCCAAGCATTGTTCCTAAATTAACTCTCGTTGGAATACCTTCAACGTTGAGGTCTGATTTTACGTCATCATCTAATATACAACCACTGGAACCATTGTCAATAAAAATATAAGTCATTTTACTAGCGTTACTTTCTTTACTAATTACTTTACCCGGTACAATAGACAGCATTACGTCAAAATCATCATCAATGCAATGACTGATTATTCGATCGCTATTCGGTGCAATAATAGTGTCAATACAATCATTACTTAAATTAAGCACATTATTACTCAGCTGATTTGGGCGAGAGATGTTAAATTGTGATGCGCTGGGTTGTGATGGGTTTCTATTTCCATAATTGACGTTAGGTGGATACATGGCATTAGGTGGACGTTGATGAGGATAACGTGATGGTTGTCGAAATGGCTGCATTTGCTGATGTGCGTTTGATGTTAGAGCGTTAAAAGGTGTTGATGGCAGTTGATGACTATAACCACTGGCTTGCGATGATGCTGGTGGAGCGTTAAACCATGAATTAGTAAAATTGTCTACATGAAGAACAGTAGGATGATTTTTACCACATTTACGGCAGGTACGTTTAAATCTACAGTTTTTACTATCGTGAAATCTTCCTAAACAACCAAAACACATGTTGTTTACTATAACGAACTTGCGACGATCATTATATGAAAGTTTCATAAAATCTTGACAAAGGTCAAGGTTATGTCCCTTTGAACAGTAATCACATTTCTCTGTATTGTTTTGATTAACCGATTTGACAGGCACAGAAGTTTGCTGTGGCCTGTTAATACCTGTACTAAAGTACTGTTTTAGTCTACAGTCTGTTGGTCTGGACACCCTTTCAGAAGTTTTGTCTAGAGCTCTGCCGAACACTGGATCTGTCATGACATCTACTTCGTAGTTAACAAATTCAACAAAGTCTTTATATCGTGCTTCTCGATTTTCATTAATTTGGCAATTGTGTGCTTTTCTACGCCATCTGTCTCTCATAGAAAATGGTAACTTTTCCATAAGACATCTCAGATTTTGGGGATTGTTCAAATCATTTAGATAGTTTATATCGGTACTAGCATTCAAACATGTACGAAGTTGTTGTGAAAACTTCCACAATAACCGTAAATTTTCTGGTTTCATTTGCGGCCACTTCAACAGCTCGTTAATATAGGCTTGTGTAATTTTAAAATCATTACCAAAGGTTTTCTTGATCAGATTTTTAGCAGTTTGAAAACCTTCGGTGGGTTCCATGTGAAGACAGCTATTTACAAAATCATTAGGATCGTTAGATGTGAACTGGGCTAAGTAGTACAGCTTATCGGTGTCATCCATAGCATATTTTTCTATTCGATTTTCAAAGGCCTTTTCAAATGTTCGGTATTTTAAAGGATCCCCATCAAACTTAGTAATTTCAGGTTTGGGTAATAAGCTGCGACGTTGTTGATTCAAAATTAATTCTGACAGTTCAATTTGCGTTTTCACTATATCTTTCACATCACTGGCAGTCACTGCATCTGATTGTGATTTAGGAAGATTAGGCGGCGGAGGCGCCAGAGAATTTGGAAGTGGAATATGATATGGCGTTGAAGAAATATGATCATCCGGTGGCAAAAAAGGAGTTGGTTGCAAGGGCTCATCCATATCGATTTCTTCTAAAAGCACACGTTCCCTAGCTTTAGATATATTAAGTTCAGTTTGCAGCTGTAAACGATCTCGTTGAGATTTTAATTGAAGTTCTTGCTGTTGTAATTGCTGATCTGCTTCTAACATTGCAGCTCGCGCCTCGAGTTCCGCTTGTCGAGCCTTTTCTTTAGCAACAACACCTTTAATACTTCGAGAGGAAGCCTTTGAAGAAGTCACAGATATTTGATCATCCTGAATTATCAATCCTATATTTGTCTTTGAATCACTGTTTTTCGTTCTTCCAGATTCTAACCAACTAGGGCTATCATCAAGCCAGTCAAACACTGCTTTAGACATTGTTTATATAATGACGGTAAACCACAAATTATCAAACATTTGTTCAAGAAAGTTTGAAACTAAATATTGCTCCTGCAATGACGGTTCGTTAAAATAAAAAAGGAAGTAGAAAAATCAATCGTTTATTCGTTTATTCCTGTACCCATGTTTGATAAACTCGTTCAACATAATGGCAATGAAGGTAGGTATTACATTAATGAACGTTGGCTGATTATGTACGGTACTATAAAACGTTACAATAACAACAGTATACGATGACCCATGACCATGACTACATGATCCAACGATGAATACATGAAAGATGAACGAACGATGAACGTGAACGTTAGATGAATGAACGGTGAAAGAACGATGAACGGTTTCACTGAAAAGATAAAAATACACATGCATGTATTTACAATAAACACTGTAACGTATACGTTCTACATAACTAATAAGTATTGGAGGGTGCTGTTGGTACTAAAACCACTAATAATATGCAATGCTTCACCTATCAAGACATACAAAGTTACGTGTAGCAGACGAGGAATTGTACACACGTGACACAAACAATATCGGTTTTGCGTGGGGGAAAACACACGAAAATAAATCGTTAAATTTGACATAATTATGACTTGACAATGAATAAAAATAACATGGAAATGATCTACGATATATGTTTACACTTTAACATAGTTCTCAAGTAAACTTACAACTTGTGAGGGGGCAACAGGCGTTATCAATGCATGCTCTTCAATACACATGCCGTTTTTCTGCATAACAATGGCGTTCGTTAGTAATGGTTGAGTGTAAAACTCAGGTTTGGATTACGTTGCGTTCAAATTACAGACTTGGACTTAATAAGAAAGGAAAACGGCATTCTGCCGTAACAGAGTAGGTTGAACAAATAGTAAATGTGGCAAGAATATAATTTCTGATTATGTTTAGCATTATCACATTATTGTTACATACATTTCATATTGTTTTTAAATTGTTAGATGTGATACAAGCCCCACTGAGTGAGATACATACAATTTATATTGTCTCTAGGTAATAAATGGATGAAAGGATTTGATTATATAGTTTCTGATTATATCCAGATTTATCAGACAGATTTATGTTTCTAACCCGACAGTTTATAGTTCTATATAATTTATATTGTTTCCAGATAGTAAGTGGATAAAAGGATTTGAGATTAGATTGAGTTCTACTGGTCACTGTAATGAAACAGGTTTTATATCAGCAACACCATGTTATAATGACCATACATCAACAGCACAATCTATATACACCATAGAGAGATGTAATCAACCACCTGTACCATCAGTAACTGCTAGATATGTTTTTGTGTCAGTAAAACGTGTCTATTTGATAATATGTGAGCTACAAATATTCACAGGTAAGTCTATTGCTGATTCAACAATCTTATTTCCGAGTAAGGGAATCTACTATATTATGGTAGCTGATTGGTATCATGTCGTAATGTCGTGATGTCGCCTTTCATAACGCGACAACCCGACATCACGACATTTCTACCCGACAACACGACAACCCGACATCACGACATTTATACCCGACATCACGACATTTTTACCCGACATTACGACACTAAAAATGTCGTGATGTCGGGTAAAAATGTCGTATTGTCGGGTTGTCGTGATGTCGTGATGTCGGGTTGTCGTGATGTCGGGTTGTCGGGTTGTGGCGTTATGGAACAAAAATCTGGCAATAAAGAAAATAGTTGATCAAGTGGAAGTAGATTCACACTCACATTGCCGTTTGAGTTGCATTCGTATCCATTTGTATACGTCCACATTCATAATGTGAACCGTCTTCATTAGCTCAGTCGTATCAGAACAGTAGGACGTTAAACCCCATTTCAGTTCATAATGTGAACATATTATGCCGCCGCCCTTGTCTGTGTGTCTGTCATTGAGTCAAGTGGTGTGGTTTCCAGCTCAAGCTTGTCCATGACAAAGAGTAGGGTCGTCTGTCTAACCTCGAGGGTTTTCTCCGGGTGCATGCCCTACCCCGCGGGGTGGTGCCAATCCCGCTTTTTTGTTATTATTTTGTCTGTAAATATTCTACAGGTTGCAATCATCAACAGATTTTGTTCAAATTCGGCATGATCAATCATTTCAATAACAGGATGGTACCTATATTAATATTTTGTCTGTAAACACTCTACAGGCCGCGATTCTTAATGGATTTTCTTCATATTTGGCATGAGCATTATTTTTAAAGAGACAATGGCACCTACTGATGTAAATGCATGCCCGACCTATAGGGGCGGTGTCACGCCCACTTTTCGTGAATATTTTGTCTGAAAACACCTTTCAGGCTGTAATTCTTATGAGATTTTGTTCAATTTTAGCTTGATCAAGACAGAATGGCAAACACCCTACAGGTTGCAAATTTCATACGTCCACATTTAAATAAATCGTCGTCGCCCCCGTCTGTCCGTCAGTCCGCCCGTCGGTTAGATTGTGGACTCTCTAGGGCCTAAAGTTATCATCCGATTGATTTTAAATTTATATACAATGTTTATGGCCATGAGACGTAGAAGCCCATTGATTTCCACTGCCAGATAATTACTGCCAGAGTTTCATGAACATAAACACTTGGTATAAATTTCAAATCAATCGGATAATAACTTTAGTCACAAGGACTGTGCCACGCCCTTTTTATTTTTTCTCCCAAAGAAAATTACATTTGTCTTGTAGAGCTTATTACTGTGTGTTTCTCTTATTTATATTATGTTAATAAAGTAAGCTTTCAGTAAAATATAAAGTAATAATTTTAAAAAAAATTAAAATTGAATTTCAAATAGGCCTATAGGCCTATATATATAGGCCTAACATTTTCCAATAAACAGATTTGAGCCGTTGGTTGTTTTCAAAGATAAAATACCTTTGGCTCCAATGTTGACTCACTCTGTGTTTTTATGATCTATTAATTGATGTGGGCTTTTATTTCTAAAAAATAAAAAAAAAAATAATTAAAGATTTTTAAAATTCTATTTTCAATAGTATTACACTTTTCAATAAACATATTTGAGTTGATTGGTTTCTCTTTTTACAAACAAGTATAAACCAAAAACAACTTGAGAATGAATATATTGCATATTGCTCTGGGTGTCATGCAATGTTTTAACGCCCTGTGTAGGCCCCCTAATACTATGAAATTGTACATTGTACACCACTGCGCGAGAAAATATTAAATTATTATCAATCTGAAGTGTGCTCTAGATATCCATGACATTATACATGTAGTTCTGATCTGTGTTCAGACTTACTTTTATTTCATTTAGAAATAGGAAATTTAATTTATACTCTGTACTATAATGGAATTATTTAGAAATAGAAAATTTAATTTATTGTGTTCTATGGTGGAATTTATAGGTGGTTGTATTTAGGCCTCCAGTAAAAGGGAGAATGTGATTTTGAATAGCATAACAGTATTAGGCTTACTGTTTTATTAAAAGCTTACTGCAACTGATAATTGAGAAAAATTACTTAGAACGATGCAATGATGTGATTACACAGCTTTCTATTCACGAATACCCTCGACTATACCCATTAATGCCCCATATGGTTTAATACATTCCAGTATGGTAGTTCAACGATGTAGTACCACAGACAAAAACCGTACTGTTTAAAACTTTCGTAAATCTAAAAATTATGTCGATCAATCCGTACCACATAGAAACAAAACGAAGTAATACGAATATTCACGATTGTCAGGAATAGGGGCATTGCTCAATACCATCTTGTCATCGCGGCTTCTCTAAAATGTGAACCAATAGAATTCCGTTTGAATGACCGATCAACAAAAAACGTCCCTCTCTCTCTAATACTCGCCCAAGAAAAGATTTTATACAGTTTGTCTGCCATAAATATGAATTTATCATATAAATGAGTAAATGTAATCTAGGAAATGTTACCCATGTCTTCTACAAGATATGAACGAACGGTTCATTTGTTTCTCCCTGTAGTGCGTTGTTTGTTATTCGCCAATATGAAGCAGGTCGTTATTCTGTTAGAAAGTCAGCTCTCTCGTCAAAAAGCAACACATAGTAACTCACTTTTTTCCTCTTTTGGGAAAACAAATGAATGAATATTAAATCCAAGCTTATCCATTGTTTTGGCGATTGAGTTACTAGGTTTTTGGGTGGTATACTCATGTTCCTTAAGCAACGTTCGCGAGTTTTACAACATCTAACCGTTGCTTGAATACTCAGCAATTCCCGAACTTTGCGCCCGTTGTTTTTACACGTGACTACTTAGTATTGTCCAATCAGAGTTCCCGACACATAACGCACTGTAAACAAACAAGGTATTTTAAGTTGAGAAACTCGTGGAAAACCAGCAACCTTGACATTGATCGATCCTTGAACTCCTTTGCAACTCGATTGTAAGCATTTTAGCTAAAAGCAAGAGACTTGGTATTCACGACGACCGATGAATCTGATAGGTTCCCAAACTGGGCTTGTGCCAATCGAACTTAGTGGCGAAATATGCAGGGTATTGGGTGAAAGGCTTGATAAGATGTATGTAGTTAAGGCGAGATCATGCCTTCTATTGAAGATGTGGTATACTAGGCTAATGAAGGAAGTTGCTGGGCTGTGTGACGGATGTAACTGCTCACAAAATCAAAAGATTGGAATAATTAGTACAACAACAGGAAGCACATACCCCAGTAACTACAGATTTGATAAACAAAAGTGAGTTACTAGGTTTTGACTCCTGACTGGAGAGTTTGTTAGATTCTGTTCCCCAAGACTTACACTGTTATAAACGAATAGGTTCCATATAAAACATTCTATATTCTATATAAAATCACATTTATTATATTACTAATTATGATAATAATTTTAATATGAATAGTTATATAATCCTTTATATATTATTCGTCCTTTACTGTGGTGGTGTATATGTTTTGAATTTTATATTTACTTTAGAAAATTGTCCTGATGGTTTTTACGGTACCAATTGTAACATTGTTAGAGTATATATGTTTTGAATTTGATCTTTACTTTAGAAAATTGTCCTATTGGATTTCACGGTACCAATTGCAACATAAGATGTCCAGCGAATTGTACAGACAACGTCTGTGGGAAAATCATAGGATCATGTTCTAATGGTTGTCAAGGAGATCATTATGGTAGCAGGTGTGAATTTTCATGTAGCACCACATGTAAGAATGGTAAATGTAATGATAGAACAGGGAAATGTACCGGATGTAAAGATGGTTACTATGGTGATATGTGTGAGTCTGCATGCAACACCAATTGTCAGGATGATAAGTGCGATTGGACAACCGGGAAATGTACCGGATGTAAAGATGGTTACTATGGTGATGTGTGTGAAGAATCGTGTTCTACCTGTAATGGTCCATGTCGACAATTAGATGGTGTTTGTTTGACTGGTTGTAAAGATGGATATTGGGGCTATAATGGTTTGTGTCTACAGACATGTTCCTACTGTAATACAGGATGCTGTAGAATAGAAGATGGCGTATGTCATAATGGCTGTCAAGTTGGTTTCAACAATCCGAAATGGTTTAATAGTACAAGTAAGTCGTGTTTCCTAATCACTGTAAAACAGACTTGTTATTAATAACCCAGCCACCACCACCACCTATTTTGTTACAGTGTATATATTTACTTGTTATTAATAACCCAGCCACCACCATCACCTTTTTGTTACAGTGTATATAGTTACATGTTTGTATTAGCCACAAGCTATTTTGTTAAGGTGTATATTTATATGTTTACAACAATGATACTACTAGTAAACAGTCTACCCACAACAACATTCAAGCTGACAAATATCTGTCAATTGCAAACTGTCAAACTAAACACATGATGTAAACAATAAGCCGTCATTGGGTGGTCTATATTTCCATTGACATCTACCATTAATGTTTTCATATTTTTCAGGATCTTTGAATGTGGCTCTTAATAAACCAACATGGCAAAGTTCAACGTATAGGGATGCCGTTTCATCTAGAGCTGTAGATGGTAATACTAACCAGGATTGGTCTGGGGGAAGTTGTTCGCACACTGGTAACCAAGTAGCAAGAGAATGGCTGTGTGTTGATCTAAAACAGAGTTTTGATATCAGTAGTATGAAGATATTCGACATAGCAAGCTGTTGTACGTAATAATATAACTAAAAGGAACGGTTACATTTAAAATAACATAGCAAATACAACAGAGCATAATAAATACAACAGAGCATAGTAAATACAATAATAAAACCTGAAACTGGTGTTGTGTAGAGCTTGTTCTGTAATAGAGCATAGTTTATACAATATTAAAACCTGAAACTGGTGTTGTGTAGAACTTGTTCTGTATAAAGTTACAATGAAAAGGAAATTGGGTTCAACGCCCTACTGTTCTGCTCTGACGAAGACGGGCATGCGCCATACAGCGGCATTGCGACCTACTCATATCGAATTTTAACTGCCAAGGAATATCTTACGTGCACGCCAATGTGTACACGGGGCCTCGGGGTTTCATACCACCCGAACAACTAGACAGCTGTCCTTGTCAGGCCATCCGCGATGCTCCACTGACAAGGGGAAACCACGACGGAAAATTCCACTGAACTTTCTCGCCCAACAGCGGGTTGGAACCCGTTTCACCAACCTAGCGAGCCGGTGTCCTGTTCACTTAGCCACCGTGGCTCCGAAAGCAGAAAGATATCCAAGCATATATTTAATAAGTTTTTTAGCAAAAATATTTTGCAATATACCCTGTTGAATCAATGTAGTTTTTAAATTATTGTTTGAGTGATTGATATTACCCTATAACATCTTTATGTTCCTGAATGCTGTTGGTAATGTAAATCCTTGCATTGTTTTTAGGTCACGCGTAACAGACCCATAGTTTAAATTCGACGAGGACTATTTGCAAACTTTCTATCAGATCAAACCCCTACAATATGCCAAGATTTGTTGATGATAAAAGTACTTTAAAACTGTTAATATAATTTATTATTAAAAGAGTGGATTTGTGCAAATAGTTAAAGTTGCGATTATATTTTCTGATTATTTCCAGATTTATTAGACAGATTTATGTTTCTAACCTGACAGTTTATAGTTCTATATAATTTATATTGTTTCCAGGTGGTAACGGCATCAGAGGATTTGAGGTTAGATTGGGTTCTACTGGTCACTGTGATGAAACAGGTTTTATAGCAGCAAAACCTTGTTATAAAGACCAGACATCAACAGGGCAATCAATATATACCATAGAGAAATGTAATCAACCATCTGTACCATCCATAACTGCTAGATATGTTTTTGTGTCAGTAAAACGTCAATATCTGTCCATATGTGAACTAGAAATATTCACAGGTAAGGTTATTGCTTATAACAGGCCTGATATAAAACAGCCTAATGCTAGCTTCCTACATCACGATTCGTGTTACGATTCTAAGGGAATCTACAAGCCAGTGTTCTTCAAATAAGCGAGAAAATACATTCAAGAAAAGGTAGGAACCATTGGTTGTGTCCCTACTTATACTTTATTGAATATAGATTTCACCAAATAGCGCATGACAAAAATGGGATGATCACCACTTGGAGGGTCGAAAGATTTGAAAGGCAATGAGGTGATGAAACTAAGGTCTCGGGGTGGATCTGTACCGTGAATCAAAGTCTACAGCCGTGAAAACAAGACTAAATTAAACAAAGTCTATGGCTGTACTGATGAAACCGATATGTCAAATTATTGCTTGTTAAAACATGTCTCCAATATTTTAATGTCTCGGAGGGGATCTGTACCGTGATTCAAAGTCTACAGCCATAAAACATGTCTACAAAGACTAAACAAAGTCTACAGCTGTACTGATGCAACCTGTATGTCAAATTATTGCTTGTTAAAACATGTCTCCAATATTTTATTGTTCCTTCTTTAGAAAATTGTCCTCGCCTTCATTAGCCGAGTCGGAGGATAACAGTAGACCGTTAAACCCCATTATATTTTATTTCAGAAAATTGTCCTGTTGGTTTTTACGGTACCAATTGTAACATTAGATGTCCAGCGAATTGTACAAACAACGTCTGTGAGAGAATGTTAGGATCATGTTCTGATGGTTGTCAAGGAAATCGTTATGGTAGCAGGTGTGAAATGTCATGTAACACCAATTGTCTGGGTGATAAGTGTGATTGGAGAACAGGGAAATGTACCGGATGTAAGGATGGTTACTATGGTGATATGTGTGAAGAATTGTGTGCTGCCTGTAATGGTCCATGTCGACAATTAGATGGTCTTTGTTTGACTGGTTGTAAAGATGGATATTGGGGATCTAATGGTTTGTGTCGACAGACATGTTCCTACTGTAATACAGGAGGCTGTAGAATACAAGATGGCGTGTGTAATAACGACTCGTAACTTGGTTTCAACAATCCGAGAAACTACAAGTAAGTTGTGTTCCTAGTCATTCTCTATATAGATCCTTTTTTATGTTGGGCTTGAATTGTAGAAGAGGGGTTGGATTCACATTTCCTGTCAATTTTTGATGATTACGAGGCAGACGGATATAAGAATCAACAGATAGTTTCCGAAAATTTATACGACTGATAGTTACTTTCAATTTGTGTATCTCATAACTTTGACAGTGCGTTCTAGCTTGTGACAGGTGTCAAGATATTGCTCCACCTGTGATATCAAACCTGTCGACAATACAATCAGTGAATATTGTTAGTAGAGTTATCTACCTTACCTTACCAATGGTAACGATTCTTATAATGGATGAAATACGACATTTATTACCGGAAGGCGCGGTACCTTTTCTTGAATTTAGCTGCATCGTTTTATTGCTTAACATGGTGTCTGATGGTTGATTACCCAGTAGAAGTTCGTCAAATGTGGACAACCAACCCTGGCCTTTCAAACTTTGAATATTAGGATGTTCCATGTGTCAAAACTCGAGCGGTACCTTAAATTATGTGTTCTTAGTTTTTACATTTACTGTTGCTTGTGTTTTGTTTTCAGGTTCGGGAAATTAATTTGAGGGTGGTGATAAGAAAATCAATAATTGCTGGAGGTGAAAGGGAAAATAAACAGCTTTATTGTGAAAATATATTATTTTGTATTGCAATTAAATTTTTATATAATTGTAAAGTTTAATAAGGTTTTTAGATATCTTATATAAAGTAGAATTGAAGGCCTGAATGAAGACCTTGCTACTGGTGGATAGAAATTGGTTATGAACATATCCCATTTTTGCTGTTCAGTTTTCTTGCAATTATCACTTTGCTTATATTTTATATCAATGTATCCCATGCTGTTGTTTAATGTTTGCTGGGTTTTTATACGCCCACATTTTCATGTGGACGTATATTGTCGTCGCCCCTGTTCGTTCGTCCGTCCGTCCGGACGTCCGTCCACAATTGTCTGTGAACAGTCTACAGGTCACAATTTCTATCCGATGTCAATGAAACTTAAAATATAGGTTTATCAACCTAAGATCT
Source organism: Patella ulyssiponensis (assembly GCA_963678685.1). Classification (NCBI taxonomy): domain Eukaryota; kingdom Metazoa; phylum Mollusca; class Gastropoda; family Patellidae; genus Patella; species Patella ulyssiponensis. Next base: position 77,567,830 of record OY783230.1, read on the forward strand.
CGGTTCCTTTCGATATTGGCATGTATCGGACCGTAACTTCATGGGTTATGGCCCCTGATTGAAAGAAAAATCACGTTTTTTAGCTTGTGAACAGTGTAGAGGTCACAGTTTTGAACCGATTTGGATGAAACTTGAAATGCATGTTTATAACCCAAAGATCTTGGTTCCTTTCGATATTTGCGCCAATCGGATCTTAACTTCCTGAATTATGGCCCCTGATTCTCTGGAAAATCGCCCTTTTTAGCTTGTGGTCCCTCTGGAGGTCAAAATTGTTATCCGATTTAAAAAACCGTTTGATTATATCACCGTCCCATGGTTATGAAGGTTGAGTTCGAATTTCGTGAAAATCGGACTAAAATTGACGGACAAAATGGGCGCCGTTTGTACGCGAATAGTGTGAAAATATGTTATATCAAGGTTGTGGACCTTATAGAAGTCACAATTTTGAACCGATTTTGATGAAACTTGACATGTATGTTTATAACCCAAAGATCTTGGTTCCTTTCGAAATTTGCGCCCATCGGATCGTAACTTCCTGAATTATGGCCCCTGATTGTCCGAAAAAATCGCACTTTTTAGCTTGTGGTCCCTCTGGAGGTCAAAATTGTTATCCGATTTAAAAACACGTTTGATTATATCACCGTTCCATGGTTATGAAAGGTTGAGTTCGAATTTCGTGAAAATCAGACCAAAATTGACAGACAAAATGGCCGCCGTTTGTACGCGAATGGTGTGAAAATATGTTATATCAAGGTTGTGGACCTTATAGAGGTCACAATTTTGAACCGATTTTGATGAAACTTGACATGTATGTTTATAACCCAAAGATCTTGGTTCCTTTCGATATTTGCGCCCATCGGATCGTAACTTCCTGAATTATGGCCCCTGATTGTCCGAAAAATCGCACTTTTTAGCTTGTGGTCCCTCTGGAGGTCAAAATTGTTATCCGATTTAAAAAAACGTTTGATTATATCACCGTTCCATGGTTATGAAGGTTGAGTTCGAATTTCGTGAAAATCGGACCAAAATTGATGGACAAAATGGCCGCCGTTTGTACGCGAATGGTGTGAAAATATGTTATATCAAGGTTGTGGACCTTATAGAGGTCACAATTTTGAACCGATTTTGATGAAACGTGACATGTATGTTTATAACCCAAAGATCTTGGTTCCTTTCGATATTTGCGCCCATCGGATCGTAACTTCCTGAATGTTGGCCCCTGATTGTCCGAAAAATCGCCCTTTTTAGCTTGTGGTCCCCCTGGAGGGCAAAATTGTTATCCGATTTAAAAAAAAACGTTTGATTATATCACCGTTCCATGGTTATGAAGGTTGAGTTCGAATTTCTTGAAAATCGGACCAAAATTGACGGACAAAATGCCCGCCGTATGTACGCGAATGGTGTGAAAATATGTTATATCAAGGTTGTGGACCTTATAGAGCTCACAATTTTGAACTGATTTTGATGAAACGTGACATGCATGTTTATAACCCAAAGATCTTGGTTCCTTTCGATATTTGCGCCCATCGAATCATAACTTCCTGAATTATGTCCCCTGATTGTCCGAAAAATCGCTTTTGTTAGCTTGTGGTCCCTCTGGAGGTCAAAATTATTATCTGATTTAAAAAAACGTTTGATTATATCACGGTTTCATGGTAATGAAGAGAGAATTTGAATTTTGTGAAAATCGTACCAGAGTTGACGGATAAAATGGCCGCCGTCTGTACGCGAATTGTGTAAAAATATGTTATATCAAGGTTGTGGACCCTATAATAGAGGTCACAATTTTGAACTGATTTTGATGAAACTTGAAATACGTGTTTATAACCTAATGATCTTGGTTCCATTGCATATTTGCCCATAGCGGATCGCAACTTCCTGAATCAGGGCCCCTGATTGTACGAAAAATCACCCTTTTTAGCTTGTGGTCCCTCTGGAGGTCACAATTATTATCTGATTTAAAAAAACGTTTGATTATATCACAGTTACACCGTAGTTATGGGTGAGTTTGAATTATGATTTTCTGATGATTACTTAAAATGCAACAACTCTTATTGACTGCTCGGACGATTTGGCTGCTGTGTGGGCGTATGTTTCGTTGCCTGGCAACCTATTTTTTTTCTTGCAATTAATCAATTTGCTTATATTTAAATGGTATTGCAATTTTCTGCACTAAGTGTATATTACAGACAATACATGTTGGATTTTTAGACTTTGGACAAAACGTGAAATTATTATCTGAATAAAACTTGAATACAATTTTCTTTGATTATTTCATTTCTTGTTTGTTGTGTTCCGATTCTTATTCTGATACTTATCAAATTATATAAAACAGTGATATAACATAGAAGTTGGCTAACAAAATATCCCGTGCTTTTGTTTAATTTTTGCTGTTCTGTTTTCTTGCAATTAATCCATTTGCTTATATTATTATACTATATAACTATAATTTGCTTAATATACTTCAATACTATTACAGTTTGCTTAATATATTTCAATACTATTGCAATTTTCTGCACTTAATATATATTACTGTGCATGCATGTTGAATTTTTAGATTCTTATAGCAACAAGTAAAATGCTTATCTGAATAAAACTTTAACACAATTGTTTTGTTTTCTGTTTATTATGTTTTGGTATTGGGTTCTGATTCTGGTTATTGTTAAATTATACATTATAAAACGTTAGTTACATCAGCCCCTAAATACATATTTAATTCATTTGAAAGTAGGCGCGTGTTCATGGGACGGACCCAGGATTTACACATTTCACTCATTTGAAAGATATTTTCGTGATGACACTGTAGGTTAATGAATACACGATCAATGATATAAAAATAGGAGTAGGAAGGGGGTTCTGAGTCTCAAGTAACCGTCTTCTTCGGGGAGAATGAACTATATTGCGCCATATTTAAAAAGGTGATGACATCCATCATTGTTGTGAAACTGATGCCATCATCATTTACTGAGCGCCATAGAAAACGCATCACTTAGTTTTTCGTATAACAAAATGATCCTGTAAACATATCTTATTTAGTTTGCTTCTTATTGTGAACAATATTTAAATGGGAACACATCAATAACAACACATGGATGTTTAATCTGTAATCAACGGTGCAAAATCAGAGGGGTAAACCAAAACCAAAAGTACGACACAGATGGTTAATTCCATGCGACTTCGCTGCACAGAGTGTACTATAATGTGAATGGTATCTTCTATGAATAGTCTATGTATGGTCTTTCCGATGGCTGGATAGATTGTTCTGTGAATGGTATCGTCTATAAGTAGTCGCCGGTAAATGGTACAGTCGATGTATGTTTTTTTCCGATTGCTAGACCATACATGGACGACACCATTTACCGGCGACTACTCATAAACGATACCATTCATCAACTGAAGTGAACACTTATCATCTATCAGTAGGTACCCAAAGGGGGCCTGTAAAATTAGTCAATATTTGTACATGAATTATTTGCTCATACTAACAAAAATATACAACGATGAGTAAAATATACGAATCCTGCACAGAGCAACCCAAGACACCAAATTTAATAGCATAATAATTTCACTCACCCAAGTACCCAAAGGCAGTATCGAGTCCTCCGGCCCAACTGTCATAATCAAAGCAAGGATACACTAGCACATGCTAGATCTACTCAAGGTGACCAGAGCAGCTTTCCCAACAACCAAGCTCTTCACCACACAGATCCCCATTTCTTCCCGACTCCAAAAAGTACACCCAATCGCCTACCAAAACCTCAGCAGCTACAACCAATTGATCGCCACTGCACCTTCACCACACGCTACTACGTTACCAACCTTCAAGGGCAAAGTAGAACTGAAAGATAACGACGCCATCCACTGGCGGCCAGACATAACCAGAGAGATCATCAACTGCTATATGAGGAATTGAATCTAGGATTAGGGAAAGGAATGAGAATCCGTCTTTAAGACAAACAGTTGACAATTACATGGAGTGACAGACTTCTCAGCCCCCTAGAAATGAACATCCTTGACAAGGACCTTAAATTCATCCCAACCCCCACACTAGCACCCATAAACCCCCATCACCCAGGCAACTGATCGTTTCCAAGGAACCCTTTGGTTTACTTATTTCTTTAGGAACAAACTCGGCAGAGGTAAAAAATTATTCATAGAAAAATCCACATGGGAACCACCTAAAAAGTCTTTATCACCAGCCATCCTAAAAACTTTTGACGAAATGAACACAGAAATATCATCCCTTCAACCACAATCACAGAAACCAAATCTCAACCGTGGAACAGCATTAAACACCCTCAAAAAAGATAAAAACATAATAATCAAGAAAAGCGACAAAGGCTCGAGTTGTGTCATAATGAATCGCGTAGAGTATATCTCTCGAGGCAGAAGAACAGTTAAATAATTCTAAACATTACACTAAATTAGACCCCCATCTTTAAGGAAACTGCAACCTTAATAAACACCATCTTACATGATTTGCAAGACAAGGAATGCATCACAGCAAAACAATATGACTATCTATCCGCTAAATCTGACTGTCGACAACGACATCTCTATACGCTACCAAAAATACATAAAAATCCAGAGACAGAATGGTTTATACCAAACAAATTACCCAAGGGGCGCCCAATAATATCATACAACGTATAACAATATATAAACCATTTCCTATTGCCCCTAGCATGCCAACACTAACCTATGGTTTCATTTCATTTCAATAATTCGCTTGCGCGTAGGGGTCTTTAGCAGTGGGAAGAAACCGGAGTGACCGGAGGAAACCCACGGGGTTGAGAAGGCGCCCCTATCTCCATGCAACATACGCTCACACCAGGGCTCGAAACCACAGCCGCAAGCAAGCGCGGCACTCTAGAAAACTAGGCCATCCCAACCCCCTCCTACCTTAAAGACACAAAATCAAACAGTTAAGAGTACAAGAACACATCATTTTAATATCCATTGACGTACAGAGCATGTACACCAACATCGATAATACCACAGGAGTTGAAGCAGTTAGGAAGGCATTTCTTAGGAACCCACAGACAATAGAGTATTGACAGTAGTATGAGGATATACAACCGAGAGGATGGTGGTACATTTTGAATAACCAATATTATGTCAAGACAGATCGTGTTTCGTTATTCAATTGAAATTATTATTTTTTCTTACAAATATCATATGTTTATTGTCCATTTGTCAAGTAATTCTTTTTTTTTTATCTAATTGACTTATAAGAAGGATAACTCAGCAGCATACACGAAATAAAATGGGGTTTAGTTTTTATAATGAATTAATAAGATCACATTCGCGCTTAGAATGTCCATCCCATCCCACCAACTGGTGATAAAGGATAACGCACACGATCGGTTCATCTTTCTCATATAAAGTCTGGTTTTACAATTGTCTAGGTCGCCACCTATGTCCGTTATCCTTTTACATTTGGGTGTAACACGTCACACAGAAAGGTGTTTGATCAATTCCAAACTGATAATATTAGAGCACGTGTATTGTCACAAGATAAAGATAGGCTGGCACTGCCAGGCAGGATACGCCCACATTTTCGAGAGATGGATAGAGAACAAGCAATACCGAAAGTGATTTTTCCTACATCATTAAGTCCTGTATTTCATACTGTATTGGGAGCAGCCATTTAGTTGGTCAGTTCCAGTCTGATATTCATGAAATTCGAAGCCGACAATGATTATGGTGTGACGGAACACAGCCTAGAAATGTGACTTTTCATCAAAATCGGATAAGAATAGTGACCTGTAGAGAGTCCACAACCATGATATACCATATTTTTACACTATTCGCGTACAAACGGCGACCATTTCGTCCCGCAATTTTGGTACGATTTTCACGAAATTAGAAATCAACCTTCCTCATCAAAATCGAATTAAAACTGTGACCTATACAGGGTCCACAACCAAAGCCTACTTTCAAATGAATTAAATATGTATTTAGGGGCTGATGTAACTAACGTTTTATAATGTATAATTTAACAATAACCAGAATCAGAACCCAATACCAAAACATAATAAACAGAAAACAAAACAATTGTGTTATAGTTTTATTCAACAAAAAGTTAATTGGGCAGGTTTAGAGTAAGGTGTAGATAGTTCAGGACCTGGTGATGGTTCTGTGGGAAAGGTTGAGTAGGGAGCAGTTTGTTTGTAGAATTGTTTAGTAGGTGGCTTAGTCAGTATTTTGGATAGCATATGCCCGTCTTCATTATCCTAAGTGGTTCAGAACACTGGGACACTAAACCCCATTTTATTTCGTTTACTGCTGAGTTATCCTCCGTATAAGTCAATTAGATAAAAAAAAGAATTACTTGACAAATGGACAATAAAGATATGATATTTGTAAGACAAAATAATAATTTCAATTGAATAACGAAACACGATCTGTCTCCACATAATATTCGTTATTCAAAATACGAGTCCTGAATAACAAAACACCTCCAGTCTCATTATACGTTATTCAAAATTTGAACCCTGAATAAAGAAACGCGTACTGTTTCGTTATTCTTTAGTGGACAGTAACGAATAACTAAACATGATTTAACATCACATGCCTTTAAATATACCTTCAGCTGGTAGCTATATCTAATAGTATTATTATATATCCATGGTAAATATGCCTTCAGCTGGTAAGTATATCTAATAGTATTATTATATATCCATGGTAAATATATTTAACAGTATTATAACATCCATGGTAACTATATCTAACAGTATCATTCTATTTCCTTAGTAACTGCATCTAATAGTATAAATATATTTCTAAGATAACCAGCCATATGTGGTCTTCAAAGAAAGCATTATTATTTGTTTAGATACTTCGTGTCATACAACCTGCTGTCTTAGTTTTACAAGTTGACAAAATACAGGTATACTAGACTGCGGCAAGAACGGCGTACCTTCAGTCTGCTAGCAAGTTTTGCTGGGACATTATACACAGCCTTCTTAGCAAAGTCACCGCTTACTACTGTCCAATTTTGTATCTAAGCGCCAGTTAGGACGGGCTGTTCTTATCCGACTATATTGTGACATAGTATCAAATATCAGATATGTTACAATAAAGTCATTTTCTTCATATTTATTTCAGGTTTAATGAATGTGGCACTTAATAAACCATCATGGCAAAGTTCAACGTATGATGGTTTAGTTTCGTCTAAAGCCGTAGATGGTGATACTAATCAAGATAGGATGGCTGGAAGTTGTTCCATCACTTCCATCACAAGAACCAGTGAATGGTTGTGTGTCGATCTACAACAGAGTTTTGACATCAGTAGTATGAGGATATACAACCGAGAGGATGGTGGTACGTAAAACTATATCTAAATCAACTTTATTATTAGATAGCGATATTAACACGAGCTCCGTCCGCCCAGAGTATATCACATAAACTTTAAACTGTTTGATATCATAGTCACCAAATATAGATATCCTTATATTTTCTCTAGTTACAAAGACGACCGCCTAATGTTGAAATAACTTGCGTGTATTTACAAGTAATTTGTTGAAATTGTCTACGTGAAGATATTATTATGTACCAGATTAATTCATTAGAGAAATAATAAAACGATAGTTTTGATTATTACAGCTTATGCATATAGACTAAGAGGATTTGAAGTTAGATTGAGTTCTACTGGTCTCTGTGATGAAGCAGGTTTTACATCAGCAACACCTTGTTATAAAGACCACACACCAACAGCACAATCTGTATACACCATAGAGAGATGTAATCAACCATCTGTACATCATTTTCTGCTAGATATGTTTTTGTTTCAATAAAACGTGAATATTTGCAGATATGTGAACTACAAATATTCGCAGGTTTGTCTATTACTGATTCAACAGTTTGTTAATCTAACAATGTCAGGGAATCTAGTATCCGGTATCTCAATGACACACGTGTGCCTTGACCGTACAGAGTGTGTGTTTTCTCATTTATCTTATAAATTTAAATATAAAATAAATGAGAAAATACATTGGTCAAAATTAGGTTCTATTAAAATGACAAATAGAGGATGATTACCACATGGATAGACGAAAGGTTTTAAATGCATTGAGGATCTTGAAATCATGGAAAAACATTTACCCTGAATCAAAGTCTACAGCCGTAAAAACATGTCACAAAGTCTACTGGTACCAAGACCAATTCTTCCTTTACTGTTAGAGTATATATGTTTTGAATTTTATATTTACTTTAGAAAATTGTCCTGATGGATTTTACGGTACCAATTGTAACATAAGATGTCCAGCGAGATGTACAGACAACGTCTGTGGGAAAATGATAGGATCATGTTCTAATGGTTGTCAAGGAGATCGTTATGGCAGCAGGTGTGAATTGCCATGTAGCACCAGATGTATGAATGGTAAATGTAATGCCAGAACAGGGAAATGTACCGGATGTAAAGATGGTTACTATGGTGATTTGTGTGAAGAATCATGTTTTGAATTTTATATTTACTTTAGAAAATTGTCCTGATGGATTTTACGGTACCAATTGTAACATAAGATGTCCAGCGAGATGTACAGACAACGTCTGTGGGAAAATGATAGGATCATGTTCTAATGGTTGTCAAGGAGATCGTTATGGCAGCAGGTGTGAATTGCCATGTAGCACCAGATGTATGAATGGTAAATGTAATGCCAGAACAGGGAAATGTACCGGATGTAAAGATGGTTACTATGGTGATTTGTGTGAAGAATCATGTTCTACTTGTAATGGTGCATGTCGACAATTAGATGGTGTTTGTTTGACTGGTTGTAAAGATGGCTATTGGGGATGTAACGGTTTGTGTCTACAGACATGTTCCTACTGTAATACAGGAGGCTGTAGAATACAAGATGGCGTGTGTCATAGTGGCTCTAAGCTTGGTATCAGCAATCCTAGAAGCTTCAATAGTACAAGTAAGTCGCGTTTCCTAGCCATTCTCTATATAGATCCCTTTTCCGTGGCGTCTCTTGTTAGACTTGAATTATCGAAGAGGGGCTGAATTCACATTTCCTGTCATGTTTTGTTGGTTAAGAGATAGAAGGATATGAGATAGTTTCCGATGATTTCTACAGATGATAGTTACTTCTAATAAATGTGTATATCAAAACTTCCACAGTCTGTACTAGTTTGTTACATAAACATTGATACCGAAACATTGTGTATATCAAAACTTTCACAATGGAAACATTGTCAGATATTGCTCCACCTGTGATATCAAACCTGTCAACAATACAATCAGTGAATATTGTTAGTAGTAGTAGAGTTATCTACCAGCTAAAAAGTTCCACTGAACATGCCGGGTGTCTGGGTTCTTATGTGCTTTATTATAATAATAATAATAATCTATGCATTTATATCGCGCTGACATTCACTACTGACAGTGCTCTGTGCGCTGGTTGTTCAATACTAATAGCAGATTTGAAAAAGAAAAGCTTTCAATTTAGTTTTGAATATGTTGAGACTTGAAGATGATTTAATGGCAATAGGTAACTCATTCGTCAAACGTGGACAACCGACCCCCACCCCACAAACGTTGAAGACTGGGATGTTCCGGGTGTCCGAGACTATGTGGCGATGGACGTATCAAAACGCGAACTGTGCCTAAAATTAATTGTTCGTTTATTCTTAGTTTTTACATTTACTGCTGGTTGTGTTTTGTTTTAGGTTCCGGAGATTAACTTGAGCAGGCCATTACCTAGACACCAGAGAGGTAATAAGAACATCAGCACTTGCTGCAGGTGAAAAACGAAGGAAAAATAATAAACCGCTTTATTATGAAAATACATGTACCTGTATCTCATTAAAATATTATATACAACTGTAAAATATAATAACCTTTATAGATGTCTTATATACAGTAGAATTTATGGCCTGATTGAAGACATTACTGCTCATGTGTATAAAATAGAAGATGGCTATCAAAATATGCCATGCTGTTTTTATTTTCTTGCAAATAATCAATTTATATATATTTCAATACAACTAGACTCGTCCGAACCTGTTGTATATTACTGCGTTGTTGGGTTTTTTTATTGAGCAAACGTCAAATGCTTATCTGAATAAAATTTGAAAACCATTCTTCCTGTTTATGTTATTTCTTGTTTGTTCTGTTTTTGTGTTCCGATTCTGATTAAAACTGGTCCAGTCAATTTATGAAAAAATGGGGTCAACCCTAAAAAAATTGAAAGAAAATGTTTTTTGATGGTTTTTGGTAGCTGTTGGTGAACTGAATGACATCGTAAAAGTTTACTAAAATTGGAATACCGGAAAGTCCCAAATTGTGAGGGTAAAGTTTCGGGTATTTAAGACATTTTCCTTTAAAAGGCATAACTTCAGACAAACACGAAGTCGTCTATTTTAAGAGAACGCATGAAACTAACGCCATGCATTAAGGTTATCTGGGTCCAACGTTTATATGGCATAGTTTCCATATATGTCCGATGCTCTCTTGAAACAGGCTAAGTGGATAAGGCGCTGGTTCGCTAGCCTGGAGGTCGGGTGTTCGATCCCTGCATTGGCCGAGAAAGTTCATCTCAATTTTCCGGCGTGATTTCCCCTTGTCAGTGATGCAGAAGGAGGGCCTGACAAGGACAGCTGCCTAGTCGTTCGGATGGGACAAAAAATCGAGGTCCCATGTACACATTGGAGTGCACGTAAAAGATCCCTTGGCGGTTGGAATTCGATATAAGAGTAGGCAGTAGCGCCGCTGCCCGGGCAACATTTCCATCATAGCACACTGTATAGCGTATGCCCGTCTTCCATTAGTCCATGTTAGGTGCAAAAGAGTAGGACGTTAAACCCCATTTCATTTCATTTCTCTTGAACCATGTTCGGGTATTTCCATACCACAGAAACATGCTGCCAAGATTCCAGATTTACAAAGGGACACAACTCTGCACTGTTTTGTCATAAAATAGCATTTTTTGTCTCTAGATTAATCTTTTTGAAGATATATTCAGTATTATTAGGTATAGTTCCTTGTACTATTTTCGGGGACCCTCTATCCCAAAACATCTTGACGCGAATCCAGATTTACGTTTATTCTTAACTCTGTACTACTTCATCACTTACCGATATTTGTGTTATGTGCATGTTTTGATGTCCCCTTCCTCAATGACCAGTGTCCTGGAAGATGAGTGAAGCAAGACACGAAAAATAACGTGAAAGAAATTACTCACCGATTTGTTCTTCAAACTTGCTGAATGAAGCGTGATGCTGTCTATATGATTTATAAGAGACATTGGGTGCTTTTCATTAACTGAGCATTTTTGCTAAAATAAGCGCCTATCTCTGTAAAGCGCATTGAGACTTTGCTATGCATTTTATTGTATTATATTTTATGTGAGGTTTGTAGAATGCGCTATAACAAGAATGCATTATTATTATTATCTGAATAGTATTTTTGTGATATCATGTAACCTGTCTCGTATTGCACTAGATGTTTGACGCAATCTAGCTCAGTTAAAGCTGACATGCCATACATGTTTTCATTCGTGTAAAACTCGTTGATGACAAAGTTTTCAATAAAATGATTTGAATATGGTCCTGAATATTATTATAATTGTGCACCATTATATTATACACCAATAGAAATCTAGGTTAATATGTACTGAAGAATATTCAGTATGACTCACTCATATGAAAGATGCGTCCAGGTTGACGTCCTGTTGCACTAGATGTCAAACAAAACTGTAGCTGTTCGAGTCGTTTGAATAATAAAAACACATTCAAATGCATATCATTTATAAAGGGTCCGAGATTGGACTTAAAGGCCTATGTACACAAGGAATATTGCTGTTTTTGGACAGTGTCTCCGCATGTGTTGGTTTTGTGTGCACTATCAGCCACAAGACACTTGGGATTGGTAAATCTATGTCAACTATCCTTTTACACATTGTTGAAAACACACTACGGAGAAACCTTTATGATCAATTCCAAATTGAAAGGATATTAGAGCAAGTAAAAGACAAAATACAAATAAGAAAAGAGGTAAAGGATACACAATTTCAAAACAAAGTTGGTTTCACGAGGGCGCACATACTAAACCTACGCTGTCTGTCTACAGTTAGCTCGGCTTGATAACAGACACGAAGTGTGTTATACCTCGGCAGTAATATTAAATATATATTCTGCTGCTTCCATTTAATAGATTGAAAGAGTTTATTTAATCGTCGTGTGTATGACAGTTGTGAAACAGAGTAAACAGCATGACAAAACAGTATGGTAATTGTTGGATAGGGCGCCCAATTCGAACAGAGATCTATACTCAAAGTATGAAGTAGAGGGATCGCTGTGTGCGGAATGGAAGATGTGAGTGCTTACGTTTGGACCCGGCTTGAATGTGACATTTCTCGTGTGCGTTTTTTTCAGATCTTTTGTGTTCAGCGGAGACGCTATTATAACAATCCGGGGTATTGATAGTGTAGACGCTGGTATAATAGTTCGAGGTATAGTAAATAACATAGGTTGGATGTGAGTCGTATTAGAGGAGAATTCGTCGACAAGAAGAACATTATTATAGTTGGTACAATGTTTATAGATAAAATGTTCAGTACAGATAGAATATTAATCTGTCTGCTTATATCCAGTCATGTTTATTGTATATTAGGTAAGTTATATATATTTAATAACTCATTATATAATAGGTAAAGTCTACTGATTAGTTTAGCTTTACATGTTCTAACATAGCTAACTTTATAATTCTATCTGTCTCCATGGTTACTATATCTAAAAGTATAATTCTTTCTCCCTGATATCCTGCAAAGGGGGGTGTGTGCGAAAAGTCATAGAATGCCGAAAAGTTCGTCCTCTCATGGCCACAATGTTTCTACAAATCTATTAGAGATTATAGCTCCTATTATGTTCACAAGGACTTCGGAGACGGGGGTATACATCTCAAACACTGACTATTGATAGGGTTCGTCCTCTCATGACCCCAATACTACATACCATACTGGTAGCCTCTCTCGCCAACACCCCCGTCCACACAAACACTAAGGTTCTGCGATCTGACCTGGAAAGCTGTGAGAAGGCTATTTTTGTTGGAGTAAAATGATATTCTAGACAGATTGTAAAAGATCAATCGGACTGTCACAGCTGCATTCACCGGACAGCTTCAAATGAAAAAAAGAATAACTGGACCCAGGTCTTGAACAGTCATCCGGTATTCGAAAAAGCCTACTGATGTGGTGATTTTATATTATTCAAACCTAAGTATAACAAGCGAGGTCAACCTGTGTACACATTGACGTGGACGTTAAAGAACCATTGACAACTACCACGAATCTCCTCATGTTTTTCAGGTTCTCTGAATGTGGCTCTTAATAAACCAACATGGCAAAGTTCAACGTATGGGAGTGGCGTATCATCTAAAGCTGCAGATGGTAATACTAACCAGGATTGGCAAGCTGGACGCACACTTCTGGCACAAGATCAGGAGAATGGTTTTGTGTTGATTTGAAACAGAGTTTTGATATTAGTAGTATGAAGATATTCAACAGAGTAGACTGTTGTACGTAAGCATATAACTAAACGGAACAGTAACATTTACAATTTAAATCAATGGAAAGAGGTTTTACAAAGCTAAGCCTGTTCCTTAATTCCATTCAGACAACCTGAATACAAATATTATTTGGTGCAATGTGTCCAGTCTCGTTCCCCGGGTCTCTTGCTAGAACTGGGGCTGAAACGCATTATGGTACTCGAAGCCCATCTTTTTCCGGTAAGATAACAGCATCAATGTTGATTTAAAATGACAAATAATTCGTGTTAAAATTAAAGATTTTGGATGATATTAAGTTAGAAACTTAGCTACTTTAAAGACTTTTGAAACTTTGTGTATGATATCTGAGGATTCAATATATCAAGTTGTTTTTAGATTTGGAAAAGTCCCCTCGAGTGATTGACTTAAAAATTAAAAAACGAGACATTTGTCTCAAGAAGAGGATATTAATCTAACACCTGTCAGAATTATCTTCCTAAATTCTTTTAGAAACAAAATTAAATTTTATCTTCCTTTTAGATATGTACACTGTGGTTTGGCTACGAGTAGTGTACGTAAAAGACTCATAGTCTAATTTCGACGAGGAGTATTCAGAAACTTTCTTTTTTACCAAACCTCGCTCCATTTGTTATGCACAATATGCCAAATAAGATTTGATGATCGATGTTAGAATTACTTTAAAACCATTGATATATTATTTAGAGTGGCTTTGAGAAAAAAGCGAAAGAAGCAAGTATAGTTCCTGGTTCTTTCAAGCTTTATCACACAGATTAGTGCATTTGTCGCACGTAAAGGTTACAGTTACATAAATGTCATATTGTTTCACAGTTTTTAAATAATTGTTGTTCGTAGATGTGGAAAAGCCCCACTGAGTGAGTTACATACAATTCATATTGTCTCCAGGTAATGAGTACATCTCAGGCTTTGAGATTAGATTGAGTTCTACTGGCCACTGTAATGAAGCAGGTTTTACGTCAGCTAAACCATGTTATAAAGACCACACATCAACAGGACAATCTATATACACCATAGAGAGATGTAATCAACCACCTGTACCATCACTAGCTGCTAGATACGTTTTTATATCTGCCAAACCAATGATTATATGTGAGCTGCAGTTATTCACAGGTAAAAATAATATTCACAATAATAACAGGCTTGGTGCTAAAAGCAAAAAGTTGTTGTGATTTTTCTGTATGAATAACCATGATTACAGAATCATGCTTATTGAGTTTTCATACGATTTTGTTAAGGCCACCGTCACATCATTTTGTTACACAAATAGTCACGATGTCAATCAGCTTCTCACGTTGTACAGTACGTTGCGATAACCACTTTTAAAGCTGAATTTCGCGATCTGGAAAGTTGCGAAGTTAATTGAATCAACGCGCCGTGTTATGTGTCCCCATTTCGATTTAAATGTGCACGTCTGCGTTAAAGAGCACATAAAATGAGAAAACTAAATTCATTGAGCTTATAGACATTGGTTACTATAAGCATTTTACGGCAGTTTAACATCGATCTGATGAAAATTAATTCAGATATCGTCACTCAAAGTCGCAAATATAGGCCTCCCGTAAAAACGACTTGGACAATTATTGAAAACACTCTTAATCCCCTCAGACGCCAGTTACGTCACAGTGACCGAATGCATATTCGGTATGTTTATTCCTTAATTACCTATATACACCCGGCGTGTGTATTCGTTAACGCCTGACTGATTCCTTAATCACCCTAATTAAATTTACAATTGACTACGGAATAATTTGTTTTGTAATTTAGAATTTGTTTTATAAAGATAGTTGTTGTAGCCATATTCCCCATGTGATTTTTTTTATCAGAATAAGCTGACCGTAAGCAAACAATAATTGGCTTCTGATTTAAACAAGATTGGTGTGAAATTTTTATAGCCGGCGCTACTGACATCTTTTAAGCCGATAGAAATTATCAATTGTCGGCTTTTAAGAAACGAAATGGTTTCAAATAATAATCATATAAACTTAGATCACCAACATTTGTATTATTGATCATTTTATCATACACCGAGCGCAATGGAGGCAGAATATTTGGAGTTATCATGTAGCAGTAGTTCTTTTAGCTCGGGCAGTGTATCGGATACAGATACGTCGCGAGAAATGATTAATATAGCGCCATATGTTTGAGCCGTATTTATCTGACTGTAGTAGTTCCGTAGAGGATGGCGATGTAGAGAATACGGGATCTAACAATGACAATCATCCGATTGTTGCGAGACTAGATTCTCTGGAATGGTACGTACCGGAATATATAATATTTTACACACTTATTTTTGTGTTCTAATTTGTTGACTGAATGACAGTTTTAAAATTTTACTAATTTATAATATCTATTAAATTATAGAAAATGGCACGAAAAGCTTGATTTCTCGATTGAAGGGTGTAAGTGATCAAACAACAATTTTTTGATTGGTTAGAAGCGTCTAACCGCGGGAAAATATACAGTTACTATTGTACACAATTTAATCATATGGAAGAAATAGCTAGTACTCGTTGACTATTTTGTTATTTGATTTCAGATCGAATCACCGATGTTTTTATAATAAAGTTAATGTTAATCGTATTGTTTGTATGATCGTATGATCATTGTTTTGTTTTTAATGAAGTATTCTTGTATTGTTTGTTAATTGGCGTTATGATTTTAGCAATTTTGATTGTTTGATTAGTGTTTATTGTCAGTATCAGAAAATGCCGAAGTTAAAATCAGAAAATGCCGTGGTATTTCTTAGTAACACAATTTGTAGTCCTTCACTTAACAGTCATGTAACTTGCAAACGTTTTTATTCATCCGTCGATGATAGACAATGATCACGTGACAACCATAACGGAAATGGCTATAAAATAAAGTTCTGTACGACTATGATGATATAGCCTTCAATATTTGTTAAAATTAACACCCTGTCAATACGTACGTAACTAACGTACGACAATTAAATGGTAATAGGTAGGGTGAGTCTGTCGTTCAGATTGCCTGTCGATAGTGTATAAAATAAAAAATCGATTTAGAACTGCTTTATTGGCATAATGCCAACCGATATGTCACGTATCATTAGAATTCTCCAATGGAGATTCTGTCGGGGAAAACATCCACTGTTTCTCTCTCCGTGTATTCGATGTTCCATCAGGGAATGACGATTTAAATTTACCTAACAACTGGTCAGTGAATCCATCAATGTATTATCCAGTTATTATTTTAATATCTACCGGTACCTGAAATTCACACGGACAGAGCGTGGAAGACGTGCAATTCTGAAACCATGCCGAGGCTGTCTTCAATGACCACGTGGCTTATTTTAATGCACCTTTTATGAATAATCAACAAGCTTGTTTTGAATATTTTACCGGATTATAGAAAGAATATCCATATCCCGAAAGTAAACTATGTCGTGTGGACGACTTTACCAACGTATTGCTATATCTTCAAATTAAACTAAGTCTTGTGGACGACTCCACCAACCTATTACTATATCTTCAAAACGGGTGTGGACGACTTAACCAGGTTTTTCGTGTGGACGACTTTGCTTGTGGACGACTTGACTGGCATTCATCGTAGGAATGGAATCCGGGAAAAGTTTTATTCTCTGTTTGCGTATTCCGAAAACTTCAATTAAGTTAGGTCGCAGCCCATAGCAATCGTTCGCATATCACTGTTGTGACTGTAGGTTGCCAATCAGGATTTGAATTGTTTACAAACGCAATCCACTTTTTCCGTAAGATTTCATCCTTGGGAAATTTATGAAACGCCGGCACATTATTCCCCTTTTCCTTGCTGGAATTTCCACAACTCTCAATAACACAACGATAATACGGCATCTTGAAATACACTCCGAAATATTCTAGTCACAAATATATAATCTATTACAACTCAAGACGAGAAAGGTCGGCTTTTGTGTGTGTGAAATAGCTTTATTTAACGTCCGCTTCCACCGAGGTGATATCGCAGACAAGTCGGCTTTTGAAAATGCTTTGACTATTATAGTATAGTGTTATGTAGCTTACGTGTAAAATTACGAGTTAATGATTACGCCAGTCAAATGTTAATTGGACCGACAAATACACACGTGTTAGATGGCGGTGTGTATACAGTGATATATCGTACAAATAGTGCTATATTGTATAGATAATGTGTATAGATTATGTGTAGTGCCTGTGACGTCACCAGCCAATCAACCGTTTTTGGCTGTCTGATGTTTAAACGTTAATATCTCAATTAATTTTAATCAGATTGGCGTGAACTTGACGTAAAATGAATGTAGTAACCCTTGGCTATCAATACATGCAATTAAAAATTCTTATTTTATGTGGTCTTTAAGATATTGCTATTCTGAAGCTTTGTCGACATATTCCATTTCACCGTAGTATATGTCGATATTTTTCGCAAAATATGGCATTAAATATAAGCTGCATGTAAGCGTAGGGTGGCCGACTGGTTAGCGCGTGTCATAAATTATGTTATTGAGTCAAGTGGCGTGGTTTCGCTTTCCCGGTGATACGTAACAGTAGGATCGCTTATCAAGCCTCGTGGGTTTTCTCCCAGTTCTACAATTTCCTCCCACTCTTAAGGACTCCTACACGCATGCGAAAAATTGAACCATATGTTGGTCCCTAGTTTGTGTTGAGTGTACGTTACCCCCTCCCTCTCTCTCTCTCTTAGTTCCATATCACTTGGCGTGTGTTCTGTGGCGAGATTTACACTCTTCTATCTAAGTCTAAATGGTGAACTCCCCTGGCCTCTAAGGTATGTCTCAATGTGAAGACTTCATCTTGTCTCTTTCCCGGTCTCGGTCCAGATGTTGTGAATACGTTCTTTTAAGATCCCTGCATGATGTCTGAATATACATTTAGAGACCTAACGTTAACGAAAGACACACTCCTCTTGATAACTCTACCATGATGTCTCTATCCCGGTCTCGAATGTTACCTTTATTCAGTCCCGAGCCAGGGGCTGCTGGTACATTCTTTTAAGAACTCCGCATGGTGTCTTAAGCAAATTTAATCGCGCACTTGAATTTCTATAATACGTGTAGAGACGTCAATTATTAGGTTGGACCATATTTAGGTAAATGTTTATGTTGGACAGCCATTTACGTCAAACTTATTTCATAAAATTGGACTAATCTGTACTATGTAGTGTACCCCACGTGCCTACTGAAAAGTTGTTCTTGACACGTTGGTGCACGCTTTAGTTGAATCACTAACTACTGATTTCTGACAGTCTCGCCCACTCGTTGAGGCTATATACATAGCAATAGCAGGCGGAAATGTTCAAAACACTATAAACTACTACAGTCGTAAAAAATCTGTTGTTGACGATTCTCAACAGCAATATTTAACTTTTTGGTTATTACGGCATCTTTAGAAATTACGCTCGTTTTATTTTTTAAATTGCCTTATAATTAACTGTACCGTTAGAAGCTGCATATTTTGGTTTACTACACATAATATCTCTAAATCACGTCCGTAAAGCAAGAATATGATACTAGCAGTAGTTTCATTTTACTTTTACCATGTTCTTAAAAATATTGCTGAGTTGTCTAATGTGTGTGTTTCTAAATTCAATTTCTTGTTCCATGTTTCGTAAAAACGTAGTCTTGATTATCTTTAACCTATCTTTTACTCAAAAGTGTCTGGATGTTATGGACGCCACTCCAAACCATTTTTCAGTATTATTTATGTTTGGTTAAATGGCCACATCTTATTAAGTACAACATGGTCGTTTACTTAGTGACTATAAATGTGTGAAACAGATTTAAGGCTTGGTAAATATATTAGTATTGTGGTGTAATTGTCGAGATATTTGAAGATATTCATTTGTGGTTGGTTACCCTAACTATACCAGATTTCTGTTCATTTACGTAATAGAATATAATTATTAACCAAACGTGACAATAATAAACCAATTCCAGGCATAGCTGATGTCGTGAGGGGTCAGTGAAAAAAAAGTAGAATGTAGCGCAGTACTTAATTAGCCTTAATCTCTCGTTGTCACACATCTGTAGGTAATCACCTTCCGGTGGGGGGGAGGGGGTGTCTTGGATATATATAACTTTGTTTCTGTGTATCTTTACCGCGAATCAATGTCTACAGCAGTAAAACATGTGTATCTTTACCATGTCTAAAAAGACTAAACAGTCTATTATTATTCCTTTATTATGAGAGTATATATGTTTTGAATTTTATATTTACTTTAGAAAATTGTCCTATTGGTTTTTACGGTATCAATTGCAACATTAGATGTCCAGCGAATTGTACAAACAACGTCTGTGGGAAAATGATAGGATCATGTTCCAATGGTTGTCAAGGAGATCGTTATGGTAGCAGGTGTGAATTGTCATGCAACACCAATTGTCTGGATGATAAGTGTGATCGGAGAACAGGGAAATGTACCGGATGTAAGGATGGTTACTATGGTGATTTGTGTGAAGAATCATGTTCTACCTGTAATGGTGCATGTCGACAATTAGATGGTGTTTGTTTGACTGGTTGTAAAGATGGATATTGGGGATGTAATGGTTTGTGTCTACAGACATGTTCCTATTGTAATACAGGAGGCTGTAGAATACAAGATGGTGTGTGTCACAATCCGAGAAGCTTCAATAGTACAAGTAAGTTGGGTTTCTTAACTATTCTCTATTAGTAAGTACATGGGGACTGTCAAACAATTTGTATGTCATAGTGGCTCTAAACTTGGTATCAGCAATCCGAGAAGCTTCAGTAGTACAAGTAAGTTGTGTTTCTTAACTATTCTCTAAATAGATCTTTTCCCTGGCGAGTCTTGTCGGCCTTGAATTGTAGAAGAGGGGTTGGATTCACATTTCCGGTCATGTTTGTTGCTTATTAACAGGCAGAAGGATATGAGAATTAAAAGAGAGTTCAGTTGATTTCTACGACTGATAGTTATTTCCAATTTGTATATATTAAAACTTTCACAGTCAGTACTAGCTTGTGACGGAAACATTGTCAGATATCGCTAAACCTGTAAATATCAAACCTGTGAACAATACAATCAGTGAATATTACTCATTTACTCGAAATAGAAAATAGTTTTTTAACTACAAATACTTCAAACGTATGTATTTATTTTTCTAATACTTAAAAAAACATGTTTTAGAATTTAATTTGTCGGAAAAAAAGTTAATATTGTGGACCCATTATGTCGCGTCGATGTCATCCACATCGGTGATTGTAGCGGCCTACGGATATTCACTGCTCATCAGTGATTGTAGCGGCCTAGCGATTAGTCACTGCTGATCAGTGTGTATTTATAATATTACCTCTCTTTGGTTTTCAGGTCCTTGAAATTAACCTAAGCATGTTATTACCCAGAAACCAAATTGGTGATAAAAACAACAACAATGGTGAAAAACGAATGAAAAATGTGTTGGAAAAAATGTGGAAAAATTGATAATGTTCAAATAAAATGATGATCATCTTATACATTAGGAATTGATTATTTTCTAGCATTGTACATATCTAAACACAAGTGTGTAGTTGCATATGACTCCCGTTTTTATTGGGTGGTGGGCCTACTGTGTGTTGGTGTTGGTGGGTCTGCGTAAAGGTCTGGGGTATAAATGCCTAGAAGGCGACAGACGTGATGATCGATCTTTTTATAGACAGTAAAACATACGTCTCTAGCATTGCAGTGTATAGGATGTTTTTCTTCGCGGAGATTGGGGGGGGGGGTGTTGAGAGTTCAAAATGGTGTTCGAAATTGGTCTATTCAAAATTGTATTCTGCTCTATTGGACATTATACTGGGTGAGCAGGGTGCTTATTTTCCTTTCTTTCATAATATCTTTCCTGATCGGGGGATTCATTAAAATGAACGAATTTCCTAATTTTGTTTTGAATTCCACGGAAGCTTATCAGAGAATAACAAATAAGTAGGAGTTACTTTGTCCACATGTCCTGCTGCATTCTACTGTATCGACTTGGCTCATCGTATTTCCAATTCCACGTGTTCCTGTACGTACCCGTGAATTCGTACCATTCGTATATACGTTGCCCCTTGCCACCTCCTCCATGCTATGGGGGCTCAACCCCGGAAAATCACGATGAGCACTCGGCCAACAGCGGGATCAAACAAGGGACCTCCGGGTTTTACTCACTGACCCAATGCGATGGCCCTATTGAAAGACCATTAAGCGTTTTACTATAGAAAAACTAACCGTACCTGACTGTATACAGGTCTTTAAGTCATTTCCGTTCGGTTTTCACAAGTTCTATTAATAACACGCGATCAATTTCGTACCCTACTTTATTTATACTACTCCGTTATGTAGAGAATGACTTAAATAATAAAAGAGAGAGAGAGAAGAGAGAGAGAGAGAGAGAGAGAGAGAGAGAGAGAAATGAAATTAGGTTTAACGTCCTACTATCAACGTACACGCAAATGTGTACACGGGACCATGATTTGTGTCTCAACCGAACTACTAGACAGCTCTCAAGCACCACTGACAACGAGAAATCACACCGGAATTTTATCCTATAAATTATTTATAGACGTCATTGGAATACATGTCATAATGAAACTTGGAAAATCCAACTAGGCTATAATTAATAGTATATAAAGGGTATTTCCCTATTCTAATCAGCCAATCACAACATTACACGAGCTTTACGTATGGTTATTGATCAAGCATTCACCGAAAACCGGTTTCATCAGAGGCAGGTAATACACTTTTTTGTTCGTAGACTATATTTGACTATTCAATAGATTTACACTGATGAGTTTACCTTGCAAGATATTACACCTTACATGTTTGATTGGAATGAAGTTTAATTATTGATTGGAATAGGCGGAATACAATCAGCCATATAGCGAGTGTCTGTCTATGGATGTTTCAGTGAGAGCTGGGCGGACTAGTATATTGCTATGAATGTAGCCGATTCAGTGCAGTCAGTATAATATTATGTGGCCAGTCCTTTCTTTTCTGTATATATATATACAGTATATAAAAACTTGTTAACAAATTTAGAAATCACACAAAATTGTGCGAAGCGAGGAATAATAAAATGAAATCGGGTTTAGCGTCCTACTTTGCATCGCCGATTGGGCTGTTGATCTGGGACATACGAAATACAGAAGGAAATCACAGCGGCAGTACGGCCTACTCTTATTTCGAATTACATATCTCGGTTTCTAGTTCCATCCGAATGACTATACTTTTTCTCATTGCCAGGCACTCAGTCCGACACCGACGGCAAAGGGGGATGGGGGGGCACACCGGAGAATCCCGATAACTTTCAGCTTGCCATCGAGGTACTCACTGAGCCATCACGGCTGCACAGACGGCAACTTATCGCCAGCAGTTTGTTTATTACCGTGTCCGACGGTTCAGTTCTGCAAATCTGACTTAAAGGTTCATTATAAAATCAAACCAAGTACGAACAATTATTACACAATGACATATGTCATAGAAGCGTCCTGCCATATTAAAATGCGTGTAAGTGATTGTAACATAAACCTCTTGCTATCAACACCCGGCTGGAGATCTTGGTAGCATTCCTTATGTCATTGTGTAACTTTAACTTGTTGTTGGCATGTCTTATCTAACTTTCTTTGTCTGATAAACTATACTGAATGTTAAACCTGATATGATGCATGATACATTAGACAGGTGTCTAATGAGCTCCTTTGTCTTGAATACTTTTATAAACTCAGAACAGAAACGAATCGTCAATTAGGTCCAGTAGGTCTAGGAGTCGGAGGCTAAGGAGGCGCCTAATTAAGTGAGGTCTAGGAGTCGGAGACGAGACGAGAGCTTCTGGAGTTAGCGCACTCGTGCTAAGCTAAGCTAATTAAGTCATGACTCCCTCCATACAGATAGTTCTACGGTCGTTTACATTACGATGTTTGTACCTAATATGTAAGAAGCAGAATAAAAGAATTATCAGAAGTTATTCGAGTGTTGTCATCAAAGAAAATGGTTAAAGAACAAAATACTGTCACACAATCCAAACCATTAGACAAAATTCGAAGTCCTAAAAACGTTATAGGCAAAAAGTGTAATCAGCAAATGGACTGTTATGTAAGACCAAAATCGGCCAAAATCTGATGTCTTTTCTCGGGTTTATATCTTAGGTTTTCTTCCGGTCCATTGATTACTTATCACTGCTAAAGGCCCCTACGTACAAGCGAAGTATTCCAATAAGATTGAACCTGATGTTAGTCTCAAAATTACTTAGTTTGTGTTGAGTTTGGGTGACTCACTTCGATATATAGTAGTAAATTCAGTTTTCTTTTTTGTTTCAAATGTAGTTTTAAAATGGGAACCAAGCACCATAAAAATGAGTCATCGCCAATAATAGACCAGTTAGTGAGACAACTTCATCAATTACCCGGTTACAGTATCAAAAAAATTATAAAGGTATGATTCAACTAGTGGCATATATGATTATGATCTCTGTCAAATAATAAGGGTTTTTTTTAGACGAATTCGACAAAATTATTTTTACATTTTTTGTCAGACCGACCCTTCGGGCGATCGCCCGATGGCCCAATCCGCCCCTGATTGCAAGAATAAGTTGTATTAGGCTTCATATGTCGCCATTGCTCAAGCAAAACCACAAACCACGAGCTCCGCTCCTAATTCCTATATTCACCCCACGGCTCTTTGGAATTATAAAAATGGAGTCACCTCCCCTTAACCGTTTAGCACACGACGGAATAATTCAATACAGCGTAGTTAATTAAATCTGACACTTTGTAATTGTTTGTCTATTACCCATATGCTAACCACTCTGTATCTGCAGCACCCCTAATATGCGTTTGATTAGACCTAATGATAGAGGGGTTGACTCAGGAGTATGTCGTGGAGCGTACCGAAATAAAAAAGAAATAATAGGTCGATCTCATCATTTACTACTTTCAAAATTTCAGGGTGGATCACTGGGAAAAGGAACGGCCATGAAGAATGGATCTGACATTGATCTTATTGTGTTTTTCAACCGATACCGTAGCATCGAAGACTTTATCTTCCACAAAGACCAGATAATACTAGACATATTAAACTATTTTAATAACCGACATATACACCAATTTAAATACATGTCTATTGTTCGGTACGATGAATACCTTCTTAAATATGAAATCAAACAGTTAGAAACAAACAGATCTTTTCAAGTAGATATTGTACCTGCTAGGGAAGATGGTAAGTTATTTTTAAATGAGGTAGCAACTAGTAAAACCTGTGTAGAGTCTTATAACATGAGAAGTTTACAGATACATTATAGGAGATAAGATGAAGAGATGGCAGTTGTCACTATAATAGTTAAAAACTAGATAGTGTAAATGTAATTTGCTGACAATTTCAGCCAAATTGATCCACAATAGTCTCGATTATCCACTTGATTGATTTAATTATCAGTGGCCATTAAGCGGCATATAGGAATTTAATCCCGCTTACATCGAAGGCTAGCCTTGACATCCAGAGTTTATTATGGTCTGGATAAGTTAATTAATGTCTAATTGATAATTTAGATAACATTTCAGGCCCAAAGAAAGACACGTAATAGGCAGATTTTGCTCTTGCATAATGCAAGTTTAAAAACAATATATTGACAAGAGATATCCCTGGCTTACATTAACAGGGATGTGGTTAAGTCAATTCAGGGCTATTTGCTATATTTGATAATTGTAAACAGATGTTAATGAAACTTACAGAATACGATAACATTTATGATATTTCAGGATATGCAGAATTTAGTCTACTCCCGGTTAGCGCTTTTTGAGATGTTGGGTTACCAAACATTTCATATGACACGGTTGTCGACTGCAAGTTATATAAAATATGTGCTAACTTGAAATAATTTTGGCTACTTTGAATTATGAAAGCTCGTATCATGATCTGGTAATATTTACAGAAAAAGGTCAATAATTGCGGCCTGAACACGTGATAAATGAAATGTGCGATAACCTGATATTATCCGACTTGGGGGTGAAAGATGATAAGTTTGGAATATTATTTTTCAGATCGCTATTCATCCGATGACTTGATATCTGTATATAAAGAAATGGAATCCAAACCACAGCATATAAGGAATCATTATTCGGCTTGCTTTGCAAAAGTTCAGAGAGACATGGTACACAAACGAAAAAATGTACACGACCTGATAATTTTGCTCAAAAAGTGGAAACAAGTAAGTAGTTAGGAGTAATCATGGGTCGAACCTATTTTTACTCCCGAGTTCACAACTTGGAAATTACCTATCAAGTGTAGCTGACATTGTGGGATGTAACAAGCGATTGTCATGTAAGATATGCTCACATTTTGAAAGGAATAGATAGATAACAACAAGGTGAACAAAAACCGCTTTTCGTACAATAAGGTGTCATAATCCAGAATGAGACGGCTCGACATCCGTCAGTGTCACAAAGAACCAAACTCATCGGGGAAATAAACATGTCATCAAGATCGGATACAAAATTGTGACCACAGGACTGTCCACAAACTAAACACACCATGTTTCGTACTAGTGCCGGGCTGGGCCCACCTGTCCACCTGTCCGTGACAGGTGGACCTAAGCTCCTTTTAAAAAAGTGGGCCTAAGCCTATAAAGAAAAAAAAGTGAAAGGAGATGGGGAGGAAAGAAAAGAAAGAAGGAAGGAGAGGACATGACACGGGACAGGAGAAAGAAACGATAGCAAGCTTTGGTCTGAAATGCTTGGAAAATGGGTTTGCGGTTGTCAATTTTCAAAATTTTCCTGGCCCCCTACACCCACCTCGGGCCTTCGACGCGTACTTGTGTGGACCTTGGTCAATGGCCAGACAGATGGTCCTTCGGTCGAGTAGTCCGGCACTGTTTCGTACAAACCCGTAAAGTCAATATTGGAAGAGCACAAATATGTTTAAGATATAAACACATTAAGCGTCAACAAATTCGGATAACAAGGGATGTGGGATTTTTACGTGGTATTATGCGGCTACCATGCCCGTCGGTCCGTCCTTCGTACCAGAGTTATGGACCCTTTACCAAAAAACCTTGTGAACGCGAAAATGCCTCCAGTTTTTAATATATTTATTGCGACGAATTCTATCGTGTGCAAATGATATAGGCTTTAGTTTTTGAAAGATTTTTACCACGTTCTGTGTGATGAAGCATTGAGGCCATGCGAGGATGAAGCCCATCGATATTCAGTATTCTGCGACGTCCGTTATGGAGTTATGCCCCTTTTCTTAAAAGCCTTGTGAATACGACATAGGCTATAGTTTTTAATAGATTTTCTTCACATTCATAATTCGCAGCCTTTCGTTCCTGAGCTAAAGCTTGATATTTGAGCGAAATGCACACTGATATGGGTTTAATCTTTCTTAAAAACGTATATTTGTCGTCATTAATCAACTTTTATCCATCCTAAAGTGATTTATATTCCTTCATTTAGAAATTTTAACAGTATAAGCTCCGGTATTACAATCTTTAAATAATGTCCATTGTCTATCTTATTATGACGTCACTTACTGTAAACAACCCTTGATTTGGTAGGCGACTTCTATCTTATTAATGGCGTCACTTACTGAAAACAAACCTAGTTTTGGCAGGCGACTAATTCACACTTTTTATTTAGGAAATGTGGAGTTTTGTGCGATGCAGTAAGTTTCTTGATACTTTAAACTGAATTCAATTGTTGTTTTTTTTAGGAATTTGGTGTCCCTATAAAGTCGTACTGCTGCGAGGTGATTGGTCTCTTTGTTCATTATACATATTTTGACGAGGCAAAGTCCTTTAATGTCGATGCAGCTTTCTTGGAGGCTATGGGATTATTGAGTGACTATAAAAATCTGCAAATAGTTTTGCCATTCTACTATGAAATTAATCGATGGTAAGCAGAGTCAAATTCTTTTTTTTTTTTTTCGATTGCTGTACATATTGTCTTGATTATTAGTCCCATGTCAGAGATATCAGGTCCGTCTGTAGGCCCGTGCGTCCGTCCGTTTGAAATGGTGTTAAGAAAGACGGACATACTTTATAATAATGCACAGACTCTAACATTTACAACTGCCAAAGATGGTCCTTGTCCTAAATCATTGACACGGGAGCAGCGGACTTAATTTTCTCGGCCATCATCTGAATTCAATCGGGAAACCTCCTGGTTAGTGAGACACTTATTTCCACCTTGGCCCTCGTGACATGGATTGAAATTGACCTTAGTAGGACGTTAAACCCCATTTCATTACACTGAAATTGGAAATTGACCCCATTCCTGCCATATACCGCTTTCACCATTAAATAAATCCATGTTAACACTTTGACCTACATTTAACATCTGATTGTTTTTAAGATTATAATAATTGTTGACTTGTGAGACGAAAAAGTATAATTAAAACTAGAGTTAATGCTCTTGGACCCTTTGTAATGAACGGTTTGTTATTATTTACTTGAAATTATTGTTATAATTATTGATGAAAAGAGTATTTTCCAATTCCACAGACTTCCAAATTTATGAAACAATTATAACCTTTCATTACCTTGCGATAAACCGTAAATCCAGTGACACAGGTCAACAGTCATGGACAAAAACCGTAAGTTGGAACCAGACTTCAGGAATCTGGTCAAATCTTTAGCGCTAATTGCAGGAGGAGCGCACCACACGTAACAAAAATACCCAACACATACATACAAATATTCCCCAAATATCGGCTGTCTAGTTACAGTCATCACCTTGTCAGCACATGGAAGCTTATAACTATTCAGTGTTGAAAATAAGTTAAAGTTTGAGGCTTAATAAGGTTCAAACATTTTAAGAATTTGAAAATATGCACAAAGGGTTCAACCTTGAACTGAATACCAGAAAGGGTCAATGTAACTGATACAATAATCAGTGAAACGAATCCTAACACTGCCCCATCCGATCATATCCCACCTGTTTGTAAGTCTGTGCCAATTATCCCAAATCATTTTGACCTAGAACTACATGACTCTATTGTAACGGTATCTGTAACTGTTTCAGGAAGCGGCATTTTCCAGACAAACCTTACATTCTTGACCCCGTCAATCCATTCTCGGATACCACGGATAGATCGCTGAATCAGTACGGCAAAGATAAAATTGAAAACTGCGCAGAACAGACGTTTAACAAACTCAAATCAGTAGGTGGATATCAACCTGTTTCTACGAGGCTAAAGGACAAACCAAAAATCAAATTGCTACAGACAAAGAATGAACGACTCCAAGAAGAGGGAGGATTGGCTGCGAACAGGAAAAAAAGTTCGTATTGTTGCAGTATAAAATGTTTAATACTGATAATTGGGCCAATAGTTTTGGTTGTTGTTGCTATTGTTTACTATGTTTACTATATGTTCTACCGACAGGGGTAGTAGTTTCTGTTGTTTTTATTGTTTACTATGTGTTCTAACGATAATGGTAGTAGTTTCTGTTGTTTTTATTGCCTTAATATTAAAGTTATTGCAACGGGATGACATCAATCATTGCTGTGAAAGTGATTACATCAAGCACTGATGTGAAAGGAATGACGTCCAGAACTGTGTTGAAAAGGTTGACATCAAATTGTGAATATGAAAACAGTAAAAAATAAAGAGATCACAATATCACTTCGGTTGCAGCGGACGTTAAATAAAGCTTTTTCACACACACGCACACAATGACCATGAAAAAGATGACATGGACCTCTATGAAATTTTATTAAAAATGTTGAAATCTAACCTGTCATGGTTATTATGAATAGCTATATGGTTTTGTTATTGTTATTACACATGTGTATATGGTTTTGTTATTGTTATTATACATATGTACAAAAACAACTATAATAAGGCTATTTGTAAGACGACAACACACATTTATACTAAAACTGTTACACATATATAAATTATCAATATATTATTTACAAAGCAATGTGTATTCGTAAGCACCCTGGTGTTCGTAAACATCTTGTTATTCGTAAACACTGTGATATTCGAAAACACCGTGTTATTCGTATGCCTTGTGGTATTCGTAAACACTGTCATATTCGTAAACACTGTCATATTCGTATACACTGTCATATTCGTATGCCTTGTGGTATTCGTAAAACTGTGATATTCGAAAACACCTTGTTATTCGTATGCTTTGTGGTATTCGTAAACACTGTTTTATTCGTAAACACTGTGATATTCGTATACACTGTAATATTCGTAGAAACTGTTTGAGTGTTGCACATATATGTTACCTTGTAAGAGATAGTAGGATAGAATAAAATGTTGCCCTAAACCTTTGCGAGCCCCCCTCCACGAACCCTAGCTATTCATATGTTTCTAAATGGTTATCTCCCCTTGTATTTTAATGCATTCATTATTCCGTAGTGCGAACATAATATCTTCATTGTACTATGATAACCCCACACTTGACTGCTTTAATTTAATATGATGACTATATATATGTTTTAAAAAAGAGCAATGGATGTTTGCAAATTAAAATGATTTTCCTGGATTATTCTACACAAACAAAAACTTGTTGGGCAATGGACTTTTTCCATGTACGCGTTTTCACAGGTCTGTCTAATTCAAATGTAATCGGCGAAAATGTGCTCGGAAACATTGCGAAAACATTAACATGGAAAACAGGCTATATATTGAATTTACCATGGTTGCAGATCACATCCAGATAGTTAAAAGATTTTATAACTTCAACAGTTTTCCTTCCAGGTCTTATCATCTCAAAGTTTTAAAGTCTATTTTACTCATTATTTGCATTAACATTGCGATTTTTTTCATAACAATAATTGCTTATAGTATTTAACATATTCTGCAGGTTTTCTGTTGATTAACAACACCGTGTCGTCAGTCAATCATCTACCTAATATCTGTAAAATTCACAATAACCTCTCACTTGACGTCATACAAACTGACTCCTTATTGATTGATCTTCCATGTTGCATTATTGATAAACTCCAAAAAGTGAAGAATTTGGTAACAAGAGGATTATAGCCCAGTTTTATTTCAACTGCACTGGTTTCCTCTTATTTTCAGAATTAAAAACACAGTACCTTTATCAAAAATTAAATGTGTTAATGATATGGCGTCTTATTTGTTGTCCAGTCTTTCAAATATTTATAGATCTTCTCGAACGTCCTGACAAGTTTTATTCACGAAAAAAGGGGGCCAATGTTTCAAATTATTGAGACCGATCTTTTTGTTTTGTGCACTAACGTAGTGGAATGCCTGGCCTATTAGCACCTGTAGTTGCACCTCTTGAACGACGACTTGTAAATGTATACTTTAAGACGCTTTTATGTTAAATTAATTTTAAATATTTATACATTATGTATATGTTTCTTATATACTTATATTTAATTAGTTTATTACGGAAGCCCATAAGGGTCAATCAAATGAAAAAAAAATTCTGACTATCTTGTAATTACAAGATAGGCTATCTTGTTATTACAAGATAGCCTCAGATAACCTATCTTGTAATTACAAGATAGACTATCTTGTTATTACAAGATAGCTATCTTGTAATTACAAGATACCGAGATGCCCATGAGTGACAATTTGAAGGTCACCATACACCGATTTCATGCTCCCATAAATACCATTGACTTCATACACCCACCAACTACATATTTATATCATGACTCATCAATTTTAATGTGCTCTTTGAAGCCCCAGAACGCTATTTCTATTTTTCGGAAAACTTCTTTAAATTTTGATTTTTGGAAAGTAAGTAAGGAAAAGGATATTCTGAAAAATGGACCCTCCCTCAATGAAATGAGCTGACTGACATAGCGTCTAAAAGCAGTTTATTTATAGCTTGCGGTATCGCCTGACGAATACAATGTTTTGAGAGGGATTTGAAGCAAACGTTTGATTGATTAATTAGTTTGAATATATTTTTAGCCCAAATATATCATTAAATCACACAGTTTGTACGCGGGGAAGGTATCTTTAAGGTGAACATGAAATCAATGTATCATAAATGCTATTAATGAGGGAATGAAGTTAATGAGAGTATGAATAGTATTTAATGAGGGCACAACCTGGTGATGCCGATCCCGTGACATACAAAAGTACTTCGTTGGACTGGAGGGTTGGATGGTCGATTTGTTAGCACGTGCGTGCTTTATCTTAAAAGCGTGTCATTAAGTCAACTGGCGTGGTTTCGAATATCCGTTTGTACGTGACAAGGAATAGGATCGCCTGTCCAACCTCGCCTGTCCTCCGCTTTCCTCCAACTGCTAAAGAGAGGGGGGGGGGTAACGTCCACTCGACACAAACTAGGTCATTTCGGGACTTACATATGGTTTAATTTTATTTCAATAATCGCTTGCGCGTATGGATCTTTAGCAGTGGGAGGAAAGCGGAGGACCCGGAGAAAACCCACGGGGTTATTCGAAATCACGCCAGTTGACTCAATTATAGATGTGTACATTCAACTGATTAATATAGATATTTCTGGATGTTTATGGATGTTTACATTCAACTGATTTATATAGATATTTATATTTAACTAGTTTATAGATGTTTACATTTAATTGATTTATATAGATATTTATATTTAACTAGTTTATAGATGTTTACATTCAATTGATTTATATAGGTTTTAATAGTTAATTAGTTTATGGATGTTTACATTAAATTGATTTATAGGGATTCATATTTAACTATTTTATAGATATTTACATTCAATTGATTTATAGACATATATATTTTGCTGGTTTTATTGATATTTATAATTTACTGGTTTTAGAGATTTTTTTTCAATATTTATTTAAGGCGCACCTGAACACGAACTAATGAATGTCGATAGAGTTCATGGTAACGGTTAGCGTATTGGCCTTGAGTATGCTAGCAGCTTGAAGCGTGTGGCAATTCTCGATTTTGTTCTGTTATTAAATAACGAAATGTTGTATTGGAAAGTCGTCAGTGGAAATGGATTGGATGTTGGATCTCGAAATAAATTTCAAAAACTCTCAAAATATCAGTCAGCATCATTTAATCCAGCAATTCGATCTAAACGTCGTCTTGGTCCAAGCCGTTTTATTGATAAACGAACACAGTTACTACTCAAGTCTTTTAGGGGACATATCAACGTGCTAATGCTGGGATAAGGGTGTAATTGGGACCACAATTGATTGCAAAACCGGGACGTTTAAACATGGAAATCGCAATCAGAGAAAATTGGCATAGGTCACAATCAGGTGATGATCCGCAGCGTTTTAACGCTAGGGTTGGGTTAGGGTGGTTCCATGTCCCACAGACAAACTGCGGTGAATTGCATCTATCTTTGGTGTATGTATAAATATAAATTGTACCTCCAGGACAGCAATATCTATCCTCTCCAATATCTGTATGGACTAAGACTAGTAATTATTCCCCCTTATTTCACGAATGTTGTGCGAGTTATAAATAGACGATTGCGTTGACTTTTTGGTCTAGAATTGGAGAAAAGGCATCAAATTTTGAATTTCATAGCAGTTTTTGGTAATACTGAGGATATTACAGCGGAGGGATAGTGGGGTGTAAAATGTCTTTCTGCTTGCAAAATTGTTATCCGATTTGATTATATCACCATTACCTGGTTATGGAGGTTGAATTCGAATTTCGTGCAAATTCGGACCAAAATTGACAGACAAAATGACCGCCGTTTGTACGCGAATAGTGAGAAAATATGTTATATCAATGTTGTGAATCCTATAGAGGTCACAATTTTGAACCGATTTGGATGAAACTTGACATGTATGTTTATAACCCAAAGATCTTGGTTCTTTTCGATATTTGCGCACATCGGATCGTAACTTCCTGAATTATATCCAACGCCGGATTAACCATGGTGGGGGCCCTGGGGCCTTGAACATGTAGGGGCCCCTGATCACTGACCGCGAGAGCCGAAGGCGCGAAGCCTCGCAAGAGGGATCTGGGGGTTTTCTCCCCCAAATTTTTTTCAAAACATTGGAGGCCGGAAACGTGATTTCCTGGCATTTCAGACACTTGTGTCGGAGCCTTTAGAAGAGCCTCCCCCAGAAAAAAAAATTCTGCCACAAAATTAGCGCATTCTGGCGTTATTTCAGTGGACCAATCCATGCAAGTGCTATGAAATGATGGCATTTCTAGAGGAGGGGACTGGAGTCTATTGATCCCGTTAAATCCGCCACTGTAAGTGAGCAGAGCTACATCAAACCTAATTTTGAAGTCGCTCAGTGACAAATAACGGGGTCACTTGATTCGGAATCGTGTTATATCCCCAACGATGATTTGATAAATGGAGGCCGTAACTTTACGACCAAGCCGGACTCGATTTTGTACGAACAAAATGGTAATACGAGATTTAATCAAGAAATCTGAATATTTCCTGTGATCATGATGTGCATCTCATCAAATTCAGCTTAAACACACAACCAATATCAACAACAACAACAGCAACTACAGCTTATATACAATCGTACGTCAATCTGAGGCAAAATTCGCGCTACTCGAAATGATGGGGACGGGTAATTTGTTCGAGTTATACGATAAGATCTCACGACAATAAAAGACCATGTGTTACACCCATCACCGGATTACATCGAATTATCGGATGCCGATCGCAACACACCATGGATTGAGGGGGCCTCAAAGACTTCCGATGGAGGGCCCTCGGGGCATCGGAGGGGTCCCGTCACTAAGTCACCGGCCGTTGGAGTCCTCGGTCCGACCATGCTCGAGGCGCGCAACTGAGATTTTTGTGGGGGCCCAGGGGTCTGTGCCCCATGGTACCCCATGGTTAATCCGGCGTTGATTATATCCGACCAAAATTGACAGGCAAAATGGCCGCCGTTTGTACGCCAATAGTGTGAAAATATGTTATATCAAGGTTGTAGACCCTATAGAGGTCACAATTTTAATTTGATTTTGATGAAACTTGACATACATGTTCATAACTCACAGATCTTGGTTTCTGTCGCTATTTGCACATATCTGATCGTAACTTCCTGAATTATCGCCCCTGATTGTACGAAAAATCGCCATTTTTTAGCTTGTGGTTCCTTTGGAGGTCACAATTATTAATGGATTTAAAATAACGTTGATTATATCACGGTTTCACCGTAATGAAGGGTGAGTTTGAATTTCGTGAAAATCGACCAAAATTGATGGACAAAATGGCCGCCGCTAGTACGCGACTATGGTAGATTGTACGAAAAATCATGTTTTTTACCTTGTGGACCCTATGGAGGTCACGATTTTATTCATAATTAAAAAACCGTTTGGCTATATCTCCGTTACACATTAATGATTGTTGAGTTTAAATTTATTGAAAATCGATAATTGAACAGCTAAATCCATAATATTAAATGTTTCGTATACTTAACGTTAGCATGGGTATGAACTTTATAAAAACCAAACAAATTCTAATGATTTTCTGATAATTACTTAATACGCGACAACTCTTGTTGACTGCCCGGACGATTTAGCTGATGTGTGGGCGTATGTTTCGTTGCCTGGCAACCTATTTTTCAATAATTTGTTAGCTGTCGAAATACCCGGAGAAAACACACGAGGTTGGACCCTACTCCTTGTTACAAATGTTGGTTGGGGGAGGGGGTACATTTCAGTCATTATACATAAGGCATCTAAATTTATAAACCAATCAAAGATCTCTTTTTAATTTCATAGGAAAGGAGATGAAAGGCTTTATTATATTTCAATATACAAGTGTTTTATGTTGTTACTATGTATGTGACACTACGAGTAGGATAATGTCGTGACTATCCTGGACACGGACTCCGATTAGCAGCCTGTGACACTACGGATTAAACGTGGCAAGAGTCACGTACGTCTTGACAGTTCTACATAATGTTCACGGCTTTATGCTAGGATAAGTCTAAACTCTAGGCTCTTAGCCCGTGCAGCTCACGGTACCATCTTCCCCTTGGATCTCTCAGATGGTGTCTGTGTGTGGCCTGTAAGCCGGGCTAGCTCCCGGGGTGAACTTCCCCTTGGCTCTCTCGAATGTTGTCTGAGCGTAAATCAAACAAATTCTCTCCTATATAGAATGCATACTGCGCCAGCTATTAGGGCGGGACAATTACCATTTATGGGTAAGTGTTTCGTAAAGGCACGTACCGCTTTACGTCAACACTATTCTAGTTAATTTACTAATCTGTGCACGTGAGGACTGGACGATAGTACCCTACTTTCCAGAAATGGATACTGACATATTTGTCTGCGAGATAGTCTAAGATAGTAGTAGAATAATGCAAGCTACTTCATTACCCCAGTTTTCGTCATACATCATGTAGGTAAAGAATTCTATATTAAACAGAACACTAAGTCTATAGTGTTACAATTCGTCCCCTTGACACGCGTTAAATAAGCAATGCTGCTTAATTAACGCTGTTATCTAACATGTATTAAATATAATACAATATTAATACTTTAAAAGCGCTGAATATGTCGATTAAAAATTCAAGTCTAAAATACCATTATACTGATAAACATGCTACAATAATTAATATAAGTTCATTGATTAACTGTCATATAAATACTTGGTTATAAGTTCCAACACAATAAAAAAACTGTTTTCGATTTAAAGAAGTTCACTATTTCCATGTCAATATGTTCATTGTTTATAACACAACATAATTGCATGTCCTATTCAGAATTATTCTGTTTCTTGCACTGTAAATATGGTGATCTGCTAAGTTAACACTTCTGCAAACTCCGCTCCAGAACCATATCTTCTTGCCTACTGGAATTCTCTCAACTGGTTCGTCTTTGTTAGGCGTTAAGATAAAGTACATTACCTCCCGTAAACAACCCGTGTACTTGCTTAATCAGACCACTAACAATTCAATTACTTTACCCTTAATTCATAACATTTACTTTAAAGTTCCAATTTCATATTTTCTAAGAAAGTCAAAGCATAATTATTTCTATGTCTTTTGCTCAAAAGGTTGTCAACTCACTATTATACGATCATGGGCAAAATTTTTGGGGCATTAGAAAGGGTGACACAGGGTGATTGAGGAAATAGTTACTCAATTACCTCCCTTGTTTTCCCATTCCTCTCCATGGACGGCCATCTTCAAACGTTTGAATTTGAAGTTGAAAATGATATTTTTGCCAATTTCTCAACTGGCAATAGTGAATTATAGGATTAATAGGATTATTCTTTAACAAGGTAGGACTGTTTATAGGTTCAATATATTTTAGGGCTTTGTTTTAATACATTTTAAAAATATAACTTAAAAAAATGTTATTGGAACTTTAATATTAATTGGATACGATTGTATCTTCCTTAATCATATTCTTACCATTAAGTTTATTTAAAATTAAACTTGCATTTATTTCATTGGAATACACCTGTAGCAATCCTTAATTCTGTTTACTTTTAACTGAGTAAACTATTAACAAAGAACTTAAATCTGTCTCATTAATAAATATTAGCAGCATTAATTACTACTTATCACCTACAGTAATTAATAACAGTGAAACTCATTAATATTCTCCCTTACTTACTAAATACCTTTACCCATTAGTATTTTCTGAGAACGGTGAACCATTTTTAGCAAACCAATTAATTACCCCGACGGTATCTGGTTATTGTTTAAGACATTACAACTTGGTTTATAAACCCACAATTAACATTGAGTATATACGATATAAATGGTATACCTTTTTAACATTGGTGCTATATGGAATTTTTGTATGCACCCAAGCTTATAGTAACAATTGGGCTAATAGTTTTGGTTGTTGTTGCTATTGTTTACCATATGTTCTACCGACAAGGGTAGTAGTTTCTGTTGTTTTTTTATTGTTTACTATGTTTTCTAACGACAATGGTAGTAGTTTCTGTTGTTTTTATTGTTTTAATTTTAAAGTTATTGCAACGGGATGGCTTCAATCACTGTTGTGAAAGTAATGACGCCAAGAAATGTGTTGAAAGTGATAACATCAAATTGTGAATATGATCACGGTAATACTAAAGAGATCACTTGGGTGCTTTAACACACACACACTGACCTCTACGAAATGAAACAGGAATTTATTAAAAATGTTGTACCCTAATCCGCCATGGTTATTATACATTGATGTGTGTATACAGTTTTGATATTGTTATTATACATAGGTATATGATTGTGTTATTGTTATTATTCGTGTTATCTGATGTCCAAATATTATTGTTATTATTCATGAGAACCTAATTGGATCTGTTGATAGTGATGTACAAAAGCAACTATAACAACCCTTTTCATTTGGACGTTAACACACATTTATACTAAAACTATTACACATCTATAAATTATCAATATATTATTCACAAAGCAATACGTATTCGTAAATACTATGTTATTCGCAAACATTGTGTTATTCGCAAACACTGTGTTATTCGTAGAAACTGTGATATTCCTGTACACTTTGTTATTGGTAAACACTGTGATATTTGTAAAAGCTGTGGTATTCGTAGAAACTGTTTTATTTTTGTAAATAAAGGCCACCTCGTAAGAGGAAGTAGGATAGAATAAAATGTTCTCCCAGGCTTACTTAAATTTCGCTTCATCTTATATGATCCGAGTTCGTAAATTTGTGCGTTACCCTTTCAATGAAGTCGGTCAAGTCGGTTGTGTCGCTCATATTAGTTCTAGCGAGGTAAGCAAGGTCTTATTGCCTCACTAAGAGGGTTCGGTTAAATTGCCCAGGCGTTCACACGGACTGGCACATGACCGTTTATCAGTAAAAGGTTGCCCAGTAAAATTGACGCAATTTTTTTCGACAAGGATTCAACAGTACAGTCCCTGAACGTACAGGACGAGTGTAATGAGACCTACGTTCAGAGCTTAAATATGTCTAGCCTCATTCTTCGAGTCACTTGTTACAAATTACGCTGAAACGCATTATAGCGCACGATTCGTGTACCAATGGTAAAATCTTTATTTTGTCTTAAATGTTTGATATCAGAAGCCCATTTCTATCCTGGTAAGATCACAACATAAATGTTGAATTAAATTGACAAAAATTCGTGATTTCACGGTCGAAGACTTTAGATGAAATTGGGTAAAGGATTAGCTAATTTAACGTCAACTTGACACAAACAAGGACACCCCACGAGGGTCGACAGGTGACCCTACTCCTTGTCACGTACATTAACAAATGTTGGTTTCAATCTTTAATGGTTTGGATACAGCTGTTGCGGGTTTGACTCCGGACAAGGTAAGCTTACTTTTTTGTCGTGTATATTATGCACGGTAAACAGTCCATTTGCTGATTACACTATTTTGCCTATCCCAACTTTTCAGGACTTCGAATTTTGTGTAATGGTTTGAATTGTTCGTACTTAGTTTTATTTCATTTTATCCAGGAGGAAATAAAATGAAATGAAATGGGGTTTAACGTCCTACTCTTCTGCACCTAACCTGGGCCAATGGAAGACGGGCATACGCCATACAGTGTGCTATGAGGGAAATTTTGCCCGGGTAGCGGCGCTACGGCCTACTCTTATATCGAATTCCAACTGCAAAGGGATTTTATATGTGCACGCCAATGTGTACACGGGACTTCGGTTTTCCGTCTCATCCGAACGACTAGGCAGCTGTCTATGTTAGTCCCTCCGTTCTGCATCACTGACACGGGGAAACCACGCCGGTTACCCAGGACGAACCTTTAGGAAATCGCTATACATCGGGATCTCAAATTTCTAAGTCACTCAAACATCTCATTTTAATTTCATAGGAAAGGAGATGAAAAGCTTTATTTTATTCCAATATACAAGCGTTTTATGGTGTTACTATGTACCCTTCATATTTCCAAGCAATCGAAGCGGGTCCGTAGGCACAG
Source organism: Patella ulyssiponensis (assembly GCA_963678685.1). Taxonomy (NCBI): domain Eukaryota; kingdom Metazoa; phylum Mollusca; class Gastropoda; family Patellidae; genus Patella; species Patella ulyssiponensis. Next base: position 77,607,122 of record OY783230.1, read on the forward strand.
GGATGAGGGTACCCCAAAAAAAAATAATCGAATTAGCCCCCCCCCCCCAATATTTCGCTGACAATAATGATTTTTTAGGAGTATTCAAACCCTGTCTGAGGCACTTCAATTTGAGGCTCAGGAATGCACTCAGATGCGAGGGGAGAGCACCAAATTTTCAAAATGTTCTGGGGGAGGACCGCCAGATACGCCCCTTCCGGCTCACCGCTTCGGCCTGGCCACATCCTCAGCCCCTCCAAACAATTCCGTAGCTTCACCAAATTGTATAAGCTGGCTACGGACCCGAATCCAAGGTGATGGGCCTGTAGGACAAAAAACTATTTTAACTTTTGTCAGCCAACGTTTTACTCACTTACCGATAAACTTTTACCTAGATTCACAATATCAATGAACATTGTGGTGAGATAATAAACAGCCACTTCTTTTAAAGCCCCAATAACACTCTTGTTGTAATTGAATAATATGTCCCAATCTTTATTCTGGCCAACAAATTGTATTATTTTACAATATTCTAATTAATTCATGATACAAATTTCATCTTAACACAACTAATTTTAAAAATTGGAAAAATTCAACTAAATAATTTTAAAGGCATAACGTAAATTTTTTCAAATGTGACATGTATTTTAAAATATTTTTGAACCCTCTGGACAAGTAAAATAGGTTGTATTTGATAATTTACACAACAGGTAGGACAATAAACATCTAGTACTTAGAATAAGACTATTATTTATTTTCTAGAGCTGCCAAGCCAGCAAAAGTGTTATTGTCCCTTTAAGTAGATCGAGGCATTTGTCACCTAAGCTTCAACTACAAGTTTACTTGCATACTAAACTTATAAAGATTATAAAAGCTACTAAAGAAATATTCTTAAAATGTAATAAGCGTATTAGAGGAATGTTAAGTATGAATTTTAAAGTTAAGACTAATGAAACAAATACTACGCATATTTATTGTTCATCCAAATATGCAGTTTACACTTACTGGTGCCTTCACTATTCCCAACGGTTTATATTGAAATACGGTGCAAGTCAATATCCAGGAATTGCCATTTTATAGAATGATAGTATGTATTAGATGTGTGTATAATCCACATGGATCTATGGCAGTTATTGTAAGATATAGTTCTCCAGATTTAGGTCTGCTTGGTAGGTGAATTGAAAGGGAGGGAACTCTTGTCTCTTGCCATTGTATAACATCAGCCGAACCAGAAATAGACCCCAGACTGACTTCATAATACAAATTTTTCCAGGACGAAGTAAAAACACTTTCCCATGATATTGTCATGGTTTTGCCATCTTCCATACTATGTATTCTTGACAAATCTAAAAACAAACACAAAAGAATGAATTAAAGCAAGAATTACTACTTGATTTAAAACCGCACATCTTAGTTACATTTTTAATATAGTCCGGCAGCCAAACCCCATTTTATGGTTTAACATGGAAATATAGTCGACCTAATGTTTTTTGATGGATTACATATCTTCAACATGTGTAGATTCAGAATCCGGATGATGCCATCCCGGCACCCTTGGGAAAATTTAAATATCCAAGATGGCCGCCATAACGCATTTTCTGGTTATTCAATGTGATAAAATTTATAAAAGATTCTCTTGGACCATGGTTTGAAGGTGATTTCTGTAGGAATTCGACCCTCTGAATCCAATGAGCTTGGGTATTACTCCAAAAAGTGACGGCAAAATTCAACATAGAGGCTCATTATGGCGGGAACTCACAAAATTCCAATACTTCCCTCAAAATAGGTGTGTAATATATTGAAATATAGGTTTTTGGTGGGATTATGTATCTCTAATATGTGTAGATTCACAATCTGGATGACACCCTTGAGGAAATTCAAATATTCAAGATGGTCGCCATGAGACATTTTCTGTTTATTCAGTGGGGTATAATTTGTGACAGATTCTCTCAGACCTCGGGTTGAAGGTGGTTTCTATAAGAATTCGACCCGATGAATCCAATGGGCTGGGTATTCCTCCAAAGGTTACGGTCAATTACCCTAGTAGTCCAAATTCAAAATGGAGGCTCATTTTGGCGGGAAACTCACAAAGTTCTCTAAAAAGTGCGCAATATATTGAAATATAGGTTTTCGATGTCAATTATTTCAGATATAAAAACATGTTTCGACCAAAGTTATTCGAGGCCGAGCTCATATTCAAAATGGTAACCATGTTTGGCGGGACATTTCGATGTTAGTAATGTGATAGTGTCATACGTCAAACTATAGGTTTTCGGGATCACTGAATTCATATATGAACAGCTGAATGTCCTATGATCGAAATAAACGACATTATGGTTCTCAAACCCGACATTATAGCTAAGTTTAGGAGACCATGGAAAAATATAGTAATGTAAAAAGATTTGTATCAAGAACAAACAACCCGAGGATATTCTTTCCCTTGTATTCTTAAAAGAACCAAACCTCGCATATTTGTCGATTTAATCACTGGATTACTCGCAATCGGTATGGACTTTCACTGACAGTTATTAGATCACACATACGCACGGATAAAGCTGAGGTTTCGTATGACGCTAGCAAACATTTTCTATATCTTATTGCCCTCCGTTTTCTAGCAGAGAAAGTGACACGGATGGGTTTCAAAGTGGATCATAATGTATGCTTTATTATTCGCTCTTCGTGGCTTTTATTCGAATGGCCCTCTAATTTGTAGTAAACAGCAAAACCCCTTAGTTCCATATAGAAATCCATTTAGAAGCTCAAGAAACTGCCAAGGTATCACTGTATTCCAATGTCAGTAGTCAATTGGTACTATTCATACATTTTGACTTCACTATACAGCCTTAAATGATAACACAAAATAACCAGAAAGAAACACTCATTCGGTCTAGAATGAACGTGTAGCTGCACTATTATATCAGAAGTAAGCACCAGTTAACTTTTAGCAACATTTGGTTTCGACTATGGTTCAATGGTGGATTGTGTTTGGCTCTGAAGCTTTTGTATTGTTATAAGAGTAGGGTGTCTTCGAGGTAGTTTAACGCCCATTCTGCAGTACACCTACTATTTTCTTCCGTGGTTTCCTAAACTTAGCTATTTCGTCGAAGTTGGGCACCATATTGGCGTTTCGTTCGGTCATAGCACGTTGCGGCAGTCAGAAAGTTAAAACTCGACAAACACGAAAACCTATAGTTTGAGGTATTACATTATCCCATTACTAATATTGTTATGTCTCGCCAAATATTGAGCACAACCTGGCATATCTGTTGGTCGGAACATATTTTTATGTTTATATCGGAAGTAATTGACACCTATATTTCAATTTAAGTACACACACTTTTAGGGAACTTTATTAATTTTCCGCCAAACTAAGTCCCATTTTGATTTTGACAGCCTTGCGGAATAAGTCGTCACTTGTAGGAGGAATACCCAAGTTCGTTGGATTCAGTGAGTGAAATTCGGATAGAAAGCACCTTCAAACCTATGTCCGAAAGAATCTGTCACAAATTTTACCCAATAAATAATCAGGCCATCTTGAATAATTTAATTTCTTCAAGGGTGTCAGGGTAGCATTATCCGGATTCTGAATCTACACATATCGAAGATATATAATCCTCCTAAAACCTATATTTCAATATATTAACACCCTTTTAGGGAACTTTCTTAGTTTCCCGCCAAAATGAGCCTCCATTTTGAATTTGGCCTCATAGCGGAATAAGCCGTCACTTTTAAGAGGAATAACCAAGCTCCTTGGATTCAGCGGATCAAATTCTTCTAGAAACCACCTTCAAGGCGAGGTCCGAGAGAATCTATCACAAGTTTACCCCAATAAATAATCAGAAAATACCTCATGGCGGCCATCCTAAATATTTAAATTTCCCCGAGGGTGTCAGGGTAGCATCATCCGGATTCGGAATCTACACATATCGAATATATATAATCCAGTTAGAATCTATTTTTTTAATATATTACACACCTTTTAGGGAACGTTATTAGTTCCCCCCCAAAAATGAGAATCCATTTTAAATTTGGACCCCTAGCGGAATTAGCCGTCACTTTTAGGAGGAATAACCAAGCTCATTGGATTCAGCCGGTCGAATTCTTCTAGAAACCATCTTCAAGGCTAGGTCCCAGAGAATCTATCACGAAGTTTACTCCACTAAATAACCAAAAAATACCTCATGGCGGCCATCTTAAATATTTAAATTTCCCCAAGGGTGCCAGGGTGGCATCATCCGAATCCTGAACCTACACCCTCTGAAGATATATAGTCCATCGAAAAACATTAGGTGGACTATATTTCCAGGTTTGGCGATCGGCTGCCGGACTAATACAGGTCAATCGTTTTTTTTCGTCCAATCATTTTGTATAGATTTTGTAACAAAATGAAGAGGAATAAAACTGAATTGGCTGAAATTCTGACATTGTAACTTAGTAATAAAGGAACCAATATTTTAGGAGAGCCAAGGTACACCGCGCTGGATAAGTGTGTAGGGCACTGAATTGCTAGTCACGAAGTCGTTGGTCCGTTCACCTTGTTGACCGAGAAACGGACCCGTAGCCAGCTCACAACATTTTTTTTTTTGGGGGGGGGGGGGGCTATGGAATTTTTTGGAGGGGCTGAGGATGTCGACGGCCAAGAACACTCCTGAGAAATTATTATTGTTGGCAGACATTTTTTTTTTTTGGGGGGGGGGGGGGCTAATTCAATTTGTGGGTTGGATTCAGCGGGTCGAATTCTTCTAGAGACCACCTTCGAGGCGAGGTCCGAGAGAATCGGTCACAAATTTTACCCCACTAATTAACCCAAAAATACCTCATAAAATGGGGGGGGGGGGGCTATGGAGTTTTGTGGAGGGGCTGAGGATGTCGCCGGCCAAGAACACTCCTAAAATTTAATTATTGTTGGCGACACATTTTTTTTTTTTGGGGGGGGGGGGGCTAATTCAATTTGTGGGTTGGATTCAGCGGGCTAAGCACCCCTCCCCCATAGCACCCCCACCCCTCCCCCCCCCCCACCGAAATAAAGTTCCCCACAGTTCCACTTGTTAGCGGCACTGACATGGAACAAAGTCTAGTCGTTTGGATAGAACGGAAAAAAAGCCCCGTTTTCATGAGTCTGATTGGAGGAGAAAAGTAGGAGGTTAAACTGTATTTCATCTCATGTCTGTCATAATAACATTAGTTATACCCACCTTGTATAACCGGTGGTTGATCTGTAGTAGATATATTTGTAGATAGAACGTTACTCTGTATATCCAGTATATTAATGGTTGATATACTGATATTGTAGCATGTTTTAGGTTTTAGACTTACACCTTTTAATCTCACCAGGTTATAAAATATATCAGTTAAACCCACTTCTCTATCTAATGTAGATTCTTCACCACGTACAGATACCTAATGACAAGAATATAACTAAGAAAAAAACAATTCAATCTATAGTAATCATTGAACATAACGGGTGGAGCTTTAATATACCATCAAAGTTCACGCTTCTGATATTGCTAAAACTACACCAAACAGATAACCAGCGGCTGTCAGGCAGGATACGCCCACATTTTCGAGAGATGGATAGAGAACAAGCTAAACAGAAGGTGATTTTCCTTCAATCACGGGCCATAATTCACGAAGTTACGATCCGATATGTGCAAATATCGACAGGAACCCAGATCTTTGGGTAATAAACATGCATTTCAAGTTTCACCAAAGTCGAATTAAAATTGTGTCCACAACCTTGATATACCATATTTGTACACCATTCGCGTACAAGCGGCGGCCATTTTGTCCGGAAAATTTGTTCCGATTTTCACGAAATTACACGGTGTAACGGTGATATAATCAAACGGCGATCAAAAAGGCGATTTTTCGGACAATCAGGGGCCATAAATCAGAAAGTTACGATCTGATCGGGGCAAATATTGAAAGGAACCAAGATCTTTGGGTTATAAACATGCATGTCAAGTGTCATCAAAATCGGTTCCAAATTGTGACCTCTATAGGGTCCACAAGCTAAAAACGTGATTGTTCGTACAATCGGGGGCCATAATCCATGGAGTTTCGCTCCGATACATGTCAATATCGAAAGTCGCCGAGATCTTAAGGGGATAAACCTATATTTTAAGTTTCGTTAAAATCGGATAGTGACATGTAGAGAGTCCACAAATAATTGTGGACGGATGGACGGACGTTCGGACGGACAGGGGTGACGGCATAACACGTCGATGAAAATGTGGGCGTATAAAATGTATATGCATTTAATAAAGTATGTAGATCTTTCATACCTGAACTGATTTACTATCAACTCGTCCGTCTGACATCATCCATTGCAATCTAACTGAATCATTTGTAGGTAGACATTCATCTCTGACAGGATATGGGGATTCACCATCTTTTAATATATTCAAATATCCGTTTCCGTTGTCGGACATATGGCGAACAATCAACACACCATTTGTTGTAGCTGCAGTTGGCAGACCAGCTTTATTGTAACATCGGACTGTTGAATAAAACTTTTTACCATCGAGTAGAAGGGTTTCATTTATTTCTGTCTGACCAAATGATCGACCATCTTGTATGATAATAAATGGTTGAATGTCCACATTTGTTGCTGATGTACCTAATAAAAATATAATATAGTATCAGACTCTTCTGGGAAAACATGATCTGTAGTAATAATTATAGATTTCTAATTTATTCAGAACAATTCCCCCTTTCCCTTTCAAAATGGGGGTCACGGTGGCTAAGTAGGTAAGACGCTGGCTCGCTAGCCTGGAGGTCGGGTGTTCGGTTTCTGCAATGGCCGAGAAAGTTCATCCAGATTTTCCAGCGTGGTTCCCCTTGTCAGTGATGCAGGACGGAGGGCCTGACAATGACAACTATCTAATCCTTTAGCTGAAATGAAAAAGGGGGGTCCCGTGCATACATTGGTGTACACATAAAAGAACCCTTGACAATTGGAATTCGATATAAGAGTAGACCATAGCGCCGCTGTCCCCGCAAAATTTCCCTCATAGCACACTGTATGGCGTCTTCATTAGCCGAGTTTGGAGCAAAACAGCAGGACATTAAACCACATTTCATTTCATTTCCCCTTTCAAAACACGAATTATCTTTATAGTGTTTGCTAACACACGAGTAATCCATTTTATTCACAGAGTGTATGCTAATACTCCAGTAATCCACTGTAATCATGTCTTTCTGTCGTCACATAAACCTTGACACATCTGTGGGTCCAGGCTAAATGTCTGCCTTTCATTTCCGAATTGTACGAATCCTTCGATAATGTGATTCTGCAACCTGGCATCATGTGGATATCCAACATGGACTATCAGATGATAAGCAGTCTCACTACTTAAATTAGAAACAGTTTGTTGGATCTGACCTCTGATCTGGGCATCTTATTCTATAGTTTCTATATTCAATGTTTGATCAATCATCTTTTTCTTTATAATTATACTGATATATGAGTATCCATAGGCGTACGAGGCGGGGGGGGGGGGGAGGGGAGGGGGGGCACACCGCCCCCCCCCCCCAATATTTTCATGAAAAAAAATAGAAATCTGAAAAGAGCTCAGAATTGTGAGATCGGTCATTAAGCGAGGAATTTTTGAAAATGGGGTGGGGGTAGGGGTATGGCCTTGTCGGGGAAGGCTATGGTCTTGTCGGGAATGAATGCTCAGTTTGTCGGGAAGCGTCGCGCCGTCTGTCGGGTTTTGAATATTTTTAATTTTATGGAAACGGAAAGAAAGCAGTCCAGTCAATGATGAACACGTACGCCATCTGAATAGAACTAGCACGTACACATGGCCTTTTTCAGTTCTTGAGTACTGTGTTCCTGTATAGTGGCATCCAACTCCATGCACCGGACGAACCCAGTGATAGAAGTGAGCAGCTGAAAATTTTCTTTAATAATAATTGATAAGTTTGTAATAATATTAATTGTAGCCTACCTTGTAGTCACATATAATATACATGTACGATGGCTCAATATATAGGCCGTAAATAATTCGATATTGAGCCCTTTTCTTTGGAAATAAGTATTCATAGGTGAATGTAAAGTGCCACTGGCACTGGCATAGGCGACATGTGAACTGTCACAAAATGAAAAACGTGGCAAAAGTAAATCGTAATACGGAATATATCGATTGTAAATTTGAACTCTTTTAAAATGGTCATTCATATATTAAAAGCAGATAAAGTATATACAAGTCTTCTATACATCTGAGATCTGGATAAAAAATGTGAATCTCGTAAAATGAAAAATGTGGCAAAAGTAAATCGTTCGACTTGTTCTTGTTTTCGTAGTAATAGACCTTTTATTTTAAAGATGACTTTTTACCAGTTTTTATGCTGCAACTGACATAATTTATTACCCACTCCAAATTACTAGAAAGTATTCGAAATGCCTGGAAATCGCGTCTACGGCCGTCTGGTTTTCAAAAAAAAAAATTTTTTTTTTTGGGGGGGGGGGAGGCACCCCAGACCCCCCGTCGGACGCTTTGGCCCTCCGACGCTAGTGGGCGGGCGGACTCTAAAGAAATATATTAGTCGGGAAAATATGCGCCCCCCCCCCCCCCAAACAAGTTCGGCCTCGTATCAGTGAGCTTGTTTCGGTTTACGTTTGGAGAGTGTGATCATACTTCTGCAGGAAGATCACGTTTCACAAGAACAAACCCCACACGATATTGCAATAATCAAAAAACGTATATATCAAATCAAGTAAATGGACCTGGCGCAAGACTAAGATTCGCAACAGAATATTCAGAACCACCTATATCAAACACGGCCTGAAAGATATCTGCTACAAATTCATCACAGTGGGAGTTAGCCAATGGTTTGCATAATGGATATTCAACAGGCCAATAACAATTAAAGAAACTTTTATGATTATATCTCGAATCTTTATTGCCTTTATTGTTGCAGTATCTATTACTTCACTAGTCCTGTGTATATTACCTATAGCCCACATACAGTAATCTATCTCACTTTCTGTATCTTCTATCTGCCAGTTAACTGATATAATACGACTTGATTGGAAGTTTACATCCGTACCTACAATGTAGACAGACAGTCAGTCAACTACTTAGTTCTAATCTTATCACATTAATGGATTTAAAGTGCACGGAAATCGCTAATGTTGAAATTAACCTGTGGTAGGTAACATTGACATTCGGAATGGTATTATACTTATGGAAAGTATATGTTGACATAATTACTTGCATTATGAAGCCATTCCGCTGAGCTTTAAAGGATATGACTGATTAGATTGCATTTGCAAAGCAAACCAAGGACATAAAAACTCGTATTCTTAAATATGAATGAGGAACTCAAAATCCGAATGACTATCTTATTTTCCTACATTATCTTACATTTATTTTATGTACCAAGTAATCACATTATATAATGATTCTCAACAATCGTTATAGGTAAATATCAACATGATTATATTGCAGTTTTCAATATCTTACCCAATCCATCGTTGATTTCAGATATGGTAGGCGGAGTCATATCAACAATAACACTCTCCGATCGGCTAACAGTTGATAGCCCTGCATCATTGGTTGCTAACACAGTGAGGTACAGTTGAGTATTATGGATTAGTGTTAAATCACTTATTGTCACATGATGACGTCTACCTACGCTGCTAAAGGGTTTTATTTGAGTACCACCTTTGACTGTACCTGCAAAGATCAATGCGAATGTATTAAACAGATATGTCTAGAATGTCCATCATAATCTAAACTAATACAGTCTAATAGTGAATTAAGCAGGATCACACCACACATAAATAAAAACCCATAATACAAACTGGCAAAATATAATCATAGACATTGCAAGATCAAGTGAATGAATAGAGGGTCAGTCGTAAGTGTCCACTGAACTTCAACCAAAGGTTTAAAAGTAGAACAATCTGAGAAACAGTTGATTTAAATCATGATAATAATTTGTGAATATTTCTAAATATATTACCCTAATTAACCTTTGTCTGTGTAAAGAAGACGAACTACAATCAACTGATAAACTTACCAAGAGCCCATTTATAATCAACAATAGGGCTATGGTCATCTGTGAAATGCCAGGTAAGATGTAATGATGACCAATATGGTGTAAAGACTGTACGATATATCAAATGATTAGAGTCAGTAGTTATATCTATATAATTCACCTCCAGTAGATAAATATCATCAACAGCTAACTCCATCTTTATATTACTAGTACCAATTATAATAACTTCGGTACTTTTAGTTGGATGAAATACGTAAGTATATCTATTCCATAAGATTAATGGCTGTGGGTGTACGTCACATAAACCTTGACACATCTGTGGGTCCAGGCTAAATGTCTGCCTTTCTTTTCCGAATTGTACGAAACCTTCGATAATGTGATTCTGCAAGCTGACATCATGTGGATATCCAACATGGACAATCAGATGATAAGCAGTCTCACTACTTAAATTAGAAACAGTTTGTTGGATCTGACCTCTGATCTTGACATAAGTGTTACGTTCTTTCGAGGCATGTGATTGGATATGTTCTATATGCGATGTTGGATCAGGTATCCAGTTTGCTGGCGCTGTTGTATTGTTTGATCCATTTTCAAATGATGGATTACGGATGAGATTATCGCCGATGTACTTGACATCAACAGGATTAGGGGGTGTAATATCAATAGTTAAACCATTTGATACCGCCACCTTGGACTTTAAACTACTTCCATCTACAGCATATACTTTATGGTAAATGGTTGTTCCTATAAAACATCAATAATTGTTCTTATAACATATCAATAATTGTTCCTAGAAAAAGGAATGGTTGTTCCTATAACATAAATATTTGCATATAATCTATGATTTGTTAGTATAATGTTACGGATACACTTTGTATTATTGTCATCCATAGTACGATTGTGGAAGTAGGCGTTGCACCGTCCCCAAGAGACATATAGATTGTGTGATAATACATCCTATTGATATTTTTCTTAAGTTCACAGGATTCGTATAAGATAGTAACAAGAGCAATACACCAACAGTTTGGAATCTGCATTGTGAATTTCTTTTAGTTTATTATATGTATCATTTACCATGAGTTAATGGTGTAGATAAGAGTGCTATATGTATCATTTACCATGAGTTAATGGTGTAGATAAGAGTGCTATATGTATCATTTACCATGAGTTAATGGTGTAGATAAGAGTGCTATATGTAGCATTTACCACGAGTTAATGGTGTAGATAAGAGTGCTATATGTATCATTTACCATGAGTTAATGTCGTAAATAAAAGTGCTATATGTATCATTTACCATGAGCTAATGGTGTAGATAAGTCTTTTATATGTATCATTTACCACGAGTTAATGGTGTAGATAAGTAGATTGTATGTATCATTTACCGTGAGTTAATGTCGTAGATACGTTGGTATTTATTCTAGTATATAATCCAACATTGGTCCATGGTGTAATACTACAATCAGTAGAACTATCATCTAGACCAACACACCAATAATAACTTTTTATACCAGATCCGCTATCAGTAAAACCATACCATGATGCTGATACACTTTCTACAGAACTTGAATAGTCTTTATCATATATAGCTGAAACATGAAATGCCAGGCCACACAGTAATATAACATAGTCATCCAAAAATATTATATCAGTGGATATACATGCCTTACAAATATATTTAAATGGGTAAATGAATGTTCAGTGTTAAGTATTGTTAAACCGGGTCTTTGTAGGTTTTTGTTTAAATATTTAATGATAATTATTGTTATACAAACCATCACCATCATGTACAATCCCACATAATGGCTGTGTTCTGTCTATTGTAATGCCATCACTACTCGCCCAACTAACTAAACCTGTTTTATTATAAGCTAAAACTGTCGTGTAATATTCTCGATTTTCTTCTAATTTTATATCTCCAGCTCTATAGATATCAACAGTTAACCCACTGGGCGATTGATGGATATTATGACCTATAAATAAATAGATAAAACTTCTTAGATAAAGTTTATAATGCAACACTGAATATGTTTTTTGACAAGCAACGAAAATGTTGGTTTAGAATGGACCATTTCGTCATTATTTCGTCGTGTAGTACGCTCTTTCTAAAACAATATTGTTATATCCAGGTTACATATCTGTCTTTACGTTTAACCTGCATATATGTCAACTAACAAATTATGTTTAGTCGCAATAATATCAATTAAATACTACGTTATTTCACCCAGTTGAAACTGTTATCATACCACACCTCTGGTGAAGTCGCGTCAGGGTAAAAAAAATGTCCACGGCATATTGTTTGCATTTTCATAGAACACATACCCAAGGCTGTTCAGAAGCGAAAAAATAAGACTAAATTCGAAAATATGCCAAACAAAAGAAAAAAATATCTAAAGTTTACTTCTTCTGCGATATTCTGATATTTATTCTTGAAATTACATGGCAACTGAAGCTATATAGTAAAAAAAAGGTTGCCAGGCAACGAAACATACGCCCACACAGCAGCTAAATCGTCCGGCAGTCAACAAGAGTTGTCGCATATTAAGTAATTATCAGAAAATCATAACGTTCTGCCCCATGCTAACGCTAAGTATACGAAACATTTATTATGGAATTAGCTGTCACCTCCACTGGGTACGAAACATTTAATATTATGGCGATTTTTCGTACAATCAGGGGCCATAATTCAGGACGTTACGATTAGATATGTGCAAATATCGACAGGAACCAAGATCTGTGAGTTATGAACATGCTCAGAAATTGCTAACAATCATTAAAGTATACACAGTTATATTAACCTAAAAATACTATTTTTTTTGTTTGAATACTTATTTTAAAATGCTTATTAGACGCCTAGGTAACTACATAGCATAATGATTACAGCAGTCTGTTAGAATGACCTTTCCGAAAATTACCTCAAAATGTTCGCCCCCCTACCGAAAGGTAATCCCCCCCCCCCCCGCTTTATAATGGTGTCTAGATACGGGCCCGCTGAAAATTCACTACAGTGTAACGGTGATATAATCAAATGTTTTTTTTTTAAACCAGGTAATAATTGTGACCTTTAGACGGACCACAAGATAATAAAGGCGATTTTTCGTATAATCAGAGGCCATAATTCAGGAAGTTACAATCCGATATGCGCAAATATCGAAAGGAAGCAAGATCTTTCGGTTATAAAAATGCATTTCAAGTTTCATCAAAATCGATTTAAAATTGCGACCTCTATAGGGTCCACAACCTTTATATACCATATTTTTACTCCATTCGCGTACAAAAGGCGGCCATTTTGTTTGTCAATTTTGGTCCGATTTTCATGAAATTCAAACTCTACCTAGATTACCCTGTAACGGTGATATAATCAAACGTTTTTTTTTTTTAAATCAGGTAATAATTGTGACCTCCAGAGGGACCACAAGGTGATAAAGGCGATTTTTCGTACAATCAGGGGCCATAATTCAGGAAGTTACGATCCGATATGCGCAAATATCGAAAGGAACCAAGATCTTTAGGTTATAAACATGTATTTCAAGTTTCATCAAAATCGGTTCAAATTGTGACCTCTATAGGGTCCACAACCTTGATATAACATATTTTCACACTATTCGCGTACAAACGGCAGCCATTTTGTCTGTCAATTTTGGTCCGATTTTCACGAAATTCGACTTCAACCTCCATAACCATGTAACGGTGATATAAACAAACGTTTTTTGTTAAATCGGATAACAAGCTAAAAAGGGTGATTTTTCGGACAATCAGGGGTCATAATTCAGGAAGTTACGATCCACTGGGCGCAAATATTGACAGAGACCAAGATCTTTGGGTTGTAAATATGCATTTCAAGTTTCATACAAATCGGTACAAAATTGTGACCTCTACACTGTTCACAAGCTAAAAACGTGATTTGTCGTACAATCAGGGGCCATAACCCATGAAGTTACAGTCCGATACATGCCAATATCGACAGGAACCGAGATCTTAGGGTGATTAACTTATATTTTGAGTTTCATTGACATCGAATAAAAATTGTGACCTGTAGACTGTTCACAAACAATTGTGGACGGACGGTCGGACGGACAGGGGCGACAACAATATACGTCCACATAAAATTGTGGGCGTATAAAAAGCATATATATTATACCATTTATCACAGACGAGACATTGTGTAAAAATCGGATACTCCCACCAAGTTCTGACGTCACTAGGAGTTCGGAAAATATGATTGGCGCCTTGTGAGTATACGCACATGTAACATTTGCTAGGAACAATATGAAATCACACATTCGAATAGTTTCTTTTCGTAATCCTTATGAATCGGGTTCCTTTTTTTAACCACTTCTATCCCATAAGGTTTTGAAATCTGAATATACCGATTCAGATGCCTGTTCAGACCACCTTCAAAGTTCCTTCCCAGGTGTTCCGGATTGGAATTCCAAACATTGGGGATTGCGGTCTATCACTATGTGACATTTTGAATGTCCAGTGTATCATCAGAATGCAAAGCCTTATGGGATAGAAAAGAACCCTGTTTCATAAGGATTACGAAAAGAAACTATTGGCCCTGCTTGATTTATCCATACCGGCGCATACCGGCTGACCACAGTTCGGCAGTTTCCCCGGCGAGGTTACTTGATTTAACCGGAAGTCGACAAAAGTTCGGCCGCGGCGTACGCCGAATGCGCCGCTTTGTCGGCAGCGGCGATCACCGGTGCAAGATGGTGAACATGTCAACGAGATAAAATTCACGTTAGATAGGAATGCCATTAAACACGAATATTAAAGCGTTAAAATCAAACTAAATGCTTTGAAGTTCAATTAAGGCTTCGTACCACATGTCATTTTTTTCGGTAATACTACAAATAATAATTGTCTGTTTATTTTGCAGTCACATGCTTTCATGACTGGTTTTATACGTCCATATTGAAATGTGGTCGTATATTGTCGTCGCCCCAGTCCCTCCGTCTGTCCACAATTGTTTGTGGGCGCTCTTGAGGCCAAAGTTGATATATCCGATTGACATTAAATTTATACACAGTGTTTAAGGTCATGAGACGAAGAAGCGTGTGAATTTCAGCTATTTCCGTTAATTACTGCCAGCGGTATGGCCCTTGATCACTTCAAAAAATTCTTCTTGACACTCTAGAGGTCAACGTTAATATCCGATTGACTTTAAATTTATGCAAAGTGTTAAAGGTCAAGAGTCGAAGAATTTCCGATAATAACAGCCAAAGTTATGGCCCTTGATCACTTTGAAAAATCTTGTGGACGGTCAGGGGCCAAATTCATCATCCGATTGACTTCAGATTGAGGTCTTGAGACGAACAAGTATATTGATTTTCAATGAATTTTGTTAACTGAACAGCTAAATCCATGATCTTAAATGTTTTGTATACTAAACGTTAGCATGGGGCAGAACTTTATAAAAACCAAACAAGTTTTAATGATTTTCTGGTAACTACTTAATGAATTGCTACTTTTAATCAGATTTAAGTGTATTATAAATGTTTCATTACCGAAAAAAGTAAAAATATGCGACAACTCTTGTCTACTGCCTGGACGATTTAGCTGTTGTGGGCGCATCTTTCGTTGCCTGGCAACCTATCTTTATTAAAACATGTCATGTAACCTGTTTAATATTATCCGACGCCAAAATTTTTATCAGACGGGTCACTTGATTTGCTCTGATACGGTAACCTGACCGGCGTACGCCTTGTACAAACCGGCTCGCCTATCGGCGGACAAATCAAGCAGCCCCACTGTTCCCAGCGCGTGAAATGTGTGCATATACTAACAAGGTGCCAATCATATTTTCCGGACTCCTAGTGATGTCAGAACTTGGCGGGGGTATCCGAATTTCACATGTCTCGTCTGTGCAACGCCGGATTAACCGTGGTGGGGGCCCTGGGGCCTGAAAAATGTGGGGGGGGGGCCCTGATTACTGACCACGAGCGCCGAAGGCGCGAAGCCCCGCATAGGGGGGTTTTCTCTCCCCCCACCCCCCAAAGAAATTTTCAGAAATTAGAGGCCAGAAACGTGATTTCCTGGCATTTCAGGCACTTGTGTTGGAGCCATTTGGAAGTACTTCCCCCAGAAAAAAATAAAATTCTGCCACCAAACTAGCGCATTCTGGCGTTATTTCAGTGGACCAATCCATGCGAGTGCTATGAAATGATGACATTTCTAGAGGAGGGGACTGTAAGTGGGCAGAGCGACATCAAACCTAATTTTGAAGTCGCTCAGTGATAAATAACGGGGTTACTTGATTCGGAATCGTATTATACCCCCACGATGATTTGATGAATGGAGGCCGTAGCGTTACGACCAAGCCGGACTCGATGTTTGACAAACAAAATGGTAATACGAGATTTAATCAAGAAATATGAATATTTCGTGTGATCATGGTGTGCATCTCATCAAATTCAGCTTATACCCACAACAAATAACAACAACAACTACAGCTTATATACAATCGTACGTCAAACTACCCGAAATGAAGGGGACGTGTAATTTGTTCGAGTTAGACGATAATTCGAGTTAGACGATGGTCGGTCCGATAGAAGATCTCACGACAATAAAAAGAACATGTGTTACACCCATCACCGGATTACACCAAATTCTCGGATGTCGATCGCAACACACTGTGGATTGAGGAGGCCCAAGGGACTTCCAATGGAGGAACGTCGAAGCATCGGAGGGGCCCCGTCACTAGGTCACCGGCCGTTGGAGTCCTCGGTCCGACCATGCTCGAGGCGCGCAACTGAGATTTTTGTGGGGGGCCCCCTAATGTGGTGGGCCCCGGGGCCTGTGCCCCATGGTGCCCCATGGTTAATCCGGCGTTGCGTCTGTGATAAATGATATATATGCATTTTACTATATAGCTTCAGTTGCCAAATTATTTCAAGAATGAATGGCAGAATATCGCGGAAGAAGTAGACTTTGGATCTTTTTTTTTTCTTTTTATTGGCATATTTTCGAATTTAGTCTATTGAAGATTTTCATTCTTTCGCTTCTGAACAGCCTTGGGTATGTGTTCAATGAAAATGCAAACAATATGCCGTGACCTTTTTTTTTACCCTGACGCGACTTCACCACAGGTGTAGGTGACATATAAAACTTACCTAAAGGATGCGTACTGATATATGGTCGGTAATAATCAACTTTCCCAAATTTGTTTTTCCATCCAACTATCAATGTATCATTCAATGACTGAAAGTCTATGTCTTTATTACTTGTAATGGATGTCAGTTCCTTTACCTGTAAAAATACAATTATACATAACCTACGTTTTAATCTTTTAGAGGCATTTAGTAACTGGAAAGAGCATTAAACTATAACACATACTTATGGAAGAACAATTACTGATTTATTTAGGCGACGTTTCGAAGAGTATTCTCTCAACGTTTTCAAGCAAGTGCAGTAACAAATGTGTATGGCAATTATATATAGACAAGCAATAACAACAATTCTGAAACCATGCATGACAACAACAATATCAAAGGCATATAACAACATGATCAAAGGCAAGGTGCATATAAAGGGAAGCTATCGTACCACATCAGAAGGCTACTCACAACCACAGGTATCCAAGTCATCTTCTCTACGGGGCGCACACTCAAAGACCACCTTAAGGCCAATGGGAAACTCCAACCCACCATTCCACTGCCACCTAAAGGATGTGTGTATGAAGTTGTTTGCCCGTGTGACAGTTTATACATTGGGGAAACTCGACAGCCCTTACCTAAAAGAATCGCCCAACATAAGTCAAGGTCCTCCACAGCAGAGTCAGCAGTTGCCCAACACCTTCAGTCCAATCCAGGCCACAAAATCAAATCGTTTAAGACCCTAGCACAAAATCAACACAATGAAAAGACGCGGAAGATCATGGAAGCTATACACATCAGGAGATCCAAACCGAACCTTAATTGCGACACAGGAATATTCCTCCCAAGAGCATATGATGAATTAATTCTTAACTGATGTGTTCTTGCCTATATTCTCCAAAGTGCGTAGTTTTATTTTATTCGCGAGTGTGTGAATTATTTGTGTAAAAACTCTCTACCTATTTGCAGAACTAAATCTAATGGAATGTGTGTGTTTAATGAGAGGATGTGTGTAGGACTATAATTATTTAGGAGCCTGTGAATAGGACTGAGGCGTGACTTTCTAAATATTCATAATTCAATAGTTATACCCTATTCAATCCTGGTCATGTACATAATTATCATTTAGTAACTGGTCAACTGTTTCTTTTATTTTACCTGTGCAACTGTGTCGGTGTCAATCAGATGGAAGAGGGTGGACCATAAAGAAGGGTTGTGCGGGTTGTCTTGTTTTGTGTGTATTCAATTTTCTTAATTATATTAACTTAATTATGGTCCAAATATTTAATCCCCATTTAATTTATCTGGAGTTAGTAGTTCTCCGATGTTCTCATGTATGGTTTCCCTTTTGTTTGTTGTTTATGTTGTTATTATTACTCATTATCAATCGGCTACTATCCCTTTGATGTAACCTAGTTCATGTATGGTTTCGGATTTGTCATGATTGGTTGTCCAAGTTGAACAATTTATCCCTACAATTACTTATTAATATCCCTTTAATGTTAATTAATGCCAATTATCAGTGGTCTCACTAATCCTTTATATGCACCTTGCCTTTGATCATGTTGTTATATGCCTTTGATATTGTTGTTGTCATGCATGGTTTCAGAATTGTTGAAATTGCTTGTCTATATATAATTGCCATACACATTTGTTACTGCACTTGCTTGAAAACGTTGAGAGAATACTCTTCGAAACGTCGCCTAAATAAATCAGTAATTGTTCTTCCATAAGTATGTGTTATAGTTTAAAACCTACGTTTTCTTGACGTAACAGTATCCAAGTGCGATTCAATCCAGATCACTACACGTGAAGTCAAATATGAATTGTAATCCAAGTATGTAATATATATTCAATAATATGCAATGGGTGTTCTAAAAATATATTGGGAAAACAGATGACCAACTAAATATTAGAATGAATTTCCATCGTTCGCAAATTAGGCACCCGGAAAACAGAGCATTTGGATAAATCTGGACGAGGCGTGTTCAAGGTTTATCAAAAAAAAAGTCATGTATTAGAATTTAAAGAAATGAATTTTATACAAAGAATATATGCTCTCCTTAAATCGGAAAATTGAATAATACGTTTAGAAGTTATATTATATTTTACGATCTGGAATGGTCTTTAATTATGTAATTTGATACCATTTCCTGTTTCGTAACTATGCTCTGACGTAGCGTCATTGTCTTATATATTACATTATATTATATCAATATGGCCTGAAGAGGTTTAAGAGAACTGAAAACGTTAGCCATAAACATGTTGATAGAAAAGATTCCTAGGGGACAAATGACATCGCGCTGTCTTCTTGGATTTACGTCTGCCCCATTAACAGAACAGTCGACATTGATAATTGGCCATTTCGAAGTTTCCAACATTTATTCAGCATAAAACCTAGGATATAAGCCAGTAATTTATTTTAGGATAATATCTGAATGGTGTGCATCGTATTATTTTTATTCACTGAGAATTTGAACAATCTCAAAATCAGGGGCGGATTGGGGCCGGGCTCCCGTGTACCAACGGCCCCTTTCACTGACCGCGGAGCCCAGATGGAGGGGGGGAGCTGGGCTCTCCCCCTGGAAATTTTTGAAATATGAATCCCAAATATGCAATTTTGTGGCATATCTGATTATTATCGCTGTCAAATAATATACGTATATCATAAATCGATTAACGTAAGCCAAAACCCCGACCTGTATGTGGCCTGTTAAAGCCACCGGCCACATACAACATAATCATCATCGCTCCATGGATGGTCCAATACCCCCTCCCCCATATAATGTTCGACAGAAAAAGGTTTTTTGTCCAACTGGCCCAATCCGCCCCTGCTCACAATCACAAGATTATCATTTGTGAGTGCAAATTAAGTTATCTGCTAGTGATTGGAAATCAGTCCCTCACAACTAGTCTATAGAACGAACCCCGACTGATTGATAGGCCAGGATAATCAAGACTATTTCTACGAAAAATTACAGAAAGCTAGACCAATAAATCTAATTTGAAATCTCGTTTGTTTTGTGAACTTTGTAAAAGCAAACGGAAAGTACTACTATTATGCTAGAAGTAGAAACTAGACCTCCGAAGAAGTACTGCATAGGCTGTATTTGCATATTTACAATTTCGTTGTTCTTTTGTTCATCTTTCTTTTTTAAAATGCCATGAATAGCCCATGTCCCATATTTTAAAACTTGTAAAGAAATTGTAGCCCCATGGACATATTCATTCATTGTGACGACTTTCATACTTGTAAGATATTACTCCATCTACTAATTCCCAATTTGTTCGGAAAACATAACCTGATTTATTCAGCAGTAGATAGCAACCGTTTGTCATGTTGTTATTCGAAATTAAAAGCCCATGGGGAATAGCTACCTTAAAACACCGATAGCACTAGATAAATGAACTTACAGATTAATGGTAACTTACTACCGCCTAGCAACATAACACTAGGTATATGAACAAAGCCTACAGCAGCCCACGACTATAACCAGATTATGTGAACTTACAACAACCCTGAAAGCATAGCTTACACTAGATACATGAATGTTTAGTACAGTAATCTTTATTCATCATCTACAAATTTATTAGACCTCTAGACAATTGGGAGAAACTGCATTTCTTGAACCGAAACAGGAAGTGAAATATTTTTTTGGTCTACTTATATTGGAGTTAACCAAGGGAGATACTCCCCGATAAAGATAGATAATAATACAACAGAACACAATTAAGTTGTTAAATAAAGGCAATGATCATAACTTACGGCAGCGCCAGCAACATAAAAGACACCAGGAGCAGACACCCGTGGTATAACACCAGATGACTTAAATACAGCAAATTGGTCAGAACTATACCAGGTCTTTACAAAGACAGAGTACTTCATCGATGTCTTTAAAACCTTATCTGAAATAAATATATGATATAATAGTAAGTGCAGGCGGACCGCACTACACGCAAAACAAAAATCTACAAGATATTCCTGCGCACAAGACAGAAAAAAGACAGTGCAAAAAAATAAACAAATATCAAATCAAGTGAATGGATCCGGGGACCAGCCATAAGCGTTTTAGGGGACACTATACAAGACGAACAAAAATATTATTTCAAACTTAAAATTGTCCGGGAATCATCCTTTATAAGGAAGTATTATACATAATGGTGTTTTAGCTGATATGTTTTCATAGTTTTGTCATCAACATGTCGCGTTATATAGGGTAACTTACCTTTCGGTAAAGCTAAAATAGCGTCAGTATTTTGACCGACATGAAACCAGAATTGTTCACTATCTGTGCTATAAATACCAATAGGGGTTGACCTGTCGACATACCCAGCACTAACTTCATATCTACAAACAAACCGAAATGCCTACTTGACCTTGAAATTAAAGATAGTTCAAGTCTTCAGGTATGTCCTTCACAAGTCACCTACACAGGGTTTAACTATTCAACATTAATAATTGCGTGGTGGCACGCACGCCTGATCGATAACGCCTAAAACAGAAAGAAGTGATGACGGTTCAAAACGTCAACTTGGGAAGGAGTGCTTCCGGCTATAATCAAAACAGAGATATCAATATCAATCTGAAAATATTGTTCTTGTTGAAAACCAAAATCTGCATTGGAAAGGAGTTGTGGCAGGACATTCCATGCGAGACCTTTAAGGCTCTATCATCTATTCAATGTGGACGTATTATTATGTTTACTATTCGTTTTACACCTGATAAACCAATTGGGTTATTTGAGCTGCAAATCTGTAATTTTATAATTAATTACCACTGGAAGATGATAAAACAGCCAAACCATAAGTAATGAATTCCCAACCGCATCTTCCCTTTTCCCTGAGCATGATTCAGTAGTATACCTTCATGTAAACTCGATTACCTTATAGCAGGTAAGCCTTGTTGCTTTGTTACTTTCCATCTTGCTGCTAGGAAATTAACTGATGTGGTGTAGTTAACTTGGTCGGCAGATGATGATCTTAAATCTGTAACGTCTATCACCTCAATAATAGTATTCTCGTTACCTGGTAAAATATTATATAATTTTTGAAAACTGAACCTAAAAGTAAATTAAAAATGACCACCACCAATCCCTACTAAGGCACAATAAATTTACCAAATGTTATATCATCATTTGCATTGGCGGAATTTACACCAAATAACAGTTGTATGTCACCAAGAGGAACTTTCTTCTCCTTTATCCAACTATTCATCGCATTCGAAATTCAGGGGCTTTGTAACGTTAATAGGTTTCTTGCGATTCCCTGTCTCATTCGAACAACTTGGCAAGATTGGCCGAGGAAGATGGAGAGGTTAGTTCGAAATAAATAAAGTACCTGCCGATGAATTTGGACACTTGTGTCCAGATTGTTTTCGATTAGAACATTTTTTATCTTGTGCAGCACAAACACACAGTCCTGCGCAGCTATGGGTCTCATTACATCTTCTCACCAAGTCCAATATTCCTCCGTCAACTAAAAGGAACTCTGAATAGATTGGTTGACTTTTTAACCCCACCTAGTGTAACATAACATATAATTTAACGTGCATTTTTCAGACTTCATTGTTTAACTTACAACATTGTTTTCATTCATTACGAACTAGTGCTTGACAAACATTGTCACGTTTTTACTAGGACGCCTGTTGGGAATTCCTTCAACAAAGGCGCCCATTTAACAATTGAAGGCAAAAGGGGTGTTATTTTACTGAAGTTTTTGCTTTACCTCCCAACGTTATACAAAGCTTCAAAGCACACAGTAACCCAAAACTATGCGACCTGTACCCAGGATAGAATAGAATATTAACAGGTAGTTTTTGCTCCTTCAGAAAACAATCATCTTTCGCCAATGGGCTATTTTCTTCTCTTTGTAAAACGTTACATATGCGTACCATAATATATCAACCGATTTGGATTAAAAACGAAGATGATTACCTTGTCACTTAAAGGAAAACATATTTACCCCATTGACAGCCCACACGGATATAAAAACCGATCGACTCGACTGGAGATCTTCAGTTTCTACAGACACCATCTGTACCACACCTTCATCATCAAACCTATCTCCAGGTACGTGCTGAAACGTTGCTTCTGTATTATTCTAGAAATACAAATGTTACTAAATGTATCTTGATTATAAACAATTATATCAACCGGAAGACAAGCAAAATTTCAATGGAACCATTTAGGGACATTTAGTGAACTATCCTGGTAAAACAATCTCACAACATTGAACGCTGATATCAGGGGCCAGCTTTTCGAGGCTCCGCTAACTTCTAACGACTCCTTCACATGGAGTTAAGGGATCTTTAACGTTAACGGAGAAAGAGGCTGTTGCTTCATTAAAGCCACAGCGATTGTGAAGGTTCAGTGACTAGCCTCAAACTGATTCCTGGCTAGTCACGCAGTGCAATAACACTCAGTGTGGTAGTCAATGGGTCAAGTCCTTGATTAAGCCTGTGTTAAGCTTGTGTTGTAGTGTTGTATAAACTGGCCCGAGCCTCTTAATTTAACACTAATGTGTACACAAATTTAAAAAAAAACCACTAGTGCTGTTTTTAAATGCTCCACCTTTGTTTTTTCTCTCTTTCTTAGCACAATCAAATCTTTTCTGATCACCATCATTGCAGATGCGAACGAATGGGAGGCTTTACAAAATTAGCCATACTGTAGTGTTGGAGTCAGGGTGAGTAATACGCTGGTTCCCTAACCTGGATGTCGCGGGTTCATCGGGAATTTCCGGCGTGGTTTCCTCCTTGTCAGTGGTGCAACACGGAGGGCATGACAAGGGCAGCTGTCTAGTTGTTCGAATGGGAAGAAAAATCGCGGACCCGTTTACACATTGGCGTGCACGCTTAGGATCCGTCGCGTAAACCCGTCTTCGTTAACCCAATAAGGAGCATTTCATGTCATTTCATTTCGTTATTTTTTTTGGGGGCGGGGGGGGGCGTGGTGGCGGGGATTTGGTCGGAGTTTGCAGCCAAAACTGGGGTTAGGGTTAGGTGCGCAAATGCCTCCAAAGTTATATTTTGTTTTGAACATACTCCAAATGACAACAATTGTTAGGGAGTCGATTTTTGAATTTCGATTTTGTTTACATCCGATTTTATATTTTTCCTACTTTAACAGATATTATTACTATACTCAATAGTCCATGGTGTAACTTGATTGTTGACGTGATTTAGCGCCCCGAATACGCCAGTTCTTCTTCGGAGTTATAGATTTTAATTCTAGCATAATACTAGTACTTTCCGGTTGCTTTTACAAGGTTCTCAAAACAAGCGTCGAGTTGCCGAACGAACGAGATTCCAAATTAGATTTATTGACCTAGCTTACTGTAATCTTTCGTAGAAAATAGACTTGTTTATCCGGGCCTGTCATGCAGTCGGGGAACGGTCGATAGACTGGTTGAGAGGGACTAATTTCCAATCGCTGGCAAATGACCCATTTTTGCATTCAAAATTGTCCGAATGTAATGGCGTAGGCTTGTCAATTCTTTTAGTCTATATTTCATTGATGTACTAGTAAATGGTTATGACTTTTGACGGGAGAGTTATGTAAAGAGAATAATGTATTATTCAATATTGTATTATTAATATTATTATAGTGTATCAGTACAGCTTACCTTATTTAGATCATTATAGAATGGTTTTGTTCCTATATTTACATTATACTGTATAATACCAGTATGTAGATCAGAGAATCCCAGCCATGATATACTGATAGCATTAGTTGACCATCTCATCCAATTATCTCGATGACGATTTAAATTTGCTGCATGGTCGGTAGCAATAGCAAACATACCTAATAAAATCAGCAGACAGACAAAATATTTTGTAATAACACTATCTAATTTTTCAGGATTATTTTTGAAGACAAACACACAGTACACCCGGCCTCCTCTAACGGCTCAACGTCAATAACAAGAAATGTGGACGCGATTTGAAAGTCTGGAATGTCAAACAAAAAAGTATAACAAACAAACAAAAACATTTAAAAAAAACATTATTGCTACCAGTAGCAAATACAATTATACCTTCTCCAACAAACTTTACCTCTTGTAGGTGGTGAGGAATCAACAGTAATGTCATCGGTAGAGTTTGGTGTACACAAACCAGCTAAATTACAACCAATTACTTTTACTTTATATTTACTTCCGTCATGTAAAACAAGACTTGTATATGTATACTCGGTTAACATGCTGGGAATCTGAAACAATATATCTTAGATATGTTAAACATGCATTATGCAAGAGCTAAATCTGCCTAATTCAGGTCTTTCTGGGCCCTGTTTCACAAAAACTTAAATCTCCTTAAAATCGTCTTAAACTAAAATTTCATCCTAACTTAAGATAGACGAGTTTCACAAAACGATTTTAAGCATTTTAGTTACAATCCACTAAAATAATATTTTAAGTTAAAATCTAATCTTAACTTAAAATAGTGGCGTTTCACAAAAACATTTTATGGACAATTTTAACTAAAATCAATTTTAACTTAGGATAGCTGTCACCCTGTCCTAACTTAAAATCAAGACATTAACAAACATTGATTAGAGCTACATTGTTACATATATTGCGATAGATATAATTGGAATACTGTTAATATTGTGAACGGCCCGGGTCACATAATTTTAATATTCCAACCATCATTCACAAAAACAATTCTCATTCAAATTCTTTTCACCCGTTTATCTTATTGTAAGTCAATTTAAGCATTTGGATGGCGCTCCATTTTAGAACTAAAAAAACCAAACCCCCCCAAAAACCACGCAAAACCACAGTAAACTAAACACTAAAAGAAAATGATTTGTTCATATCCAATTTCTTGGAAAGATGAGCCCTCTTATCTATAAAGAAAAAATGTTCGTGTACAATGGTTTAATATGGACCATTTCTTGGTTTTAGAAGGACTAAAGGCCTATAATACTAGGCAAACCATGTAGTATTTACGCGTACTTTTGGGGGTTATGATGATATGTAAATACTAAAGAGATAAATCAATAATCTCAAATGTGTTTATTGAAAAATGTTATAGGCCTAGGCCTATTTGAAATTAAATTTTAATATAAATTTATTATTATTTCTTAATGAAGTCTTTCGTTAATTAAACAACAAAAATAATTGGCATTTTAGGAGCCAAAGCTATTTTAACTTGGGGAAAATATCGTTTAATTAAGTATCATTTTCAAAGTATCATTGAAAGGGGGGGGGGGAGTCTATGAGAATGACATGTCAAATCTAGGCATCGGAACATTGGCTATTTGGTGTATTAATTTCAAAGTTGATAAATACTTTTAAAATGCGACCTAGATTAGCCGTTTGGGTCGCAAATATAATAATATGTTCGTGACAATTCTCCATAAAACTACAAATGCATTAGATTTAGTTTATAGATACACATAATTTCCTTTGAAGCCTGCGAGTAAATCAAATTCCCATGTCACGAATCCAATGCCAAGTTCAAGGCCAACCCACCGATACTTTTGGAATCACATATTACGCAGTACAGTCATTTATTTCACCTCTCTACGAATGTCTGGCCGTGTGCAAACATTGCGTCAACGTATAAAACTCTCCCCATTGATATTGCAACTGTTAATTTAACCTGCCAACAGTTTTCAGTTTCGAAGCGTATTTGCTTTCACCGTAAGTACCCGCAGCGGAAATGTGTACTGCGCGGGCGCAAGCGATTTTAACTAAAATCGCATTTTGAGTTACAATCAACCTTCGTGAAACGCATAAAATTTAACATTTCATTTTGATTTTAGTTAAAATCTATTTTAGTGATTTTAGCTTAAGTTTTTGTGAAACAGGGCCCAGTTGCCTGAAATATTATCTAAATTATCAATTAGACATTAATTAACATGTGTCCGATTTTCATTGAATTTGAATCCGATCAGCTACCGACTTTAGTAATGACCGACTTTAGTAACGATGATCAATCAATTTGACTGAAATTGTCATCATATTTCTTTTACATGATCTATTTTGTAATTAATATAATGAGAACTGTCAGTTCTTTAACTAATCTTCCACCACACTCCTTAAACATGCATTATGCAAGAGCTAAATCTGCCGATTGCAGGTCTTTCTTTGGGCCTGAAATATTATCTAAAGTATTAATTAGACATTAATTAACTGATCCAGGTCTTAATCAGCTCTCGATGGCATCAGATTCCTCCGATATTAAACAGATTAGAATGGTTCAGCGACACTTTGATTTAATCAAATATGGTGGACCGAGACGTAGCTTTGATCAACCAGAACCGTGGTTGAAATTATTTCACACGTCTGTCAAACCTTCAAAGGCTAATATCTGCGCTTGCAATAGAGAAATGTGAATGAAATTTTCAAATTATTCACTTTACATTATCTACTTTCGAACTATCATAACAGGAATGGCTAGTTCTTTATCTAACCTTACATAATGTATTTTTAAGTGTTGTTTAATGGCCGGGGGAGAGGCATTAAAAAAAATATTGATAGAGATCTGATCGGTAAAACAAATATTGATTTTAATTTAAGATACGAATGTTAATTGTAGTGAACAGACGTCGGAATACGACAACAAATTAAGCAATGAGTATTAAGACTATAAATTAAAAACTAAGAATTAAGAACACCGAAAAAAAGAGATGTTTGGTCTTCCATGCACATCTTGTTCCCCATCCGCGTATGTAATCAAAATAAATATGCAAATAAATTCTGCAGTATAAATGAGCAATATTAGACGGACACATAATTAACCAAATTAAGAAAAAAGGTATAAGTTCCAAGGACGTTAGTATTTAAATGACCACCATATCTTACCAAGTTTGTTGAAGCGTTGAAATCCCCCATTAGATGAGGAGAAAGTGAAATATACTGTTTTTCTATATTAGATTCATCATCAGTAAACTGCCATTTAACTGTAAGACTAGATCTACTTATAGTTGTGTCAGGTAGTATACTGGCTGATGTTGATGACATGGTGGCTATCTTTGTTACAACAGGTGGCGTAACGTCAACAACAAATCCATTTGATGTAGATTCGCTGTACAGTCCTGAAAAAAAACAATTTATACGGCAATAATACATTCTGTGGTATTCGGTGACAAGTAACTACCTCTTACCAGTTCTAGAAAATAACTGATTAGGTAAATCAGACTAGATCCCTACGAGTAAATCACTGTTGGGGATATAACTAATAGTAAGTGCAGAAGGACCGCACTACACGCATCACAAAAAGCATTACTTACCAGCTTTGTTATAACATCTAACTGTTATATAGATTCTGGTTCCATTCGGCAATAGTTCATTAGGTAGATCAGATATATAAGCCATTTCTACCACAGGTAAACGTTCAGCTTTCATCAATTCATCCCCGCCTTTCGTTGTTCCAACTCTCCATTCGTATCCCTCAATACCAGACTCGACATCTTTAAACCCATACCATTTAGAACCGACATAATTCCTGTAATATTATACTTGATACAATTTACTTCCATCGCCCGTACATAGTTAAATTTGTCGGGCGTGGAATGCTTGTTTAGGCAATTGAGAGGCGATTATTTCTCTACATGGTACCAGTACGCATGCCAAGCCTACATGTGTCACTAGAAGTGTCCACACTCAAACTGAATGACCATATCTACTGGAGTACATGTACACACTATACCACCAACCCATCAAGATCAAGGGGGGTTGGGATGGCCTAATGGTCTAGAGTGCCGCGCTTCGACCTCTAGCTGGCCGGTCATCTCTGGCTTGCGGATGTGGTTTCGATCCCAGGGCGCGTTCTCAAGATCAAGATCAGACAAAACAAACTCATCCCCTGTTCTCAAAATGCTAATTGAGTGGAATTAAAAATAGCAGAGGAAAAAAAACACAAATCAAGATAACCACCAAACACAGCATGATACTCCTCTACTCAACAATCAAGTCAAGGGGACCATGGAATGTATAAATTGTTTAATTATACCCGATACATACCGACAACTGTTCTACTATCATCTATACGGATATTAATATACTGGTATAGGCGGTAATGGCATGAGCCAAGGAAGAATAAGATATAATCAAGGTTATTGGCAATACAAAGGTGCCTCTCCATCTACCAATAAGTTTTACCGAGCTGTGATGTGGACGTTGCTCCATAAATGTGATATATGAAAAGGTGTGTAAGAACTCGCATATATTCTTTAATTGTACAATATTTTCTTGTGATTTGATACTGTACTGGGGAAATAGAAAACATTTGAGTGATTTAGAAACAGCTTAATTAGTTAAAACATTTAATAATTATGTCGACATCCTGAAACCAACCAAGCGTGTAAAAACTCTCATTTGCGTCAATTGTGGAGAAACTGGAAATGTTTCCAAATTATACAAGCAAGGCTTCCACCAGATGTGCATTGCTATCCTAGTGCAAATTAGGTAATTTCGGGACTAACATATTTATTTTCAATAATTCGCATGCGCGTTAGTTTCTTTAGCAGTGGGAGGAAACCGGTGGACGCAGAAGAAAATCTACGAGGTTCGACAGGCGACCTTACACCTTGTCGCGTACAACCGGGATTCGAAACCACGCCAGTTGACTCCATGCCAGGCTTTATGATACAGCACGCAGGTGCTAACCAATGACTCTATTGTTAATGTCGAACAAGTTGTACTGAATCATCTTCCAACACAGGGGCTTTATGTGTATGATAAAATTCAATATGGATAAAAAATAAAATAAAACCAAGTACGAACAATCCAAACCATTAGATTAATCGTTTATTAGGTAATCGGTTTGTATTATTGTACTTTACCTAGTGGCCTGAAAGTCTATATCTATGCCTTTTGTGCCGTCTAATACTCTACCGGGTATTGGCGGTGTGACGTCGACAATCACACCATCCGAAAAAGCAGTCGCACATAAGGCAGCCATATTACAAGCCGTTACCGTGGTGATGTACTTGGTACCAGGAATTAATCCATATCGTGGAAATGTATATTCTGTAAATTAAAAAAAAAAACAACATTAATGCATTAACTACTTTTAATATGATGCCTTGTCAAATATCTGTGGGTCCAGTAGTAGGTGATCTATTTTGTTGTACGTCTACGTTGCCCGTCACAGCCTTACATAGAAACACACTAATGCCCCAATCTATATAATATCAAAATGCCGCAGTTGCTAAATATAAATAAAGGGTTAAATTAAAACAATATTACGTGGATATGTCCCCGTTTTAATTTCTGGAATGACGTCATCACACTCGACACATGTACCCAACTTCACTGTGTAATAGTTCAAAGCAGAATGCGGATCGTGGAAGCCCTGCCATCTAACCGAGAGCGTTGATTGGCCTGTTATATAATCTACGTCATTTCCAGTTAAGTTGGGGTGAATAACGTCAATGACGTGTCCCGCTGTAGGAGGTGACGTGTCCACTGTGATTGGTCGAGATATTAAGGTGGTTGACAAACCAGCTCCATTGAATACCTGTAAAAGATTTGAACTTTCCTAATTTGTGTTTTAGAATATCGTACCACGAATAATTCACGGGCAATATATGGCACACAGTGTATGCCAACCGGTTTTATACTATTTCACAATATTCGTACACATTATCCCAAATGTGAATTATGTAATGAACTTACAATCACAGTGACATAATAGGTATGACCATCTAGTAACTTGTGTTCCAATGTAACCTGATTGCACTCACTAGTTGTTGAATTATACGTCATTACATCTTGATGACCTGGTCTACTCCCTGTTAACCATTTATATTGAATAATTCCGCTTTCTCTATCGACAGAGGATTCACTCCAACTGAGAAATAAACAAACAAATTATTATAATGACACCAAAAATGAACATGTTTAACATACATTATACAAAAGCTAAATCTGCCTATTACGTGTCTTTCTTTAGGCCTGAAATGTTATCTAAATTATTTCTTAGACATTAATTAACTTATCCAGATTGCGATATTTACTGGATTGGAATCCATTTTGCTGCTCAACTTTCATTCATCATATAATTTCAATCACTAAATTCTCGGTTCAGAGTGGATCAATTTGATTGAAATACAATATCGAAATAACATTTACTAACTTCAAAAGAGGATACCATGCACAAAGGTACGGTGTCATAGTCAAATGGTTTTATTGCTGATACAGAACTACTATGTGTCATCTGATTGTAGATGTGGAACTTACCAGACAGAAACTATATCATCTAATTGTAGATATGTATTAGTAAATCGAATTGGTTTATCTGATACATGTGGTGGACTATTATCTACTATAAAACCTTCAGAATATACTGTTGTAGATCTATTCACAAAATCAACGGCTACAAAGGAAATGATACGTTGTTATACTAGTATTTATTCTTAGGGTGTCCGGGTGATACTGGTTATAATTCAAGACAACAAACACAATGAATATTTCAATATTGGAGTTTTTAATAAACGCAAATAAAAGCTAATCAACATAGCTATCAAAGCTTTTAGTCCATAAATTTGTTCTTGTATTATTGTCAAATCTGCGATCAATGTTTGGCAATCAAAATTAACAAATCTCTGAAACAAAAAGTTGGTAAGTTGTACCAGTACCGTATAAGCGTGATATTCAAATTGCTAATTACCCTCTACTGTTATATAATAAGTATGACCATCTTGTAAAGACAAACGATGAAATATTTTATGATTAATCAAACCGACCCCATGTTTAGATACAATATCCCCTCCTCCTTCTATAGAACCTGTAAGTATAACATCATAATATAAAAGACGGAAGGGCGCATATAAAAATCATATAGTGCTCATCAAGTCATTAATAATGAAGTATTGCGTCGGTTAAAATGTCTCAATACGGTGGTTTCGTATAAAATATTGGAAACTATGTGATAGTTAATATCATATAGCAAGCACTTTTTAGTTAGTCAATACACTGTTTTCATACTTTATAGTATTTTTTAAAAAATCCTTACCAACTGCTACATTATAGTATGCTATTCCACTGGGGTGTATAGGCAGTCCACCATCTTCTATGTCCACAAAACTATCCCAGTAAACTGATATCTCACTATTAGAAGACTGAAATAATATTGGTAAGTAATACTTCAACACATTTAATCCATTCAAAGGACCAATTCCCTTATAACTGTTACAGAATCGAATTGTGTTGATTCTGATAATATTCCCGAGTTGTAGCGGAAGGAAACACCTGTTGAAGCATTGGCGTGGGCGGTTTCGAACTAATAATAATCATTGCACGGCAAATATAAACGGTATATTACCTGATATTTGGAATATTGTAAGTTCTTCACCCAGACCCGACCAACAGTAGGAGATATCAAGTCAACGGTAACACCGTCGCTACAGACACTGATTTGTTTCAACTCTTCCCGCCATTTTTCATGATGAATGTTTTCTTTGTCTGCATACAAACACACGTGATATCGTCGTCCATGTTTTAATGGGTTGAAAATATTAATGGAATTATTGCCTGATTACAAAAAAAAAAAATGAAAACCTGAGTGATCATTCAAGTAGTGGTCAACATCAGCTATTAGAATTCTCAGAAGATAATTGAATCTCATTTATTCGCATCCATTCAAAAATAAAGAAAGATGTGTCGAATCTGCAGCATTTCAAAACATTATCAACCGATTGAATAGTAGATATAAATAAGTTTCCAATAGTTACGTCTTGTTACCAACCCACCCATCGTCACGTGTCTTGGTATATTACAGACTTACCTGTTTCTCCACAAGTTAAAACATCAGGAAATGAACATAGGTCAGTAAGATTCATTTTTAAGCCCATAAACTCAGCTACAGTAGACGTGGATCCGCCTTGTAATAATCCCCATGTATAATTACTGTATCTTAAAGTTGGCCATACAGCTGATATGATGTTACTGTATGGAGTGTAGTCTATATCGGGTTTAAGCCACATGGCATCCTCTTCTAAAGTAATAGGACTGCCTTGTTTATTTGTGTTATAATCTGTAAGATACATAGTCAAAAATACCAACACAAGCTGGCCGAGAAGGCTCAACAGGATATTCCGGTGTGGTTTCACCATGGTCAGCCGTCTAGTCGTTCGGGCGGGACGAAAAACAGAGGTCCAATGTACACATTGGTGTACACGTAAAACATGCATTGGCAGTTGGCATTTGATTCAGAGTAGACCGTAGCGCCACTGTCCGGGCAAACTTCCCTCATAGCACACTGTATGGCGTATGTCCGTATTCATCAGCGTTGTTGGATCAGAACAGTAGGACGTTAAAACCCATTTATTCTGTCCCAACGATAGTCAAGAATAATACGATAACGCTGTGGCGCTGTTACAGTTGGATTGAAACACAAACGGCATAAATGGACCATAATACGAATAAAAATAAATATGTTAATTAAGTGGTTACAGTATGACTGTATATTAAAAGTGACGTTGTGGTGACGTGGCGAAACATACAAAAACTACGTTATACGATTGGTTTTACAATGCCTGTATAGTTTACCTTTGTTAATAGGTTCCCCTATCACATCAATAACAATTGACGGTAATATCAAACGTGGATCTATTGCTGTACAATTCCTTATATCGGATGAAACTGTTGTAGATAATCCAACTTTA
Organism: Patella ulyssiponensis; assembly: GCA_963678685.1. Taxonomy (NCBI): domain Eukaryota; kingdom Metazoa; phylum Mollusca; class Gastropoda; family Patellidae; genus Patella; species Patella ulyssiponensis. Next base: position 77,640,822 of record OY783230.1, read on the forward strand.
TTAAATATCCGTAAAGATAATCTTCTACATTTACTAAAATCCACTTCTTCTTGTAAATCTATGATGAACTGAAACTTGAAAAGAAGCGTGTATGTAACGAGATGTGCCTATTTAAATATATACTAAACCGAACTTGAAAATAGGCGTTTACATTGTGAGGTCAATTTATTTTAATAAATCTGAACAGATCAGTATATTCACAATATATTATTTCCATTTCAGGGTGTCATTACTTGAATTATGCATAGTGTCAGCTAAAGATGGGACAATATTGATATTAAATTCAAAACCTGGTATCTATTGATGTTCTGAATAGTGTTGACCAGATTCCAGTTGGTAAGTAAATGGCTATCATGTGAATTGTCTGTTATACTCCACATATATTTATCTACATCAGATTCATTAAAGGGGCATAACCCACCACTTCCATCGTTGTCATATGCCAATACAACTTCTAACTGTAAAACAAAACAAGCTAGTGTATTTATCAATACCACATTTATCAAAGGGACATATTCGTGAACAGCACAACAAAATATTAATCGTCTCGTGTATTTATAGAAGGGAATAGGACGCCAGTGCTGTAAAATACAACAATGCTGTAAACATTCTGAGATCATCCATGATTGGATTGTACATACTTGGCTTTATTTTATTTGAACACTTCCTACAGTCACGTATCAATAATTCATAACGATATCTGTTTGACTCGCATGTCAGGTGTGGTTAATAATGCTTACTTTAGATTTGTTTCCGGTTGTATAATCTAGGTGTATGGTAGGTTTTCTAGGTTCATCCAACACTTTAAGGCCATTACTAACTATTGGCATGGAACAAACTTCATGGGAACAGAATCGTACACTACTTCTATATGATTTACATGTCTCCAGGGATACAGGTTGGACAATTTCACCAGCATTAAATACAAACAGCTTCTCCATAATGTCGGTCCATAAATCAACTGCCAAAATATCAAAACAAATCGATACCATCGTATAAGACATCAGTATTTAAAGTTAGTTTTGATTGGAAACACTTTGAACTGAAATAGTTGTAAATACTGTGGTACCACCTTCAAGATTATATCACGTCTGTAATCTGTACAGCATATATTCAGCTGACTTAATGTCGGAGGAAAATAAAATTTATACAGATCTTCGGATTCAGGCGAGTTGTAGAATGTAGATGTATGTTACAGGTAACAATAAAACGTACGAAAATCAGGCCTCGCATGCCAATTTCATCACAGCTATAACCATTGCAAAAATGTACATAATATAGTGTATCATTTTTTATTTCATTTCATTTCATTTCCTTTCCCTTTGTCCTCCTTTTGCATGGCGATTTGTATTGACTTTTGGTGTAGAATTGACGAAAGGGTTTGAAAATACATTTTCTGCCCCGTTTTGGTGAATATTCATGATTGTGAGGCGGAAGAATACATGAGTTGAAGAGGCTGATTGGGTTGACATGTAGGGTCGAAAATTGCATGTTTACTTGTCTCTACTTCCAGCTTGTGCATCTCAAGTTCTTCAAGATTTTGCCACATGGTGCTCCATATTTGGCAGAAAGCGTTCTACCTAACGACAATTTGGGAAAACGTTAGAGCTGATCTAAGAGACGAGAATAAACATTAAAATCAATGGGGAATCATTAGTGATATGTCGCCAAATGCTTATAAATAAGTTGTGACCATTACCTGTGTCTTGGAGTTTAACTTGTAAGGTCCACTTGACTGAGGGATATATATGTTGATATCGAGATGATATTGTCCAGTGTGCCATATATACAGAGGTTGATAATTGATAGTCATTCTCCAACCCACAATCTTCAGTAATATTCTATTAAGAGACACAGAAAAATAAATCAATATAACACATAGATGACGTGTGTTTTATATGATAGCTGTTGATTTATTAGTTGAAATAAAACTATTTTGACTAAAGAAATCCTGGAATGCTGGACCTGCTTCATTTTGTAATAGAGTTGCCCACCGTTTCATTTAACAGTTTATTTCAATATCTATTTATAAGGCAAATAATCTTCAATCGGGACCTAGTTTCTTCCCAAATAATAGTCATCTTTAAAGGACAATTTTGATGTCACAAATGTGATAGAACTGGTTAAATACGGGCCAACACAGTGATCATTGTTGCTACGATAGATGAGTAATGAAAGTTTCTACAATAGGAAGTTACGAATTCAAAAGGAAAACACGAGTTATCCTTCTATATAACTAACTAAAGTGACAAGTGATAACAGACACACGGGTAAATTTCTGCTCACTAATAATTCTTTCGAAGATCAAAATTTAACCAGTTTATGTGATAATGACTGACAACAAAATTGCCCTTTAAGCCGGAAGACTGACGTCCTGAAACAAAAAACGGGGCACAGCTGTTAGCAGATCCCACGAAGAAAAGCAACTGTTGACTTGTTATTTGTTGTAAGAACATACCTGTTGAATGTGATGATTAGGCCTCCAGGTAAAATCATCGTCTATATAAACAAATTAAAAAATACAGAATCAGAAGTGACCCATTCATTACACTTTTTATTATTTGACACTTACAAAAGGACAAATACGTGTCTGTGATAGAGAGAGAGAGAGACGGAGACGGAGAGAGTGAGAGGAAGGGAGAGAGATATATTAACGTCCACTCAATTAAATTTCAATAATTCGTTTTCGCGTAGACCTCTTTAGCAGTAGTATTAAACCGGGTGACCTGGAGAAAACCAAGGAGTTTGATCAGACGGCTTCATACAACCGAGGAATCGAAACCACGCCAATTTACTAAATTACAGACCCCATAGTACAAGGCGCGTGCGCTAACCATTCCGCTACCCAACCTTTCAGATTAATGGACAGCACAATTAAACAATTTAATCATCTAAAAGTCATTATGCTGAATGGATGACAATTATGTTTCACTATATATAACACTAAAAAAAAGTAGCTATTAAACATTACCCGTTTTGTGACACGCTGGTCCATCATTAACTTGGACGAAATCTCCAAGATCTACAGTTGTTTTTACAATTGTTACACCATTAGATGAGACATTTATTACACCACCGTCAGTTTTAGCAATGACAGTTATATAATATGTCTGTAAAGATTTTTAAAACCTATTATACAACTACTAAGTAATGATTTTAATCAAGATAGACATAAAACACACAGGGAATTCGAATATTCGACTCAAATAATTAAAGTGTATGATACCATTTCTTGTGATTGAAACATTGTAAGACGGGAACAGGATAAATGTGTGCTGCTGCTTACCTGGTGAATAACGAGGTTCAACCCAAGAAACGTGTAGGTTGTTTTATTACTAACACTGATTTCCTTGACGATATCTGTAATATGTGGTTTTGACCCTACACCAACTCTATACGTTACATGCTGCAGTAAATCGTCAGATTCGAACCCGAACCACCTTGCCGATAACTTGTTGGTAGTAATTTGAAAATTGCTATCTTCCAGTTTCTAGAACAGATGACATATTTGATGGTAGAGATGTATATTTTGTTTGTTTGTGAAGGAATTAACCGCACTTGCGTTGAGAGCTAATCTCTATACCGCATATAGCGAAGAAGCTGATAAAACGGAAACAGCCTTCTAAATTAGGGTAAACATATCAATGTCGATTTAATGAAATATGGTAGATTGATTGTTCATGAACTGTCAATATATTTACGTCTATAGCCCCACAGAGTGGAATATGACCCACTTAACATAAAACTTTGCTTTATCACCGGCTTCTAATGATATACATTATATAGTATTACAAAAGGGCACTGTGTAACAAAAACCAACTTTCAAAAAGCGAAATACATCATACAGTTGAAAATACATGAGATAAACAATTATTTCTACAATTAACTACAAGTAAGACAGTAGACAAAATAAAGGTGGTAAAAATTTGTTAAAAGCCTTTGAAAATACGAACGTTTTAAATTAACTAGTGTGATGACATTCGAATATTACAAGGTAATTGATCCCATAAAAGAGTCACTTGATAACTAAAAGAACGTGTTCCGTAACTAGAGACGTTTACAGTTTTATTTTAATACTAATTTATCAGATGAGCGTAGTGTTCTGTCTGGAGTATATGATTCTAAAAAGTTCACAAAAATATTGTAGCGCTAAATTATGAAGGCATATATAATTAACAATTGAAAGTAAAATCTTAAAACCTATTCTATATTTAATGAGCAATAAGTAAGTGCAGCTGAAAGAGAGAAGGGGATATACGTGTACTTAACTACACTTACAGTTGTGTTAAAATATTTCTCTTCCTCTGCCATCACAAGATCGTACACAACACCTTTAGTTGGTAATCTAGCGTTGTGGATATACGGTTTAGATACAAACACGTTGCTTAATCCGACAATATTCTCAACTCGAAGAGAAACATAGTAGGTAAAGTTATGATGTAAATTCCATTGAAGATCATCAATTTTAAAGGCTGTACATGAAGGAGGGGTTTTTAAAATACAGTCGCCACCTTCTGCTAGAGGTGAATATGGTAACACATCTTGAGATCCAGCTGAGCTACCTACAATAGAGTATATAAAAGTGGATTATTGAAATTTAAGGGGGATAACTCGGTTATATGAACTGATGAAGGAAATGGTATTTAACGTATTACTCTTCTTCATGAAATGGCCAATGACCAACTAATTCCAATTGACAAGGGTTGTTTTATGTACAAGGTGTACGGGATCTCGTACGCTGTAACGTCGGTCCTCTGTCGTGCACTTATAGCAAGGGAACCCACGCAGGAAAATCCCGACGAACGTTCTCGGCCATAAAAGGCAGCCAACCCGAGACCATTGGGCTATCGGGTTGTGCCTTACTCATTGAAAAACTGCTGTTTTAATCCGATATTATCTACCCTACTTTACCTAAAGAGTAAATTCGAGTATCCTTTGGGTTTCAAATAAACATACAAACTCAAATACACCTTAGTAAAATGACAAACAACCAAAATATAAATTCTACATAATCATCAATTTACCGATTGCTGCTTCCATCTTAAGGTTCGTTGGTTCTGGATCAAAAAAAAATCTACCAGTCCATTTCATTTCAAGGACATGATTAACTTTGTGAACAAATATCTCGCCTTTAAAATCAGGTTTTCGTCTTTGAACTATGATTGGACCGAGCACCTGCAGGACATAAGAGATTGTGATATTATATGATTTTACGGGTGAAATTGGGTGTAATGCCCTCGTGTTCTGCTTCGGCTCGGCTAACAGTAAGTACACGCAAAACAAAACCAACAAGACAAGTCTGTCAACAATAAAAACTACAGATATTGCAGGGAATAAACATTTATCAAATCAAGGGCATAAATATTTGGGAGTGGGGGGGGGGGGTGCGTAAGCATTTACTGCGCTGTCCTTGGCCTGTGATGATAGAGGTGTCAATGAATTTGAAAACAAAAAGAAAGACTTAAAAATGGGACCGGTGTCGACGGTGGTTGATATTTACCAGGTCAAAAAGACTATTTACATATCAGGTTTACTATTAGAATTTTGTGTTTGTCCACTATGTACGGTATTCCATGTGCGTTATCAGTATATAGACCCAGAATCACAACCCAGTGAACAGCAAGGGATAAACACGGAGTATCGCTCATTTAATGTCACGTGCAACCTGTTGTAGATCAGAAACTTGATACATAGTATCTCGTATAGAATTCTTGTAAGCACCAACCTGTATCCGTGAATTACCGGCCTTGTTGACGGCCTTAATGATGATGAAGAATTTTGTACCATCACTAAGTTTTGGATAAGCACGATACCATGGATGGTGGTGTGTTGATGTAAATGGTAGATAATCTGGGACAGAATTGTGAGATTTAGTAGAAGAGAGACCAAACTCATAATCATATATTCCTGATTCGGGGTCTGTACCCGTCCAATTAACATACAACTGAAACATTGAATGACACATCATTGCCTTGATCATTGTTTAATTTATAAACAGATGCAAAATCAATACTAAAAGGTTTTTAAAGATATATTCCCGAGTACAAGCTGGGTAATTTGAAAATTTAACTGATTATCAAACTAATTAATTTATCATAATTTTGTTTCACTGCTATAGAAATCGATCAAAATAGGTCATGTTTGTGTCAAGTGACTTACCGCTCTCCGTACCTATAGCAACGGCGGCGAAGACGGAGGAGAATACATTGCATGCACACGACGATGCTCTCTGTAATCGCTGACTATTTATTACAAATATGGAATCCTAATTAAATTCTCGGATCATCCACTGCCCGTGATTTTTATCTCTTCATAAAGTTTATCAACATGTTCACAAACGCTCAATGCCCGCGTGCAACCTTCAACGTCACGTGTGCAGATATTACTAATCGTCGTACTGTTTGTGTCAAGTGACTTACCGCTCTCCGTACCTATAGCAGCGGCGGCGAAGACGGAGGGGAATACATTGCTTGCACACGACGATGCTCTCTGTAATCGCTGACTATTTATTACAAATATGGAATCCTAATTAAATTCTCGGATCATCCACTGCCCGTGATTTTTAACTCTTCATAAAGTTTATCAACATGTTCACAAACGCTCAATGCCCGCGTGCAACCTTCAACGTCACGTGTGCAGATATTACTAATCGTCGTAAGGGAATTCTTACATTTTTGTTCTGTATACTACAGTATTTTCTCTAGTAAGATTGGGTGTCTCTACTTTCCATATATACCAAATTTGCCATACTTTTATCCACAATAACCACCCGATAAATGCCTTTCTGGGAACCTATCTTTAACAAATACTTCAACATGTGGTAAGGAATTTGATTTCTTAAATGTCATAATATATACTTACATGAGAATGCATAGCTAGGTATGTTTTGGATAAATATACGGTTTGCATCGGTTGTTTGTAACATTGCTTCCCAGCTGACATGGAATGTATGGAGCCATTAGACCATCGTTCCAGTGGAAATAGATTTAACTCCGAAGTATTCACTTCGAGTGACTTGCTTCTGGAAACAGATAAGTCAAGTAGCAAGTAGTTTGCAAATAACTGTATAACATACACAGTTCTGTGAAAAAATAATCGTAAGTGGGAAACATAGTCCCATACGATACCATTCGTTTACTTGGTCATTGATAATTGGTAATTCATAAGAAAACGTATATTTAACAATCGTGAAATTAACATGTAACACAAATGCAAGAAAACAAATATCTTAGATGCATTCATTTATATATGACTAATACTTACATACACTGTACATCCGGGTCTTTAATTAGATATCTACGTCTAGAATTTGATATATAATATACCGTGTTATTTTTCTTAACCAAACCACCTTTAATTCTGGCACCGTCAACATCTATTTCACTTACAACAGGTGGTGTTCTATCTATGGTAACACCATCAGAACAAACTGGTTTAGATGGTTCTAACGCACGGTTATATGCGACCACCGTGATGAAATAAGTAGAATCATTAGGAGCTTTCCATGATGCATGGGTTGAGGAAGTTCGATTAATATCCTGAAAACAATAAATAACTGAATATATATGTCGTTATCAAAGAAATCCGATTATCAGCAAGTAATAAACTATAACACATACTTATGGAAAAAAACAGCTACTTATTGTGAGGCCAATGTATACAGAAAACTATTGCCCTCACAATTTTGTTTTACTGTATTACCTTGATAACGTTGAGAGAATACTCTTCGAAACGTCGCCTAAATAAATAAATAGCTGTTTTCCCATAAGTATGTATTATAGTTTATAGCTCTATCCAGTTACTAAATGCCTCTCAAAGATAATCAGCAAGTAGTGTTCTATATTAACTATTGAGTATTAAATATTTTTTTTAAAAAATGATGACAATTAAGATTTTACAATTTTAACACATTCCTCGGTTGATATTCAGCCAATTTGCATAATTAAATTTTCTGCACCTTTGTATTGTTTAGATCTGTATTAAAGTCCTTGATGTCCAGGCACCTAGATGCAAAACCATATTGATAAAACTTGACACCACTTTCCTTGTCAAAGAAACCTTCCCAGTGTCCAAACAATTTAAGGCCCGTTTGAAAATCAACCTCCGGATTTCCATATTTGCCATCGTGCACCACACCTTTATGGGGTGGGCTAATGTCAACAGTTATCTTAAAATGTAAATAAAATAAACTACAATGCCAATAAAACAAACGTTGAAAGCAAAGAAGTCTAGATGGATAAAGGTAAAATACTTCCGAAAAATCATTTATGCTCACCAATTAATTCATAATATTGTTCTCGATTTCATTCTTTAACAAAATATTTAATGGTGATTGTTTAACGTAGCTTTTCCAATAATATTTGAAAAGTAATCCGAGAACAGTTTTTACCTTTTTAGTGACAGTAGTTGACATATGAGCATTATTTATAACTGTAACTTCTATATGAAAATCATGGTTATGGCCACCTTTACTGAAGTTACTATGGATGCCGTGCCTTATGTTCTCTGTTTGTGTAGGCTTTATCCGGAAGTTTCTGTGGAAACAGGACCCAGACGAAATACAGTAGCAATTAGCTCCCCTTGTTGTGTTCGCGTTTTGCGCTCGGCAGTCTTCAATGGTCTGAAACAGTAACATACATATTTAATAGATCAGCCTTTACTTAATTAAAGAAGCAAGTCTTCGTCGTCAGTTAGATATGGAAAGCGAAAACCGTCAAAAATGTTAGCACATTTGACATGTGACGGATACCCTTTTGTTAGCCAGTGATCGCCTAGATTTGCCTCTGTATCATATTCTACTAAAATCTCCTTCGTAGGACCCCTTTTCACGTTGTGTATTTTCTTCAGTTAAATATATGGTTACAGGAATAAAAGTAAAGCAGTTTCTTTAACATCTTTATATGTCAAAAGCACAGGATGCATGCTTACAAGTATGGGTTACATGCCCCCAACCAATCTGTTTCACAGAAAATTACTTACGAATTATCTCTGTAACGGATGCCTGTCCAAAACACGTGCGTTGACTGCACGCCTCATAGTCATTGGCTCAAAGGCTCGTGCAATGTTTACTTAACACCTAACTGCTTCGGGCAAAATGATGCATTTTACTCATTTTAATACCCATTTACACTAAATAGGAAATATTTTTTAACTACAAATACTTCAAACGTCTTTATTTATTTTTCTTTTACCTCACAAAAATGTTTGAGAATTTAATTTGTCGGAGTAAACAAGTTAATATGCCGTACTCATTAAGCCTCGTCGATGTCATGCTTATCAGTGATTGTAGCGGCCAAGCGAATATTCACTGCGGGATCAGTTTGGCCCCCAACCCTGCTAAGCTCGCTGATCGAGCTTACTACCGGAACCACCACATCATACGTCTCTCCAACATAATTGATTGGTGCAATTCTCATATTCGCCTATCATTGTTATAGGTATATACAGCATATAATTACAGAGGATGTACATTTATTCGTGGTATTTACTTACTGTTGCTTCGCCTTGTGGTGGTATTTTTTGCGAACCATGAAGTATCTGTGTTTCATTATCATATATCTTCCATTCCACTTCCTTCAATCCACTGTGATCATCGTAAGCTACCCATTCAATACTAATTTAAACAATATAATATATTTTATAACTTATAACGGTAAACATTGTGATTATCATTAGCCGTCCTTTAAATATTAGTTCAAAGAACATGCACTTGGTTATTTCTTTCACAGATCAAAGTAATCACGCTACAAACTGCGTTCTATGCTTAATAAATTTAAATCAAAAATAGTCGAATGGAAACTTACACCATCTTGTTCAGTTCTTCAAAACCATGAACGGAGATGTTTACTTCATCACCTTTTGTCAGCCACAGATTCTCAATAACTGGCGGAGAACTATCAAAATGAACTGTGGTCGATTCTTGATGATAATTTAACACTATATCATAGGCTCTAATGAAATACTGTAGGGTATCGCCATCTTGTAAATTGGTAAAGACAATCTGTTCATCCAGACCTATATCTGTAAAATCTTCCTCCCTAGGTTGAGTAACGAGAATTCCACCGAGACTGGTTATATTAAAGGCCATTTCAAATTTGATAATACCTTAAAAATCAAAAACGTAAGTTTCTAAAACACTGCGTGATTAACTACTTACATTTTGCTGTATTTAATTAACTCTATGTTATTATAGGAACTGTTTGACAAGTAAGGCAACGAGCTAAAAGAATACAATTGCACTGGTTTTCATGCGGATTAGACACACGTTGCTGTTATTTTGTCAATTCGCACATTTATTTGGTTCGTTCATTCAATGTTTTTAAGGTGTTATCGTATCATTGTTATTTCATCTTTTAAAGAAAGGTAGATTATTATTATCATTATTATTAGGTATCTCGGGGGTTGGTAGAAAATTACCTTTCTTATTTGTGATAGCTTGAATAGTTCTAAGACCGTCATGGTCATCATACTCTGTTTCTACTTGTGGATTAGACTTCACTGCAGCTAAATAATTCCCAGTTTGATGAGGAACGTTCTGATACCTGTTACTCCAGCTGATATGAACCGTGTTTAAATCGGTCTGCCATATGTAATTAGTAGCAGACAAAGCTGTTGTTGCTCTAAGGAAACTGGACTTGGTGGTGGTTACATTAGAGGAGTTATCAAAAACCACAATACGTCGAGCGCTTTTATGATTACCGGCATTATCTTTGGCAGATAAAATTACAGAATAGACACCAGGATTAGGTAAAGTCACATCAGAATTATTCTAGAAATATACAAATTATAAGTCACAATATTTCTGAGAAAAGGCAGATATGAACTTTCAGACGCCACTTTTAGAACAACATTAAATTTTCCATTTCTTTCTTTAATGATCTCCTACTACCTTTCCCTGCATAAACTGTCCAGCACAGACTGACATCTAGTCTTTGATTATTGCTTAAGTCTACTGTTAAATGGAGGCCTTTAAGTCTTGTTAAATGTCAAAATTGAAATGACTATTGGCATTATGAGTATTGTACAAATAAATATTACTGAAATACCAAGGAACAGTGCCAAGCCATAACAGTAACCAATCATAATTTGTGGGTTTTAGAAGGTGGTGTAGTAGGACCTCCTTTCCCTAACAATAATATGATTTAAAGTATTAATATATAAATCAAATCAATATCGCTCTGAAGGTCGTCCACGCTATGTTTCATAATAAAAGTATGAATTGTGAATATCGGACGCAGTCATCTGATGGTCTATGCCGTTAATGGTAACACAGGGAATCTCTTTAAATCATAAAAATGTCTAATCAATGGCATAATGCTATCCACAAGTCCGACGCAACAGGCCATCTTGTTGTAGTTGTCTGTGGCGCGACATACTTTGAAAAGCATAAGGCTTCCCTAATGTAAGTGCGATCGACACGAATTTCTACATGCGTGCTCCTGTGACAACTATTTTATGATGGCATCATGACTGACCACATGGAAACTGACGACGATTGATAATTTGATTTGGATGTTTTTGTTGGCCTAGATATGAACTCCTACCAAGGTTGATTTCTATAAATAATTAATTGCCGAAACAATTTTTTATTCTTTGAATCTCGGCAGTTCTCATGACGCATTTGGTTGACATACTGACATTTACTTATGAAGGACAAATGGTCACACGAATTCAAATCGAAAATGAACCATCTCAATTTTTTGCTAGCGCCTAACAAGTTGTTCACGATTGGCCCGATGTTTTTACATCAAAGCCGAATTTGAAAATTGACAACACCGAGGGTCCATCCACAGGCGCTTGTAACATGGAGAATATTTGTCCGTAAATAACTGGTCTGATTCCAATTCCAAGGTGAGTAACAGGTTCACTACTCTAGATCCCGCCGTTAACCATTAGCAATACTTACTATGTTTCGCTAGGTGGACAACCGACCACGATGACGTTTAAAATGGATGAAATTATATAGTAGTTACTATAAGCATAGTAAGAACATCTTAATAATAAGCATCATTAGAGAGACAAGCCAAGATTATACATAAAATATAAAATAAAATACCATTTGATCGAGATTAAAATCTGTTTAACATATCTAAAATCTTCTGGGCTTGATTAATTGTAATTGTTAACAACTATGAATGGGTGTGTGTTATATTTCTTACCAGGCTTGTGTTGTTATTTAGTACACTTTCCTTTACTGAGAGCATATTGTCTGTATACTGTAGCTCAAATATCTGATATTCGTAAACATCAATACCACCATCATCATCAAGCCATCCATCCCATGATAACGCAAGCACCGACTGAAAGATTCAAACAAGTACCATTTGATCGAAACGAAATGTATTTTATCGTTAATACAAGCTAATTAACTAGCTATTACAATGGTGGGAGTATGAAGTTAATGAGGGTATGAACTTAATGAATGATTTTTAATGGGGCGTGCAAAAACGAAAGATATTAATGGGAGCATGACATTGGCCCAGCTATTCGACAATCCCCTACACCCATAGTACTAAGAATATCAGCATTAGTTTAAAAGAGTATAAACTAAAATAAAAGAAGTATCGGTGATATTTACCTGTGTTGAAGAATCTACAACAGACAACATCTCTTCTGTACAGTTTAACACTGGTTTACAGTGATATGGTTTCATATTGTCAAAACCGACCAAAAACGTATGTGTTCGAGTAACTCCATTTAAATATTTCGTTGTGCTAATATTTCTCTCTTTATCTTCTATCACCAGATATCCACCATTAGATACCGAGAAACTCACTTCTAACCTGAAATAAAATACACAAGCTGATTGACAAAATGATGACAACTCGGTCAGTACGAGGTTAACATGTTGTAAAGTTATAAAGATATTTAGTCCAGCAGGTTTCGTCAAGGTCACGTGATATTAACGGGAATAGCAAAGTCTAATACCCAAGAACCAGGCCTAACCCTAGCCTTACACCCCACCTCACCACCAAACTGACAATATGAAAACTCGTAGGTAATTCCCCAGCCACCGCCGGATTTTCCTGATCCAGATTGAAGAGCCGAACCGAGAATATATGCACTTTGCTATGAGACGGTATATGTGAACTTTAAAATATGACATATTTCCGTGAACCCCGTCTATCCATAGGTCGGTCAATCAGCCCATTAAAAATATCCGATAATTACTGCAAGCGTTATGGCCCTTGATTACCTGTCATTTCTTGTGGGCGCTCTAAAAAGCAAAGTTAACATCCGTTTAACTTTAAATAAAACCAAGTACGAACAATCCAAACCATTAGTCAAAATTCGAAATCCTAAAAAAAACGGTCGAGGCAAAATAGTGTAATCAGCAAATGGACTGTTCATCGTGTACAAAATACACGACAAACAGTGGTAACAGGTGTCTAGAATGGTAAGCTTACCCTGCCTGGCAACACACCCGCCATAGCTGCATCCAAACTATTAGTCGAAATCTCGGTAAAATAGCGAGATTGGCCGATGGACCATCAGTATGCAAAATGCACGTGATGAACAGTGTTAACGATGTAGTAGACATAATTAGAGAGATAGTAAATAGGATACGCATATAATATACCCAGTGTTTAAGGGCACAAGACGCGACAACTGCCATTGATTTGAAAAATCTTGTGGATGTGGTAGGGAAAACATCTTCCGATTGACCTGCAGATCGGATATTTATACACAAGTTTTAAGGTCCGGGGACTGAGAGACTTATTGTTTTCCGATAACTACTGTTAAAGTTACATGGTTGTCAGAATTTTCAACTTACATATCCTGATGATCAAAAGGTGCAGATAACTCTGTTAGATTTGTAATTTCCTGGTCACACGTGATGATCTTCCGTATAGGGTTATCTTGGCTAGCATTTGCAAAACATGGAAATGTGACAATATACGTTTTCTTCTCCGCTGTAAATATAAACGCAGGGTCTTTTTGTCATTTCGGGCTTGAATGCTCAGCACCAGATTGCTGACTCAGATCATGCCACGGACATGGGCATGCACTATTACTAGTACCTTAATCTACCAATTGTCATTTATGGACTTTATGATTAATATATCAATTCTTGTTAACTTATGTGTTCGGACTCAATGAAGATTTTTGGATATTTTTCCGTTCATGTACTAACACAAATATGAGAACACTGCACTATTTAAATTGAAATAATACATCGTTTTTAGACATAATGTTGAATAATAATAATCACACCGATCTCAATAGGCGGTACAACATACAGTGAAAAACAATAAAATATCACAGAGCATCGTGAAAAAAGATGCATATTATAACGAACATATTATACGTTGAAAAGTAGAACAAAACGACTAGGTAAGTCGAGTGTAAATAGTCTACATATCAAAGTATATTAACAGTAAACGTTTTCGAAATACATGTCACTATATTACCATGCAGTTGCGCAGTTGTTGAGGACTTGTTATATCCAGTAGCAGATGTTACACTGTATTCACCAGTGATTGGTTCAGTTATAGGTTGAACACTGTATCCGTCAGTAAGACCATCGTCTGTGATATTGCTGTCAGTGCTGTTCATCTCGCCATACAATGAGTTGTTTGTGGCAGGAATCACAACTTTTACTAAACAATAACATAAAGCTATCAGCCATTTACTTTTTAAACATAATTCTATTTAATACCGTTTAAATGGTAAGGTAAACAAAACCTTATTTTTAGTACTTTTGCACAAAATTATTTGAAGATAACAAATGTATGTACATATACAGAAAAGATCGTGAATAGAATAGAAATCTTTATTATAAAATACGGAACAATATATAACCGCGGTATCTGATAATAGATGATATAAAACCAATTGCAGCTAAAATGCTCGTATATATTTTTTTTCATTCTATCGTGTAACTTGTATTGACAAATGTTAAAAACAATGAGTAACAAACCCATTTTCAGTGTAACTTCTCCACCAATTATACCCACTTTAAAATCTTTAATATAAGCTGTACGATTAGGAACATTAGGTGTATATACAGTAGTAAAACTAAAGTCAAGACTGGCTGGATTCATGATCTGTGTCCATACAATATCTTGTGGTGGTCCTGCATTACTATTGCTGGGTACTTCTGTTATATCACCATTACTTGCTCTTATACGTAAAATATTGTGTTCTATAGCAGGACCTTCCATAACTAAAATGAAATATACTATTAAAAAAAAGTAGGGGATATTTGATTTTTAAGTGTTATTAAAGTCACCTAATGAAACTGACGAAGAAACAAATGACAAAATGAAATGAAGTTCACATTCATCGATTTATTCCAAATGCTCGTTAGACTAAGTAAGGCACAGACTGACCATTATAAGGGTAAAATGATACCCGGGGCCAAACAGCAAAGTTACCACAGCATCACAACAAAGTCAGTAACGGGTAAATCCTCCTCTGTTTGTCACACAAGCATTGATCCGACGTGGTATACTCCTAATGAGACGTCTAAGGTCATTTTGGTCCAGATTGTTCCATTCCTGTTGCAACGCAGCAGCAAGTTCTTGGACATTGGCAGGACGTTGTTGACGTTGACGTAACCTCTGACCAAGCATGTCCCAGACATGCTCGATGGGGGAGAGGTCGGGACTCAGTGCTGGCCAAGGTAATGTGGTGATGTTCTGTTGTTGGAGGTAACCTGTAACGATCCTGGCCCTGTGACATCTTGCGCTGTCATCCTGGAAGATGAAACGGCGGCCATGACGTCGTGCGAACGGCACAACATGGACTGCCAAGATGTTGTCCCGGTAGTGCTGGCCTGTAAAGCCGTTCTTCCAGCAACAGTGATGCCTCCCCACACCGTAACAGAACCACCCCAAATCGATCATGTCTGATAACGTTAACGTCTTGGAAGCGCTCGTTTCGACGACGCCACACCCTCCTACGTCTGTCCAAAAAATCAACAGTGAACCTTGACCCATCTGAAAACATCACATTGCTCCATCGTCGATTATCCCAGTGTTGACGATCCCTACACCAACGACGTCTTGTCTGAATGTGATGATCTCTCAAACAAGGGATCACGCGAGGACGTCGGGCGCGAATGTGACCCCTATGCAGTCGATTCCGAATCGTCTGGCCACTCACTCTCACACCAGTGTCTGTTTGAAGACGAGCGCTGATCTGATTTGCTGTGATGACACGATTTCTCAAGGCCAAGGTACGGATAAATCGATCCTGGGCTTGAGTTGTCGCCCTTGGTCGACCTGAGCGTGGTCTGTCCTGTACAGATTGTGTATCACGGTATCTGGACCATAGCCTGCTTATGACAGACTGAGAAACATTCATCGTCCGCGCCACAACCGCCTGTGTTGTGCCGATCTGTAGCATGCCAAGGGCACGTAACCTTTCATTTTGGGTAAGCCGACGCATATCAAAATTTGTTTTCTGGTCACTAAAACGATTAAACTGATGTTTCCACCCTGGAATTCAATGCCACAATGACTGTAACATTCAAAGTCAGAGTCGTGCAAATCTTGGGTTGGACCCCCATGATGACCCCAAGCATCACCTGCATTCCATGCGGTAGCTATTGGTGCGTTTGGGCGTCACATGTAACTGGAAATGTTTCTTCTGTTAGGTTCTACAGCGACTTTTTTCGTAGTCATTTGCATATTTTAGTATTATACCCCCAAAATCAAATATCCCCTACTTTTTTTGAATAGTATATAATGTATTATACAAGGTTCTTTCTTAACTAAAATGAAACAAGTGTGTATTATAGAAGGGTCTTAAATAGAATATTTTGACTTACAGTAGGTTCCCCTAAAACTAAAACATACTGTGTTTAATAGTGGAGCCTTTCATAGAATAAATTATTGTGTTTATGTTTGGTCCTTCAATGAAAAAGTGTGTATTGAACAATGACCTTGCATAAAAAAAAAATAAAAAAGTTTAATAGTTGTTCCTTCCATAAAATAAGGTGTATTATACTTGATCTTTCCACAACTTAGATCAGTAAACAAAAACAACGTTGCAATCGCCCGCAGTTTAACAGCAAATAAATAATACATGTTCCAAAACCTTTTATAAGTAGTCTTCTGTTCTTCAAAAAGAATCAAATTTCAATATCTTAAACTAGTGTATAAATGATCTAATAATATCTTACTGTTATCACATTTGGTGCCATTAAATCCTTGACTACAATTACATTTCTCTGCTAATTCATCCTGACAAGTTCCAGGATAACATGGGGTACTGTCACTCCGCCATGAACACGCCTCTATAAATAGAAGACAAAAGAAGATGAAAACAATAAAATATTTTGTAGTTCCCTGTTTGTAATCTTTCTTTGTATATTATATATTTAAAATTAGTCAGACCGTCTTTAAAACGGAATACTATACGAGTGATTCTTTGTTTATTCTTCGTGAATTAGATAAAACGTTTCGGCAACGTGAAGTTGGCACGTTATTCGGGATTCAAATAACGAGCCAGCTCGTTATTCTGGATTCGCGAATACAGTGCTGGATCGTTATTTCGGATTCGCCAATAACGAATAACGCCACTAAAAAGAGCGGTCTACCATCCATGCGACTATTTTCTTGATATCTTCGAACCTAGGGGTAAGTGAACGTCGAGTGGCCGACTAGCACGGAGACAGCAGCATCTCCAGCGAGTACGGTGCTGACTGGTTTGTTGAAGAGCGCAGGGCAGTACGTGAACGTTGGGTGACCGACTAGCAAGGAGACGACCGTTTTTTTTTATGCGAACAGGGCATGCTATTTGGGATTCAGGATTCGCCACTAAAACTGAACGTTCTATCTTAAGAGCCAGCACGTTATTCGGGATTCCGGATTCGCCACGAAAGTGGCATTCGATCATTTCCTCGCTACCCCCGACTGTAGATGGGTGACCCACTAACAACTAGACGACCATTTGTTCAGCGAATAGCGCGTTGACTAGTTTGTCGGCGTGCACTGGGCAGTCCTGTCCTGCTCTCACCTGTTTTATTGTCGAATTACAAATAACGTGCTGGCTCGTTATTCGCCAATAACGAATAACGAGCCAGCACGGTATTCGGGATTCGCCACTAGAACAGACCGACTTACGGGACATCCGATCGTTTCCGCGCTACCCCCGACCGTAGTTGAGTGACCGACTAACAACTAGACGACCATTTGTCAAGCGAATAGCGTGTTGACTGGTTTGTCGACGTGCACTGGGCAATCCTGTCCTGCTCTCACCTGTTTTATTGTCGAATCCCGAATAACGAATAACGTGCTGGTTCGTTATTCGGGATTCGCCAATAAAACAGAACCATCTAATTTGAACTAAGAAACAAATAAATACCCAACGGCAAGGGAGTGATAAGTTGAGGATTTTCAAACGCAAGACAGTTAGAAGTTAGAAGTCTTGGGCAAGAGTACAACAACGTGGGGATTTTCAAAGTCGAGAAAGCGGGGAAGCGAGAAATCGAGTAGAATAATCTCGTGTTTTCTGGGCTAGATCCTTGCATTCTCAACCCGTTTCTCGCGCTCATAAACTCCCTCAACCTCTTACTACCCCAACTTCTCGACTGCGTCTGTGCAACGAAAAGCGTAAACGATGGTTATCTGATAATTTAATGCTATTTACATAAACACATCAGCCAAAGTGTACAATAAAACCCTTGTTTTTAAGTCATCGCTTTCTATAATATAGGCGCAGATGCCCAACATATTAATACAAGTAAATACCTACTGTTACACTGTTTTAGATCTGTAGAGTTAACATAAGCTCTATAACCAGCCTGTTCACCTACAACACCTTCACATCTACTACACAGTTGGTCTGTTTTATTGGTACAGGTTTCCTGATTACAGTTAGCAATTGGTGAACAAACTAGAAATAACATATTATCGTATTATTACCCATACAAACCATAATTCTAATCAAAGATCAATATACATATTCCATAGGCGTACAATCCGGGGAGCAAGCAGACTTTTCGGACAGACGGGTAAAGTGAGAAAAAAATATTATTTGATCTACATGGCAAAATAAAGTGCCCGAAATCTTATAAAACACTAATTTTGCGGGCTGGAATAGCAGTAAAACGCGTTTGTGGCCATCAAATATTCCAAAATTGTCTTGGGGTACACAAGGTCAGTTCCGCTTCTTAACCTCTCGAAGAAAACCGGCGCCGCTGTCTGTAAACCTGAAATTTGTTCGGGCATTTCTAGTTTTGCATCCCTAACTGTCATCGAGCCCTAATAAAACACTAATTTTACTTTTCCTTTAATTGAATACCACGAATTTGTACTGAGATGACTATGGTTTAAAAAATTTTGTCTGGAACCACTCTACTTTGTGCGACATTTTCGGACGTTGATTGGTTGTTTGGAATTCGGGTCAGCAGGCAGGCTGTATTGGAACAAATTGAAGTTTCTATATTCACATGCAGTCTAGAATAGCAGGAAGACGCGTTTGTGAATACAGCTGCAACACTCTGATTGGATGCTTGGAATTCGGAGTGGTATTTCGATTACCTGGGCTAGAATAGCAGAAAACGCATTTGCCGTGGTTAAATTTTCAAATTTTTTCCGGGAGGGTAAAGGCCCCCCATAGCCCGCGACGATTGATTGGTTGTTTGGAATTCGGATCAGCAGATAGGCTGTATTGGAACAAATTGAAGTTGCTGTATTCACATGCTGTCTGGAATAGCAGGAAGTCGCGTTTGCGGCAGTTTAAATTTCAACATTTTGCCTGTCTTCGTGGACTGTAAACGATTAATTGAAATTCGAGTTACCCACCTTAATTTAGCTATATTAGACCACTTTGAAGCTGCTTTGTTCACGGGCTAAAATTGCAGGAAAACGTGTTTGCAGCCGTCAAATTTTCCATAATTTTCTTAAAGGGGGGGGGGGGGGCGCTGGGGTGCTATCTGTAAACCCGAAAATTTTCGGGCAATTCGAGTTCTGCTCCCCTAACTGTCATCGAGCCCGTATGCCTATGCGATATTACTATATAACGAGATGATATGTACAGTGTTAGTCCACGAACACCTGAATAACCAAGTCAACTAAAACGCAGATGATACTTCTAATTACATGGGATAAAACCGTTAATGTAAAAGATAAATGTAGAAACATTTAATTATAACCCATTAATGCAGCATAATCACACAACCTCACCCCAACCAACTATTAAATGCAATTGATGATCTTATCCATAAAGTGACGAGGGGGACATATAATGTCGTCAGATGGTATGTTTAGTTACTAAGGTATTAATTAAATATAAGATACTATTTAAGTAAAAATATATCAATTAAATATTATGATTTTTAAGCAAATATCTAAGATATAATTATGTCATTGTGTAATATAATTATATGTAACATCAACAATAACGTCATCGGCAACAGATGTAAGACTAGGGTCTTAGGTCTTTAAGACTTTGGAAAATTGTTAAATTCTCTGTCTATAAAATTAAAATCCCACGTACTTAGTAAACGTGAATTATATGCTATACATAAAAAGTCAGTGATGTTTTGGTAAAATCATAACCTGTGACAAAACTGTCCATCACGTTCTTCCTGTTATTGGACCTATGGTTAGTAGACATAATATGGTATCAACACCTGCTTTATTTGTGTGAAATTTAGTAGGTTATTACGCATTTCGAATGGAAATTAGCGTCAAGGCTAGATCTTGGACGTGCAGGGATGGGGGTATAAATTTGAGTGTAGATCAAGTCCCATTAGAAACTCACCCAGATATTCAAGCAGCCATTATCTGTTGAGAACAAGGGACCTGCGAAGTCACCCAGCTTGGCAATAAAGTTCTTATAGCTGAAATACTGTGGTA
Organism: Patella ulyssiponensis; assembly: GCA_963678685.1. Lineage (NCBI taxonomy): Eukaryota > Metazoa > Mollusca > Gastropoda > Patellidae > Patella > Patella ulyssiponensis. The sequence continues at coordinate 77,661,632 of OY783230.1, forward strand.
TTGTTTTACGATCACAAAAACACAACAAAGAAGGAGTCCTAAAGGTAGCAGTAGTACTACAGTGTTGATTTGGTGCCGTGAATTCAAGGGACAGATAGAATTAGCCAAATTTTATTTTTGTGAGTATCTCTTTTCGATTTTTCACTAATTTCTATCTGTAATAATGGCTGAAGAATTTTATAGAAATTTAGGTGCCCAGTTGATAGGTTTGTCTTCCTCAATTTCCACAAATTCGGTAGCTAATATAATTGAACCGTATAAAGGGGATCCAAAACAATTTAAAGAATGGATAAAAAATAATGAAAAATACTGTGTTCTCGCAACAGTACCTGAAAACCGGGTAAAGTTAGTCGCTTTTCAATCAAGTAGAGGGGTCGTAAGTCATTTTATACAAAGGAAAATCATAGCAAATGCAAATATGACGTGGAATGTATTGAAACAAGATTTAATTAACACGTTTTCGGAAATTACGGACACACAACAGGCATTGGCAATTCTAGCAAAAATTAGACAAAAACCCGAAGAAAACGTGCAAGTTTTTGCTGAAAGAATTCTATCTTTAGCCGCTGAAGCATTTCCAGTTTATGCCGGACAGCGAGAGTATGAAAGGCAACTAATTACTTTCTTTGTAGACGGACTTCAGCACGAAAATATCAAAACAAAAATTTTACGAGACGACCCGCAGACTTTCGTCGCAGCAGTCGATTTGGCCAGCCAAGAACAAAATATTAGGAACAGATTTGCGTTAAGATTAGGTGGACAACACACACGCGTATATACAAATAGCGAACATGAACCCATGGATGTCGATTATGTGAGAAACCGCACGCGTGGAATATGTTTTCGTCGTGGTCATGTAAGCCGCGAATGCAGACAAAAGCGAGGTGTAAACGAGATTAAGACGAGTTTTCAAGGAAATACGACTTGTTGCTTTTGTGGCGTAGAGGGACATTTTAAACGGGACTGTAGGAAATTTGATGACTATCTTAAATCAAACCCAAGATATAAACGACGGGATAAATCAGTTAAGCCTAAAACTCCACATAAACCGGGAAACTAAGATACTCTTTTCGGGGGGCTTAAGGGAAGAGTAGATATAAAAAGCCCTTCTTCTCTGGTATAAATGTTTCGGGTTGTTCAAGTTCATGTTTGATTAAAATAGAAAAACGAAATTTTCGATCATTAGTTGACACCGGGGCTCAAGTATCTTCACTTAGTAAGCAGGTATATGATTCTTTAAAATATAAATCAAAATTGGACAAATTGGTAAGTTTTGCAAATTTGGAATTTCAAGTTAAGGGTAAAAAGTTAAGACACGTGTTTCATGTTGTTTCCAATATGAATAGAAACGTAATTTTAGGTCGTGATTTTCTCGTTTCTCATGGCTGTAGGCTTTTCGTTGATTTAGGATGTATGAAAATTGGAAAAATGTATGTTTCCTTGGATAATGACGCAGAAATATCTTCTGTTTTGCGAATAGCAAACGATGTAGTTTTAAAACCCCAGACAAGGTACATCGTTCATGCGAAATTGAAGATACATAGTTACGACGGTAGGCAAGATGTCTTCATGGTTGAACAAGCCACTAAAGGGTTTGTGAGTAGTGAACCGGGACTTATGGTCAGCAATTCTTAGTTCAGCATGGAACGTGCGAAGACTTTTGGTAAAAGAATACCAGTCTTTCTTGTAAACGGTAGGAACAAAACGTTTCGATTAAAAAACGGATGTGTTATTGGTCGTGCTGTCGATGCGTTTGACAGTACGATAGCGTCTGTGGATCAGGTTTTACGGGGTGCTTCGCAGTGTACTGATGCTAATTTAAATGAAAAATTTGCTAAACTCAATGTGCCAGATACGGAACGCGTTAAGTTATTTAATCTTTTGAGGAAAAATCATGATTTATTTGCGATCAGTGACTCAGAGTTAGGACATACCGATACTGTAAAAATGACTATTGACACAGGTAACCATTCCCCCATCAAGCAGCAGGCATATCGTACTCCGTTGACGTCTAGACCCGTTGTTAATGAGACTATCGATGACATGTTACGTAATAATATCATAAAGGAGAGTAACAGTCCTTGGTCATTTCCTATTGTCTTAGTAGACAAGAAAGATGGAACGAAAAGATTTTGCGTTGATTTTCGGAAGCTTAATAAAATTACTAAGACCGTCAGTTGGCCCTTACCCCTTATTGAGGACATGTTAGGTCGATTAGATAAATCAGAATACTTCACAACTCTCGATATGAAATCAAGGTATTGGCAAGTTTTGGTCTATGAAAAAGATAAGGAAAAAACAGCGCTTGTATGCCATAGAGGGTTGTTTGAATTCAATGTTATGCCATTTGGAATTAACAATTGTCCAAGTATTTTTTTCGCATTTAATGGCACGCGTTCTTAAAGGACTTGAAGATTTTGCAATAGCATATATCGATGATATACTCATTTATTCTCGTTCAAAACGAGAACATTATGAACATATTAGGCTTGTATTTGACCGTTTGAGACGACATGGGTTAAAATTAAAACCCTCTAAATGTAATTTTTTTCAACAAGAAGCTAAATATTTGGTTTTTGTCATCACTCCTAAAGGAATTAAAACAGATCAGGATAAGGTTTGTGCTATTAAGGGTATGGATCAACCTCGTACGGTAAAAGAAGTTAGGAGTTTTATGGGAATGTGTAGTTATTACAGACGATTTATTCCAAAATTTTCTACCATTGCTGAACCTTTAATCAAATTAACGAAGAAATATGCAAAATTTAAATGGACATCTGATTGTCAAACTGCTTTTGAATTTTTAAAAGAGAGTTTAACGACGATGCCGTTATTAGCTTACCCAGATCCTAATTTACCGTATATACTTTATACTGATGCAAGCGATACATCTATAGGCGCAGCGTTAGTGCAGGTGCACGAGGATGGAAACGCAGGAAACGCCCAATTTACTTTTTGTCACACAAGTTATCAAAGTCTCAGGTGAAGTGGAGTGTTGTAGAACGTGAGGCTTATGCCATCCATTACGCGTTACAAAAGTTGGATTATTATTTACATAATGCCAAATTTACGACCCGAACTGATCATAAGCCGTTGCAATATCTTTTGGAATCACCTATGCAAAATAAGAAAATACAGTTATGGGCATTGGGGATCGCGGGATTTAATTGTACGATTGAATATGTACCCGGAAAACAAAATTCTATAGCTGATCTTCTCTCTCGGGTTCCATCAAAACAAGAAGCAAATGATAATAACGCTGCCGGTGAAACAATCGAACCGCGCACTAGTGATTATATGTTTGAGATTAGTGCATTCAATTCAAATGAATTCGTTCCACATAATTATGCGAAATGTACTGTTCCGGATAAAGATCTGCCGGATAAAATAGATTTAAATGTGGATAATTTTGACATCGAAAAGGAACAAAATGACGATCCGGAAATTGTATCTATTATTAAAAAACTAAAGGCAAATACGGGTGGTAATAAGACAAAAAATAGATTTCTGCTTATAGACAAAGTATTATATACTATTCAAAAAAAGTAGGGGATATTTGATTTTGGGGGCATAATACTCAAATATGCAAATGACTACGAAAAAAGTCACTATAGAACCTAACAGAAGAAACATTTCCAGTTACATGTGACGCCCAAACGCACCAATAGCTACCGCATGGAATGCAGCTGATGCTTGGGGTCATCATGGGGGTCCAACCAAAGATTTGCACGACTCTGACTTTGAATGTTACAGTCATTGTGGCATTGAATTCCAGGGTGGAAACATCAGTTTAATTGTTTTAGTGACCAGAAAACAAATTTTGATATGCGTCGGCTTACCCAAAATGAAAGGTTACGTGCCCTTGGCATGCTACAGATCGGCACAACACAGGCGGTTGTGGCGCGGAAGATGAATGTTTCTCAGTCTGTCATAAGCAGGCTATGGTCCAGATACCGTGATACACAATCTGTACAGGACATACCACGCTCAGGTCGACCAAGGGCGACAACTCAAGCCCAGGATCGATTAATCCGTACCTTGGCCTTGAGAAATCGTGTCATATCAGCAAATCAGATCAGCGCTCGTCTTCAAACGACACTGGTGTGAGAGTGAGTGGCCAGACGATTCGGAATCGACTGCATGGGGGTCACCTTCGCGCCGACATCCTCGAGATCCCTTGTTTGAGAGATCATTACATTCAGGCAAGACATTATCTAAAAAGATCGCAGAAAGTTATAACACTTGCGATTTAAAAATCAAACTTTGGCCGCTATTCGATTTAATGTCAATGAATCTACAAAATTTTCTCCTTTTTACTTGTTGTATAATCGCGATCCTGTATTGCCATTGGATAACATTTTGAAACCTCGAAGGAAATATTTGGGAACCGATCCTCACGAAATAGCGTTGCAAAATCAGCATAAGGCTTTTCTTTTGGTTCACAAGAGGTTACGGAAAACACAGCGTAAAAACGCTGAATATGTGAATAGAAATGCAACTGACACCCTTTTTAAGGTGGGTGACCCAGTGTATTATAAAAACCATCTTCGAAAACACAAATTACAGGGATGATGGACACCATATTATCGGATAATCGAACAAACGTCGCTGGTCTCCTTTATAATACATATAAGCAATTAACAGGCCGAACTACAAAGTCAAATGCACAAGATCTGCGTTTAGCAAAACTTGATAATTGGCAAATTCCGGAAAAACAATCCGATAAGGAAAAGTTGCTACGAAAGGCACAATATGTTGAAGATCCATCGACTTCCGATTCTAGCTCAGAAAACGAAACCAGTGAGCCCGATGATGATGATGTACCATTGGCACAAGTGGCGCCACACGATTTAGGCGGGAAAGATCGGAAAGCGCGTCGGACGGGGAAGATGTTCCATTAATGGAATTATCCAAGCGTCTGAAGGCTCGTGATGATCAAGATACTGAAAATGTTAGGGACACGAATAGCTTGTCATCTAGTGGTAGTGACACCTCTGATGATGAACGCAACATAGATGCGGATATCCTTGAATGCGATATAAAGAGCGATGGTAAATTAAAACCTGAAAAATCGCCGAACAAAAAGACGAAACAGCTGTTAAAACTGATTGCCAGTATGCTATTATATTTTTCTTGCGTTAATGATTAATTAACTGAGGCGATTTTTCGTTAGGAATGCCAAAAACAGTTGTGTTCCAAAAACGGTTGGGTTACTAAAATTCGTAGACTTACTAGACTCACGATTTCCCTTGATTGAAATGTTACTCCGTTGTGTAGACTGTATTTTTGTTTCATAGAACCAGCAAATCATTCGGAAAACTCTACTATCAATAATTATACAATTACTAAATTACCTCTAAAATTATAGAATTGTAAGGGCAATTTCTATGATACGGTTAATTTATGTGTTACAAAATTTGAGGTACTTGGAGAAAGACAACCCCACACCTTTATGTTATTATATCATAATAATTATTGGTTCAGCACTTGTAATTCTCATTGGCTGTATATGTTGCTATAAATGCAACCCAAAATTTAAAAAATTCGTAAGTCATTATTTTAGAATGAAACAATATGGAAATCGTCCTGAGATCAGTACTAGAGAAGAAATGGCTCTATCAAGAATCGGCGATTTAACAACTAATGGGGATGAATCAGCAACCATCTCGCCACCGATCACCGTTGCTCAATCAACGTCAGTACTTGGTACACCTACTACGACTATTTCTGTCGCTACTGGTAAGAGGATTCCAAAGGAAAGGAAATTAGTGGAGAAATTACCTCCCGACTTTATTCTGCCCGATATAAAGGAAATTTTCCATGTGACTTCATAAGAAGTGTTGTGTTAAACAGTCATTCACGGAATGTGTGTATTTCATACAACTATTGTGTTATGGGTGAATAACCCACTAATCAGTGACTGTTTGTGCGTATATGTCGACAGCTTATATATAATATTCCTATTGCGCTTATATAATATATCCATATTATACTTGTATCTATATCGACATATATATCCCGAGTGTTTCAGTTCCAGTACACATTGTTCGGTAGCTGTGTGGTCTATCAAACTGTCATTAACAATTAAACACGGTGTAACTTTTCACCTTTTGCAGTAACCAGAAGTCAAATATGTGACCCCACACGTGTAGACTGAGTGTATATTATCAAACAAACTATGGAGGTTAACTTCATTAGGTCAAATATTGTAGAATGACAGTTGTTGTAGCAGAACTTTAATTCATATCCTTATCTATTGGACAAGGAATGATTGTTGTTTCTGGAATGTGAATTGGACTTAACGACTGCCAACCGATGAACGTTTAACAACTGTTGTGTCGTGCTGTACTATACTTGTGTAGTAGTGTGAATCGTTATCGTGTTCAAGAATTAAAAACTTTTTGAATTTGAATTAGGTCGAGTAGTTAAAATCAAAGTGAATTTTTATCATAGTGCAATATTTTATGCATGAAACTATATTATATTGATGTAATCATATTTTTCTTTGCAGAGGCTTCCTTGTTCTCCAGTTTTCTCTTATTCCCCATAAGGCCTATATTTTTTTACATGTTTTTACTATGGTAAGAACATGTCTTTAGTGGGGGAAGGTATGTAAGACTAGGGTCTTAGGTCTTTAAGACCATATTGTGTCTTTGGAAAATTGTTAAGTTCTCTGTCTATGAAATTAAAATCCCACGTACTTAGTAAACGTGAATTATATGCTATACATAAAAAGTCAGTGATGTTTTGGTAAAATCATAACCTGTGACAAAACTGTCCATCACATTCTTCCTGTTATTGGACCTATGGTTAGTAGACATAATATGGTATCATCACCTGCTTTATTTGTGTGACATTTAGTAGGTTATTACGCATTGCGAATGGAAATTAACGTCAAGGCTAAATCTTGGACGTGCAGGGATGGGGGTATAAATTTGAGTGTAGATCAAGCCCCATTAGAAACTCACCCAGATATTCAAGCAGCCATTATCTGTTGAGAACAAGGGACCTGCGAAGTCACCCAGCTTGGCAATAAAGTTCTTATAGCTGAAATACTGTGGTATTGTTTTACGATCACAAAAAAGAAGAAGTCCTAAAGGTAGCAGTAGTACTACACAGATTAAACTACATAACAATACTGTAATGCTACTTACTATCACATGTTGGTCCAGTAGAGTAAAATCCATGTGTTGAACAGTTACAAAGTTTGGGACTAATACAGATACCCTCAACCCGTTTCCTTCTACTACCATCAGTATTGATTATATGTGAATTAGGGAAATCAGCATTACATGCTGCTGGTTCTGTTTTACCATTACAGACAGCTTTAATAAATAATAAACATATTGTATAGATAAAAACCACGACTAATTCCCCCCATAGAAAAGTCTGACATTTAATTTGTATTGCATAAACCCGTTGATTTTCGATGGAAGATTCCTATGCCCCGCTTTCGCATGAGCTACGAATCGTCGCGAATCCCAACGTTTTCGTTTCGCAGATCTATCATAGACGATTCTTGAATTCGTAAAGAGAGTAACGCGACGAGAAGAACACGGTCGAAATCTAAACTGATCACGCAACATTCGCCCAAGGAGATTAGCACCAAAAGAGGTCAAACAACAGTCATCCCTGCAGATACCCCGACAGTCATTCACGGATATTACAAAACAACAAACAACAATCGCAGCTACACAATAGTCATTCAAAAACTTCAGACAAGGATCATCGAAAGTAATCCTAATCATCCAAGGAGCTCATAAAACTAGTATCCAACTTCAGTCAATCAATGATATACACAACAGTCATCAAAGCTAGAATCAATACAAATCGCTCATCAGTCATCCTATGTGATTAACCAGTAGTCAACCAAATATATCACACAATTAACTAGCATCGACAAGAATCACCCAACAGTCAACCAAAGTGATTAGGCCTGCAGCCAAAGTTTCTAGCGTGAAGTTCCGCTGCATGGTCTGCCCCAAAACACAAACTATACATTTTTGGAAAGCTTTTAACACCAAGAATACAAATTCGGAGAGTTCCAAAATAAAAGTCTGCAATTAATGGATTTAGGGTGAGATGAAAATTATGAAAATTGTAAAGTAAATGCTATATTTATATTAATAATTGTGAAGTTGACATAAAATTAAATATTGGCGACAACACCCGATGTTTTCATCCTATGCAAAGAATGTGCTGTTGGTTAAATTTTGATTTAAAGTAAAATGCAGAAAAAATAATTGGACAGGGAAACATAATTTCGGAAATCCATTTATTCTAAAATGGAAAATATCAATAATTATTGACGATAACAGTAACAGTAACTAGAGACAAGGGCCTATATAAGTTCAACCTTATTTTCAAATAGGATTAGATGTTAAGAGTCTAACAAATATTCAACCTGAAACATAGCATATGCAGATGTTTAGCTTTCTCACTAAAATAGATATAGCTGCAACTCAATAATACTGTAATGGGAGTGACAATATTGTAATATAGAGAAAAGATATCAAATGGAGTTTAACGTCTTACTGTTCTGTACCAATCCGTGTAATGGAGATGGGCGTAAGGCCTACGTTATTGTGTGTGCAAAGGAGCAGCGGTGAGTCAGTAAAGGGCTGGCTCACTTACGGGGATGGTGGTGGGGGCGCCCGGGTTTTGATCCTAATCTGGCGTAGTTTCCCCTTGTCAGTAACTCACTAATCAGGAGGTCCCTGGTTTGATCCCTGTGTTCTCCCTTGTCAGTGGTGCTGGAAGTGTGGGGGGTGGTGATGGGCAGCGCTTAGTTATTCGGATGGTATATAAAACTGAGGTCCGGTGAACACGTTGACGTGCACTAAATTCGAAACAAAGAGTAGACCGTAACATTGCTTTTTGGACCCCCCCCCCCTATAGCATAATGTATGGCGAGCGTATGTACATGTTCATTATGAAGGTTGATTTTTTTTCTCTTCATTACAATTGCCACTCCCTAACAGTGTTATTTAGGTATATAGATGCTTTGTTTCAATTCAAATATTTGTTAGGAAATGCTTCAAAGCCCCAAACCAAATGTGAATTAAAAGCTTACAATGTCATATATATTAATAGAAATACAGTTTTGAGAGAGCCTATCTGCCTACCCACCCGCACTTCCAGGTTCGTTGAACCGTCCACTTATCGGGCAATGTATTTCAGTTTTTCGGACACAAATCTTCAGAGAATGAAGAACGCGACCATATCTCATGGAAATATGTATGTATATTTGTGTAATTAATTCAAAATAAACAACCTTCACAGCTTTGTGGAAAATTCATTTTAGTTAATGATTGATTCATTCGGAAAATATGGGTGAAATCGTACAGGGGTTGTCTTGTACATGACCAGTACATGTACATAATATCCAATCTGTGTAAATGTGAATATGGAACGAAAAGACTGTTAAAGAAACCGAATTTGATGGTTATGCGTACATGTGTAACAGTATTTTAGTTATTACAGCGTCAGCTTCGTAAATATAAGGTTTATTTACATCGGGAACAGAATAACAAATAGCTACATAAAAAGATCTACATTTACACTACATAAACTATAAGTACTATTACTATACTGGAACAATTACTACGACAGGAACACATCTAACTGTATTGTATCAACCATTATACACCGCTGCCCATGCAGCGGCTGGACTCGGGCGAGTCCATACGCCGGTCTCTGCCGTCTGCTCTCTCTCTCTGGTTGTCTTGTCTTCACTTCTCTTGTCTTGACTGCCAACTGTGAGTATAGGCTACTACTGTATATAAAGCCTCCAACACTTAGGGAAGATGGACAGGAGGGATCATTAAATAAGGAAGTTCTATGGCGTGTTTACGTATTGTATGTAGCTTGTAAATAACATATGGAATAAATTATATAGTTAATAAGATCGTGCCTTAAATAAGTTCAGAGAGTAAAAGAAACGTCCACTATAATAAATATCAAAACTAACAGACGTCATACAGTTCTTTGCACCTAAATGAATGTTCAGATAACTTTGTTACACATGCAGTGACGGTTATGATGATAATGACTAACTTTGATGACATTTAAAGTAAAGGGTAACTGCGTAATTGTTATTTTCAATAATTGATTTAATTCAATAAATAAATTTTGTCTTGAATTTATATTTGTTAGCAAATTGCACAATTATATATACAGTGTCAATATAAATGTTTGTAAATATCTTAACTAGAAGTTTACCTGTAGTAAAATTAATGCAGGCTCTAATTGAAAGGCTGCGTTTACGTTTTATTGGAGAAAAATCACGTGGTTTCAATGCGATTTACAAATCTACGGTATGGTCTCCATTACTTCATAGACATATTGCTCAACCAATGTCAAACATATTATTATCTCCTTGATCATCAGACTAGGCGCTACATCCATAATTTCTGGGTAAACATCCAATCAAAGATATAAATGTTGAATTTGTGTGCTCACACATGGCTTTGTGCGTCATGCAACATCAGCAGTAAACACCCGAAAACCTAATTGCAGACGTTTGACAGAAAGGGAAATAACTCTCTATTACCGTTAATGGATTTCCAAAATTATCTATGTTCCCTTGTCAATTAATTATGTTTTCTGCATTTTAGTTTAAATCAAAATTTAACAAATACCATATTCTTCGCAGAGGATGAAGAAAATGGGTGTTTTAGCGAATATTTAGTTTTATGTCAATGTCATAATTATTAGTATAAATATAGCATTTACTTGACAATTATCACAATTTTCATCTGGCCCTTAATCGATTAATTGCAGATTTTTTGCTTGGAACTCCCTGGATTTGTGTTCCTGGTGTTATGAGCTTTCCAAAAATGTATAGTTTGTTTTTTGGGAGGACCATGTAGCGGAATAGCGTTTCTTAGCAAGCTAGAAATTTTGGCTGCAGGCCTCGATCCCATGTCAAGCATCCAGTGCAGTCACAGAAAGAACAAAAAAAAATAATCCACTGCCGGATACACAGTCACCCTGTAAATGTTTTCTCGATTATTTAGATGTTTCGGTGTAAGAAGAGATCATTATATCGACTAAAGGAACTGAAGTAGATTTTGCTCTGGACATTACACCAATACACTTATTTGTACCACATCGGCAAGCTTGTATAAAATCATCAAGTACGAATAACATTGTTGGGGATTATGAAGAATCTAAGGGTCCCAATTGGACACTTGATGATATAATTTCTAGCGATGACGAAGGCCAAGATGGCGACGAAGTTTTCCGCGCTCTAACAACTGTTGTTTTTGGAGTCATTATCATTACTTTCGTGCGACCACCAAAAACAAATTCAAAGATTTATTTGAACAGTTAAATCTCCAGAAGCGGATTCAATGGGGGGGGGGGGGGCCCAGTGCCCTTTTTTACTGCTGAAAGTGCCCTTTCTCAGACCCAAATATGTCCGTTCCGAACGTTTACTTAGACGAAAATATCAGCCAAATAGCTCTTGGAATGGCTACAGATGCAAGGAAATGTCGTATAACTTATACTGTCAATACGCCCAGGAAGAACGTCAACATACCCCAAAGTTAATGATACTCATGTTCTTAAATACTCACCTGTCACTTGCAATAAAGGCAACAAAATTCAAGCAATTACAGGAATTAAATTGCGTAATACCTCAACATTACCATTCCTTTTTATAACAATCTTGCTCATAAATGAACATAATTTGCAAGTACTGCTAAATGGAGTATGGGACTGACAGATAAGTCTTGATCTGTTGTTATTATTAATATAAGTTATACCGATTCCCTAACGCGAAATGTGTTTTTAACAGCATAAACATATAACATCGCCCTTCTCAATGTATAGCCGTTCGACTGGACAAAGAAAACCAACTGGTTGTCCCCTTTACACATTTGCATACAGGTAAAATAACACTTGATAGTTGACATTCGTTATAAGAGAGAGAGAGAGAGAGAGGGGTGGGGGTTACATCCACTCGACACAAACCAGGTCATTTCGGGACTAATATATGGTTTAATTTTATTTCAATAATTCGCTTGCGCGTAGGGGTCTTTAGCAGTGGGGGGAAACCGGAGCACCCGGAGAAAACCCACGAGGTTGGACAGGCAGGATACGCCCAAATGTTCGAGAGATGGATAGAGAACAAGCTAAAAAGAAAGTAATTTTTCCTACAATCAAGGGCCATAATTCATGACGTTACAATTTGATATGCGCAAATATCGATAGGAACCAAGATCTTTGGGTTATAAACAAGCATTCGAAGTTCCATCAAAATCGGATTAAAATTGTCACCTCTATAGGATCTACAACCTTGATATACCATATTTTTTCACTATTCGCGTACAAGCGGTGACCATTTTGTTCAGCAGTTTTGATTTGATTTTCACGAAATTCGAACACAGTCTTCATTACAGCTTTTTGTTCCTCTGGAGCTTAAAATTATCATCCGATTTAAAAATTCGTCTGATTTTGTAAACGTTACACCGTAAAGAAGGTTGGGTTCGAATTTCTTGAACATGACCGCCGCTTGTACACAAACAGTGTAACAATATTGTATACCAAGGTTGTGGACCCTATACAAAGGTCTCACTTTTGAACCGATTTTGATGAAACTTGACATGTATGTTTATTACCCAAAGATTTGGGTTCCTTTCGATATTTGCGCCCATTGGATCGTAACATCCTAAATTATGGACCCTGATTGTTCGGAAAATCGCCCTTATTAGCCATACGATTACATCATGTGTACCTACTTCAAGAATACACATGATGGCAAATGGCCGCCATTTAAAATACTACGCCCGCCTCTTAGAGACGATAACTTAACTCGCTATAAATTGTAAAAAAATTTACTTCAGCTAGAATTAAAAAACACCTAAGATTAACATTTGCTAAAAATTTCTAAAAAACAACCTAAATTTATGGAAATGGGGCCAAATCAAATCAGGCAAATTACATCAAATAGTCCATGTTAAACGTATAGCAAAAATTTTAAACTAACGCGAGCACGCGCGTTTCTAGACAACGCCATAGCGGGTCATAGCAACCAGTGAGTATAAATTGGAAATCCCCAATGACGTAGATATTATAAATTGGAAAGCCGAGTCTGTCTTAAAATAAGTAGTACCGTCAGTAAACAAGATGGAAGCCATCTGCTATCGTGTTTGATCATGGAGTAGGCAAGCACAGGTGTGTCGTATGCTTATTAGCTTGTGGTCCCTCTGGAGGTCACAATTATTATCCGACTCAACAAAAACGTTTGACTATATCACCGTTACATGGTAATGAAGGATAAGTTCGAATGTGGTAAAACTCGAATCAAAATTGACGGCCGAAATGGCCGCCGCTTCAACGCGAAAAGTGTAAAAATATGTTATGTCAAGGTTGTGGATCCTATAGAGGTCACAATTTTAATTCGATTTTGATGAAACTTGAAACACATGTTTATAATCCAAAGATCTTGGTTCCTTTCGATATTTGCTCATATCGGATTGTAACTTCCTGAATTACGGCCCCTGATTTTCATAAAAATCACCTTTTATGGCTGGAAGTCACAATTATTATGCTATTTAAAAAAAAAACGTTTGATTATGTCACCGTTACACCGTAATGAAGGTTGAGTTCGAATGGGGATAACCCACTGGAGTTATCTTCCCTAAATGTCGCGTCGGTATAAAGGTCTAAGAATAGCGTCTGCTACGTTGTTTACACTTATAATATTACCTACCGTCACGTTTTTTTAAAAACATTTTATTATAATATGCCGCAATATTGTTGCGTACCACATTGTCAGAATAGGGGTGGACATACTTTTCCGAAAGATCCAGATATCACGATGAAATGGAGAGTTGCTATTAATAGAGTAGATACAACAACAAAGCGATTATGGAAGCCGGGTAAATGGGACATCGTGTGTGCCGCACATTTCGTGCAAAACGATTACCGAGATGGATCACTTTTAGGTAAACTAAATTATTTTTCTTATTTTTTAAATTTACAAAATGTAAAGTATCAATAGAATTTTCAGCAGATTTACGCAAGTACTGGTACTACTAGTACTAGGCAAATAATAGGTCAGTGAAAGTAGGTCAGTAGGTTACAACTGTCAAACACTAAAACAGATCGGTCTTTACGAACGGCACTACTAGGCGGGCCTAGACCGACTAAGTTTTTTTTAGAAATAATATTCTGAAGCTGACCCATTAAATTGAATGGACGATAATCAATTTGTGATTAAATTGGTCTAAATTAAATTAACGTAGGTCTAGTTTATGTATTGTGTATGTTTAACTGATCAATAATCTAAATCAATGAATAACTTTATAATTAAAGGCGATTACCATTACAGTCTCCAGTTTCTAATATTTCTAAATTTTGTAAGATAGTTATTCATATTGGTCATTATTTTAAAAAAAAATTATATATTTACACTTTATAAACTAATTATATTATTATTAATTTTTATGTACGTTAGGACTATAGTAATGATAGCCTAAACTAGTTACTAAATATAAAAAACTAATTATATTATTATTCATTTTTATGTACAGTAGGACTATAGTAATAATAGCTTAAACTAGTTACTAAATATAAAATACTATACATTTATATATAAATTATAAAATATGTAGCATAATTTATCATTTCAGGTGAAAGAAAAATTCTAAAGTCTGATGCTGTGCCAAGTGTTTTTTTTATATTATAAAGTGAAGTCATGCTCACCAACTCCAAGAGAGGTAAGATGTTTGAAAAGGAAGAAGTGTGAAAATGATGAAGATATTTATAATGTTAGAGCTGATTATGTAGTAGATGATGACATTGAAGTGGGTGCCAATGCTGAAATTAATTTTACAGATGTAACTGGTGACAATAGTAGTAGCATTCAACTTGAAGATTGAAGAAATTTCTATCTCTGATAAAGACATTCAATGTAATTTAATTTCCACAGCAAATTTTTCTGTTGAAAATTTTAAATTAAATCCTACCGCTATTCAATTTTATACTGGATTTGATGACTTTGACCATTTATTGTATTTTTTCAATATTCTTGGACCAGCATCATATGATTTGAATTATAAATGTGCCTTACTATTCCCTTTAAACCAGTTGTTTTTAACAGTGATCAAATTACGACAAGCTAAAGAAGATATTGAATTGTCTATATTATTCCATTTAAGTGAAACAACTGTTTCTAGAATTATTACAACTTGGATTAGCTTTTTATATTTTCAATTGAAAGAAATAGACATTTGGGCGTCAAGAGAAATTGTCTCCAGCACAATGCCAAAAAGTTTCAAATTGCGATTTCCCTCAACAAGAGTTATATTAGATGCAACAGAGACTCCAATTCAAAAACCATCAAATATTTGTGCTCAGTCCGCTACATTCTCAACTTATAAAGGTAGAAACACATTGAAAACAATGATTGGGTGTTCACCGCGGGGATTAGTGACATACGTAAGCGAGTCTTATGGTGGCGCAACAAGTGACAGACAGATAATCGAGCGATCTGACTTGACATTACCTGGTAAAATGAACAAACATGACTGTATTATGGCAGACAGGGGTATCATGGTTAAAGATTTATTTGCTAACAATGACGTGTTTATCAATACTCCAACAATGTTAAAGGGGAAGAGTCAACTGGAGCCAGCTGAAGTCGTAAAAGACAGAAGGATTTCTTCCAAAAGGGTTCATGTTGAACGAGTGATAGGTTTGGGCAAAACATACAAAATTTTACAACGTAATCTTCCGCATACTAAACTTATTTTGGGATCTCGAATTGTTTACATCTGTTTTGTTTTATCAAATTTCAGGCGATCCATTGTTAATAATCTTGCATAAGAATATTAAGAATGGTATTGTAGCCATGTAAGATTTTTATTGTACATGGTGTCAAAGTCTGTAAAAAAATAAAAGTACCACATGAATTAGTAATATGACCTAATGATTTACTTTTCCGTGTGTAAGTCTGTGTATTCTTTGTTCAATAAATAATCTTTTAGACAGATGATTAAATAAACTTCTATCACATTCAAATGTTTTGCCTCCCATTGCCTTTCAGGTCTAGCAGCTCCTCATTCAGTTCCACATACAAGTGATAAAGGGGTGGGGATGAATACTACCACAAGAACTCAAACCCAGGAAGTCAGACTTTGCATTCACTCATGCATGATCCTCTTTGTTATGGCAAGGATTAAGACTATACAAGTATAATGTAGGTTCTGCTCCTATAATGGAATGACTTTTATTTTTGGCTCAATAATTATAAGGATATACAACAATGAATACAAGTTTCATCAAATTTAAATACATGTAAACCTTTAAAGGTTCGACAAGATAAAAATTATTTTTTGTACAGAGGCCACAATCCATGAAGTTGCGATCAAATTTACTATCCAAATGAAAATAAAAATTTAAAACCACAAATCAACAAACAACAGATAAAAACTAATTGTAGTATAATGTAAATTTTCCTTTCTTTCCCTAAAAGTTGTTTCTTACAATGTCTGAGCTATGTAAGGCCTCATATAATTATTCCAGAAAAGTGTCAGTTTTGGAATCAATGACATTTTACAATAATTTTCATCATATTTAATCTTTTGTACAATGGTATCAGTAAAAGTATAAACGACAAAATAACAATAATGTTTCTTACATATATACAACTGTCCTTGAATTTGAAGGTAATAATTACTTGTCTCTTTAAGAACAATATCCCCATCTTTATTTCTATGTAAATAGTTAAAATGATTATTTGCAATAATTGGATTATTTCTTCCTGTATATGGACATTTAACCTCAATTAAACTGTCAGAATCAATTAATCCATCAGGTGTGGCAGCTAAAAATGGGTATTCTAGACAAACATGCAATCCACATTCATTTACATTCATATTAAATAATTGTTCAAACTTTGATATGGCCACAGATTCATAAATCTTCCCATGTGTAGTAGCTGGAGTGTTAAGTTCTTGTATTGATAATAAAGAACGGCAAAGTTTAGACTTGTTGCGACGATGTGTGATTTTACAAATCTCTCCAAATCGGGAAGCTGTTAGTCTGCATAGCCTTTGTTCAAACCACATTCTGCTTTTTGATTGCTTTCTTGTTTGCATCTCAACGGTTTCAACTTCATTTTGTGTAACCTAAAAATATGAGCATCACTTTGACTAAAGCTAGAAGTTATATCCATAATAACATTATCAACCACATCTGTCACTAGAGAACCAGATATAAAAATGTAAGAGAGAGAGAGAGAGAGAGAAATGGGGTTTAACGTCCACTCAACACAAACTAGGTCATTTAGAGACTAACATATGGTTCAATTTTATTTCAATAATTCGCTTGTGCGTAGGGGTCTTTAGGAGTGGGAGGAAACCCGAGTGCCCAGAGAAAACCCATGAGGTTGAGAAGGCGCCCCTATCTCCATGCCACATACGCTGACACCAGAGATGTTAGTGATCTGATGCATTATTTTATGTACTATCCATGCGTTTATTACAATTGCAATTGTCATGAAAACTAGTCCAAAACATTTATGTTCCAGTACTTTGTGAAATGAAATGGGGTTTAGTGTCAAGCTGTTTTGCTCCTGAACTAGCATTATGAAGACGGGCATACGCCATACAGTGTGCTATGAGGGAAATTGGCTTTTGAATGTGATTGGGGCTACGCTCTACCTGTGAGATGAATTCATCTCCAGACAATTAAGATGTATTTTATAAAATTATACCATATTTTGTTTGATTTAATATAAGAGCTATACAAACCCTCACACTGTTATCAACCCAATATTCTGTGAAATGTTGGTCCAAATAATCATGATCGAGTACAGCTACCTGTAGATCGGCTTTGGGGAAAAGAAATCTTAATGTAATGTCTCTTGAAAAGTTGGAACAGTAATTAATGGTACAATTTCTGACATGATCCTCATAACCAGCAACTTTTTTGTATTTCAGTGCCCTTGGATCTTCAAATATTGATTTTCTTTTTAACTTCATATCCATGTTTTCTGCCTTAATTGGAGATCCTGAAAAAATTTGAAGAAATTAGAAGAGGTTTTATTTATTGCCAATATTTTAAAATACTGATATAGTAAATAACAATTGTTCACTCTTTGTTCTTCCTAGTATTTGTTAAAGACTTTTGTATGAATCATTAATTGTCAGTAAAACATGCATGAATTTATGGATGATTATTAATAAAATTGATATTAATCTATTCATTGAGCATTTTTAGTCTTACTCCAGATTCATTGATTGTTAAACACTCAACCATTTTAAATAAATTGCTAAAGATGTATTATGCAATACTAGATAGCTAAATCTGTCTATTGTAGAATTCACTAATTCGACTGAAATTTTCCACATATACCGGTATTCATTTTTCACTATTTTTTGTACTTTTACAAAAAGAACAGTCTTCCATAATGCATCTTTAACTATAGATAACAGTAGAACGCCAAAAAACTAGGGCAATAAAATTCATCAGACAAGAGAACATTACACTAAATTGTTCAAATTTCAACTCAATATTTGGTTTACCATTATGAATGACATTGGGCCTGTGAAATGTTTGAGGATTTTCTGTGCAACTCTTCCTTACTAGTAATTCCCCTGTTTGCCCAAAATGACTGATCATCATCAAAACAGCAGCAATATGTTTACAGGTTCCATGAGGGCCTTTCCCTGCAGGGCACTCATAGTGGGAAATCAGAATTTCTGTTTTATTTATACGAATTTTATAGTTGTAAGATACCTAATGTGCAAAAGATTATACTAACATGAGATATACAGTAATATTCAAAAATAAATTTCATGTAGCCATAATTTAAAAATGATTGACAATAGTTAGAATGACTAAAGTACTGTTTTATATACCTTTTTTTCATTGACGCTCTCGCAATACCAGTCATGTCTACTACATCATCGTGGATAGCTATACTGCAGGCTTCTATCATCTTACTGTTTAGCATTTGTTTGCCCTTTTCCAAGGCCTTTAAATCACCATTTGACAAATGATCAGTAGCAAGGCGATACTGCAATAAAAATGAAAATGGTCAGATATATCCATTAAAAGTAGTGTAGGTCCTAGTTAGTAGACTCCTTGGCTGGTTCATAAAATCTGTTGTTTCTAAAAAGGTTAAGGCCTTATCTGAAGTAGGCCTAATAATAGGCATGCCTTAATTTCAACAAAAATGTCTGAAAAAGATGTTTTATTTAGTATAGTACTAATAGTACCAGTAATTTAATAGGAAAATGGTAGTCTTGTTAAAAACAAAATTGTTTTTTTAGGGCCTAGTAATGGGCCTACATGTACCTTATTTCAATTTTCAACCAAAATGTCTGAAGAAGGTAGTCTAGGCTATTTGTAGTTGGAAAATTGACTTTTCAACATTCTGATATGGTCATATTCATATAGGCCCTGTCTTAATCTAGCCCTACACGGCCTAGAATAATTCCAAAATCTTGAATGAATGAAAGCATATCAATGCTAAATTTAAAACATGGATTATTGAAATGTATTTAGGATCATCTATGACCTAGGCCTACATTGTAAAATACTTATTCATAAGCAACTTACTTTTAAATATCCATTAATTGCTGGCAATCCGATGACTGGTATCTTATGCTGGTGAAAAGATTGGAGTTGTTGAAATCCTATGTCTGGCCACCCAAGGAAAGGGCATGGCTCTGGTAGGTCTACTATAACACCTTTAAAATCGAAGTTTCTTTCATAAGATTCCAACCTATAAAACGAGAATTTTATAAAGATTTTATTAACCAATTAATATTCGTATTCGCCTCGACCGTATAGACTAGCATGAAGCCATGATGATGTCGTCTGCTGCGTTTTTATTATCATGGTACTCATGTAGTGCTGCGCTAGGCCTGCTCACGAACAAAATAACTAACAACATTCGAATTCTGTTTGGGACCGATTTATTATTATTTAATAATAAATACGTACTTACCGTCTAATCAATTCTTCTTTACGGCCTGAGACTCTTGCGTGTCTTCGACTTTATTCTAATTTCAATTTACTCACGGTCCATAATGAAAAACTCGACATTTTTGCTATGACTGATAGTACAGTAACGCCGCCTAGTATCAAGGGGAGATAACTTATGGTGAATGAACCTCATTGCGTGAAAATTGGATCAAAATTACCAGATAAAATGGCCGCCGCTTGTACGCGAATAGTGTAACAATATTGTATAGCAAGGTTGTGGACTCTGTACAGGTCACACTTTTAATTCGATTTTTATGAACTTGATATACATGTTTATAACTTAAAGATCTTGGTTCCTTTCGATATTTGTGCATATCGTAACTTCCTGAATTATGGCCCCTGATTGTATGCAAAATCATCTTTATTAGCTTGTGGTCCCTCTGGATGTCAAAATTATTACCCGATTTAAAAAACCGTTGTTCACTTCAAAATATCTTGTGGTTGCTCTAGAGGCCAAAGTTAATATTGTAGTAGTGTATATTTTTATGTATAGTTTGCATACGTATTTAATTATAAGATTTAAATTGCCTATTTTATTTATTATAATAATGTATATTTTCATATATAGTTTGCATACGAATTTAACTAATATGATTTAAATTACGTATTTTATTTTAAAACTAAAGTGACATTTATTTGCTGACGTTGATAAATAACAGCTTAACGCTGTTATATAAGAATATTGACGTATTAAAGAGACACTAGAAGAGTCCTTTATTGTGTATCATTTTAGATTGATTTTAAGTATAATTAATGGTGACGACTAAGACTTTCTAAACAATACGCGGGGATTAACTAGAGGCAATATAATTACTCAATATGACACGTCAAGGATTGAGTTAGGCAAGATTGGTTTTAACCAATCATTGGCCAAGCCTTTAGTTTTCTCTGGATGTTTTAAACATCCACCAATCAAATTAAAAGAAAATTAAAAGGCGTGTTATTCGGAAATTCAACCCTTTAAATTCGCGGACAATTCGTTTAGTCGTTACTTGAATAAATGATACTTCTAACTACAATATTGGAACTCTGATTTCTATTTAAAGGTACGTCTCTTTATTTATTGTATGTAAAATGTTTTAAGTTTATTTCTATGTTTTTATATTGTATGAACTTTGTATTCGTAAGAATAAGATTTGATATTGATTCGATTAGTTATTTTATAGCATCGGTGAACTGAATTAATAGAAGATATATTTCATACTTCTAGTTTATACCAGCTAAATTAAATAGAATAACATCGGTTATTTCATTGATATATATAACGATTTTACTAAGCCGAAAAGTATGATTTAACAAATCTAGTTAATACTTGTTTAGTAAAATAATCGTGATTTAAAATACTCGTCGATTTATCTTAAATATCAAATTATGATATCATGATTAAATAAACGGAAAAGTACGTTTCTTTATACGAAAACGAATTAATACTTGTTTATATTTAGATTTCGATGATTTAAATAATGTATTGCTTTAAGTATATAATAATACATAAATTAGTAAACGGAAAAGTACGATTTTATTATAATCGAGCATACTTGTTTTACTATAATTTATAGTTAAGATTTAAATGATTTCAGACATCAGATATCTCTCACAAAGCGAGTTATATTTAGTTTATAATTTTCATATTTACACCACCCATAATTGATTATAATTGTTTATTTACACCACCCACAATTGTTTATATATTTGCACTTTTATTTCATATATTTTGATATAGACTTGAATAAATGATACTTCTAACTACAATATTGGAACTCTGATTTCTATTTAAAGGCTACGCAAAGAGCACGTTTATAATTGGGGAGATGTTTTAAGATCCCATCTGATGTCTGATAAAGGAGTGAATCCAGATAACTTTCCGAGATTACGCAGCCACGTAGTGAAACAAAAAGTCAGGAAAGAAATGAAAATTACCGACGCCGAAATCTTAAACCCGGAAACACAAGAACAAGAGATCGCCGAAATGTAAAGTAAAACAGTCCAAAATGGCAGAGAAGACTCCACCGGACAAAAAGAGATTTTAGTATGGAGTGCCAGTGTGGGAAGTAAAGCAGCGGCAAAATGTGATACAAATGTGTGTAAAAACGAGAGTAGAAATTAGCTAGAATTTGTGTTTTGTGTTTCCTTGGTGATGGAGTACTGTATATAACGTGTTTTAAAACAATCATTTTCTTAGAATTAAGAGCAACAACTCTCCTCAGAAACAAGCAGCTGAACCCGACCGTTCCGATTACAATGCGAACTTAAAAAAAAAAAAATACGTAACCGCAAAATTTACAAAAGGACAGTATTCCAGACTATTTCAAGGTATATGACATAAAAAAAAAAAGTGATCAATTAAAATTTCGTAATGGAAGGAAGGAAAATTGTGACGATAATAGTAGGACGTGGGAACGATTCGAAAGCATTTTAAATTAATTTTTTAATGAATGTGTAAAATGTGAACTATCACATACTCTCAGTCTATCTTTTTTTTTACCCATTTCCCATGTAGAAGCGAAGCCAAAACCCTATAGATTCGTCTATGTATATTAGTGCTACGAGTAGTAAGGCCAACTACTCAAACCCGGCCAAGCTATACATCTCTTATCTTTTCCTTTTTATTTTTTTTATAGGGACTTTAACCAGATTCTGGATAGTTTTCCTGATTTTTATTTCCCACTTTACAAAATACCCTATTACCAACCAAAATCTTATGGTTAAAAATGAAATAAGATTAACCTGGTTACAGGCCTATAAACTTAAAAATATCCTTAGCAATTCATTTACAACCTATTTATTATTTGAACATGGCTATACATCGGTTTTGACACCAGCACATTTTCATTAATTGAATTCCCATTATATTTTCTAGAGCAATAATTAGCTCATTACTGTTCTACCTCTATATTTTAAATTTTGTATATAAACTTGTAATACTTGAATTATATTATCTTATTTTATCTTCTATTTTATATTACGTTTTTAGATGGTCAACGTATTTGATATCATTGATTTTGTGGACAAAATTTTAAATACGCAGTGGGGGTATTGTAGTAGTGTATATTTTTATGTATAGTTTGCATACGTATTTAATTATAAGATTTAAATTGCCTATTTTATTTATTATAATAATGTATATTTTCATATATAGTTTGCATACGAATTTAACTAATATGATTTAAATTACGTATTTTATTTTAAAACTAAAGTGACATTTATTTGCTGACGTTGATAAATAACAGCTTAACGCTGTTATATAAGAATATTGACGTATTAAAGAGACACTAGAAGAGTCCTTTATTGTGTATCATTTTAGATTGATTTTAAGTATAATTAATGGTGACGACTAAGACTTTCTAAACAATACGCGGGGATTAACTAGAGGCAATATAATTACTCAATATGACACGTCAAGGATTGAGTTAGGCAAGATTGGTTTTAACCAATCATTGGCCAAGCCTTTAGTTTTCTCTGGATGTTTTAAACATCCACCAATCAAATTAAAAGAAAATTAAAAGGCGTGTTATTCGGAAATTCAACCCTTTAAATTCGCGGACAATTCGTTTAGTCGTTACTTGAATAAATGATACTTCTAACTACAATATTGGAACTCTGATTTCTATTTAAAGGTACGTCTCTTTATTTATTGTATGTAAAATGTTTTAAGTTTATTTCTATGTTTTTATATTGTATGAACTTTGTATTCGTAAGAATAAGATTTGATATTGATTCGATTAGTTATTTTATAGCATCGGTGAACTGAATTAATAGAAGATATATTTCATACTTCTAGTTTATACCAGCTAAATTAAATAGAATAACATCGGTTATTTCATTGATATATATAACGATTTTACTAAGCCGAAAAGTATGATTTAACAAATCTAGTTAATACTTGTTTAGTAAAATAATCGTGATTTAAAATACTCGTCGATTTATCTTAAATATCAAATTATGATATCATGATTAAATAAACGGAAAAGTACGTTTCTTTATACGAAAACGAATTAATACTTGTTTATATTTAGATTTCGATGATTTAAATAATGTATTGCTTTAAGTATATAATAATACATAAATTAGTAAACGGAAAAGTACGATTTTATTATAATCGAGCATACTTGTTTTACTATAATTTATAGTTAAGATTTAAATGATTTCAGACATCAGATATCTCTCACAAAGCGAGTTATATTTAGTTTATAATTTTCATATTTACACCACCCATAATTGATTATAATTGTTTATTTACACCACCCACAATTGTTTATATATTTGCACTTTTATTTCATATATTTTGATATAGACTTGAATAAATGATACTTCTAACTACAATATTGGAACTCTGATTTCTATTTAAAGGCTACGCAAAGAGCACGTTTATAATATCCGATTGACTGTAAATTTATACGCAGTGTTTATGGTCATTAGGCAAAGACGCATATTGATTTTCAGCGATTTCCGATAATTACTACAAGAACTGTGGCCCTTGACTTCAAAAAAAAATTTTGTGGACGTTCTATACGCCAAAGTTAATATCAGATTGACTTTAAATTTATACACAGTGTTAAAGGTCATGAGATGAAGACGCCTGTGGATTTTCAGTGTTTTTCGATACTTTCTGCCCTTGATGACTTTAAAAAATCTTTTGGACAGAGTTTAAGGTCTTGAGACAAACATGCATATTGATTTTCAATGTATTTTGATAATTGTACAGCTACATCTATCATATTAAATGTTTCGTATACTAAACGTTAGCACGGGGAAGAACTTTATAAAAACAAAACAAATTCTAATGATTTTCTGATAATTACTTAATATGCGACAACTCTTGATGACTGCTCGGACGATTTAGCTGCCGTAGGGGTATGTTTCGTTGCATGACAAACTATTTTACATTATTTGCGTAAAACCAGCGGCCATTTTGTTTGGCAATTTTGGTCCGATGTTCATGAAATTAGAACTGAGCTTTCATTACAGTGTAACAGTTATATAATCAAACGGTTCGTTAAATCGGATAATAAACAGAGGGACCACAAGCTAATAAATGCTATTTTTCGTACAATCATTCCTAATAATTATCATGTTATAGTATTCATTTCAATTTATTAACTATAATATGAAGAATCATCATATTTTGTAAAGTTAGGTACATGTATATTACAAGTTATGTGTATCTAATTTTCGTGATTTATAAGATCTGTAACTTGGATTGATATTCATCATACGTTATATCAGATCGTAAGTAATTTCTTAAATGTATAAAAATATGTTTCAACGCTTCGTGAGCATAGGTTGCAAGCTTAATTCTGAATGGTATAACCGATTGGCAAGTGTAAGCCGGTTGGTCTCTGTGGCAGAGATTACTTACCCACAAGCTACACCTGACAGCTTCTATCCCGTCCAATCACTGTCGAGTACTATAGTATTATGAGATACCTTGTGCTTGAGATAGGTTGCGTATAAAGATTATCTGCGATATCACTTCGGTGGTTTAACGTCCTACTCTTCTGCACCTAACCTGGGCAAATGGAAGATAGGCATACGTCACACAGTGTGCTATGAGGGAAATTTTGCCCGGGCAGCGGCACTACGGCCGAATTCCAAATGGGGTCTTTTACGTGCACGCCAATATGTACACGGGACCTTGTTTTTCGTCCCATCCTAACGACTAGACAGCTGTCTTTGCCAGGCCCTCCATTCTGCATCACCGACAAGAGAAACCACACTGGAAAATCTAGATGGACTTTCTCGGCCGATGCAGGGATCGAACACCCGACATCCAGGCTAGCGAGCCAACGCCTTACCCACTTAGCCAAGTGATCTCCCACACTTCGGTGGAAGCGGACATTAAATAAAGCTATTTCATACACACGTATAAATCAATGAAATTTTTATCACTTTCATGCCCAGGAACAAAAAAATACCAGGATTTTTTTTTCGGTTTGAAAAAGGAATTAATGTTAATTGAAGTACTTTCTGTAATTTACAGGAAAAAAATATACGGATACAATTTTCCTGGTAATTTTTGTTTCCGGACTTTTTTACGTTTTTTCACGGATATTTTAGTTACAGTGTAGTCATTAAGCGACAGACGGCATAGGATCAGCTCTATTTATCTCTACAATTGGTGTCAGACAGCATTTCCAACTGTCTTGTTTTCTAAACTTTCTTGGGAAAGTCTCCAATACCCTCCACAAGGACTCACTAATTTGGCGCCCGCAAGGGTACTTCGTTGAGGACCGCAAGTCCGTTCGTTTGACAATTCGCCTACTAGTGATCAGTCGACGGACGGTATGTGGTCAGATCTATTTATCTCGACGATCGGTGCTTGACTGAATACTGTCAGACAGTATTTCCAACAGACTATTTTTCAAAATTTTCTAGGGGAGGTCCCCGATACGCTTCCCATAAGGACTCACTACTTTGGCGATCGTAAGTGGGTTTCGTAGAGGTTCGCAAGTTCGTCCGTTTGACACTGTACCTCAACCTGTTTTCAAAAATTTTGCGGGGTGCCCCCTGTCCCTAGTTAAAGCTGGTGCCTCTGCCCCCTTAACCTTGGACTTGCCCCAGTTTTGCTCCTCCAACCACAGACGGCTGGCGCCACTGTATAAGAGAAAACCCCGTATTTTCATTTCGTGTTTTCCAATATATACTAGTACCTTCCAATATTATCTCCCAACATTTACGTCCCTAAATCATTTAAGAATTGTAGATATAAGTCTGGGTTTAATAGACACGAGGATTGTGGGAATTGGAATATATAGAGTGTGAAAAACTTTCCAGAATTCAGTTTTATTTTGAAAATAAACAACGTACAACCTAATGTACGAAGCCCAGAGTTGTGAAATATGGACAAAAATGATTAAGTTTGTGCTGTTCATTCGAGAGTACTCTTGAAGTGATCTACCTTGAATTTGTATAGATGGGAGGCAGAAAGCAGGACAATTACCACCTACCTCATTTACATCAACATATCGATGGGCAATTTTGCAGTTTCTGCTTTTCGTACACTGCTACCTATACGTACTTGATAAACAAAATATCATAATCTTCAAGGTCGTCTCTCTACTATCGCTTCTAAATACTATGAATGTTACAAATATAAAATATCGTATGCACAACGAAAGGATTATATCGAAAGAAGTCTACTATTCCATAATGACAATTATTGTATGTCCGATCTACACGCAATACATGTATTTACATATCATTATCTACCTACAAATTGTGAACACTGCAAAGGAACTTGAGATTAGCTCCCTCCTGAAAAATCATGATTTCCGAGATACGAGATTTTAGAATATCACCGACGAATTATAATTTTTAAGACCACAGTTCAGCGTGTTTATTTGCATAGGATACACGTTATTTGCATGGAATACGCTCGTATTGAAGACGTGGGTGGTATTAATATACAACACCAATGCTTTGTTCTAATCTGTTAAACAAAATAGCATAATGCTGCTGATATTGCTCTGATATGTATAGGATATTAACCTACCCAAAGTTGATGTGATAGAGAACACGCGGGCGCAGCCCAAGGGTTCTCTATCATATCAATCCAAGGGAGAGTAGGTTTATATCTAACATATACAACGGGTTCACCTTTAAATTTAATGGGCTCTTCTAAAAAGACAAAAGTGATTGGATAATTGCTCGACAGTTTCCGCCAAAAAGCGAAAATTACCGAAGCTGTCACGTGCAGATGTTTATTTAAACGTCGCCATTTTGGAGAACGTAAAAACAAAAGGGATAGTAAAACGAAGCCAGACGAATAATCAATCCATTTTAGTCACCATAATGACGATAGAAGTGATGTGAATGCAAATATGATGAGGATCTATCCAAAGCCTGAGGAAAACTTGGAGTGTGTGGAGAAATAATGTGGGTGGAAAGAAATTCTGAAAGATATCTTAGATGGAGTATGGTCATGGATAACCGATTTAAATATACAATAAGTACGCCGTCTATTTCGTCACTGAATGCTACAAACTGTACTATAACAATGGGTTTTTTATTGTCAAAAGAATAAAATTAATTTCTGTGTTATTTGTATTATTTCGATCGTCTACGTCATGAGCCGAATATATGGACCTGGGATGACGTCATGAGAGGTTGTTATGAGATATAACTACACCCAGTTGTATATAAACATGTAACAAACTGGATAATATCGGGTGACGTCATCTGAGTAAATAAAAATGGATAAAAAATATGTCGGATTTAACAAAGGGGGACATTAATAATTTTTTCAATTTACTGAGCACTCGTCAGTTGAGAAAAAAGATCTACTTACGTTGACAATCATAACCACTGTAACCGGAACAACAACGATACTTTATTCTGTATTTAGTTCTAAAAAAATAAATTATTACATCAATATTATTCCGGCAGCAGGTCGACAACCCTAGAAATACAGTCCACCTATATGTGTCTCAGTATGTGTAGATTCAGAATCAGGATGATGCCATTCTGGTACTCTTGGGGAATTTTAAATATTCAATATGGCCGCCATGGGGAATTTTCTGGTTATATAGTGGGGTACAATATGTGACAGATTCTCTCGGATCTCGGTTTGAAGATGGTTTCTAAAGTAATTCGGCCAACGGAATCCAATTAGCTTGGTAATTCCTCCTAAGATTGACGGCTAATTCCGCTAGCGGACCGAATCCAAAATGGTGTCTTATTTTGGCAGGAAACTTACAAAGTTTCCTACAAAAGTGTTTAATATATTGAAATATAGGTTTTCGGTGAATTAAATATGTTTGATATATATGTTTAGTTTCAGATGTTAGATTATATGACATAGTATTATGTAAGATGTATGGGCTGTACAAACTTGTATCATCGAAGTGTCTATTTGATATAATATTTAAGCCTAACACTTGTTGTTTAATAGCTAAGATGTGCGAATCTTAATAATTAGTTTTCGTTGTTCTGATTTCTAATACTATTAACCATGACATGCCTTAGGATTTGACAGGTATTGCTGGATAGTATATAAAGCCTAGTTTAGAGTTCGGTAGGAGGACACCAGAGGGGAGAACACTAAAGTTAGGTCATGGGGAGACCTAGGGAGAAGTCGGTCCATTCCTGGACTATGGGTGTCTACCCTCAGACACCGCTATGTTTTCTGAGACCTAAGGAGTGTATCTTTAGTTAGACGTCTCCAGACCTATCCACGATGACTTCAGCATGTAAATATGTTAGATACAGAAATAAAATATATGTTTAATAAAAAGAGTTATGTGTTATGTTACATACTCTTTAGTGGTGCCGTGTTCGACGAACCTGTGGGTATAATTCATCAAGATTGAGTCAGCGACATACTCTTTAAGCAGATCAGACCACTAGAAGATCAAAAGAATTTTATTAAAGGTAAGTCTTTTTCTGATCCAAATCATGGCCACGGTTAATGATAAGTCTTATGTTTGTTTAATAATCTAAATGGCGAAATAAGCGGTTTGTCTTCCACGCTTAAGCATTATGTAGTAACGCAATTAGCTTAACCATTTTCCAGAAGTCCCTTGAATATATTAAGAAATATTCAAAAATTAAATATATTGCGAGTATTGGAACAGTATTGAAATATCTATAATATGTAAATTATACTTGTTTTCTTTGAACACATATTTTGGCTTAAAATTAGAAGTAGGTCCATAATTCAAAGTGAAATGTTTTCTAATTGTTCAATTAACTGGAATAGAGTTAAGCATATTCCCACAGTATTAACGGATTTTATCTCTTATTTTTTTTGTTTTGTCTATATATATTTTTGCCCCGGGTTTACGGGATGCTCCGATATGTTACGGGAGAAATTTTAATTGTGTTAAACCCAATAATATGAGATAGGGATGTCCCGATATGTTACGGAAAAAGTATTATGCTCGGAATTACGGGAGAATGTGATGTATTGTTTTGTGTTTTGTTTAAAAATTATAGAGATAAAACTTCGGTTAATTTTGATAGGTTATTTCCAAAATATCTCATTTAAGATTAGTGAAATATGTTCAGATCAAACCAATATGACCCCTACTTTCAATTTAGTTTATGTCAATTCTAATGTAAATATTTTAAAATATATAGATCGTTATCTAATAAAGTCTGTTCCACTTGCTAATTTGACTAATAGTTAATTGGGTTCACTCCATGAAATAATAAGTATATGGCAGTTAAAATATTCTTCATAGCGCGATATATCATTAAACACTGTTCGGCCAGGCGTTACGGAAAGGAAAGGAATAACCGACAAGAATAAGAACAGCCAATATAAAGATGGTGACGGCTAAAGCCACAAGCGACAGTAATCTTGCAAACTGGAGAAAATACTCATTCACCAGACCTCGACAACGAATATATGCGTCATGATGGAGAATATATGCATACATGATGGAGAATATATGCATACATGGTGGAAAATATATGCATAATTGGTGGATACTATATGCATAATTGGTGGATAAGATATATCCATCTATCGATAAATGAGGGCGAATATTTTCCGGGTTCTCAAAATGTGGATCGCGTGTGATTGTGATCATGTTTGTGTGTTTCATTTATCATTTAATCGAGGAACAAACGCGTAATGCTACCAGTGACTCTTATCCTTATGTGAATATTTTTAGTTTTGATGTTGTGCTTCGTTTTGTATATAACTTTATGGCTTCAATTATCGTATTATGCTTTAATCTTTTATTGTTTTAAAATCGTTTCATATATTATTTTATATATTCCACTATTTTAAAAGTATGGTTGATGGAGGAAATGTTACAAAATATCATTTTGGTTCTAAATATTAATATTGTATTTTGAATTTTCATTTCTAACTCACTATATGTAAATATGTTATGATGCAGTAATAAAACATCTGTTTAATAAAAAGAGTTATGTGTATGTTACATTCCTAAAAGTGACGACTAATTCCGTTAGAGGCAGGGCTCACACTGGCTTTCATTTTTTTTCCGCCAAAATGGATCCTAATTTTTACGTAAAACAATGATGATATTTTTTTTCCGCCAACTTGAATATTTTATCTGCCAAAAATATAAAACACATATTGTAATAACATAATATTTTTTTATTTCTTTAACATTCTTTAACAACCATATTTACAATTTACAGGATTCTCCTTTGCTTTACATTAGCCCATTTTTTTAAATGATGTATTATTGAGATCAGGTTGATTTTTTGTTAATGTGATAGACATCAAATTTGACAATGTGCTGGGTTTTAAACAATTTCTGCTGGCTGTTTTAATAATATTTTGTTTACTGAAACCTCGTTCACAATCAACTGTTGCAACTGGTATACATAATAATCTGCTAGCAATTTTATATAGGCTACATTGACAAAAGATGTAAAACTATTGCTGACTTTCGAATTTTCACATATTGAACAAAACATCTTCTGTTTGTATACGTCAAATCTCAGCCAAGGGTTGCCAAATTTCCAGTTTTCTTTGAATTTCCGTTTCGCGTGTAAAATAGGCCTATTGTTGATTTCGGGTACGGTCACGGTATCAGCATCTGAATCGTTAATCGTAGTATCAAGTTCATTTCGTCTAGAGGAGCCGACGTCAGACTCTTCGTTAACTTTAGAACACTTCGGCGGCGGTAACGAAAAAAAGGCAGACAGTTTTCTCACTCCAGAATCGTCGCTATTCAACTCACTCTTTCGTTTTCGACCCATTGCGATATATAATTTGGAAGAATAATGTCCAATTAGCCATGCTGTAATATTTATACATGATGTATGAAGCCACGTACAGTAAACGAAATTCAACTATCAAATCATGTAACTCTCCTTCAAAAGAGTTGCCGGCAATGATCAGCCATTTTGATTACTCCCCTTTGTTTTCATTACACGACATCAAATAGTCACCGCTAATCTATTTGTTAGGGTTAATTAATGATGAACAATGGCCAGATATAGGCTATATGATCGACAATTATCAATCAGCTGAAACCATTAATCCTAGACAAGTGTGTAGTGTTACTCATGACACGTTCGGGATTATCAACAAGTTGATTGATTTATAGCTTGCCGCTATATGGTTAATCAAGGATAAATACGGTTAGAATTTTATAAAAAAAATTTCGCCAATTCTAAAAAAGAATCGCCAGTACCCCAAAACTTTATCGCAAAAATTTTCGCCAAAATGAAAATTAAATCGCCACTTTCATAATTTAATCGCAAATTGCGACTTTGGCGACCGACAGTGTGAGCCCTGGTTAGAGGGCCAATTTGGGGGTAAACTCATAATGTTACCTAATAAGGTGTGTAATATATTGAAATAAAGGTTTTCATTGTCAATTTCTTCAGATATAAACATAAATACATGTTCAACCAACAGTTGTTCCAATCCGATGATATTCTTCCCTTAATGCAAACTATACACAGTCAAACACAATCAACTATCGGACCATAGTGAGTTGAAGGCAAATATTTCTAATAGCTAACCGGGGCAACCTCGGGAATTGGTCTAACTTACCCTCTCTTGAATCACTGGAATACTCGCAGGCAGTCGTTAAAACATTCTTATACTTCCCATTTCATCCGTGTTATGCAATGGGATGGCAATTGTCTTGCAAGTTATTTGGTCATTCATTCGCGCCGGTAAGCTAGGGTTTGTATCACGCTGACAAAAAATTTCCATCCCTTATTCCACTCTGTTTACTAATGAAAAGGTGACACGGACGGGTGTCCTGGTGGATAATGATATATGCTGAACAATTTGTTCTCCGTAGCTTCTGTTCATATGGGTGATTTCCCCTTGTCAGTGATGCAGGAGGGCCTGACAAGGACAGCTGCCTAGTCGTTCGGATGAGACGAAAAACCGAGGTCCCGTGTACACATTGGAGTGACGTAAAAGATCCCTTGGCAGTTGGAATTCGATATAAGAGTAGGCCGTAGCGCCGCTGCCCGGGCAAAATTTCCCCCATAGCACACTGTATGGCGTATGCCCGTCTTCCATTAGCCCAGGTTAGGTGCAAAAGAGTAGGACGTTAAACCCCATTTTATTTCATTTCATTTCTGTTCATATGGCTCTGTAATTTGTGCTCTCAATCCTGTGATACATACGTTTTTATATTTACGGTTGTATTATCTTTTATGGTCAACTAAGTTTAGTTATTTTGTTGAATTGGGGAACCATATTTGGCGTTTCGTTTGGTAATGGCATATGTCGCAATTAAGATTTGAATTCGACGAACCCGAAAACCTTACATTGTTATGTCTTGCCAAATATGGTCACCATTTTGCATTTAAGCTCAATCTGGAATAATTTTTGGAACATGTTTTTATGTTTATATCTGAAGTAAGTAACAACGAAAACCTATAACTTAAGTAACACCGAAAACCTATAATTTGATATATTGCACAGAATTTTTCTTTTTTCTTTTTTTTTTTGGGGGGGGGGGGGATTATGAGCCCCCCACCCCCCAAATGAACCTCCATTTTGAATTTGGTCCCTTGGAGAATTAAACAACTTTTTTTTTAGGAAGAATACCCAAGTTCATTGGATTCAGCGGGTCAAAGAATAGAAATCACTTCATATCGAGGTCAGAGAGCATCTGTCCCGAATTAAAGTAAATAACCAGAAAATGAAATGCCTCATGATGGCCATTTTGAATTTCCTCAAGGATACCAGGGTGGCATCATCCGGATTTTGAAACTTCAGATATTGAAGATATAAAATACACCAAAAAACTTATATTTCAATATATTACACATCGTTTTAGGGAGCCTTATACGTTTCCTGCCAAAATAAGCCACCTTTTTGAATTTAGCCCCCTAGCGGAATTAGACCTCACTTCTAGGAGGAATACTCATGCTCATTGAATTCAGTGGATAGAATTTTTATAAATCCTAACTTCAAACCCAGGTCCGAGAGCATCTGTCATATATTTACCCCACTAAATAACCAGGAACTGCCTCACTACTACTACTTGGTGTTTAACGTCTGCTTCCACATAAGTGATATCGCTGAAAACTACCTCATGATCCCAAGGGTGGCAGGGTGGCATCATCCGGGTTCTTAATCTACACATATTGAAGACATACTATTCAAAAAAAGTAAGGGATATTTGATTTTGGGAGCATAATACTAAAATATGCAAATGACTACGAAAAAAGTCACTATAGAACTTAAAAGAAGAAACGTTTCCAGTTACATGTGACGCCCAAACGCACCAATAGCTACCGCATGGAATGCAGGTGATGCTTGGGATCATCATGGAGGTCCAACCCAAGATTTGCACGACTCTGACTTTGAATGTTACAGTCATTGTGGCATTGAATTCCAGGGTGGAAACATCAGTTTAATTGTTTTAGTGACCAGAAAACAAATTTTGATATGCGTCGGCTTACCCAAAATGAAAGGTTACGTGCCCTTGGCATGCTACAGATCGGCACAACACATCCGGTTGTGGCGCGGACGATGAATGTTTCTCAGTCTGTCATAAGCAGGCTATGGTCCAGATACCGTGATACACAATCTGTACAGGACAGACCACGCTCAGGTCGACCAAGGGCGACAACGCAAGCCCAGGATCGATTTATCCGTACCTTGGCCTTGAGAAATCGTGTCATCACAGCAAATCAGATCAGCGCTCGTCTTCAAACAGACACTGGTGTGAGCGTGAGTGGCCAGACGATTCGGAATCGACTGCATAGGGGTCACCTTCGCGCCCGACGTCCTCGCGTGATCCCTTGTTTGAGAGATCATCACATTCAGGCAAGACGTCGTTGGTGTAGGGATCGTTAACCCTGGGATAATCGACGCTGGAGCAATGTTATGTTTTCAGATGAGTCAAGGTTCACAGTTGATTTTTTGGACAGGCGTAGGCGGGTGTGGCGTCGTCGAAACGAGCGCTTCCAAGACGTTAACGTCATCAGACATGATCGATTTGGGGGTGGTTCTGTTATGGTGTGGGGAGGCATCACTGTTGCTGGAAGAACGGCTTTATATGTTGTTCCAAGGCGTGTTACAGGCCAGTACTACCGGGGCAACATCTTGGCAGTCCATGTTGTGCCGTTCGCACGACGTCATGGCCGCCGTTTCATCTTCCAGGATGACAACGCAAGATGTCAGAGGGCCAGGATCGTTACAGGTTACCTCCAACAACAGAACATCACCACATTACCTTGGCCAGCACTGAGTCCCGATCTCTCCCCCATCGAGCATGTCTGGGACATGCTTGGACAGAGGTTACGTCAACGTCAACAACGTCCTGCCAATGTCCAAGAACTTGCTGCTGCGTTGCAACAGGAATGGGACAATCCGGACCAAAATGACCTTAGACGTCTCATTAGGAGTAAGCCACGTCGGATCAATGCTTGTTTGGCAAACAGAGGACGATTTACCCGTTACTGACTTTGTTGTGATGCTGTGGTAACTTTGCTGTTTGACCCCGGGTATCATTTTACCCTTATAATGGTCAGTCTGTGCCTTACTTAGTCTAACGATCATTTGGAATAAATCGATGATTGTGAACTTCATTTCATTTTGTCATTTGTTTCTTCGTCAGTTTCATTAGGTGACTTTAATAACACTTACAAATCAAATATCCCCTACTTTTTTTGAATAGTATATATAATCCATCAATGTATTCCTAGATATGTAACAGGGTCATATTTTGGGACTCTGTCAATTAATGTTGGTGAAGAATGTCCTGGTCAGTGTCTTGATTATTGGAAGTTTTGGATTAGTGAGTTTATAGTTTTGGTTGTGAGATAATGTAAATTCGTTTAAATGTTTTGGGTGATGGATTTTCAATTGTATGGGTCTGGAATTGTATTGTCCGGATTATGGTATTTTATTTTAGTGGTTGAAATGTTTTAGTTCTTATATGGGTTTAGTTTTTGGTATAGTTGAAAGGATAACTCGTTGGACTCTTTGCAGTTCTAAAGGTGGTCTCTTTCTGAAATATTGTTTATCAGGTGATTAGTAATTCTTTCTCCTGGTTGGTTATTCAGAAGTTTAGCTGGGATAAAACTAAATTCAGGCGCGGATCCAGAGGGGGGGGGGGGGTCCAGGGGGTCCGGCCCCCCCCCCCTGCTCAGACTTGAAAAATTTTTATGCGATTTTATTGGCGATTTTTAGACCTGTAATTTTGGAATTTACCTTCCGGAAATACGTCAGAATGCACCAAATTGAATCTAATTTACCAAATTTCCCTGGGGGAGGGCCCCCAAACCCCCCGTTACTTGGTTGAGCGCATTTTTCAAACCTAGACCCCCCCCCCCTGCAAAAAATCCTGGATCCGCACCTGAAATTACACGCATGCATCAGTACCACATGTTACAGACTTAGTGCAGGTCAATACCGGCTCTTTTCCACAAATGGGTAAGCTATTTAGTTTAACTTTCTTTAAATAGATGACTGTGCAAGTGGACTGTGAGTTTCATGAGTGTTTGATATAATTATATATGTAATTCAAATACTGTAAGGTAAAAATTGTAGGATGTATAGTCAATAGAACTGTTGGTTACGAATATATGGATAATGGCAACTATTATATTTTCAGGGCCAACTTGTCAAGCATAAATGTATTTTGTGTTATAGTTATGTGTAATACCAACAGAAATGGTGTTTAATGGTTATGGTGAATTGAAATACATGTAGATCAACCAACATCGACTACGCGCTTACGCGTTTTATTTAATTGTTTTAACAGTATCATGTGTCATTTGTGGATTATATAAACTTATTTAAACCTTATATCGTGTTGTCAATCAAGAAATCTATTTTCCCGAACTAAGCAGGTTCAATCTACTAACTTTACCACACCATTGCAGGTGACGGAAAGGGTAGGTCTGCAATAGATATTGTTCACATTATGTACAACATTAATATGAATACACATCAATATTTTATTCAGGATGTCTGAACGGGATTGGGGAACAGGCTTAGTCTATGTAAAACCCCTCTCCCTAGATAATATACATACATAATATTAAAACAAAGGAACAAAATGTGTGTATATACATAATTAAAATTGCAAACACATACATAAATATATGTAAATACATATATTATTTTGAGACGGATGGCAATGTACAATATATATTATGGGTTAAATCATCACGCTAATTAAAACTAATACTGAAAAATAAAACTGCTAATGAGCTAGATTAAAATCTGTTTGACATGTCAATAAACTTGTGGACTTGATTAAAAATATTGTTGTTTAGATCGGTACAGTGGTTTGTGTATCCGAACAAGAGACAGTTTATGTTTTTATGCTCGTATTGTAATTTGTCTATGGTTTCCTTTCGTGCATTTGCATTTACAGTTAAGGCTTAAAATGGGGTTTGGCAACTGGACTATATGTATAGAAACTCGGTACAAAGCAATGCGATATCACTTATGTGGAAGCGGACGTTAAACCACCAGCTTAAGTAAGTACAACTATTTTAATTACAGCGATACCACGTAGACAATATAGTGCCGTTGATAAATATATGTGTCACTTATAGATGTATTATATAAGATTTATATAAAGTCAAGAAATTGTTAATTAGTGACAAAATCAAGTTTAGAAATATACTATTCAAAAAAAGTAGGGGATATTTGATTTTGGGGGCATAATACTAAAATATGCAAATGACTACGAAAAAAGTCACTATAGAACCTAACAGAAGAAACATTTCCAGTTACATGTGACGCCCAAACGCACCAATAGCTACCGCATGGAATGCAGGTGATGCTTGGGATCATCATGGGGGTCCAACCCAAGATTTGCACGATTCTGACTTTGAATGTTACAGTCATTGTGGCATTGAATTCCAGGGTGGAAACATCAGTTTAATTGTTTTAGTGACCAGAAAACAAATTTTCATATGCGTCGGCTTACCCAAAATGAAAGGTTACGTGCCCTTGGCATGCTACAGATCGGCACAACACAGGCGGCTGTGGCGCGGACGATGAATGTTTCTCAGTCTGTCATAAGCAGCCTTTGGTCCAGATACCGTGATACACAATCTGTACAGGACAGACCACGCT
This sequence comes from Patella ulyssiponensis, assembly GCA_963678685.1. NCBI lineage: Eukaryota > Metazoa > Mollusca > Gastropoda > Patellidae > Patella > Patella ulyssiponensis. Next base: position 77,699,631 of record OY783230.1, read on the forward strand.
CAGGTCGGCCAAGGGCGACAACTCAAGCCCAGGATCGATTTATCCGTACCTTGGCCTTGAGAAATCGTGTCATCACAGCAAATCAGATCAGCGCTCGTCTTCAAACAGACACTGGCGTGCGAGTGTGTGGCCAGACGATTCGGAATCGACTGCATAGGGGTCACCTTCGCGCCCGCCGTCCTCGCGTGATCCCTTGCTTGAGAGATCATCACATTCAGGCAAGATGTCGTTGGTGTAGGGATCGTCAACACTGGGATAATCGACGCTGGAGCAATCTGATGTTTTCAGATGAGTCAAGGTTCACTGTTGATTTTTTGGACAGACGTAGGAGGGTGTGGCGTCGTCGAAACGAGCGCTTCCAAGACGTTAACGTCATCAGACATGATCGATTTGGGGGTGGTTCTGTTATGGTGTGGGGAGGCTACACTGTTGCTGGAAGAACGGCTTTACATGTTGTTGCAGGGCGTGTTACAGGCCAGTACTACCGGGATAACATCTTGGCAGTCCATGTTGTGCCGTTCGCACGACGTCATGGCCGCCGTTTCATCTTCCAGGATGACAACGCAAGATGTCACAGGGCCGGGATCGTTACAGGTTACCTCCAACAACAGAACATCACCACATTACCTTGGCCAGCACTGAGTCCCGACCTCTCCCCCATCGAGCATGTCTGGGACATGCTTGGACAGAGGTTACGTCAAGGTCAACAACGTCCTGCCAATGTCCAAGAACTTGCTGCTGCGTTGCAACAGGAATGGGACAATCCGGACAAAAATGACCTTAGACGTCTCATTAGGAGTATGCCACGTCGGATCAATGCTTGTTTGGCAAACAGAGGAGGATTTACCCGTTACTGACTTTGTTGTGATGCTGTGGTAACTTTGCTGTTTGCTGTATCATTTTACCCTTATAATGGTCAGTCTGTGCCTTACTTAGTCTAACGATCATTTGGAATAAATCGATGAATGTGAACTTCATTTCATTTTGTCATTTGTTTCTTCGTCAGTTTCATTAGGTGACTTTAATAACACTTAAAAATCAAATATCCCCCACTTTTTTTTAATAGTATATTTCGATTTGATTTCATATTACGTTTTCTTTCATTTTATCAGACTACTTTTGATTTATCTATACATCGAATTGATCTGTTAAACATGGAAAATATATGTATTACTATCCAATAATTATCACAACTGAATTAATTAAACATGGGTTTTATTTTTTCTCCAAATAAATAGATCATGTCGATTTTTATGGTTCAGTAGAGATAATACAATAATATCTACCTGGTCGCATAACAATGTTGGTACCACCAATCCCCTTTACGACCTTGTCCACACGCATATTTTCGTAAACATTTGTCTGTACAATATCCTTCATCGTACCGCTCTGCATAGCTGCACCATTTACTTCTGAAAATAAAAATAGCAATCTAGGTCAGATACAATATTTATGTATATCTTCATTTTGGGGATCGTCTCTGTGTGGTAAGGTCATCTTCTTCATTACAAGTTCTGCAACACAACACATGAATTTAGATGGACCTGTTTCAGAAAGATGTCCCTATTGAAGTAAGGTTACTAAAATAAACGAATATTCGTGCCAAAGTGCTACTCAATTCACGGTTTCTAAATACAGACATAATAGTGAAATTCTACAGGGACAGGTGATGGAATTTTGAAGACAAATTAAGTTTTACCGAGTCAAAGCATCAAAAACCATGTGCGTGACATAGATATGTAACGATAGAAGACATCTTTGTATTATAAATACATTGATCTCCGCTTATGTTTATCCATGCACCTACATTCCGTCTCCCCTTTTCAAAGATAATTCTAAGCGAACTACCCACAAACGCCTCCTCCTTAATGATCAATAACTCCACCACCCAGCCAAATGTGCTTGTCATTTACCATTGAGCAGATATTCCTAGATATTGTTTACATTAATACACATCAAACTTAAAAAGTGCATTATGTAAGATCTGACAGAGCTCGCTATAATAGTTACAAAGTAGAAATTGACAACAGAATATGCTGAAAATTTCAGTCAAATTGCTACACAGTAAACCGAGATTCATAATTGTATTTTAGACTAGCCTCAACCGGCATTATTACCGTTCCAACACAAACGTATTTTAATCCAGTAAAAATCGCAGGCTAGCGATGACATCGAGTGTTGATAATGGTCTGGATAAGTTAATTAATGTGTAATTAATGGTTTATAACATTTCAGACCTAAAGAAAGACCTGCATTAGGAAGATTTAGCGCTTTTTATACTTACTGGACTTGATCTGTATATAGACATAAGATTAAAAGCAAGAGAGGTAGACATTTTAAAACCAATCCTTTAACCTCCATGTTGTTATGTCTTATGTTACTGTCTCTCAATAAATAACATACACTAACAACCATCTGTCAATCAACCAGGAAGTATAACATACAAATACATGCGTTTATTTGACAGTACAAATTCTTGCGTGGTTATGTGTTATTCGTCCAGAAATGACCTAGTTTGTGTCGAGTGGACGTTACCCCCCCCCCTCCCTCCATCTCTCTCTCTCACACACACACGCGCGCACACACACACACACTCGCTCAGCCTACGATTATGAATGATATTATATTTATTATGATGACAATAATTGTGTTTCAGCAATACAATACATATTCAAGTCTGTGAGTCATAAATAACTAGCTTGTTATTCGGAGTTTATTTCACAATAATATATATGGTGGGAAATTTAATGATATATATAAACCAAACCTACAATATACGTGCTGAGGGTTACTTTACCGAATCTGTTTTATGGACCGACCCTAACCTCTTTCTTTTATTCCTAAGCCCTTTAAATTGGCATAACAAGGTTCCCAGCTAATTTATTGGAACAATCGCTAAAACGGACTCCGTTATCTGTTTTACGACGGCATTAATGGGTTTTCAGTCGGAGTATCCCCTCAACAAAGTCATAGATTACCAGTGTAATTTCTATAGAACATTCTTGTAGGTTGGGCGATGGGGAGCTATTCTACAGAATTGGGGGGGTGGGCTGTAGGAAATACTGGCCACAAATATTCTGTAGTGCCAATCCCATAATTATTGTCCCAACAGATTGATGAAGAACAAAAAATATTCTATGGTGTTTTCTGTAGTAAATTCTACAGTTATCTTTTTGTCTTTAATCAAGTTTTGTGAACAGACTGCACAGCTGTACCAATGTCTTCAATTACCTTTGTAAATACACAATCTTGCGTTTACTTTATTAACTCTTATTTAATAAGGAAACATTCATAATTAGATAAGTTCATGAGTATTTTTTATGACGAGTGTTGATTTTTATAAGAGGCCATACAATATTTTGATAATTTCACACAAAATAATGACTACATGCCAAACCAGTTCAAAACCCAGTCTTGGTGTATTTGTAGCATTTAGGTATAAATAATAGACACGGCTAAATACGTTTTGAGAAATATGTTTTGAGTATGAATAGACTTATGTCACTCGTGGTGAATTCATTGTGTCTTCTATGTATGTGTATTGTTGGCTTCTGCACAAATTATGCTCTTTATGCATGTGTTAATGGGGAAACCAGTTCTTATGTTAAATTCACTAACGTGTCACTCGTGTAATTTGAAAACGCTTTAGAATTGGAAGTTTTGTAAATCATATTTAAGTATTGTCCTATCTATCATAGTCACACGTTACTTATTATTTGTCGATTTGTTTATCACACATACCATAAACATGACAACGTTGTGCTACAAAATATACTCGCGTTGGTCTAGTAAATAAAATAAACTCTATTGTGGACTTTCAATAATCATTATATAGCATATACAAAGGCCCTATTAAAAGTGTATGTACTAGAAGCCAGTATTAATTATAAAGACCTTAGCTAATTGAACACATATCTCATAAAAATAAAGAATATTTTTTAAAGTATGTCAGATTTTATGCAATCTGCTTAAATTAAAATACAGACCTATTTCGTTTCGTTTTTTATAGTACAAAATTTCGTTTTACGTGTCCTTACTACACTGGGATCTGGAAGAGTTGTTATCATTGACATGTTCTGGATGGTGTAAGGGATTAGCCAATGAAACGGTCTGTTACTGCGAGTTTTGGGGGTGAGGTAAACCATTAGATTAATTAATGAATGTCTGAAGCCACACGGTATTAAGCTGCACGTATGACACCTAAGGCAACCTTCCACTGGAAAGTATAAAAACACGAAACGAAATACTGATCTATGCTAATCGGGTGTTAAGTGAGAGGCATCCAATGACGATGACTCATCGTTTTGAGGTTTTGCACCCCCTTGAGATTTCGAACCCCACAAAAATGAAAAAAAAACCCCAAACTATCACGTGATTTCAATGCGGTTTGCAACATTATAATCATAATCATAATACCCAACAAGTGTTAAACTTGTATCGTGGATCAGATATGTTACAAATCGACTATAGCATGGTCCACACAGCCCAATATTACCCTGTGGCACACCACCTCTTCCCCGCACACACATGGACATGGACGGATCTTATTCCCAATGAAAAATCCTGTACTAATATTTCTTTTTATTTCTACTAAATGTTCCATTCCGGCTAATTCAATCGTTACCGTCCATTATCGACATCATATCATTAAAAACGGTGTATTAACAACGTTCCTTTTTCATTATGAACATCTTTCCTAGAAAATTATCCAAATTCGATGCATATATACCTGAGGCTTTCTTGTCGTCTTCTCACGTCGGAGAGAGAGATGAGGTTTAACGTCCAATCAACACAAACTAGGTCATTTCGGGACTAACATATGTTTTTAAAATTTTATTTCAATAATTCGCTTGCGCGTAGGGGTCTTTAGTAGTGGGAGGAAACCAGAGTGCCCGGAGGAAGTCCACGAGGTTGAGCAGGCGCCCCCTATCTCCATGCCACATACGCTCACACCAGGGATCGAAACCACAGCCACAAGCCAGGGGTGACCGACCAGCTAGAGGTCGAAGCGCGGCACTCTAGACCTCTAGGCCATCCCTACTCAAGTCGGAGGTGAAATTTAAAACACTGACATCTTTATAATTTATAGATTTCTGCTTATTTATATCGGTCGAAATTATTCGATAAACACCGTTATCTGACCTATTTAACAAGCAAATTCAAAGTTAATATTGCGAACCACATATGTCATGGGAAATCAATTTACAAAATTCGTTTTGAAAACCTTGTGTCCTTTTGGCAATGCTATACCTTTATTTTATTCATTTGTGTAACGGACTAAGTGTACAATTGCGACGGCTTTTTATGTCCAAATGCTTTTGGATGGATTTGGCGCTCCACAAATGAACATTATTAAAGGGTGTATGGCTCTTGAAACCACAGAATACACGACTCGTTTGATAATTATAAAATGTTTACTGTGACCTGAATATTAGATCCTAGCGGTTGATCCGGAGTTGAAGCGAGTATAGCCAAAAACGAAAAATGGTAAGCCATTGCTTTTGACTTCAAATATTATGGAAAATATGCCACTGCCCATGTCACCATTTACATTTAGGTTTTTGTCACTATGTTTAGGACATACCATGCTAACAATTTCTTAATATTAGATATGGCGTCATGGTGAATAAGTGGACAATACGTTAGCTCGCATTGGGCGAGAAACTTCATCTCGGGTGCCTGGCAAGGACAGCTGTCATTCGTTCGGATGGGACGTATCAGTTGGCGTCCACATTAAAGCCGGTGCCCGGGCAAAATTTCCGTCATAGCACACTGTATGGCGTATGTCCGGTTGTAGCAGAACAATGGGTCGCTAAGCCTCATTCATTTCATTTATATTAGATGTACCATTCAAGGCAAATTCCAGAACATTCGCCGTATGAAAGCGTTAGTAATCATATTTAAATAACGTCACGTTTGAATAAACTCTATACCCAACCAGGAAGACAAAAAAGTGATTGCCTTTTACATATGTTAAGGTCTATAGTAAATCAGTAAATGATATGCGTTAAGGTTATAGGCAACCATGGCTTACCAAGACACTGGATGGAGCATATATTTGTTATTTGTTTGTATGTTGTACCTACCATTGATTAATGGAAATTTCATCCGTTTTAAACCACGATTTGAATATGAATATAAGGTGGACAGCAAGTCTTCAATCAAAAGTGCCGGTAACTTCCATATTAGGGCAAAGGTAACTATGTATCGTTTATCTTATTATTAAGGACCACCAATTCGTCACTCCTTATGATTAACCTCCTTTCCAGCACCAGAGTTACGGTTTTATTTTGTGTTTTTTTAGGTTGGTTTTATCAATGTTAAAGACATGGATGATGACCAAGAAGTATTTCTACGTGTTCACAGTTTTACTATTTCTCGCGACTCCTCGAGTATGTATTTTTGTACTGCACTCATTTTAAGCGTCCCCTTTCCACAATATTTTAGACAATTTGGTCACATAAATCAGCTGTGTAATTGCCCTACGACTTTGTCATCCTTGTCTATAGTATTTTGCAAAAATACGAGCACTGCTTTCTGTAATTTAGTGACTTTGTCTCCTATGCTCGTAGTAATCAGTAATTCCACATGCAGAGTTCTGTTACCTGCGAATCAGGCCCCACACTAGAAGGGATCATGGGGTCCAATTGGACCCCCAACTGATAACTCACAGTAGGAATTTTGCTAATGGGTGTTCACTTTTTTAGCATCTGCTACATGTTACAAATACCAAAGATGTATTACTAATGAATTCCAAATATTCAATGGTTTTTGTATTAAGCGTGAATTTCCATTTAACCTTTTGATCATATAATACACAAAGTAGCAATTTTGTGAGAATTATTAAATCTTTTCCTAATGTCACAAAAATGTATTTGGATAATAGTTTAATTGCTTTTCGGATGTCAAATATGAATGCAAATAAAACCAAAGCGCTGCTTTTTAATTCAATTATACCCGTACGTATAAATTGTGAATTATAACTGGGGTCCATATGGGGGGGACCATGTAGCTTACTATGACTATGTGATTCTCACAACGAGCACCAACAAGGGTCATAGAAGTTATCTAATATGACGCATGGCATATTTTCTAACCAGTGGGTTTAGGTATCTTACATCTTAAAGAGCACATTAAGAGACCGTTCAACATTTTCTGTATTTTTAGCCAGTGTTTACTATAAGCATCACTTTAAGCCAAGTTAACACCAATCTGATCAAAATGATTCGACATATTATCGCTTCAGTATCAGACACACGAAAACACTTTAATTGTTCATTTACAGCCTTAATCCGGTTGATTGGCCGGTGAGATAATACACTATTAAGGTTTTATCACTAATCATAGACTAGAAGTAAGTATTGACGGTTTCATTAACATACCGACTGGTCTAATTATCCACAGGTTAGCTACTAATCACTATATTATATCTCAAAGCATTTTTAACAACTGACCTTTCTCGTCTTGAATTCTAAAAGATTACATACTTGTGATTGGAATATTTTAGAGTGAATGTAAAAATGCCATTTTCCGACTATGTAAATTTAAATGTGATTTCACTAAAAGTCACGATCATCGAGCGATTGTTTTTATTGTAAGCTTGCTCGATTCCCCATTATTGTATGGTGACTTATGATATGCCAGGTTGTATACCGCTAGTGTCGTCTTAATGTTCCGGTTCAATGAATGTCGAGAAATGTTTTGCAAGATTTCTATTTAGAGATTTGCATTTTGATTTTTTTGTTCAAGATCTTTTTGTACTTGTATATTTATGACGGGATGTAAATGCAGGCTACTTTTTTGATTTTCTAAAAATATATTTTATCTTATATTCAAATACAATTAAATTAAACAAAAATACAATTTACAAATCTGATATATATGTCGGGTTTGTAAAACAAGCGACATGTGTTAATTTTACTGTGCACATTTTGGAATACAACAACAAATGAAAAAATAAGAATTAAGGAATGTGGATTAAAGCTGGAATTTCATATATTTTCTAAAAAAGTCAAAACAAAATTATTTCGATGTCTTTGCTCAGTAGGTTGTTATACGATCATGGGCATTATTTCCCACACTTAAAAGTCATTCACACTGGAAATAATTACATAATTACCCCCCTTGTTTTTCTATCTTCCAATGCAACTTAAACGTTTGAATTTGAAGTTGAAAATGAATTTGTGGGAAATTTCGCAACTGGCAATAGTGACGTATAGGATTAATCTAAAACAATGTAGGACTATTTACAGATACCTTCTATTTAAGGCTTTATTTTAATACATTTTAAATGTATAGTTTAAAAATACGAAATTCTCGCTTTAAGAACAAAGAATTAAGAACACTAAATAAAGAGCTGTTTGGTCTTCAATATCTGAATGGACTAAGGGTGTTTTTGAATCGTTTTTACAGAAGGTTAATATTTGCAGCATTGCGTAAAGATTGGTGTAAACCTACCGTAAAGTGCATCTAGTAACCACTGGCTACAAGTATTGATGCCCCCCCCCCTCACACACACACCTCGACATCTATAGTTTTCCCAAATTACAATCATATAAATACAGGTCATACGTTTCCTTTGTATTCTTGCAGACCCTGTAGGGCAGGACACTGATTTCTCTAAATGGTAAGTTGATAGATGAATTACCTAAAATCATACATTGAATGTAAAGGCTTGTCTGAATGTTACATTATATAAAGAATGCAGAAACCATAATGTAAAAGGCATTTTATTTCAATATGTAATAAATCAATTGTTTTAAATCGTTAATTAAAGGTTTTCGTTTGTTATAAATCGCGAGGGAGAAATCAAATCTGTTATTCGTTCTGTAGCGGAAGATGAAGAAATACTTGCAATCAAGAAAGGAATGGCCGCCATGTTTGCTGCGAAATTACGTCACGCTGACGAGGTAATTATAGTTTTATGACAGATATTAATTTACATAGAGTACTTTAATATAGTACACGTTGTTGATAGCGACAAGGAAGCGCACAGAGATATATTTGCCATTAGCAACTGTAATAGAGGAAAATAAATGAAATGGGCTAATGAAGACGCTATACAGTGTGCTATGAAGAAAATTTTGCCCGGACAGCGGCACTACGGTCTACTATGCTATCGAATTCCAACTGTCAAGGGATCTTTTACATGAATGCCAATGTGTACACGAGACCTCGGCTTTTCGTCCCATCCGAGCGACTATAGACAGCTGTCCTTGTCAGGCCCTCTGTCATGTATCACTGACAAGTGAAAACCACTTCGGAAAATCTGGATAAACGTTCTCGGCCAATGCAGGGTCGAACACCCGACCTCCAGGCTACTGAGCCAGCGTCTTACCCCCGTAGCTACCCCCGTAATTAGAAGAACAATAAAGATAGATAATTCCTAAAATGTGATGTAAACATACAATTCGCCACTGCCCAAAGAAAATGTTTTCGAAACGTCGCAGTGATTGCGATTTACTAAAAAGTTACTCTTTTTTTGCCTTAATCACTAAATGACATTCAAAGAATAAGTTTTATAAATTAATATATCTTTCAGAAAACTATGGAAAGAACAGAGCGTGGATGGCAATATCACGTACAGGAATTCGGACACGAGGGTATGCTATCACATTTGTGTTGGCCCTTCAACTATAAGCTTACTCTTCCGGACACCTGTTACCACTGTTTGTCGTGTATTTTGTACACGGTGAACAGTCCATCTGCTAATTACACTATTATGCCTCGACCGTTTTTATTGGACTTCGAATTTTGACTAATGGTTTGGATTGTTCGTACTTGGTTTTATTTTATTGTACCACTTGTTTTAGAATCAGGCCAAACGCTATCGATAGTCACCTGTTTTGTTTTCATGAAATGTGTTGGGATGGGTGGGACGCATAAAGGCGACCAAGCTATCATAAAATTATTAGGAGGGGTTATGCAAAAACGGAGCTTTTACATAATGTCCACTTGGTTTAAGGGCAGAAATGGTAGAAGGAACATTGGTGTTGGTGTAATACTTTGTTTTATAACACTCCAGGTCCCCACAATGCTACATATGTAGTTCAGCAGCACCCGGATGGTAAAATGTTTATCAAAATCAGACACAAACATCCATTGATTCACGCTACATCAAAATATACCAAGGTATGTCACTAGCAATCATATTATTGTTAACCCGTACACCATTCAACGTAAGACAGGGCCGTATGACTTATTTTTAATTAAATGGTACACTGACAGTTCAGTAATTTGGTACTTGAATAGTACACTTTGACTTTGTTAAATTGTTAAATGACCAATGGTGATGATTGCTTTCAATGCCATGTACCCAATAATAATAATAATTTTTGAAATAAATAATCCGCGAGTATTTCAAATAAAGGTTATAAATTGTCTACTGAATTGCATCAAAATATAACGCCCCCATTATTTTATTACAGACGATGTATTTCAACCAGGATTTGGGTAATATCCATACAGTTCAGGTTGTTGATGAATTTTCAGCCATGAGGCATACTGCACCAGGGTAAGATGTAGAATTTGTTAGTTTTGTTAATTAACAAATTGAATTTAAGTTTATGGTCTGTGTCTAGTCTATTGATTTGCCATGATTGTTTTGTTGTTGTTGATATTCTTTTACTTTTTTTATTCTTGTATATTGCTTTTGTTCTTTACTTCAGCTATGATCCATACGAAGGCCAAAGACCAACTGAACCAGTCAAAGGTTTCTCTAAATTAGGTATGTTATTATAGTATAGTCTTAATAAAGACTTATTGGTACACTATGAAATAGCCGACATAGCCAGGGCGTCTCAATTTGGCGTGGGTATTTTTATGTGGAATATGGAAATAACTGGTTTGGAATAAGACAATTGGTGTGATATTTATACTTCTATTTGACTGGGGGTATGCCTTTTATCTTATAATGTGAATTATTATATGTAAACTATTATATGTAAATTATTATACGTAAATTGTATATATGTATAGAATATCCAGAGATGGCCGGATTTGGTGATGGAAAGCTTGAATTTATATCTAAACATAAATTACTTGATATACCAGATCGAAAATGGGTTGATGTTACAACGGATTCTATTCATGTTCATCAGGTAATGCCGATTTAAGTTCAAGTTACCAAAGTTGTATAAGGAGAACCGAGGTTTAGTCTATTATAATATCACGATTACCTATTATTTAATATGTTTGAACAGCTAAGTTTAAATAAAATGGTGTATTAAAGATATTAGCAATACAAAAATAAAATAGTCCACCGGAGTTTCATCGACACTCGGGGTTGGATGGCCGAATTGTTACCACGTGCCTGCTGTATCATAAAGATTGTCATTGAGTCAACTGGCGTGGTTTCGAATCCACGGTTGTACGTGACAAGGATTAGGGTCACCGGTTTCATCTCACTGCTAAAGACCCCTACGCGCAAGCGAATTATTGAAATAAAATTAAACCATATGTTAGTCCCGAAATGACCTAGTTTGTGTCGAGTGGATGTTAAACCCCACTTCTCTCTTACATGTAAGTTTATCTTACATTTTAGTTGGATCATTCGTTGTCAATATTTTTGTGTTAAGTGACCCATTTTAATTAAGGTCCCGAGAAAAACAATAAGAAGTGCAACAGCCGAAGCAGTGTTAGCAGAAATTAGAGGAAATTTGACCATAATGCGACAACAACCTCAGGACACAGGTAGGCGGGCTATTATATTGGGTTATTTTTTTTTTTAAATAACCTAAAGTAGGGACATAACTACAGTTTAGGGTATAACTAGTTTTAAACTCTAAAACATAGCAATAAATAATTATGTAATTCTTACCACCAAACTTAAAATCCATAAATTCATCTTAGTGAACATAAATAAAGAATTCTAATATCGCTATGTTAAAATTAATCAGTTAGATTTAAGAAAAATGGTTATTATAAAATTACAAACTGCTGTAGAAAACATAAATCAAATATTTGACATCGCGACAAAGGTGAATATCTAAACTTGAAAACATTTGCACTAACTTATATTTTATCAGTTGAAATTATATAATTACCCAATTTCTATTGAAGCTAACCATGAAGTACTGGAATCCTTACTTCGATTAATGGACTCTGTAGAATTGTTGGACGATCTAGAATTCGAGAAATTGGCTCAATACTATCTTGCGCTCAAACCGCGGTGTGTATATTTCTTTTACGTCAAAATCACGGTTTCATTTCAAACAAGCCGCTATAAATCATATTAAATCTAAAGTGTCATAAAAAAGACCTGACTGTGCACATATTTTTTTTTACACTAACCCTGACTGTCTTTATTCGCTTCGATGTTTATTTTACAGATCATGGAAACGGAAGAGAGACAGAAATCATATTCTGGATGCTATAGCAGCAACTGGGACTGATAGGGCTCAAACTATTCTTACAAAGTTGGTGCTAAATAATCCTAACCCAGACAAAGATATGGTTCTTAGATTACTCTTTCATATTGTATCACTAGATCAAGTACCAAATCAGGTAACGGTTACTATGAAGGACGCGGCGAGTTGAGAGGGAATGACATAAGGTTGAAATAGATGTTTGAAAATATTGAAATCACTCTCATTTAAACACAGATCCTATTTCATTTCGTTTTTTGTAAAGTTCAACATTTTGTTTTATTTGTCTTTACTACTCTGGGATGAGGAAGCGTTGTTATATAACCTGCGTTCTGGTTGTTGTGAGGGATTAGCCAATACAATGGTCTATAAACAAAGACTCTGATTGGTTAATCAATGTCTGGCGTCATGACAGGGTCGAGTCACTCGCAAAACCACTAATGCGACCTTTCATTACAACCGGTGAGATCTTCATGTTGTGTACATCATAGAAAATATACAAAAAATAAAAGAAATATTGATCTGTATTTTAATCGGATTAAGGGTGTAATTTGTTAATTATTTTTATTTATTGTTCATATCTTTGATAATATATGTCCAATTATTTTACAGAAATTGTTATCCAAGTTACTTCAACTTGCATTTCACCCGGAAAAATCCCCAGTCGATTTGAGGTCTGATGAAGTGTATCATCGCATCATTCTTACTATTGGTTCTATTGTTCGTAAATTAAACCAGGCTGGTCGACACGAAGAAGCTGTAGAGATTATAACAAAGATCGAAAATATGTTAGGCTATCATGGTTTGTATTAATGGCATTGAGTGTTTTGTGGAATACACCGGAGCCTATTTAGATACATTGTCCGTACTCCAATGAGAATATAACTTGTTGTTTATTTGATTCGCATTTGGAGAGAATATTCCCACGCCTCTGTAAAACATTCCACACTACAGTCGCTTGTTTTAATATTCGTAATATGACTGTTATAGGTGTTTGGCTACATATGGACTCGAGTATTGCAGTGTTTGACAATGTACGTTATTTTTCAATTAAGTGTCGTTATAACCTTGCTCGATAGTGCAGCCGTTGATCTCCGTGGTACCTTTTTGCGGCTTTGAAATAACTGTTTGCCTCATGATAACATTGTTAAATGGGTAAAACGTTGGCTCGCTTGCCTGGAGGTCGCTTGTTCGATCCCTGCATTAGCCGAGAAGCTCATCAGGATTTTCCTGTGAGTGGTGCAGGACGGCGGCTTGACAAGGTCAGCTGTCTTGTCATTCGGAGATCCCGTGTATAAATTGGCGTGTGCGTAAAAGATCCTTTGGCATTTGTAATTCGATATAATGTCCAACATAGCACGATGTATCGATCATGCCCGCCTCAATTAGCTCAGTCCGAGAAGAACAGTGGGACTTTACACCTCATTTATTTTCATTTTCTCATTAAAAGATCCATATATATTTCGGAAGAAGAGATCTGTGATGACTGAATCGGAGATTTTAAAGGATGATACCTGGAGAGTTAATCTACTTGGTGCCTTGGGTAATGCGAGAATGGAACAATCATATGAATTTATCATCTCGCATATCAACTCCAGTAACTCACAATGGATAAAACGTGCTGGTGTACATGCATTACGTGGGTATAATCACAATCACGTAAGTAATATACGAGCCATATATTATCAACAATTAGGGATACGTGGCGTACGGCTTGAAATATCTCGGGTGTAATGGCATGTGATGACAAATAATAATAATATAAATTTATGATACAATAAAATCAGGGAAAGGGTGTTTCAGTGATTGCAATAATGTAGTAAATATGGATTAAGAAGTTTAATTATATACTTGCTTTCTTCAGGCAGCTAGAATGATGTTACAGCGAGCTATGTATGATGATAATCCTATCGTAAGATACGAGGCCTTGATACAATATCAATCTCATCCTAAAGCTAAACGTATTACACCTTATCACACTAATATTAATAGGTACGTATTATATCGTTATAATTGACACAATAAAATGTCAAGACTTCTTACGACACAAAAATAGACATGGCAATCTTGCCATAGATACACACAGATGAATAGCAACTGTTCGAAAATAGTAGAGATTATTTACTCTATGTGCTGTTCAAACGTTTTGGTTATCCTTCGCTTGCAAATACGATGATTTAACGAGTACTGTAACTTTCATTTAGTAAGTTTTATAATTGTTATCAAAAAAATTTTACTATTTGCAGTTCCAGTAACAGTTCTATTTACTACAACCCGTGGGATCTGAATGCCCATAGCCTGGGGCGTCAGAAACGTGGTGTTAAAGTTTACGACGATTTTCTGGGAGACGGTGTCGGGTTTGCTCTCGAGTCACCAGCAATAGACTGGAAACTTATGCTAGGAAATGAAGAGCTAGGGGCATCGTTTGGAATTCTCATGAGAAATCTCATGGATTTAAAAATAGGTAACTCTTCTAGTATTTGAGAAATCAGTATTTTCCCCCAAATGGCCTTCATGTCTAATATCCATCGGTGGATATCCTACTGTGTAGGGGCGAGTAGATCTTTCGATTTGCATAACCTGGAAATTGTAGATAATTGCTCACAGAATACATCGAGAAATCTAAATATTAAATGAATTGTCCGTTTCATTAATAAAGATGAATATGTACGAGCTAAATTCTTCGTATCTTTATTTTGCCTTCAAAGTTTAGATACAGAATTAATTGTATATGTATTAACATAACAAGCTTATACTTAACTCTGTGGAGCATCGGACGGATGAGATTTAAATGGTTAGGTTGCTAGCGCAATTGATAACTTTAATCATGAAATGAACAAAGAGATTAAGTGTCGAATATCTAGTTCCGTTACTATGACAATAAAAATCTGCAACATATGTTCCAACAGCCATTATAATTACTTCACTGAGAATAAAGAAATTTGAATGAAATTTATTTTTCAATTTTAAACTGTGATAGCAATAGTGGCTTGCTCTTTATCCAAATTGTCCTTGTTTGCATATTTCAAATAATAAATCTGCATCTGTAGTAGGAAAAGAAATCCTTTCAATTTGCGAACAATCGTTTAGTAGTGTAATTCGAACATAAATTATTTCCAAATGCTAACTGACACAAACAAACGTTGCAACGCATACATTGTTGGTCATATGGTTGATATAATACGATGTTTGGTATAGGCATTTGGATTAACCACTGTAAACAAAACAAAATCAGCATAGATATTTTAAACGCACGAAATGTTTCGACGCAGACTTTCACAAAGCATAATAAATAACATATCAAAACATTAACATGGATTATCCAAATATCATTTCTTGAAACGGATAATTGTTTTGGGATATAAAAATATTTTTATTTAAGTGTTTCTTTGAAGTAATTCCACTTTTGAAAAGGGCTAAAAGTCGTCATTACAGTGCAATATTATTATATTTCATCAAAACATGGCATACCCGGTTGCAGAATCATTGGTGTCATTTTTTGCAGGCTTACTCAACGGTCATGCCATTGTAGACGTTCATGACGAAGCTTTTGCTAGATTGCATCTCGGCATTATTGATTTAAATTTGGATTTTTTCCTCGCCAGGGTATGCTTTAAAGGATCTATTAGATATGACATTAATATATTAAAGGTAAGTATGTAGTTTTGTCAGTGTGCTTGAGTGGCGCATATACGAAAACGGTTTGATAAAATACGTGCGTTAATTTTCAGAAGTGAAACGTGAGACAACAGATCCACAACAAGAAATATCTAAAGCATAAGTTAAATAGCAAACTATTCAGTGTATTTATATTGTTAATAATATGTATAGCTTAATGCAAACACGAAGATGCCACTCGTTTCCTGAGCACGTGGTCTAATCTCCACAGCCAATGAATGCTAAATTCAGCATTCGAAGGATCAGACACTCTTTCCCTGCCAACCCGCTACGGACGTTTATATAGAAAGGAAGGTTATCTTTTAATTACTAAAAATTATAGAGGTCTACATATCATTTTAATTAATGAAAATTAACATTATAAAAATTTACGTTTCCTTTTGATTGATTATAATTATAAAGATCGACATGTCCCTTGAATTAATTGACATAATAAAGATCTACATGTCATTTTAAATAATGAAAATAACAGAGATCTACATCCCTTTTAATTAACTAATATAATTACTTTAATTTATATACCCTGCGCGAATGAAGACGGGTATACGCATGGGCAGCGACAATATGGACTACTCTTATACCGAATTCCAACTGCTAAATGATCTTTTACGTGCACTAGTCAATGTATACACGGGACCTTGTCTCATCCGAACGACTTGACAGCTGTCCTTGTCAGGCCCTCCGCCCTGCACCACTGACAAGGGGATGCCAAGTCGGATAGTCTCGATGAACATTTTCGGCCAATGCGGGGATCGAAAACTCGACCTCCAGACTAACGGGCCAGCGCCTTACCTTCTCAGCATCCATGGTTTCTGGTGACTGCTAAGTCTGCATC
This sequence comes from Patella ulyssiponensis, assembly GCA_963678685.1. Lineage (NCBI taxonomy): Eukaryota > Metazoa > Mollusca > Gastropoda > Patellidae > Patella > Patella ulyssiponensis. Next base: position 77,716,509 of record OY783230.1, read on the forward strand.
TAGACGAACGTTTTTTGTTAATGTTGTAAAGGTGTTAAAATATGGCTCTGATTTGATATCGGTTTTAAATATTTTGTAACAAAGATATTTTGTTTAAATTGTAATATTTCAATTCTTGTAATTGTCCAATTGGCTTATATTTGACAGTTCCACTAGTAGGAAACTCCGGTTTCATTTAAAATATTCTTAAAGAAATAAACCGATTTGCAGTAAAAATTAAATTATAAAAGTTTATATATGGAAAACGATAGTTTACTCGTTTACAGTTTATACTAATAAAAATAACAAAATTGATATTGCGCAACAATTCATCCCACTTGGGATTGCTCTAGGCGCGTGGAAGTTTCACATTGGATTAATTATAGTGACTAAACAGCCAGGTTTTCACACTTGATTTGAAGATGGATAATGTTTCACATTTTCGAATTGAAGGTGGTAGCGAGTTTCACAGAGGTGATGCATTATACTGCAAAGTCCTAGAACCAAATTTCTTCATCTTTCTCTCAGATCTCGGTGACCTATTTGGTTTGTAGTGTGTCAAGAGATTCTGAAGATATTGCAGTGCCGTTTTATTTAATGTTTTGTTAGTCAGGGTTAAAATTTTAAAGTTAATTCTTTCGCGCACTCGGAGCCAAGATTATTTAAGATGTGAGTGGTGTGTGATTTTGATCTAGCTTTAGTGACAATTCGTGCAGCACGATTTTGGATCCTTTGCAACTTAGACATTTGTTCATCTGTTACTCCAGAGAGTACGGCATTGCAGTAGTCAATTCTGGACAGGAATGATCGAGCCAGTGCAGCAGCTGCACTTTCAGATATAAGGTGACGGATTGATCCTATTCTTCGAAGATGGAAATGGCTGATTTTGCAGTTCTGATCATAATTTGTTAAAACAGTTGCAGATCATTGCGGTTATCCGCTTATAGGGTGGTATTGTCCGCTTAAAGTAGCAGGGAATTGTAATAGAGAGGAGAAGAGAGAGAGAGGGGGGCAGAAATGGGGTATCACGCCCACTCGATACAAACTAGGTTATTTCGGGACACACATGTTCAAAACAAACGTCGTGACTCTGCGACCATGGCACGATATTTGGCGTTTCTACCACGTTTTTAGCACGCTTATGGCGATGTTGTCGCGCTCTGAGATAATTTTACGTCGTCATAGCAGCGCATTGGGGAAGCCACTCCGGTTGATGGGAGGTGGGGGGTATAACGGGATTCATATATGGTGTTGGAAGGGATTGCTTACATAATATACAACCATGGGTATATTTGGGGTTATTTGGTGCCGTTGTTGTATAATAATATGTTGGATGTTTGGGCGCTGAAGCCTTAAGGTGCATTTTTAGTCGTGTGATGGGACACACACAGAAAGCGCCCATAGTATTGTTATGTTCGTTCATATCCTGTGTTGCTGACGATTCTTTAACTCTCAATATTTTCATTTAACTTTCTACGTGGTTTTTCGTGACTGGTGTTTGTCTTATTTTGTTCTTTTGATTTTGTCCGCTTTCGGCCCACGTTCGCTTTTCTTTGGTATTCATATGATCTGTGCTCTTGCTTTTAGCGTTTGGTAAACTAATGTCTGCTTTAAGAGTCTTTCTATAAATTTGTACAGAAAAATATTTTGCATCCATACATTTTTCACATGCGCATTAACTACGCGCCCTTTTAATTAGGTAACATAATACATATACGCATGTCCTTTTTATTAATCTACCTGCCACTTTAGTTAATTAAAATGATAAATATCTACAATCATGCCAATTTAATTAATTAACATATACGTGTCTATTTAACTAATTAACACCCACGTTTCTTTGTCAACACCTACGTGTACATTAATGCCCCCGTCAGACCGGAGTGGTGGCAATACTATACAAGGTCGTCGGCAAGCGTGAACACAACGCGGGAAAAATGTCCCAAAATTACAAACTTAAAAAAGTCGCGTTCTTCTGCGACAAGTGCGTTTATATACAGCATTATCGTGGCGGGGTCGTCACGATGTCTCTGCGCTTATGACGTTTCTATTGAGATCTATAAGCTTGGCAACGGCGGTCATCGCGAACCCACGTCGCTCAACCACACGTCTTATCTTGACTACACGTACGTTTCCACCACGTGCTCACGGCGACTATATAAGCTGGTTAGATTTTTTTTTCGAATTTTCAAGATGACCTTTAAATCGCCCGTTTTCAAAGCAAGTCGTACGTGAAAAGCATGGTCGCCATAGTCGAGTAATGCAAGCTTGGTAACCGCGCCATGGTCGCATTAAGAACTCCATACATGTAGTGGAAACCTCATAGCATCGCCATATGCTTAGAGGAAGCCCTATGAGGTCGTGATGCAATCGCGCAACAGTGGTGGAATCATCGTAAAATCGCCATGACAACGCCTTAAAGACCCAGAACGCTTGGTGGGGTCGCGGCCCACACGTGAGGGTTGTGGTGAAGATGCCATGAAGGCACGGTTGCAAATGTTACAATTTTCGCAGCGTCTTTGCCACGTGTGCACTGCGCGTGTACTACTTTGACAGAGATGTTACCACGCTTATCTGGCGATCTTCGCGACCCAACACGTTCTCTCAGCGTTTCATGTTATATGGTAAAACCTTGGCGTTTGCTTTGAACATACTCAAAGCAAACGCCATATGACTCAGTGATCATTGGCGACCATGGAGACAACAGCACGATATCTCGCGTTTCCACCACGCTTATGGTGATCTTGACACGCCCTGAAAACATTTTTGTCGCCGTAGCAGCGCAGTAAGGACCTTTGCGACCCCATCACGTTCCCGTAGCTTTCCAGATCATCTGAACATGTTCAAAACAAACGTCGTGGCTCGGCGACCATGAAGACCACAGCACGATATCTAACGTTTCCACTACGCTTATTATTTATTATTATTATTATTGTCAACATTTATATAGCGCGCGCTTTCACAAAATGTGTTCAGATGCGCTGTACAATATACTTTACATAAAAATTAAAACATATTTTTAAAATCTATAATAATTGTATAAATTAAATCATATTTTTAAAAATCTATAATAATTGTATAAATTAAATCATATTTTTAAAATCTATAATAATTGCATAACTTAAAACAGTAAAAATAAATCTATAAATACCAAAAAAATAAATAAATCTATAAATTAAAAGCTTGTTTAAATAAAAATGTTTTCAATTGCGATTTAAAACTCGATAAAGAGGTAGAACTTCTGAGAGTAAATGGGAGCTTATTCCACAGTTTAGGGGCCTGCACTGTAAACGATCGTACACCGTAAGTTTTCAGTCTAGCTGTTTTACAGACAAGAGAATAATGATCACCTGATGACCTCAATGTACGAGTAGGGGAATAGACATCTAAAAGGGACGATAAATACAACGGTGCCATATTTTTATTTATTTAACATTTATTCGTACATTAGTGTACACTTCTTTACAATATTTACAATATATATAAATACATTTAGTCAATGCATAAATAAGTGATTATTTCATTAAGATCTTTCTTATGTGAGTAGGTTTCGTGCGACTCACGCATATTTATCATATCTACAATTTGACCAGCTCTTTTGAGATCAGACTGATTTACATTGGTATTATCCCATTTATTTATTATGTTTAAAAGTTTATTTACTTTTATATTATATAAATCGTATCTAGAGACATCGTATCTGTTGCAGATATAACTAATATTGTTACAGGTATTGGAAGAACTTCCATTTAAGGCATGACGGGCACATATCTTAATACATTCATTATTATTTTGGATTGAACTAATAAACTGTTTTACAAATCGTTTATGAAGTTGAGTCTCTATAGAATAATCCTGACAAATTAATGGAATAAGGACATTATGTGTACGACATGGAATATCCCACAGTCTACGAGTGCACTTGCGCCAAGTACAGTAAAATCTTTCAATGGACCTATCAGAGAAATCCCACAGCTGACAACCATACAGTGGCATACAATACGTCTTAAATAACTTATACTTTACATTTGAATGTACATGTTTGAAGTGAGTATTTACAACATTAAAACTTGTTATGAAATTGTTAACACCCCTTTGAATTACCTGCTCTCTTGTTTCTGATTGTAATGAATTACCTAGGTGTAATTCTGTATCTACAATGTTAATAATTTTACCATTAAAATATACATCTTTATTGATGTCTTTATTGTTTTTATTGTGATTAAACACTACAAGCTTAGACTTGTCTGGATTAAATTTAACATCGTATTCATATGCAAAGTCAGCACACAGGTTTAGTAATTGTACAAGAGCCAGTCTAGATGGAGTAACAAGTGTTACATCATCTGCATAAGCCAAAGCGTCGACATACACATGGCCTATTTTACAACCAATGTTGCTGTTTCTTAATCTGATTAAAAGTTCATCTAAATAGATACTAAACAGTATAGGCGACAATACCCCGCCCTGTTTCACACCATTTTTGATTTTAAAAGATTCGGTTATATGGTTATCCCATTTGATGCGAATCGTTTGATAAATATAACTGTTTAAAAGGAATCGGCATAAAAGTGGACATAAACCTCTTTTTATCAGCACTCTGAATAATTTGATGTAATGAACACGGTCGAAAGCTTTACTTGCGTCTAAAATTGTGACATATACATTAGATTTTCTATTATGATAATAACTTATGGTTTCATTAATAACAAATGAACACTGCGTTGTTGAGTGTCTACTCTTAAAGCCGAATTGTAGATCGGATGATTTTAAACAGTCCTGATTTTGAATAAGAACAATCCTATCAAATAATTTCCCAATAATGCTGCTTAATGCCATTCCCCTATAGTTATCAGAATCATTTAAAGATTTCTTGCGATTTTTGGGGATAGATATAATAGTGGACAAAATAAAATTTGGAGGACAGTAGCCATGGATAAGCATCCCAGTTAATAATAGTGAGAGATGTACATAATAAGATGGCGGGGCATATATAATATGTTCTGATGATTGGCCTAAGTTCCCATCGAATTTATTATATTTCAAATGCTTAACAGCTTTTATAACATCTGACATAGTTATCACATGGTGATGGCTGCACTTATCTAGACAGCAGTTTCTAATATTTGATTCAAGTTCTTCTTGTAGTTTACTTAATTCTTGCTCATTATATGGTACACAATTAAATAATTCATTATATTTAGAGAAAAACAAATTTGCAATACTTTCTGAGCCTATTTTACTATCGACGCAGTTAGGCGAATTACTACATGAGCCTTTAATCTTCTGAATTTCTCGCCAAAATGTTTTTGTTCTGTTACTTAAAAGGTTATCGGCAAGTCTATTTGAACAAATGCGATCACTGTTCAGCTTCACAGACCTGAGAGCATAATGATAACGAGCTCTAGTGCGTCGCCGTATATCAGCAAGGTAACCAGAGCGTGGGGAATTGTTTTCCTTCCACATATTATGCCAAAATATGGATGCTATTCTGTACTCTCTTATGTGATCGTTCCAACCAGGAACGGGTTTCCGGTTTCCCGGTTTAGAGTGTGGTATGCTTCGCCATGCTGCATATATACTACAGTTAATGATCCTGTTAAAATACTCATTTAGAATTGTCCTGTGAAGGCTACATGACACATCGTTGCAGTTAATAGCCTCAAATGGTATCGCTATTTTCCGTAGTTCATTATCAAGTATATTTTGATAATGTGAAATTTCATTGAGGGAACTTTTCTGCCACTTGAGCGAACTGACATGCTCGCACGGAGGTACTCTTTTGTTAAACACTTCTACCTGTATATTTAAAGTTAAGCTTATAGCGGAATGATCAGATAGGTTATCGCCATCATGAATAGATGTATACTTAATAATTTTATCATACTCATTTTCAGATAAGAGGAAGTGATCAATTGTACTTCGATCACCAGTAATTTTACTTTCAAATGAATATTCAACATCACAAATGTTATGACTAAGTGCACATCTTATTGTGTTTGATAAGCAGAATTCATTTAATCGAACAGAATTTGGCGATGCTACTCGTGAGAAATCTGTGTTAAGATCGCCACCGATAATAATGTGGTCTAGACCCGTGATAGATGTAATGGAAACTATTTCATCGAGTATATCGTCAAATTCTAATAGATTTGAATTATCACATGGCATATAAACATTACATAACAGTATTCTTGTATTGACATAGTGTATGATTACAGCACATATTCGTTTTGACTTAAAGGACACTGGTTCAATATTATAAACAAGCTTATTACTCCAAATGATGGCGCACCCACCGTAAGGTCGTCCACAACGTAAGCTACCACTGTCCATGCCCGAGACACCGTGGACACAGACATCATTAAGTTTATGCTCGAAAGTAGATATTTGCTCCTTAAGTAACCAATGTTCTTGAATTAGTACGAAGTCATGTTCGTCACACAATTTCTGGATATATTCAAATCTGCCTGTTCCGTGTCCATGGGGAATTGTACGAAGCAAATGACAAACAGTTCATTGATTTGGCGCATGCGTACTCCATTAGGCCACAGCGATTCGTCGAACAGTCTTTTAAATTCTGAAGATGGCACTGCCAGTTTGAAGGATTTACATTTAGACTCTGGATGCGAAACGCACGACAGTTCTCTTACCGTAAAACCATGGTCTTTGATATACTCTGAAATCTGTGTGTCTCTGACATCAGTATTCACACGATATATAAATAGTTCCCTATTTGGTTCCGGCGCAGCTTTAAAGTTACTGGACTGGGAAGCCGACTTGCCAAATATTACCTGACGACGTTTGGACTCTTTTCTCTTCACATCTTTTTTGGCTCGACGTGACAATTCAAAACCATCCATGTTTGTACTCTGTTGATTGATTAGAGCGAATCTTTCGCTGACTTCAGGTCCATCAGAGATGATACTAATCCGGTCTGTTGATCTGGCCCGTGTTCCAGACATCTGAAGGTGATTCGGACGGGCAGAAATGTCGTTGCTTTCTCCGGATTTTTGCAATTGATTATGCTGTATACTTTTACGTGGCATCACTATATAAAATATGCAATTTCAATAAATGTCCAGCTTTCCACTAAACACTTCTATAACCTTCACATTATTTTCTCAGAAAATATCTTCATAGTGTCATATTACATACCCATCCGTTTTTATACGTGATCTTACAGGACTTGTTGAGATATTGACAATAATTAGAGAGTGATCTACACACGTCCTTCTCTATACTATGATTTAAACATTTAAAAGTTAAAAGAATGATCTTATATTGAATTATGGCGATCTTGACTCGCTCTGGGACCATTTCGGTCGCAGTAGAAGCGCAGTAAGGACGCATCCCCGGCCTGACGGGGGTATTACATCTTCGTGCCCGTTTAATTACCTGCCCATTTATGGTGATCTTGACACGCCCTGAAAACATTTTTGTCGCCGTAGCAGCGCAGTAAGGACCTTTGCGACCCCATCACGTTCCCGTAGCTTTCCAGATCATCTGAACATGTTCAAAACAAACGTCGTGGCTCGGCGATCATTGGCGACCATGAAGACCACAGCACAATATCTAGCGTTTCCACCACGCTTATGGCGATCTTGACTCGCTCTGGGACCATTTCGGTCGCAGTAGAAGCGCAGTAAGGACGCATCCCCAGCTTGACGGAGGTTTTACATCTTCGTGCCCATTTAATTACCTGCCCATTTAATTAATATAATAAAGATCTATAGATCGACCTGTCCTTTTAATTAATAGACATAATTACGATCTAAATGTCATTTTGAAAATAAAAATAAAATATAATACATGCGTTACACTAATTCTATAAATTTGAAATGAAACAAATAATACAATAATTCCATATAATGAATTGTAAAAAAATGTCATCAACACAAGATTTAAGAATGCAGAAATGAATTAAAATATTTGGAATATGATTGTTATGATTTACAATTTCTTTCACAGGAATTTGGAATAGACAATATTCAGGATATTGTGGACATATTTGACAGCAAGAAGAATGGTATTGCCGAAAATCTTAACGCAGCCATAACTGTGTTCAGGGAATTAATAAATGGTAAAATGGAATCAACATTTAATGATTTCGTGAAGGCCTTAAAAGAACTTCCTGATCGGGTAAAATATATTACTGTTATTTGTTATGATTTCTTTCCAGTTTCAAATATTATCTAATTTAACTTTGTTATAAAAGTAACGAACGTATGTGTTAATTAGTATCAGGGGTTCTACGTATAATACCATTATTGTGGGCCCGTACCCAGCCCATAAAATTTTTTTGGAGGGTGGCTACGGAATTTTTGGGAGGGGCTGAGGATGTGGCCGACTAAGAACACTCCTAAGAAGTCATTATTGTTGGCGAAATATTTGGGGCCCGAAATATTGAACACACCCTGTATCCACTGTGCTTTCTTAATCTTTGCCATAAATTTGGACATGAATTGTATTTTTTTTTATCACTTTTGCACTTACTTACAGGTATTAAATCTCGGGAAGGCATCCACTGAAACCATGCTTAAGCTTGGCGAAATCGATACGGTTGACTTACCTCAATTTATTGTACCGGTGAAGAAATTTCTGACTCGAGTTACAACATTGTACAATGACATCAAAAAGGATGTTCTGGGATTCTATAATGTAAGTAGGTCAAGTTCAAGTAATATCTTCTGTAACGATATTTCTAAGAATCGGTTTCCCAAAATTTGATCTTACTACACCACAGGTTTAAAATGCAATCTAAGAATCTCTTAAAATAGCTTGTTTTGCTGAACTCCCTTACGAATACATATGAACCTGGTCAATAATAACAGACCAGACACATGTATGAACACTTTCGTCATTCTTTTATGTAAAAATCCGTTTCAGTTATTTATTTTTTTTTACGAAACTTGGCACAAGAGGTTGCACATATCGGACCCCGAGGAGGGAGTAAATACATTCCTGGGTCCCTTGAAATATGAACAAGTCATCAATACATATAACACAGCAACTTTGCACCATCCTCAGCATGTCAATTCCTCCAGCTTCCAGAAGTATTAAGTATTATGGTACATTAATGCAAGAGGATCAACGCAGCTAAAAGATCGTGGATGGGATTGGGTGGGGAATTCGACTAAATGTTCATTAGTGCAACTGATTTCCACTCTGACTATCTCAATGAAGAAAGAATTAAATACATCATACTACGCCGCCATCGGAAATGTAACGTGAATATCCGCACTAATCCTCAGCAAGCCATTCTTACAGCTTCCAGACGTATTACGTATTGGAGAGTAATAATGGGATAAAATGTAACGTGAATATCCGCACTAATCCGCAGCATGCCATTCTTACAGCTTCCAGACGTATTGCGTATTGGAGAGTAATAATGGGATAAAATATTCTATCTCCGCAACCCCTTCAAACACACTAATGACAGCATATCATTATTCTCTATTCCCAATACTCAAAACAAAAAAATATCAAAACATCACAAAAATCTCTTTATGCCATCGCCAGTTAAGCAACACCAATTGTTCGTTTGTCGGATGTAAGTCAGTTGACGAGGGACCATACTCTCAGACCCCCACGCGCAAGCGAATTATTGAAATAAAAATGAAACCATATGTTAGTCTCAAAATGACCTAGTTTGTGTCGAGTGGACGTTAAACCCCATATCTCTCTCTCTCTCTCCTCAGTATAATGCACCCTGGTTAGTTCGGACTGAAATCAAAGTAGGGTCGAAAGTACGCCTTCTCTCCCATTTTGGTACAAATAAATACAAATACTGTAAAACATTTGAAAATAGTGATACAAAACGGGGACACCTCACTTTCCCCACATCTATTATTTGGAGTCTAGAAGGTCCAACCGGCCATGACTAATTAACCAACAAATGGGGTATAATGGGATTTAAAGTATAGTCTGTAACATGTTTGTGATACTTCAACATGGTAAATAAATAAATACATTTTTTTATAGTATACTTATTTATAAACAGATTGATATATAATAATATTTATTTATTTCGTTAATATATGCATATATAATTATTCCCAGTATATGATAACATTACGTCTAGACATAACTCTGAATTTAAAACCATCTATCACTATATCTTGACCAACTTTAGTATTAGCAATGTATTTAAAATTAACCAAAGCGTTCGCCATTTTGGAATGGCCATTTGCGATTTAGGGGAGTTATATTAGCTATTTATAGATCAACCGATAAAATATCAGTAGTTTATTTGTTTTTATTGCAAATTAATTATTACATCAAAATAGCTGACAATGTATATTTATTAGTAAACTGATTTCATCAATTTGCCAAATCTACTGATAGTAGGAAGTGTTCACCAGTAACAATAATTAGAGTGAGAAGTTAATTAAAACAGACTATAGTCTTACACCCATGGTCTACTAACTTCCTAATCCTTTATCAAAACATTCAAATGTGGGGAAACTGAGGTTAAACCTACAAAACCAGATCAATACACAAAAGGAGACCGGAAGCCCTCATCCCTGACCCACGCGAATAAAAAAAATCCACTTAAGACATCAGTGTCCCTCTCGTCAGTGGCAAGAAAGGTCCACATCTATCAGCATACACATGGTCACAATCATCATATGTAAACAACAAAACAGAACAATTGTCACAACTTATTTGTCTAAGCCCTCGATCAACAACCCAGCATGTAAATAATTTACACACAAATAAAACACTGCGGTGAATCTGTGGTGTCTACAATTTCTCTTAATAAATCAATTACGTCGATCTGAGATAGTATTGCTACAAATAGCATTCAACAATAATTTTGTTATCTGCGAATTAGTAATTTTGCCACACAAATCAATACGCCCCCAAGTTCATTGGCTACCTATGCCAAAATCAATGCACCACCACGGTATCTTCACCTTAAAAACAAAAATAGATTGCCAGGCAACGAAACATACGCCCACACAGCAGCTAAATCATCCGGGCAGTCAAAAACAAGCAACGTTTTATAGCAGGTTCATCCCGTTGTTGAACGAAACCACTCTATACTAACGGCTGTTAAAGTGGGTATTCAAAAATACTGTGACAAAAAATACTCTGGTAGTGGAATAAATCAAATGTGGATATTAAAAAATCCCAAAGCATTACTTGATGGTTGGCAATCGAGATCCCTTGCTTCAGTCTCATCTATTCAAACGTTTGACTTTTCTACTTTGTATACTAAAATTCCCCATAGTAAATTAAAAGCCAGGTTGAAAGACATTATTCACTGTGTCTTTTCGTCTAAATCGGGATTAATTTTCCTTACTTAATAAAACAAAGCTGTAAAAATAATGACGAGGGGTTTGGACACAAAGAAACTTTATTGATGCAGGGGAGATACATGTACCTCCCTGGTACCTCCCTGCAGCCAAAGGAAATATTTCACATATTTATAAAAAAAGCAATTGAACAACAAAGTCGCAAAGTGCCCAAACCTTAAATATATACAGTGTGATTTCGAAATTGTCTATATATACAGTGTGGTTTTGAAATTGTTATTAAGATAGTGACTGGGCCATGATTTTGACCACTTCTGCGCCGAGTTGTGGAGATGGGTCTAAGTATCTCTGGTAACAATTACTGGCCCAGTCACCTTGAATGCGGATCAGATCCGCTGGGATATTGCACTGCAACGCGAAAGAGGACCCACCCTGGCGAAAGCTGTGGCCTGCATAGCCAGAGGGGTTGATGCCTACCAAGGCGAGGGTCTGTCTGAGTCTGGCGACAAAGATGGGGTAGGTAATGGGTTTAAGCACCCCACCGCCAAGGAAAAGGGAACGCCGCGGTATGGGAAGGGGCCGGACTGGCGCGGAAAGCTAACAGACAGGCGGTCACGGGACAAAGCAGCGAGTTAGGGATAGCTGACCACGAAGGCTGTTATGATCTATTGAAATTGATATTGTGTGCTATTGCACTTTCGCGCCTCTAACGATGACCTCGAGGAGAGCAGGGGTTTCACACAACTGAAGCTAAAATAACTAACCATAGATTTTAACTATGTCCTTCATAGATCCCACACAAAATAATCGACAATTTGAACGACAGGCCCTTCCTACACGCAGAGCCTTGTATGGATCATTGTAGATATAATAAGGCTCTGCCTACGAAGAAGTGACACAGGTCATGAGGTCAACCTACTACATTTTGTACTGGAACAGCTTGTAAACAAACAAACGAACGTAAAATATGGCTTCAACGAACAGAAACCTGCGTCGTATCAATAAGGTTATCTGTGGAATAACACTCATTGAGTAATAGTTCCACCATAGTGCACCTTTGCTTGCTGATTTATTTCTCTATTCGTACAAAGCCGATTACATCCAAGCGCTCGTTAAAACAAATAAAAGATTAGTTAGCCATTTTAATTTCACTTATCGATATATCGATGACGTTTTATCACTTAATAATCCAAAATTTAGTGATTATGTCGAATTTATATATCCTGATGAGCTGGAAATTAAAAACACCACTGGCAGTGACAATTACGCTTCCTACATGGATCTGCGTCTCGATTTTGACAATTGCAATAAACTGAGTGTTAAATTGTACGATAAACGTGATGACTTTGACTTTCCGATTGTTAACTTTCCATTTATTAGTAGTAACATTCCAATATCACCAGCTTATGGAGTGTTGTGTCTCAGCTAATTCGTTACGCGAGAGCTTGTTCCTTTTATTCTGATTTTTTAAGTAGATCGAAGCATTTGTCACCTAAGCTTCAACTACAAGGATACGTGCACACTAAACTTATACAAACATTTTAAAAGTTTTATGGCCGTCATATTGACTTGATTGGTAAAAAATATAACGTGTCCCTTTCAGCTCTTATTCTAGATATATTTAATTGACACGTATACTTATAGTATCTCCCTGATTATGTCTACTACATCGTTAACACAGTTCATCGCGTGCATTTTGCATACCGATAGTTCATTGGCCAACCACGCTATTTTATCGACATTTTGCCTAATAGTTTGGATGCAGCTATGGTGGGTGTGGCGCACCAGGCAGGGTAAGCTTACTCTTCCGGACACCTGTTCAAGAAATTCACACTCAACCATCATTAATGTGTAATGGTTTTTTAATTCGGAATAAAATTGTGACCTCCATTGGGTCCACACGGTAAAAAACATGATTTTTCGTACAATCAGGGGCCATAATTCAGGAAGTTATGATCCAATGTGCCCGAATATCAAACGGAACCGCTATCGTTAGGTTATAAACTTATATTTCAAATTTCATCAAAATCGGATTAAAATTGTGACCTCTACAGGGTCCGCAACCTTGATATATCATATTTTTACACTCTTGGTGTAGTAGCGGCAGCCATTTTGTCCGAAACGGTGATATAATCAAACTTTTTTTAAAAATAGGATAATAGTTGTGATCTCCAGAGTGACCACAAGCTAAAAGGCGATTTTTAGTACAATCAGGACCATAATTCAGGAAGTTACAATTCGATATGCATTTAAAGTTTCATCAAAACCAGAAAAAATGTGACCTCTACAGGGTCTACAACCTTGATATACCACATTCTTATAGTATTCGTGTACAGTTTTGGTCCGATTTTCACGAAATTCAAACTCATTCTTCATTATCATGTAACGATGATATAATCAAACGGTTTTTTTTAAATCGGATTATAATTTTTACCTCCAGAGGGACCAAAAGTTAAAACAAGCGATTTTTCGGACTATCAGGGGACATAATTCAGGAAGTTATGATTCGATGGGCGCAAATATTGAAAAGAACCAAGATCTTTGGGTTATAAACATACATGTCAAGTTTCAACTAAATCAGTTCAAAATTGTGACCTCTGTAGGGTCCACAACCTTGATATAACATATTTTCACACCATTCGCGTACAAACGGCGGCCATTTTGTCTGTCTATTTTGGTACGATTTTCACGAAATTTGAACTTTATGTCAATAACCATGTAACGGTGATATCATCAAGCGGTTTTTTAAATCGGATAACAATTTTGACCTCAAGAGGGACCACAAGCTAAAAAGGGCGATTTTCGGACAAGCAGGGCCATAAATCAGGAAGTTACGATCCGACGGGCGCAAATATCGTCAAGGGACCAAGATCTGTAGGTTATAAACATGCATTTCAAGGTTCATCCAAATCGGTTCAAAATTGTGACCTCTACACTGTTCACAAGCTAAAACGTGATTTTTCGGACAATCAGGGGCCATAACCCATGAAGTTACAGTCCGATACATGCCAATATCGAAAGGAACCGAGATCCTAGGGTGATAAACCTATATTTTAAGTTTCATTGAAATCGGATAAAAATTGTGACCTTTAGACTGATCACAAACAGTTGTGGACGGACGGGGGTGACGACAATATACATATTTCTACGTCATCTTCGGAAATGTCACGTGAGGATCTATTTAACATATCAATTATCTGCTTTACATCTGGTTCAAAATCTTCCACACCTCCAGCATGTGCTGCTCGCCTCTTAACAAAATAAAACAAATAAAACCCCGCCACCTAACTCAGACATTGAAACATAATCATTGGCTTTCCATAGTGAAGGAATACGAATTTACAAGCCCTCTCATAACCGTCAAAGCCTTAAACGACAAAGCTCCAGAATAAATACAAGATATCATTATGCATGGTAACACTAGGAACTTGAGATCAACGAATAAAAATCTATTGACGTACCCAGTTGTCAATCTTGCGATTGGCCACTGTTCGTTCTAATACTCAGCCACCGTTCTATGGATTTCACTGTCGATATCAATTAGATAGTTTCTAATATTAGCTTAAAAACCATTTTACCAACCAGGTGTATTCTTGTCAGTGTGATAGAAACTGCCATAACGTATTATTGAGCTGTATAAATTGAGAATTATTTTTATCATTTTCTCATTCATAGTTGGTTTACTAATTATTGCTACAGCAATACGTGAATTCAGATTTCCGTGTAATTTCAGACATTATTTGAGACTGTAACCATTATAATACCCAAAGCTGGTAAACAGATTTGGACAGCTGTAAATGATGTCATCAGTGCATTCAAGCACTTTTTAAATGATCCTCAAACAGCAGTAGACAATATCGGCAGAGCTGTAATCAAGTAAGATATCAACTGCAATTAACAATTTATTATTTATCTGGAACTCTATGTAAAGGGGGTGTCGGTGAGAGGGTTGGGGCGTAAGGTCTGTGTGTAAGTCAAATGTTTTAATGTTTTTTGTCTTGGATAATATATATTTCATTTTTATTTCAGCATTGGCTTACAAGTAAAGATACTTCTCGAAGCTATCAATACAGTCCAAAACGCCAGTTTCTTTTTGAAAGGTACATCTATACATTATTTAGTTCTATAAATGACACAACGCATATTTTAAGAAA
This sequence comes from Patella ulyssiponensis, assembly GCA_963678685.1. Lineage (NCBI taxonomy): Eukaryota > Metazoa > Mollusca > Gastropoda > Patellidae > Patella > Patella ulyssiponensis. Next base: position 77,731,903 of record OY783230.1, read on the forward strand.
AAATGCCATCTACATACAGCATGTGTCAAGGCCATACTGTGATATTAATATAGTTGGGTCATACACTATACTGTCTGTACAGGTGGGTGGATCTAAATCCTGTTTATAGACAGTAACCGAACAACGAGATGTTTTACGATATTCGCTTTGTTAATTTTAGACGAGAAACCATACTGGTTTGATCTGACGGGTGAATTTGAAAACCTTAATACCATGAGAGAAAACACCTTGAGAGTCCTTTCATCGGGTGGAGAAATGTGGTTTGGAAGAAAATCCTATCGTGACATGGATCCGGTAACCGAATTTACAAATGGAAAAATGTCAATGGTTAGTTTTATTAATGCCTAAAGTCACTTCCATTTTTTTAATTTTTCATTTTGTTGAACGGATTTGTATCACTAGATCGTGTAGAAATTAACTGTTCGATTTTGGAAACCTGATTTAAGAAATATTGCTTATATGAATCATTTTACTATTCGCTCTTCTTTACTGTTCGGTTAATTACTCTAATTCGTCTAGACACTTTGATTAGCGTATGGGTTTTAGCCATCGGAGGAAACTGGGGGACCCGGATAAAAACCCACTGTTTGTGACTTTAGGTGTCTGTAATGGCATAAATAAAACTATATTCTCACTCAGTGAAATTTTATTCCAGAACGATATGAAAAGGCGTGTTATAGATCAACTAAAAACCGATGTTGAAACCATACTAAATCCACTCATGGGGGTAAGAGTACTCGGGGGAGGAGTGTTTCATAAATTTCAGAAGGTTATGACGTTAATACGAAGAACACAAACTACCTTTGATAAACTAAAGAATGAGTAAGCTTTTTATTTGCCCTTTGAGCACCCTCTTTATTAAAGATTCAGTATACAGTAACCTTCTTCTTAGTATGTTAGGATTGCAAATAAGATTAGGTTTATTTAAGTGTTCTGGAAGAAAACTAGTACAGTGAAGCCAAATGGCTGGTAATTGTTCAAGTTGATCGTAATAAACAAAAGCTGGGATAATTCTCACAGTACCGGTCGGTTAAAAAATTGTGCTAAAAGTCACTTGATGTAAACATGACGGCTGGGAATGAACACACGGGTGTTAGTAACAGTATTTATTTTATTCGTCAATAAACGAAATCGGAGCTCTACTTAATCATTATTAAAATGAAATTCCATTTATAAGGAATTTGTCTTGTGGTATACGCGAGTTGCCCGTAATACTAAGTTAGTGATTAAGTGGGACGTCAATGTATATTGTTATTCGCTTGTGATACTCCCTGACGCATTTAACTACCCGCGTTTCTCTATCCACATCAGCACTATGACCTAGAGACTGACTGACTCATACATTAAATCGTGCAGATTCTAAGTGGGTGGGTTGGGTCTTGTCAGCTTGACTTGAGTGAAAATTATAATTGACTTTTGTGAAAGTTATAAAAAAAAGACAATTTATAGTAAAATGGACTTGGGTGGAAATTAAAATTGACTTGGATCTGCTAGCCCACTTATACCCACCAATTTGCATGTCGTCTGTTTTTAAACTCCGTAATGCATCAACATTTAATATTGTAACTTGTCCTTGTATCTGTGGATGGTGTTTTAGGAAATTAAAAGTTTTAATTACGCCTTTGGTGTATGTCATCTATACAAGCATCCAGATTATAATTGTCAAGAAATGGTCTAGTTACTGTGTTTTAAACCCAGGTTACAAACGGGATTAATGACGAACGCATTATTCATATTTACGTTTTTATTTTTTAAAGTTATAACTATTATTTAAATGTCCACATTTGTTACTAGATATCGAAAAGCGCGAGAGATGATAAATCAGCTATTTGGACCAAAATTTCACAAGAAGTTCCCCAAGAAGTATCGGACAGCTGGTAATGTATGTACTGGTGTAGGGACATATCCCTCTAGCTTAGGTAAAAGTAGAGAATATAGTATTGACGGTGTTGATGTTACGACCGAACGTGGACAATCTGTAAGTATACAACACCGTAAAGTAAGTTATCAACCCAAAGAGGGGGTCATGGTGGCTAAGTGGATAAGACGCTGGCGCACTATAGCCTGGAGGTCGGATGCGCGATCCCTGCATCAGCTGAGAAAGTTCATCCAGATTTTCCGGCGTAGTGCAGGACATCTGTCTAATCGTACGATTGGGACGAAAATCCGAGGTCTCGTGTACACATTGGCGTGCACGTAAAAGATCCATTCGCTGTTGGAATTCTATATAAGAGTAGGCCTTAATGCAGCTGCCATAGTCCACTGTATGGCGTATGTCCGTCTTCATTAGCTCAGTACGGAGCAGAACCGTAGGACGGTAAACCTCATTTCAAATCTATTAAACCAAGAAGAGAAACTAGTCTACAATCAGGTACGGGATTGTGTAAGCTTTGCATGTTTCCCAATCCTAGAATTCAAGAAATTAATGTTGTGTATATAAAAGGAAACGTGCAATCCCAATGTTAAAACGCCCCCTCGATGTTCAGACAACATTCATGAACAGTTTTCCGAATCTTCGAAAACAAACAAAAACAACATTGAAATAATATCCATGACACCTTTGTAGGTTGTGGCACCATTTCCCGGAAAGGTAAGTCGAACATCTAATAGCAATGAAGTATTACTAAAGGTTGAAGGTGGTTCGATAAAAGATACAGAAATCATTATAACCAATGTTATACCAAATGGTAATATTCAAACTGAACCTTCAATGGTAAGTTGGTATATTCTTTGAGTATTATTTCAGTTCGTATTACCCTATTGCATTTTCCTATCCTATGGTATTACCGTGTCGTATTACCCTGTCGTAGTTTCCTATCGTATTACCCTGTTGTATTGCTCGTATTATCCTGTCGTAGTTTCCTGTCCTATCGTATTACCCTAAATTATATTTTCCAATCCTATCGTATTACCCTATTGAATTTCCTATCGTATCGTATTATCCTACCATATTTCCTATCCTATGGTATTACCATGTCGTATTGCTCGTATTACCCTATCGTAGTACTCAGTCGTAGTACTATTTCTCACTCGTGTTACCCTATCACTTTACTCAGTCTTATTACTTTATCGCATGGCTCAGCTCTATCACGCTATTGTATAACTCATTCGTATTACCCAATCGTATTACCCTATAATATTATGAAGAGATATTACTCTACCATATTACTCAGAGGTATAACTCTGCACAACTACCTTATCATATTACCCAATCACATTACTCAGTCATAATACCCAGTCGTATTACTCAGCCATATTACCCAGTCATTTTACCCAAAGGTATTACTCAATATCATCACCCAATTTCTTTACTCAATAGTATTAATAGTATTTATTCTTGATCTGGCCAATGTTTTTTTTTCAAAACGGGTTATGAATTATGTTCTCCGCGCTCTAGTCTCTAATACATTCCATAAATCTATACACAATTTATTCTAGGGAGTGTTAAGTGTCTCAGTGAATTATCTCAAATTTTAAGTACCCCATGGTATATTTCTGGGCCCTGTTTCACAAAAACTTAAATCTCCTTAAAATCGTCTTAAACTAAAATTTCATCCTAACTTAAGATAGATGAGTTTCACAAAACGATTTTAAGCATTTTAGTTAAAATCCACTAAAATAATATTTTAAGTTAAAATCTAATCTTAACTTAAAATAGTGGCGTTTCACAAACCCATTTTAAGGACAATTTTAACTAAAATCAATTTTAACTTAGGATAGCTGTCACCCTGTCCTAACTTAAAATCACGACATTAACAAACATTGATTAGAGCTACATTTTTACATATATTGCGACCTATAGATGTACTAGTAATTGGAATAATGATAATATTGTGAACGGCCCGGGTCACATACTTTTAATATTCCATTCCAACCATCATTCACAAAAACAATTCTCATTGAAATTCTTTTCACAGCATGAGAAATACAGGTACGGTCCTCCCGTTTATTTTATTGTAAGTCAATTTAAGCATTTGGATGGCGCTCCATAATAGAACTCCAAGAAAAAAAAACGCTCAAAACCCCAGTAAATTAAACACTAAAAGAAAATCATTTATTCATATCCAATGTCTTGGAAAGAAGAGCCTTCTTATCTATAAAGACAATATGCTCGTTTACAATGGTTTAATATGGCCCATTTCTTGGTTTTAGAAGGCCTAAAGGCCTATAATACTAGGCAAACCATGTGTAGTATTTACGCATACTTTTGGGGGTTATGATGATTTGTAAAAAGATAAATCAATGATCGCAAATATGTTTATATTGAAAAATGTTATAGGATAGGCCTATTTGAAATTAAATTTTAATATAAATTTATTATTATTTCTTAATGAAGTCTTACGTTAATAAAACAACAAAAATAATTGGCATTTTAGGAGCCAAAGCTATTTTATCTTGGGGAAAAAATCATTTAATTGAGTAAATATCATTTTCAAAGTATCATTGAAAGGGTGGTTCTATGGGAATGACATGTCAAATCTAGGCCTCGGAACATTGGCTATTTGGTGTATTAATTTCAAAGTTGATAAATACTTTTAAAATGCGACGAAAAATTGCAACCTAGATTAGCCGTTTAAGTCACAAATATAGTCTCCATAAAACTACAAATCTATGCGATTTAGTTTATCGATACACATTATTTCCAGTGAAGCCTGCGAGTAAATCAAATTCCCATGTCACGAATCCAATGCCAAGTTCAAGGCCAACCCACTGATACTTTTTGAATCACATATTACGCAGTAAAGTCCTTTATTTCACCTCTCTACGAATGTCTGACCGTGTGCAAACAATGCTTCAACGTATGAAACTCTCCCCATTGATATTGCAACCATTAATTCAACCTGCCAACAGTTTTCAGTTTCGAAGCGTATTTGCTTTGACCGTAAGTACCCGCAGCGGAAATGTGCACTGCGCGGGCGCAAGCGATTTTAGCTAAAATCTATTAAAATCGCATTTTAAGTTTCAATCAATCTTCGTGAAACGCATAAAATTTAAAATTTCATTTTGATTTTAGTTGAAATCTATTTTAGTGATTTTAGCTTAAGTTTTTGTGAAACAGGGCCCTGGTATAGATGAATCGCATCGTATTCATAGTTCATTTAGTCTGTTGTTTTGTCTGGGTTAGCATGAAATGTGTTATTACACGGGTCTCGCGACAGTGTACATCCATTTCTGGTTTCGATGATGAAATATGGGTGAGTCGAGACAAAACCCAGGCCGCCTGGCGTTGCACTAATACTTCCAGTTTTGACGTTATGATACTCCTTATACCCCCATCAGACCGGGGTTGCGTCCTTACTGCGCTTCTCCTGCGACAGAAAATGGTCTCAGAGCGAGTCAAGATCGCCATAAGCGTGGCAAAAGCGCGGTGGAAACGCTAAACATCGTGCTGTGGTCTCCATGGTCGCCAATGATCGCCGAGCCACGACGTTTGTTTTGAACATGATCATATGATCTGGATAGCTGCGAGAACGTGATGGGGTCGCAAAAGTCCTTATTGCGCTGCTACGGCGACAAAAAGAAATGGTTTCAGAGCGTGCCAAGATCACGAGATCACGTGGAACGCGAGATATCGTACTGTGGTCCCGAGAATGCTGTATAAACGCACTGGTCGCAGTAAGAACGCGACTTTTTTAAAGTTTTTAATTTTGGGACATGTTCCCGCGTTGTGTTCACTCTTGCCGACGACCTTGTGTATTTCCAGGCCGCCGTTCGGTCGCAGAGTGCAGTAGGGTCACCACTCCGGTCTGACGGGGCTTTACTCTGTGAGATTTAGGTTAGGTATATATCGCTAGTACACTATTTCAATAAATTCGCTGAATGTTCAATTGTAGATTCAAGCAGGATTAGAAATAGGTAAAGCTACCGGATCAGTTTGCGACAGTGAACATGACCATATTCATGTAGCTATGAGACGTACAACAGATGGCGGTATTATCAGCCCAGCCAAATATTTACCACCACGTATTCCAGAAATTCCTAAATGGATTCAACATTGTAATGACTATAAACTCGTTTGGAAGGTGAGTGAGACCTTGTTAAGTTGGAGCCCAATCGCTGCGATTTTCAAACCGCTCGAAAAATACGCCCGGGGCGACAACGATTCTGCCAGGGGCGGATTGGTCCGTCGGGCGGTCAATCGCCCGAAGAGCCGGTCGGACGATCGTTCGAAGGGCCGGTCGGACAAAAAATGAAAAAAATAATTTTGTCCAGTTCGTCTAAAAAAAAACACATTTTTCTGCTGAACATTATATGGGAGAGGGGGTATTGGACCGACCATGGAACCATGATGACCATATTGTATGTGGCCGGTGGCTTTAACGAGCCGCCATGCCATCACTGGAGTCTGGAATGGGCTGGTATAATAGACTTTCTAGCCCGGGTGTGCTTGGTGTGTGGCAGAATTTGGAATCCTGCAATGGGGATTCCGAATTTCAACCGAAAATTTCATCGGATTCATCCGACACTGTCGCCCGCAAATTTACTAATTATTAATTCACCAGTTTGTGGGGATACGACAGAATCCAAAATTCAAAAAGCAGCTTTTATGATTTTCATTTTCGTCAATCTGTACGAATGTGTCGCGTGGCCTTCCATCACAGAAGGAATCAACTAGCACTCCCAGCAACAAAAATGGGACATATTCCTGCTGATTCAATCCGCCCCTGGTGATAAGGTAAAGTAGTAAATGCAGTAACACCACATTAGACGCGTGCAAATCTGTGGGCAATGGAACAAATTAAATTCACACATTGCAAACAATAACAACCTTCTGCAGTTTTAATGGTTTAATGATATTGTACCTTATTGCACATTAATAGTTTTATATTGTTTTATATATTAATATAATAATTAAATGCTTTATATATTAATAGTTGTATATTAATTGGTATGCTGTCTTGTATTATGATAGTTTGATGTTATAAAAGAAGGTCCAATTATAGATAGTAATGGAAAAACCACCGATGCTGAAAATCTAAACAGAAACGATGACGATTTTTCATCTATATTTAATAATCAAAATTTGGATGGCGATTATGAATGTAAGCAAATCTTGTGTCATTCAAAAAGCTTGTCAGAAAACTACAGAGTAACGCAAATTAAATAATAACGGTACAAAAACTGCTGTCTTTCAGCTCTACCAGGAAATTAGCACTCTCGTTGGCTAGTTTTCTGTGTTTCATATTTTGCTAACGCTTACCCCATTTAGTGACTTTTAATTTTGTAATAGTTTGGATATTACCGCACATATATTAATTCAATTATTCTATGTGTGCTTAGTGTTGTTTAAATGCTAATTGAACTTGTTCGACTGTTTTGTTTTTTACTATTTTAGTCGACAATGAGTTTTCGCTGTTGGGAAACGCAAAGGAAAAGACTGGCCCAAATCTAAAAGATCAGCTTAAAGGCGGTGAGTAGAACTGAAGACACATATTCTTGAATAAAACCGCTAATGTCGACAAGTTTTCTATTCGATCTGTTCTAGTTAAATTAAAAGTGTCCAAAATAGCTGGCAAGGGAATGTGCATGGTTATACATAGAAACTTTTTGTAACAATGTGATAATTGTTAGGCTTAATTAGCTACTTGAGGAAAACGTTGCCCACTTGAGGGGTCATTTTCTCAAAGTGATTTAAATTGCATCCTCTGAAATCTGAAACTTAATTTCTGGCACATATGACTCGAATCGTTTTGAATCACGTCTAGTTTTATACATTATTCTTCTGCTATCGTTAAAACTACTGAATGTGCTATCTTACAATTTTAGTCGGAGTAACTCATTTAGATTGAAATTCGACAGGCCATTTGAACAATAATAAATTTATTCTATTTCAGCCGTTGGTGAATTTTTTAAAAAACCAAATAAATTTTTAGAAAAGTATTCTATCAGGAAATTGAAATTAGGCGCCATTATTAATCTGTTGGATTTACTTGGTTTGACAGAGAGTAAAGCCCGTCTAGAAAAAGTTATGCTGAGTGTTAAGGTATGTTTTCGTCCAGATAATCAAGAATGTCTATCGATTTTTTCCATGCAAAATATAGTGTTATACACAACATTAATTTTGATAGCCTATATTAAGTACTTTAATGTTTAGTATCAACTGCCCATCTTTTGTAGGATATACTGGATAACAAACATTGCATCAGCCCCCATCAGATGACGGTTGATCAACTGAGAAGTGAATTAATAGAACGTGGTAAACCAACATGGGGAAATCGTCAAGTTATGATTGATAGATTGACAGCTAAAGATAACAGTAAATTATTTAAAAAATTTAATAGCATCAATTCAAAATGTGATATTTCCAATAAGACTAAATTACACTCCCTTTATGATTACAGTCTTTCGTTTTATACCCCCGGGAACGTATAATATTGGTCACCCAGTTTTAAAGTCAAGTAGGTGATTTGTACATTGAATTTACTTTCAAACTCCATTCTATAATACTACATAGTCTGGGTGTTAGAAACTACTAAACATAACAGACATTTTAAGAAGCTGAAATTCTGATTCAAGGGGGTTTTACTGTGAAATGTGCAGACTATAAAAAATTCCCAAATATTTAATAATAAATGCGGGAGGACCATCCTACAGCCAAACAAACCCGTGGACATACCAAGCATTGTAAGATATAAACAACAAATATCAAATCAAGTGAACGGAAACGGTAGTGTGTGTGTGTGTGTGAGTGTGGGTGTGTGGTGGTGTGTGTGATGGTGTGTGTCTGTGTCGTGTGGTGGGGTTGATACTAATAAGCCGTAGTTATTAGTTTGTACAGCTCCGGGCCGTCACTCAACAAATAAAAAAGTAATCAGTGATTTACATGCAAGATGTTATATACAAATGCATCTGGTCTTCTGAATGGCCAAATTCTACTAGTTGACGTAGCGAGTAAGAACGTCAAACAAATAACATTATTTAAGGGCGATGATCTGGATTGTCCAGTCCCATGTTGTTAAACTATAGTATGGTCCCATTCTGTGATTATTACCGTTAAACTATCTAGCTAACATGTTCTTCCCCGTTTTGATTTATCTTTCAAATACAAAGAATCAAATCAAACCCGTTTTAATTTATTTCAGAATGTCCATCAATGACATTAGAACCATCTAAAAACCTTTACTGTACATTTGATCAAAATTGTTTTGGTCTGGAATGCTGCATCACTTTTAAATTTTTTTTATTTCTGAAAACCTACAAATTTTACGCTAGACTGGAACCATGCACATTGACTTTTGTTGTTGGTATGAAAGGTGTATTTGAAAAAGAATTTGACCATTTAAAGGATATTTACGGTGGTAAGTCGCTTTAGCTACCCAAATGGTTTTGTACTATTTTGCTGTTATAAGGCGGATTTTTATCGATCATCAGTGATGTTCATAATATCGTTTTACATAAATACTACGCAAGATGGCAAAACCTTTCTTGATTGAAATGTAATGAAATGGGGTTTAACGTCCTACTGTTCTGCTCCGACTGGGATAATGAAGACGGGCATACGCCATGCAGGGTGCTATTACCGAAATTTTACCCGGACAGTGGCAAAACGGCCAAGAGTCAATGGTTCTTTCACGTGCACCAATTCGCTCCACCCGAGCGACTGTACATGTTCCAGGTCAGGCCCTCATCCTACACCAATGAACACGGAACAACCAGGTTAACCAGCCAACATGCTAGCACTGAGCCATCGTGGTTTCTCACCCTTTCAGACTGTGCAGTGTAAATTGTGAGTGCGACTGCGTATGCTTACTTTAATCCATGGAGACGAGATGCTACTTTAGGCTACTAGTTTATGGTTGTTATATTGTTTTATTTGTTTTAGGTTTCGACATCAACTATAAAACAAATTTTATTGTTGATATTCTTGATGGATTGGAGCTTATCGTAAGGTGCGTATTGTTGTGTATTGTTTTAGTTATTGGTGAACGCGTTTATGGAGCGCGTTCTGCCACCTGTTATGCATTATTGAAGTACAATGTAGGTCGTATATTACCGTCAACCCCAATTATTCCGTCCGTCCATGATCTACATTTATCATTCAGTCTTTCAAATATGAATTACCCCTCGTTATATTTATGTAACGAAGATCAGCTCTCCAGACCATCGGTCTGTTCTGATTTTAACAGATTGGAATTATTTTGATTTAAAAATGGATGACCGATATTGAAACCACAGTAGCAATGAAAATCGAGACCCCGCTATTCTTCAACTCAGTCTAGAATAAAGTTCCTTTTCCATTATCCATTTTTAAACTATTAGAGAACGAACGGTGGGCTCTTTATCATTATCATACATAATGCATTGCTTGCTTGTTCCATATTGAAGAGTTTACTTGGAGTATCGAAGGTCATTACCTGTAAATGATTGATATTGATTGGAGTTAATTACTGCAAATAAGAGAGAGGGAGAGATTGGGTTTAACGTCCACTGCTAACGACGCATATGCGCAAGCAAATTATTGAAATAAAATTGAACCATGTTAGCCTTGAAATGACATTATCCCCCTACCCCCTCCCCGACTCCCTTTCTCTCTCTTTCCCTTTCTCTCTCTCCCGTGTGACAGTCATTTCGTACGATAACGCCAATCCCATTCAGACAACCTGAATAACATATTGTTTTGTTTTTTTTTTAAATGAAACTACTGGTTCACTTTATATTATAGATGTAAACTAGAGAAGAGTGAGACAGCAATACTGGCATCGATTTCAGTGGGATTTTGTTCTACGAAAGATAATGACAACTGTTTATTGTTTATACCTATATTAGATGACGCGATTCTACCCGTTCCAATCTGTAACAACGACGGGACATTAACCATACCAGATGGTAAGTCACTTAAATTGCACAACCAATACCTCGTTACAACTATTACAACTATAGAGCGTCGTGAGTTCGCGGTGAAATCCGAAACTGTTCCAACTGTACAGGTTAGTCTACTACGTTCGTAGTAAGGGCAAAATCGCAGAATGATTACTCTAGTCCATGTACTCAGTACGACGTTCCCGCCACGCCCTTGTTATGCTATTGACTGATTTTTGGTAAAGGGAGCTACTGACCCCATCCATAGGTTCAATCCTATGGGAACTGAACAAACAAAATTGCACATAAACCACGACTAAGCTACTACCCGGCCTTCTATATTATATACATACACTCAACTAGGCAATATGATAAAGCAATGTCTGTTGAAGTAAAGCAATGTCTGTTGAAGTAAAGCAATGTCTGTTGAGGCCTCGATGTTACCTGACGCTCACTTCGGATTTCAACAATTCTGAATGTCCATGTAGCACTCAAGAGGCATAACTTATCTTTGCCGAAACGTAGCTACTTTTATTATTGTCATTGTTACCATTCTTCAAATGAACATAACCTGTGTTTCCAGAATTGGTGCACTCAGAATTGTTTATTATTTATAACCATATGTCCATATGTTTTAGTTGATTATAGGGATGTGTTCAATAGAGAAAATACCAAGAGAAGGCTTAAAGAATCAGCCAGAAAGGCTGCCGAGAAAACAAGAGATTTTATTCTCCGGGAAACCATGGAGAAACTTGGAATACCAGAGGTATGTGGAATCCATTCACCACTAAAATTATATTGGATAATGTTCGAGATTTTACATAGGCCTACCCATGGTGCACTACAATGTTCTTATTATTACAAGTATATTTTACTGCTCCATAGATTAATTCGGTTTTGGAAATAAGTGCTTGTTAATTTTCAGGAATTATTACATCAAACCCCACCATGTCCAAGACCAGAAATTCTCACCGAAGCCATATTAAAAGAAAGACTAGGGGAAAGACATTTAAGTATTAATGGGAGTAGACAGCAGTTAATGGACAGATTGAGTCAAACCGAAAAATGTATGTTTGTCTTGTTTATGAGCCCAATTGTATGCTTAGGACCCTAAATTTCCACGAAAAGTCATGTCACATTGTCGTATAATAAGTTTACTATATTTGTTTGCTATCAGTATCTGGAGTAGTAGTTGCTAGACTCAGACAATATCGAACAATTTTATCAGATTCTTCGCCATACCGGAGATGAATTTTGAATCTATCGGTTAAGGGATCTTATTAAGTCTAGGATAAAGCACGAGACTGGGGTTATGTTTGGAAAACACAGACTGAAGGAAATAATCCGAGAAAACGAAATAAAAACCGAGGCAGGCGGGCCAACGTTTATCTGTCGAGGTTTTCTATTCTTCTGAAATCTTTCTTTCCCCAGCATAACCGAAGTCTAGGGTTTTATCTTGCTTATAAACCGCCTATGTTTAATGTACGTAAAATGAGACTATCCCGTAATTCTCGTAAAAAACCCTTAAAGAAAAGCTTTCAGATCAATAACATCAATTTCCCCTGTATATATCCAATGCCTCCCCCAAAGATCAAAAATATTTACCGTTATAGGTTTATAATCGCTGCATAACTGGAATTATCGTATCACAATTAACGAATGTGGCTTCAGTCGTCGCTCTCTTTGTTTAAGTTGATATACTGTATATTTTCAGCTTGTAGACTACTGAACCAAACCATTGTATTACCAACTATAAAAAGCGATAAATTAAACAAACTGATTTATTTACAAATATCAGACGATTGTCTACATATACAGGCCTGTCTAGATGTTAAACTGACAACACATCTACTCAACTTTACCAAATCTTTTCAAGTTTATGTTAAATTAGACCCGTGTAATTATATACTCACAGTGGGCTTTGAGAAATATTCACGTACAATTATACTTATTGGATATGATTGGGGTAAGTTTTGTTTCTTTCTCAATTGAGGGATTTGTTAATTTGAAATACAATTAATTAGATATAAGTGACCACATATTAATGTCTTAAATTGAAGAAGTGGGTATGTGCAAGGTAAGATAATTTGTTTTACTTTTTGTTATTTTATATTTAGGGACAGACGAAAAAATTAGTATTGGCGATTCCATCACCGTCCTGTAAGTTTGTTGCTTGTCTGTTTATAAAACCCAACCTAAATTTGTGGGCAATATATACACTAACATTTCAAATTGTTTTTTAAAACTCCCTTTTCAACGGTTAGAATATGTTTGGCAAGCGAAATTTTCTTCGTTTTGTTTCCAGATTAACGATTCAGAATAGCGCCGCGGAAAAGGTATTCATTATTAATGTTGGGGTTAAAATCGAATCAAATGGAAATACTATGATTGATGGGCGATTTATTGATGAAATGAAAATACCAATACCAATATGTAACAATAATTTTACACTGCCAGGTAGGAATGATCATTTAGTTATTTTTTGAACTTCTATTAGATATTCCAATCTTTCAAATCCGACTGTTTGGTTTATAATCGTAGGATCTTCTTATCCATACAAAGGCACTAAGGTGTGTTTGGGGGGGGATGTTATTAATTTAACCGCAATGTTACAACAAGCGGGGTTTCTTTTGAATTAGAATTCATGTTGTGAAATACTAATAGCAGTGTTCATTATGTTGAAAAAAACCCCAGAAAACCTTTGATCGGGATATTGATCTGTCTACAATGTATGTGTGGTTATTCTTGTAAAGGTGCCACTCTATTTTTGATAGGAGGTGGATCAATTCATGAGCTTGCAAGAGCATTGGGTGGGAAATTACCATCTGCCGCACTCGATCTCATCTTAAAGAAATTAGGATTGAATGTAAGTGCTTAAATTTTAAATCATTACAAATCGATAACGTAGTCGTGTGGGTTTTTTTTTAAATTGAATGAATTTACGCTTTAATTAAACACCATTTCTACATGTAATGGAACCAACCATATATCACTCAGTAATATACCTCAGGAATGGTTCAAAGCGGCCACCATGTCCATCATAAAAAGGGCCATTTTCAAATTACGAATGAGTTGATTTCCAGTCTATTGAAGTACAATGTTTCTCGATCCTCAATTAGTATTGCAGTTTTGTGATTTTAATTTGTTTCAGAAAATATTTGGTAATGGATTGTGTCAAATGACAAGACAAACCAATGGTGAGTTTACTGATAATTTGCTTTGTTATCAAAAGGTGTATATAATGAGCATGTGGGATATTATTATATACCTGTATTATATTTTGTAGATTGTCCTTGGACTATAGATGTTGAGAAACATCTACCTGTTAAACTACAGGAAAAAATAACATGTACTATGGCTGATAGTTGTTTTGGTCTCCACTGTTGTGTGGATTTCCAGTTTCACATACCATATGTTGACGAACCTATCGAGAAGAGTTTGCTCGTCTTTGTTGAGTTTGAGCCATGTACCTTTGTTATTGATATCGGATTTGGTACCTTCCGCCATACAGAAACTCTACTGACATATGACTGGGGTTCGTATGATTAAATGTTTTATAGTAGTTTCTGGAGTTGGCTTCTAATTTTAAAATGAGATATGTAGTTCCATACGTATGGTTATTTTTTTTGAAAATATTCTGCGAGACTTGTCATTTGAAGAATTCATAAAGCTAATAAAGATTATTGTATATATTTATGTGATATTAAAATTTATGTGCACTGTGTATGTTTGTTGCATGACAATGGTTTGTATTCTTTCTTAAAGGGACACAGTCTATATTAACAATTGGAAGTGGTTCCCCTTCTCCGATTACAATAACGTAAGTCTTGTTTTTTATATCCTATCACTGTAAGAGCAGTTAGATCTAATGCGATAATTTGATATATTTTGAATAATGATAATATTGTTAATGACCCGGGTCACATAATGTCAGGGGCGGGTCCAGAGGGGGGGGGGGGAATGAGGGGTTCTACTACATAGACATACAGACTCCCACACGGAGTCTACGATATCACCTCAGGTGGAAGCGGACGTTAAACTCCCAATAACGAATGAACGAAGCCACACGGACTCATATTCCTGAAGCAATGGCCAGAGAAATCCCTCTCTGGCCATTGCTGGAATAGCGTCTGTTTCTTGAACTTATGCGGTGGGGGTGTGTCTATTCTTTCAGTTCAATGAAAGCTATCACATAAGTACAGCAACATGACAGTCCTTCGATTAATCTGGGTCTTCCCCAAAACTTTGGACAGTGATTTAAGGTAATAAAAACGGTGAAAGTATTCGTTTCCAAACAGTATTGTTCACATTTCATTGGACTTGATAGCCTCGTTTGTCACGCAATTATTTTTACTGTAGTATTCTGCTATGCGCGTGAGTCAAATCGTAAGCATATTTGGTCCAATATTGGCGCTCGTTTTAAATGTAAAGCTTTTGTAGGGCAGCTAGTGATTGGTTGGTAGACGGACTACTGACCAATCAAAATTTTAAACAAAAATATCCACTCATAACAGCTGTGTGTAGTATGACACGGACTGGGTTTAGCGACATATTTGCAGTATTTTCTTCGGGACGAGTGTTCAATAATGTAGATTGGTATAGTCGTGTTTTAAAAACACTTTCGTTTTACATTTCAAAGTTCTCCTTACAAAATTTTAACCGGTTATTCGCCGTAACATGAAGCGACAGAGCACCTTGGATTCATATTTTTCCACTGCAAAAAGTCGCGAAGCTCTGGGGAGGAACCAGGCGACAACGCTGGGCATTGTGCGTTCGCAACTAACGAAAATACTGAAGAAAATGTTGAAAAAGTAGAACATTCGCGTAGTAATAAAACTGTAGTTGAACATGAGAGTGATAATGATGACGATAATTGTGATGACATACGTCAAGAAAGTGAAGTTGGTGTACCTGCCAATCTTGTGCCCTCACTTGCACTGCCACCTGACAGTGACATTGGTAGGGCCGGCGATAGGTCTCAAATATCCGATAGTGACAAAATCAAGTACCTGAAAAAATCGTTTCAGGCCTCGTCGCCACTGTGACAGTATTACATTAGTTCTTTAATCGTTTTCTTGGATGACAACACTGGTATATACTTCTAATAATACTTTTATTCTGCTTCTTACAATAGGTACAAACATCGTGATGTAAACGACCGTAGAACTAACTATATGGAAGGATTCATGGCTTAATTAGCTTGGCTTAGCACGAGTGTGCTAACTCCAGAAGCTCCCGTCTCGTCTCGTCTCGTCTCGTGCCAAGGCACCCATGGCCAAGGCACCCATGGCCCGCCTAGCATGGCCTCCTGGACCTGACTGACGATTCGTTTCTGTTCTGAGTTTATAAACGTATTCAAGACAAAGGGGCTCATTAGACACCTGTCTAATGTATCAAGCATCATATGGAGGTTTAACATTCAATATAGTTTATCAGACAAAGAAAGTTAGATAAGACATGCCAACAACAGTTATAGTTACGCAATGACATAAGGAATACTACCAAGATCTCCAGTCGGGTCTTGATAGCAACAGGTTTATGTTACAATCACTAACACGTATTTTAATATGGCAGGACGCTTCTATGACATATGTCATTGTGTAATATACCTATCCCTCTTTTTAGAAAAAAATATGAAATATTTTTTTAAAGCCTTTACAAATTTGAATATAACTGGGATCGACAATATCTACCCTAATCTTAAAAGATAAAAATAACAATAAGAATGAAAAGACATATAAATACAAACAACACTTGTAAAATGTCGTATACAAAAATGTCTATAAACAAAAAGAAAATATAAATGAAACACACACGAATTTAAAAGTTATATATACTTGTAAAATGTCATAATATCCAAAAATGTCTTTAAACAAAATGAAAAGGTCAATGAAAAACACACGAACTTAAAAGTTATATACACCCAATCGGTCACACACGCGAGTCAATAAAAAAAACAAACGAGATCCTGGAATCACAAACACAGACTACTCTTATTATTCATATAAATGGTGGAATCGCGAACACAAACTACCTGTACTATAATTATCTTCTTAGACCGATTATTTGGTGGAATCGCGAACACAAACTACTGTAATTATCTTCTTAGACCGATTATTTGGTGGAATCGCGAACACAAACTACTGTAATTATCTTCTTAGACCGCTACTGCACTGTCGTAGCCAACTGTAGGGGTGGGGTACATATGATGCCCTTCCTCGTTCCAGTAATGTTGAGGGGTCAGAATTTTCCCTGCTCCGTTTAGTTCAACTATTGTTGTTGACCGGTAGTCTTTTCATTTTCCATACCGTCTGGCAAAACGGCGTGTTATGACATGTGCTATGAAGAGTATTAACTGCAACCCGTGCCGAAGTTTTATCATCTGCTTATCATATCATGGAGTGAACTTAATTAATAGTTAATCAAATTAGCAAGTGGAACAGACTTGACTTTAGATAACGATCTAACGATATTTACAATTGAAATTAGGGAGTCATATTGTTTTATCTCAAGAATAATGAATGATCTGAACACATTTAACCAATCTTAAATAAGATATTTTTGAAAGAACTAACGGTTTATCTCTATAATTTTTAAACACAACACAAAACAAGACAAAACGTTCGCTCTTAAATCCGAGCACAACCCTCCTGGGGTTAAACCACTTAACATAAAGCTTCTCCCGTTACATATCGGGGCATTTCCCATTAAATCTTTGGGGTATTACAAATAAAAATCTTAATCCCGTAAATATCGGGTCATTTCCCATTAAAACTTTGGGGTATTACAAATAAAACTCTCTACCGTAAATATCGGGTCTTTCCCATTAAATATTTGGGGTATTACAAATAAAAGTCTCACCCGTAAATATCGGGGCCTTTGCCATTAACTATTTGGATAATATACACGTATAGACAAAATAAACGAAAAAAACTTAGAGATAAACCCGTTAATACTTTGTGAATGTAAAATTCCTAATTACGATATTGTTAACTCAATTCTAGTTAAAAAATCACAAAACATTTTACTGCGCAATATAAACCTGTTAATACTAATTTTAAATGCCAAAATATGTGTTCAAAAACAAACAATTATAAGACATAATCTTTTAAAAACAACATGACGCATTTTAAAACAAATAATATATATACAATTTTGTTTCAGTAATTTTCCTACATATAGTTAAAGACTGTTCCACTACTAGCTTGAAAGACGATATAATATATTAAATTTAGTAACGACACCATGATGTTGAATGACGCGTGATGATAAACTGCTGGTTTCCCAGTTAAATTTTAATCCGTAGCACTTATGTCATTTATGAACCGTCGCCATGGTAGGATTTAGAAAAAGAATTACCTGTGAATACGAAAATCTGTGGCCTGTGGTCGTCTAGTGGTATAAGACTTCAAGCGTTGCTCTGGTCTACGGCATCAATTAATATGTGACAGTATTACATTAGTTCTTTAATCGGGTTCTTGGATGACAACACTGGTATATACTTCTAATAATACTTTTATTCTGCTTCTTACAATAGGTACAAACATCGTGATGTAAACGACCGTAGAACTAACTATATGGAAGGAGTCATGACTTAATTAGCTTGGCTTAGCACGAGTGTGCTAACTCCAGAAGCTCTCGTCTCGTCTCGTCTCGTCTCGTCTCGTGCCAAGGCACCCATGGCCAAGGCACCCATGGCCCGCCTAGCATGGCCTCCTGGACCTGACTGAAGATTCGTTTCTGTTCTGAGTTTATAAACGTATTCAAGACAAAGGGGCTCATTAGACACCTGTCTAATGTATCAAGCATCATATGGAGGTTTAACATTCAATATAGTTTATCAGACAAAGAAAGTTAGATAAGACATGCCAACAACAGTTATAGTTACGCAATGACATAAGGAATACTACCAAGATCTCCAGCCGGGTCTTGATAGCAACAGGTTTATGTTACAATCACTAACACGTATTTTAATATGGCAGGACGCTTCTATGACATATGTCATTGTGTAATACCACTTACAATTTTCTGAAGAGCCAAGGCAAACTGGCTAGCAAAGTTTTCTTGGTTGGCGTACTCGCCAACGCAGAATGGAGGCTTCTGTTTACCGTGTGTGTTATTTGCTCGGCATGCCGGCGCGAGGGGACTCGAGTTCGGATAGTTAATAAATAAACCCATGAACAAGTTCAGTAATGCCTTGGGTAGTTGAGGTAAGGGTAAATTAGGCCACCTACCTGACCACGAAACAAAAACCTATCACCAGATCGCCGTTGCAGACGCAAAAATCTGTTTATCAAATTCTGAGAATATTCAGAACAGGGTTGATGTTCAACTCATGCAGCAGAAAAAAGCATTATATGAGAAGAACACAGCCGCCTTACGTAGTATCATCGACTGTATGATATTTCTAGGTAAACATGCACTAGCATTCCGTGGGCACCGTGATGACAGTACAGTAGGGAAAGGACGTAACCAGGGTAATCTTAAAGCTCTGATACAGTTTAGGGCGAAAACCGACGAGAAACTTCGCGAATTCTCGAACTCGTGTCATAAAAACGCAAACTATTCATCAATGACCATTCGGTGATAAGATTCGAGAAAGTGAACTGACGAGATTAATGATGAGACTTGTCCTTACTATACACTCATCGCTGACGAACTAACTGATGATGTGGCCAACAAAAGTGTTTTGTCTTTATGCCTGAGATATCTCAAGTGTCAGGATGGCAAATACAGCATTGAAGAGGGAATGGTTAAGTTCAGCTATTTGAAAAGGGGTAATGCGGCATCAATAGCCGAAACAATCAAAAAGATTTGAAAGATTGTGGACTGAATCCTTTGAATATAAGTGGTCAAGCGAATGATACAACTTCAGCTATGTCTTCGGGGAATAATGGTCTTCGGGGCATCATTAAAAGGGACGTCCCAAATGCTCTCTATACTCCATGTAATAGTCATAGACTAAACCTAGTTATTACGTCTGCGTCGACAGATAAGAAACTGTATAACGGTTGTAAATGAGTGTTTTCTGTTTTTTTGATGTTTCCCATAAGCGCCAAGAATTCCCAGTGAGAATTGTAGACCTGCTGGCAGCTCATGAAGGCACTGGCGAAAAGGTGAAGCGAAAGCAGCATAAATTAAAGGGACTTTGTAAGACACGATGGGTGGAGAGGTTCGAAGCGATCGATCATTTTATAGATTTATCGCGCCAGGCAGGGTAAGCTTACTCTTCCGGACACCTGTTACCACTGTTTGTTGTGTATTTCGTACATGATGAACAGTCCATTTGCTGATTACACTACTTTGCCTACCTATTTTGCCTATAACGTTTTTAGGACTTCGACTTTTGCCTAATGGTTTGGATTGTTCGTACTTGGTTTTATTTTATTCTTATCGTCTGTATAATGGTAAATCCACATCTGTACAGGGATGATGAAGAGATTTGTGCACTGATTGATGAAAAATGGTCATGGAATGCTTACACTAAAACCAAAGCCTAGGGAATCTTATCAAGTCTTGGTGAATTCGAAAATCTAGTTAGTTTAGTAACACCGAAGAACGTTCTTGCGCCGATTAGGGATTTTACGAAAAGCTTTCAAAAACGAGACTTAGATATCTACAGTGCCTATGAAAATATCAAAGAATCGAGAGCAGATATCAGAATGCTGAGAGAAGAAATAGATGAAAGATACAATTCATGGTACAGTGAGACATTGAAATTGGCTGAGAAGTTATCGTGTGAAGAAAAAAAGGAAAAGAGCTAAAGGAAAAATAATTCACAGGGTCACACATCCCACCGCAACCCCACAGGACTATTATAAACGTATTGTTATACCATTCACTGATGACGTCAGTAGTCAGTTGACCGACCGGTTCCCTGCGGATACATCTGTTTTACGGCAACTGATGTCGCTCATACCGAATATTATCAGCGGTTAGTGTACCTGACTTGTCCTCAACTTCTGAATCTCTAAGGAAATTTTATGATGAAGATTTACCCCAACCATCTGGCCGACAGAACGAACTCCAAATATGGAGGGGGCGCTGGATACGAAATATGTCCACAGACCACGCGATTTCTATCACATTGATAGACAGTTTAAATCAATGTTCCAAAGATAATTTCCCCAATATATATAGACTGCTACAAATCAGTTGTTTGATTCCAGTGACAAGTTGTGAGGCAGAACGGTCATTTTCTGCTGTTAGACATCACAAAACACCAATGCGTTCTACTATGACGGATGGTCGCCTGACAAGTTTAGTCCTAATGACCGTTAACTATTTAGGTTTAGATATCGGTGACATTATGGAACGGTTCATCAAAAAACATCCACGCCGGTTATTCTCTCCATTATATTTGAATTCATAATTGTGTAATACTCTATTTTAGGCTTTTGTTCGATTACCTGCTCCCCGATGTATTGGAAAAAAATAAACGAATAGTATTATGTAATGAAATTTCTTGATATTTTGGTGTTTGACACAGTCGCGGTTGGATTTTTTGTTTTTCTATTTAGTTTTCTTAAAGTTTACTGTCAAAATCAGTAAAAGTAAAATGTAGGTACATGTAATTAGTTTCCGTGTTTTGTCATATCAAAGTGACTTCTGGTTACCCCAAAATGACGTTAGAAACCAGGTATTTCCCCAAATCCGGGGAGAGAACCCACCCGGTTCCCTCCAAAATTTCATACATTGTGTAAGCCCCCCCCCCCCCCCCGCCCCTGCAAACATTCTTGGATCCGCCCCTGAATGTTAACATACCATCATTTACAAAAATAATTTTCATTCAATTTCTTTTCATAGCATGAGAAATACAGCCACCCGTTTATTTTATTGTAAGGCAATTCAAGCAATTACATGATGTCCTAAATTAGATCTCCAAGAAAAAAGACAATATCAAAATCCCAGTAAACAAAACATTTTGCTATTGTTTTATATATAACCATATAATTTAAGCATAGATCTGGCGTCATGGTTTAAAACCCACTCGTACGACCCCTGACGCCCACCCCCTTTACAGTACAACCGGACATCTCTTGATGTAGTAGAAGCTATCGAAAGTATAAAAAAAAAATTAAATATACTTTGTACTTTGTCATATAGTTCCGGTCGTAACGTTGTGGTATTTGCGGGTATGACTCCATGTCGAGGTCTTCCGGTTTTTTATCGCTGACCGACCTCAAATTATGTTTGATATAGTTAGATTCATATGTGTGGAATAATATATACTGCCTAAGTTCTAGTTAATTCGATATTCATCATTTGTTTTGAACCAAATTTTCGCGCGCATATTCTATATATATTTCGAGATTTTTACTAGCACATTTTAGATACAATGTTGTCTTATCATTTTTTTTTGCATTTCAGCTATATGATATCCCAGTATTCTGGTGGATTTATAATTGATTTAAACATACTGGCATGTATACCAATTGACGGTAACAAATTCTGTTTTCCTGAAGATGGGTTTAAGTTGATGGATAAAGCCATAATTCCGGCATGTGACATGAACGTTTTGGTGAACAACACGTATCTTGGTAATTTGTAATGTATCATCATAATATGTAATGCTGACTTATGTTCAGTATTCGACAATTCTGATGGCAAAACAAGCCCTATTGCAAAGAAACCCATCACAATTGCTATGGAAACAATCACTGGTTTATACACATGTGGCACGATGTTTCAACAACAAGTATTCTCTTATAACTACCAAGTACATATGATAAATTAGCAAACTAAATGGTAAAATGAACAGTCCTTTAGACAAAATTCGAAAAAATATCATTTTTACTTGCTTTGTTTTCCATATAAATTGTGTTGCGTTTTTATACGCCCAAATTTTTATGTGGACGTATATTGTCGTCGTCCAAAATTTGTTTGTGGACTCTCTACAGGTCACAATTCTTATCCGATTTTGACGAAACTTCAAATATAGATTTATCCCCATAAGATCTCGGCTGCTTTCGATATTGGCATATATCGGATCGAAACTTCATGGATTATGGCCACTGATTGTACGAAAAACCATGTTTTTAGCTTGTGGACCCTATAGAGGTCACAATTTTGAACCGATTTTGATGAAACTTGACATGTATGTTTATAACCCAAAGATCTTGGTTTCGTTCGATATTTGCACCCATCGGATCGTAACTTCCTGAATTATGGCCCCCGATTGTCCAAAAAAATCGCCCTTTTTAGCGTGTGGTCCCTCTGGAGGTGAAAATTATTATCCGATTTAAAAAAAAACGTTTGATTATATCACCGTTAAATGGTAATGAAGGTTGAGTTGAAATTTCGTGAAAATCGGACCAAAATTGAGGGACATAATGGCCGCCGTTTGTACGCGAATAGCGTGAAAATATGTTATATCAAGGGTGTGGACCCAATAGAGGTCACAATTTTAAACCGATTGTGATGAAACTTGACATGTATGTTTATAACCCAAAGATCTTGGTTCCGTTCGATATTTGTACCCATCAGATCGTAACTTCCTGAATTATAGCCCCTGATTGTCCGAAAAATCGCCCCTTTTTAGCTTGTGGTCCCTCTGGAGATCAAAATTATTATCCGATGTAAATAAAAACTGTTTGATTATATCACCGTTACATGGTAATGAAGCTTGAGTTCAAAGTTTGTGAAAATCAGACCAAAATTGACGGACAAAATGGCCGCCGCTTGTACCCGAAAAGTGTGAAAATATGGTAAATAGGTTGTGTAACCTGAAGAGGTCACGATTTTAAATCAATTTTGATGACACTTGACATACATGTTTATAACCTAAAGATCTTGGTTCCTTTCGATATTTGCGCATATCGGCTTATAACTTCCTGAATTATGGCCCCTGATTGTATACGAAAAATTGCCTTTATTAGATTGTGGTGCCTCTGGAAGTCAACATTATTACCCGATTTAAAGAAAACGTTTGATTATATCACCGTTACAGTGTAATGAATGTTGAGTTCCAATTTCGTGAAAATCGGACCAAAACTGACAGACAAAATGGCCGCCGCTTTTACACGAATGCTATAAAAATATGGTATATCAAGGCTGTGGCCCCTGTAGAGGTCACAATTTTAATCTGATGTTGATGAAACTTGAAATGCATGTTTATAACCCAAAGATCTTGGTTCTATTTTATATTCAACGGATAATATCGGATTGTAACTTCCTGAATTATAGCCCCTGATTGTACTCAAAATTGCATTTTTTAGCTTCTCGTCCCTCTAGAGGTTTCAATTATTATCCAATTTTAGAAATAATATTAAATGTTTCGTATACTGTTAGCATGGGGCAGAATTTTTATAAAAACCAAACAAATTCTAATGATTTTCTGATACTTACTTAATATGCGACAACTCTTGGTGACTGCCCGGACGATTTAGCTGCTGTGTGGGCGTATGTTTCGTTGCCTGGCAACCTATTTTTTATGTGCTCAATCACTAAATGCCACTAAAGGATTATTGGTCCTGTTGCGTTTATTGTTTTATAGTAGCACGTTAATTTTATTTATTTCTATGAACGATTTCTGATGTGGGTTATTAACGAATGACATGTCCTTCTATCGAGCTTATATACAACCTCGATGTTGTTCAATTTTAGTAATATGACACCTAATCTATATTAAAGTCCAACAAAAGACAGAGAAAGAACGTTAAATCTGTATCTTAATGAGATTGGTATTATATTCGACAAACAAAACATTCGTTTAAAACTGTACAGGTCAGCAAATGTCTGAAAAATTTCATGATTGTTTGTATTTTTAGACTTTAGCGTAGATGCCTGGAAAGACAAAATGGGACTTGAGATAGAGCAGAAGCTAGCATCGTCAGCTGTAACCCTGTTGTTAGATCAGTTAGGAATATCACAATATCTATTAGACGAAGAATGTGACATCAAACGATCCCCCTATTCCTCTAATATCAACGGGTGGAGAAATGGTAGGATATTTTACACAATATAAAAATATCTTTCACACATAGATCTAAGATCTAATATTTCATCAGTAGAATTTATCGGCTCATAATGTTCTCCGTTTCACTGTGATAGATACTAGTGATCACATTTTTCGTCTGCTGATAATCGCCACCCTCTACACATGATTATTAAATAGACCCCATTTCGTTTTTATTTGAAAATTTATTGACTTAACAACAGGTCCGAGACTGCCTAGTGTGACAGTTCTGAGTCTTTTATTCGGGTTCTGGATGGCAACACTGGTGTAACTTCAAATAATACTTTTATTCTGCTTCTTACATATCAAGTATATTACAAACATCTTGTTAACGACCCCGTTGAGGGAGCCATGTCTATGCTTTGCACAAATGATGTGCCAACTTCTAGACGCTCTCACCTCGACTCATCTCTTCGAGACCTGCCTAGTCCGAAGGTAACCTCTAGACAGCCGATATCGTTTCCCTTCTGGATTTATAAACTCTTCAAGTCAAAGGATCATATTAGACATATGGCTGATGTGGCATATCAAATTTTACTATCAGTAGAGTTTTCGTATTAGTTAAATAAAACAAGTTAAGGTTGCATAATGACATAATGAATGCTACCAAGGCCTCCAGGGGTGTCAGTAGCAGACAGGTTGATATGTTGATATTACAATCAGTTTCACGTGTCAAGATGAGAGAAGTGTCTATAACATCTGTCATGTTCTAACACTAGGGCGGTGGGTGTTTTCGGACCGGTCCAGGATTTATGTACTTGACGTGAAGGTTCTTGCCGTCTGGCTTTCTTGTTCCTTCTTATGTACAGTCACGACTGGAAATTAAAATATGACAATTATTAATTAAATGTGATTGTGTGCTTTGCGATAGGTCAGCAATTAATATTAAATTACATGTATTGTCATGTATTAAGCAGTATTGTTTAAAGAAAAGATGAGCATAATGTTGTGTTAGGTTAAAGGAAATTTGAGGACGGTGTATAAGTCTGTAATATACTAACCAATAAAATCCGTAAATATGTTTTCTTTCAGATTGTCCTAAATCTTTAAAGAATTTACCCAATCTACCAGAAGGTGTAGTGTGTCATCTAGGTGAAACGTGTACAGAAATCAGTTGTTGTTTTCACGTGGAGTTTTTAGATAAATCCTTTCACGCTTTTTTGAATATTGATACGTGTAAGTTTTACGTGGAAGCCGGGATTGAAGCTCAAGTGGTTAAATACTCCATGCTAGGAGACGAAACATATCTTTTTACAGGTATGAATTAATTTGTATTATTTCAATATCGTATAAATCATTTTTATGTTGTTATTTGTTGAACATGTGTCAAATTGCGCTCGCTGTTGTATCATTTGTGTTGGCTGTGATTTGCAAAGCAGTTCACCATTAGGCTACGTTTTATAATATGCTTTCTTACTTAATAGGTATTTCTGGTCTGGTGAATATATCGACCTTTCTCCACTTGGAGTGAGTATATAATTGTTTATAAATACTGTTAATTGTTGATTGACGATGGGTAATTTCAGATTTGATCAGTTTGACTGAGTGACAGTAAAATTTATTTGATCAGTTCTGAGAATTTAGAAAAAAATAAATATTGAGTAGGTTTTTTATATCATGGCCCTCATGGGATTGGGAAGATGTAAACATTCCCATCTTCCATTCTTACCTATCGAATGCGTTCCAACCGATTTTTAAAATTTTATCAGATGAAACTGTTCAGTCCCATCGGCAACTTAGGGATGAATTTGGGCTTTAGCCTTTGAAAAAATGATTTGGGAAATTTGACTGTATCTATAAACTATATGTAAAATAAAGTGGCTTTAGACCCGAAAAATAGGAAAATTCAAATAAGAACGGGATTATTGTAACAATTATTCATATTTTGTGTCAGGTATGGTTTACGAAGGATGGATACAGACTTCCTGGTCGATTTTAGAATGAAAGTGTGTTTTGATAGAAATAACTGTCAGATAGATTTACCACTACTGGTTGGTACGGAGTTACCACAGCATATCTGTCACCTTGATGTTAAAGGTATACATATAAAGAAGTACAATATAGATTATAAATAGTACGTGGTAGTCAATATGTTTTCGCAGGGCGAGAGTAATGAGTGTCGGTCTTTTGGATTTAAGATAAAATTTAAATAATGTGACAGGCAAACAATCTGATGTTTTCTCTTTCTTAGTAAAGCCCCCGTCAGACCGGAGTGGTGACCCTACTGCGCTCTGAGACTGAACGGCGAGCTGGAAATGCACAAGGTCGTCGGCAAGCGTCAACACAACGCGGAAAAATGTCCCAAAATTAAAAACTTAAAAAAAGTCGCGTTCTTACTGCGACCAGTGCGTTTATACAGCATTTTCACGGCGGGTTCGTCACGATCTCTCCGCGCTTATGGGGTTTCGATTGAGATCTATAAGCTTGGCAACGACGGTCATCACGAACCCGCATCGCTCAACCACACGTCTTATCTGGACTACACGTGCGTTTCCACCACGTGATCACGGCGACTATATAAGCTGGTTATATTTTTTTTTTCAAAATTTCAAGATGACCTTTGAATCGCCCGTTTTCAAAGCAAGTTGTACATGAAAAGCATGGTCGCCATAGGTGAGTAATGCAAGCTTGGTAACCGCGCCATGGTCGTATTAAGAACTCCATACACGCTGTGGGAACCTCATAACATCGCCATATGCTTAGAGGTAGCCCCATGAGGTCGTGATGCAATCACGTAGCAGTGGTGGAATCATCGTAACATCGCAATGGGAACGCCATAAAGACTCAGAACGCTAAGTGGGATCGCGGTCAACGCGTGGGGGTTGTGGTGAAGACGCCATGACGGCACCGTTGCAAATGTTACAATTTTCGAAGCGTCTTTGCAACGTGTGTACTGCGCGTGTACTACGTTCATAGAGATGTTACCACGCTTATCTCGCAACCTTCGCGACCTACCGCGTTCTCTCGGCTTCCCAGGTCATATAACAGAACCTTGGCGTTTGCTTTGAACATACTCAAAGCAAACGTCGTGACTCAGCGATCATTGGCGACCATGGAGACCACAGCACGATATCTCGCGATTCCACAGGGCTTATGGTGATCTTGGCACGCTCTGAAACCATTTTTTGTCGCCGTAGCAGCGCAATAAGGACTATTGTGACCCCATCACGTTCTCGAAGCTTTCCAGATCATATGAGCATGTTCAAAACAAACGTCGTGGCTCGGCGATCACTGGCGATCATGGAGACCACAGCACGATATTTAGCGTTTCCACCGCGCTTTTACCACGCTTATGTCGATCTTGACTCGCTCTGAGACCATTT
The DNA here is from genome assembly GCA_963678685.1 of Patella ulyssiponensis. NCBI lineage: Eukaryota > Metazoa > Mollusca > Gastropoda > Patellidae > Patella > Patella ulyssiponensis. The sequence continues at coordinate 77,759,983 of OY783230.1, forward strand.
TTTGTCGCAGTAGAAGCGCAGTATGGACGCAACCCCGGTCTGACGGGGGTATAAGCGCTTGGTCTTCATGAATGTTACGGATATTATTAAAAAAGATGTAAGCAATGTATAAATACATCTTTTTCAGATTTCTCGCTGTCTGGATGGGCTTTATCTAGAGGCATAGATTTAACAACGCATTTACCAAAGCAAGCTGTACGTTTTCTACTGGAACAGCTGGGGATGTCTGAACAAATGTTACACCCTTCTTGTAGTCGCGATAGTCTTAAATATCAACCTGCTGATCCAAATAGCTGGAAGAAGGGTAAATAATATATAATATACAAAATGTTACTTACATTAACTACTATAATTAATACTAATCAAATACTAATCAAATACTAAACTCATGTTTACTACAATTGATATTCAAATAATACCAAAGAGTTGTTTATTGAATTTGGTTTTATACTCAAAGGGGAGTTGGGGGCAAAACGGCTAATGAGTGCGCGTTGGATCGGAAGGTCTGTCATTGAGTTAAGTGGCGTGGCGTCGATTCCCCTCGTACAGCCGCTTGGGTTTTTGTCCGATTCCTCCAGCCCCCCCCCCCTGCTAAAGACCCCAACGCGCAAGCAAATTGAACCACATGTTAGTCCTGAAATTACCTATTTTGTGTCGAGTCGGCGTTTGTGTTTCATATTTATTTGTTTATTTTTGAAAATAGGGCGCGTGAAGATTATATTCATTTCCAACAGAAACAATTAACTTCAGAATGTAAATATATATTTATATTTCTCTCCCCGTTCGTCGTTGTAGATTGTCCAAAGATCGACAGTCTTCCAGCTATCAAAGGTCCTGTCAACTGTTATATACCTGATTATTGTACTGGTATAGACTGCTGTATTGATAACAACCTACTGGATCTTACTATAAATACATACCTCTATATAGATACATGTAATTACGTCATATATGGTGCTATTGAGAAATTACAATTTAGATATTCAATTCTTGAATATGGTTGGGGTAGGTATTTTGTCTCAGTTTTATAATCATTGACTTCGTACATTTTTTCTGAATCGCAAAACTAACATACACGAATATTTGATCTTAGGATCGTAGATGCCATTGGATCCACATTCATCATTGCAGATACTAGTTTAGACGCCAGAAATAATCAATCATTTTTCATACCAGAAACAATCATTTTGTAAGAATATTCTTAATGAAAAATTAAATTTTGAAATTCTTTAATCATAACAAATCAATTGGGCACAGTTACTGAACAAATAAGTATTTTGTCCTGGGACGGCACATTTTAGTCATTTTGGTAAGTAGCAGTTGGGCTTCAAATTAATGTAGCATGAGTTTTGTCTACATGACGTCCCGTGACAACAGTGTTATCCTTTGAGAATAGTTAAAGGCGGAATACTTTTTTGTAAATGTAAAGAAAGTTATTGGCTTTTATTGCTAGCATTTGGTAAATTAAAAAATGCTTTTCGTCCTTTTCAAAAAACTGTTCTTGTTTTTCTTTTTCCATCTCAGATATTGTGAACAATAAATTCAGTAATTCAGGGACTATAGAGCAAATGAATCTAGTGGGATATACATAATTAGAATATTTCTGGAAATCAATTAAAATACGGTTTATAGGGGCCTTGCATAATCATAAGCGTGCTCTTGCAGGGTGTGATTTTATGATACCGAAAGAAGTATTGAGGGTGTTATCGTTTCAGATGGGCATAAATATAAAAACATGAAACTATTAAAAAATCTTGCATTTTCAATATATTGAACCATATATCTATGGTATACACCCCCCACCCCCCAATCACCGGCTTCTAAAGACTTAACAGTAAAAAGTGAAATGATGACGCGACGTCGCATATTTAGTCGCAACACACTAGTATCGCATCTGGATTCTATTTTTTTTTTTAAATTTGATTTTGTTTCAGGTACTGAACGAGAAGAGAAATTTAGTGAGATCATATTCATCAAGTAAGTTTGTTGGTTATCTTATTGTGTAATATACCGGTGTTGTTTTTCATAAATTAAAATCATGTGTATCTCTTAATTTGATATTGAAATGAATGTATATTGCAGTATATCAAGTGGGTATAACTGTTATTTTTATTTTAGTTATAAAATAGATCGTCTAGTGAGTAATGAAATATATATTATCGATTTAAATATCAAGATGTGTCTACAAGGATCAAGTGAATGTGAACTAATAGTAACCGTATTTAATCAGACCAGATTACCTATACCAGTTTGTAACATGGCTACCAGTTTCAAAATACAAGGTATCTCAGTAAAAACCAATTCATCTTACGATTTGTCGATGGTACCAATCAAATACCATTTTCAATAATATATCACATCTAACTATTCAGCAGTTACGGTTTCCTTTTTGGATAATCGAAAACTTTCTTCTTACCGCCCTTTCACATTATTGCGTATGGGAGAAACATATGAGCTACGTATGAAAATTAATAGAATAAGTTACTAACGCCCAAAATGTCATAGCAGAATTGTTTGTATACTTACCGGATTGAAGTAGCGTGTGGTACACGTAACGCCAGCGTAATACATCCGTGCTTGATACGAATACAACCCATTCCTAACGCACCGTGACATATATCAGCGTATACCGACGTATGAGTAATATTTTTATTTAGGTTTACAATAGAAAATTTAGACGCCGAAAATGAGTTTATTGTTAATATAAAACTCAGCGCCTGTTTTACTTCTGGTGATGCGTGTGACATGGAGATAGCAGTCATTGAAGATGCTAGACTACCAAAAATGTTCTGTGAATGGAATACAGAATTAACTGGTTTGTTTTAAATTATTATTTACAGATTAAATGTTAGACACTTTGATAAAGAACATGTAAAGCAATGTTTGAAATCAGAAGTATGTAGTTCTATTTCAATAAATCGAATATAAACCACCTTTCCGTTTTCAGGTTTTAACTTAAATGAATGGTTGAGTGAAGAGGGTGTGTCTTCACTGAGTGGTATGTCAGATATTATTATCGATAAATTACTGGACCGATTAGGTATATCACCATTTCTACAATCGCCAATGTGTAATCAGACACACCTTAGAGTTTGGAATAACGGTTGGTATATTGATATTAATAATTTAAATATATTATGTATTCAAATAAATAGTTGTCAGAATATAGCTCTGGTCTAAGACAAGGTAGACGAGCAAATAAAGATTTTGATGCCACCCTCCCAATCCAAAAATAAATAGGTGACCATATATTATTTTAAAATTGTATTATTTATTATATCTAGAATATTGTTCACAGTGACAATGGTAAAACGTGTTGGCACTATGATTTGTTTTGTAGAATGTCCCACGGAGATACCGCTACCAGTTTTACCATCGAATCTAGAATGTAATATGTCAAAACATTGTACAGGAATATCGTGTTGTTTATTTGTTTCTGATCTACGGCGAACATTTCAAGTTAAAGCTGACTTTAATATCTGCACATATACACTGACGCTTGGTATAGAAAAATTTATCATAAAGAAATCCCTAGTGAATTATGAATGGGGTAAGTAAATACTCGTTTGTTCTTAAATTAAAATAAAGTATATACCGACCTGCGTATTCATTTAGAGAACTATATTGTAAATCACCAAATTGTTTTGTCGCCCGTGACCTTTTTTAAGTCTTCAGTATTACTTTCAATTTAGGCACCCATTATATTTATTTGATTTGTCACACATTGTTTAGCGTTCTGGGTATGGAACATGATGTTTAATTATCTTTCATTTTCTTCTTAGGTAAACGAGATCATTTCTATCTCAAAGGAGTTATACGAATGGAGTAAGTATGACCTTGTTTCAAATTGTTTGAGGACAATTATGTTATGGTATCTATTAAAGTCTTGTAATATTCTGAAAATAATGTACTCAGCAATATAAAATGTTCATGTGTGTATATTGTTCGCTTTTCAGCTTTGTTGTAGATAACATAGAAGGAGAAAATCAATTAGTATTGAGTATGAATTTAAGCATATGTTTAAGCAACAATGAAAAGTGTGAATTTTCAATTACCTTACTAAACAAGCTGATGATAACAAAACCAACATGTGATTGGAACTCTACTACTGGATTACAAGGTATAATAAGTTTCTGAATTGTTGTTATTTCTTAGTTGCCATAGTGGTGCCTGGTGATTTCAAATCTAAAATATAGATAGGGTAGGGTGGCAGTACAATAAAATACAATCATCCGTATGGAAGTGCTCACGAAATTGTGCATTTTGCTTATATTCTGTTCAATGTAAATCTAATTATCCATTTGTTTCAGACTTTTCATTGAAGCTGTTTTTAGAGTCTCATAATGAAAAGATCGGCGATGCTTTGTCAGACCTTACTTTGTCAAAGCTGTTTGAAGTTATTGGTATATCCCGCTACCTATTACGTCCAAAATGTGATCGAGAAAATTTCAGCCCAACCAACTCTAATGGGTGGCAATCCGGTAAATGTCAATTTTCTGTAACTTGAAAGAATGTTATTATTCTACTCTAATTATTTTGCTTTATTATAACATATTGATGAGTTTTCTTAAATTTATTTTAATTCGGGGCAATTAGGTATATTTTAATTTCAATTTTTATTCACAGATTGTCCCGTTGCTAATTTAACTTTCGGGAAACTTCCAAATTCAGTAAGTTGTCGTATTCCTGATTTTTGTTCTGGAATTAATTGCTGTATAGATGTTCCGATTATTGGATATTCGTTCAACATCAAGGTCTATTTAAACTCATGTGATTTGACGATGATGGTGTCTATAGAAAAACTTGTTTATAAACAAAGTCTTCTACATTATGAATGGGGTAAGATGCTTGATTATTTAAAAACAACAATGTTGGAACATATTTTAGCAATAACATTTGTTATAAGTGCAGTAGTTGTCGTAGAGAGAGATAAGTAAAGAGAGATAAATTGGGTTTAACGCCTACTCGACGCAAAGAAGGGTGGGACTAACATACACTGTAAAAAATTTCCGTTTTTTATGTCGCCGAATTCCGTAGTTTAACACATTTTTTCTGTTAATTGATGGATTATTTTGAGAAATTGTGTTAAAATAGTGAATTATTTCTTCAAATTACGTGTTTTATGTAATTCTGTGGAATATCCAGTATTAAACAGGAAACTTCCGTGAAATTTGGGGATAGAATATTTTATTCCCTTCTATAACGGACTTAATTCTGTTATTTTACGGAATAAACGGTGGAATGACAGGAAAGTTACGTGAAATTCAGGAATAAAATGTTTCATTCCATTATATAACGGACTATTTCTGTTTTCAAATGCAACGATAAGAAATCATATACATATATAATAATTCCTAATAAGTATCATTTTATGGTATTCATTTCAATTTATTAACCATAATATGAAGGATCATATTGTGTAGAGTTTGGTATATTAATAGTCATGTATATCTAATTTTCATTATTTATAAGATCTATAAAGTGTTTTCTCATTCATCATACGGTAATCAGATTGTAAGTATTTTCATAAATGTGTAAATAAAATTTTCAACGCTCAGCGAGAATAGGTTGTATTGTCTGGCAACCAAGCACGCTTATATCTGGATAATTTAACCGATTGGCCAGTGTAAGCCGGTGTGTCTCTATGGCAGAGTTTACATATCTGCAAATTGATAATACCGCAAACTTACATCTGAAAGCCTCTAACCGGTCCTAACACTGACCATTATTAGTTGATAGATACGGCCTTTTCTCGATGAGGGTATTCTAATAAATATTAGCGGAGAGAGTTTACGTAAATACATCGCTAGCACTTCGGCGGAAACGGACGTTAAATAAAGCTATTTCGCACATTCTATGAAATATTGATTTGAAAACGGAATTTACGTTAATTGAGGGAATTTCTGTAAATTACAGGAAAAACAAATACGGATAAAATTTTCCTGGTAATTTTTGTTTCCGGAATTTTTTCCGTTTTTTCACGGATATTTTTGTTACAGTGTATGGTTTAATTTTAATCCTATAATTCGTTTGCTCGTTAACAGTGGGAGGAAACAGGAGGATCCGATGAAAATCGGCCATCCAACCCGCCACATGTGGGTGAGACAAAATAAGCCCACCCCCACCCCCGAGACAAAATCTTCCCCGACCTAGTCCCAGATTACATATTGACTGAAATTTGCATAAATACATAAAAAAAAATACGTAAATGTACGTAATTTTTTTCGGGTCTCGATCTCGATTCCATCATATCATTCGTGCATGCTGATTTGTGGTCTTATACTGTTTCATCACTATTAACGGTTATAGCCCAGTAAGCAGTAGAACTAGTAGGTGTGGGTCGTGGGGCGGAACACTGTACAAATTTGCCTTTAACTCTCACAAAACAGGCCAAATTGACAGGCAGATCTCGAGATTCTGTTCCATTGAATCTCATTTCTGATCTTCTCGTTCAGCATGATTTGCTCCGCAAAAACCAGGATATTGACTCAAATTTTCAAAATGTTCTCAGAGGGAACATTTTCAGGTTGCTCAGTTTTATAGTCAAAATCAATAACAATCATGACATGAATTTATGTCCAATTGCATAAAACTTCTTTTCGGCAAAATAACGATTAGGCAGTGCGATCTATGTTCTTCCGGGGCGCTCAGACAGTGTTATAGTCAGTATTTTGTTGAGACTCACTGTGGAGTCAGGTATGTGGATGGCACCCTAGATATTGAACCACCCCTATCCACAGCTGCTAGATGGAATGTCCATTCAGGTGTACTTAGTAGCACAGTGTGATCTCTTTTAAATCATGTTCGTTGTGTCTAGTACAAATTATAACTAAATTATCTATGGGGAAATTTTGTTATCAACAGTAGAATTAATGTTGTGTATACCATAATGCTCCATATTATATAACGAATAACATTGGTTAATTTCAGGTAAAAAAGAACAATTTAATATTAACGGCATTGTTGGTATAGAGTAAGTATAACTAAAATGGTTAAAACGCCATTAAAATTAGTGCGTAAATCTTTGTGTACGTATTGGTCGTTATGTATTTAGAATAAATTCATATTAATTGACTACCATGTTGATGCATTTTCTATTTTACCAGGTATGTAATTGACAACTTAGAAGGAGCAAGTAAATACCTTATCAGTGTGAAGACTATATTCTGTTTTGATATCAACAACCCTTGCCTTAAAATACCAATATTACATAATGCTAGATTAACAAAGTTATTGTGTAATTGGGATCAAACCAGTGTTTCGGGTAATATTCAGTTTCTTCCTTTTATTCATTTTTTCCACGCTTGGTTAATTAACAAACCATAGCCGTAGTTGCCCCTCCCCCTGAATTGTAGGGTGTAATACGAATGTACCCTTCGTATATCTTTCGTGTCGTCAAAGGCGACTAAAATGACCTCTGTAAAAGGGCAACGTGTTTGCCGTGGGTTGAAGCCCATATCGGTGGATAGTGGAATCGTGGTAATTGATTGGATTCTGAACTTATGAGTTCCTTCTCTGTAACACAATGTTTCGGCCCACAGCTCATTAAGACGGGAAGCCAATGTGGCCCACTATTATCAATCAGCTTTGGTCATGTTTAGCCGACGAGAAGGGGCATCTATGTCAATGTTTTGTAATATATTCGTTGCAGCTCTACATTTGTGCCTTAAGTGCTCTCTCCAAAGCAGCGGCTTGGGTCAACTAGGTAGCCTGCATGAATGTTGCAACTGTTATTGGTTGAAATCAGACAGGGGTGAATCTATTTAAGTACTTCATGATTTGGGACCTAATAATACTATACCAATTAACACTTCCCAAACCTGGCCTAGATAAGTCTTAGCCTCTTTTGTTGTTTGCTAAAAGTCTTGTTGGCTTAGCTTGTAAGGCCAAAATCGTCGAGAAAATGAGAAATGGTAATATGTTAGTGGAATTAACTAAAGGGTCATATGCTTCTTCATTATTAAAATGAAGAACTCTGGCCAATATTCCGAGCAAAGTTGCACCGCTTAACTCGCCGGATCCGATTTAGAAGGACGCTATGAGGAAGAGAAGCTTGAAAATCTCGCCTTATAAGGTGTTACATCAGGGGCGTTTTAAGGTTTATCATGGCGGAGGCTATACTATTTTGAGGGCCCTCTTTCGAGGGGGGGGGGCGGAGGTCGAGAAATTTTGCAATATAGAAATTATTTTGGTGCATTCTGACATATCCTCCGAGCCCTTCGATATTGGTTTAATCTGAGGGCCGGGGCCTAATTCGATAATCGTCTGAGGCCTGAATGCGATACAAATCACTTGTACGTACCGGGAGCTCAATCAAATATCAATTAATGGAATAAGGTGGGGTGGGGCTATTGTGCAAGGAGCAGGCGTAATCCTGGAAATCTATTCAGTAAAGAAATGATCGCTATGCCAAGCCAGGCCACACTGGGCGGCCTAGCCATCTCTTTTCCTGAATAGCTTATTAGTAGGTTTTCAGAAAAGGTTATTTCTTGATTGATGATTTTCATGCAATTGCAATAACTGCACTCCCTTGGCCAGAGGGGCCCTTTTGTCAGACGTGGTGCCCTTTTGCCTGCCTTTAGAGCCCTTCCTAACTAGGGTACATTTTCATTTTTCTCTTCGGTTTTAGCATTTGTCTCCCTTTTATTTTTTCAACTTTTCAACTGATTTTTTTCGCGAGGAGGCTATAAAACTCTTCTGTGTTACATGCGTCAAACGTATTTCCATTATCCAAACTAAGACCTACATCCTGACGAGAGAGTTTAGGGTTTAAAGGCCAACCCAACATTGCACAAACCACGTCATTGCATGGCCCACTTTTATGTATGTTCTTTGCTTGCTCATAGGGGTCTTTAGCAGTAGAGACTTGCGACTTGCTTCCGAGCCATTTAACTCAATGACAGATGTTATGATCAGTATGAGGGTAGTTCAGGAGCATTACCATCTCAAATATATACCACCATCCGAAGACATTCCTTTTTAAAAACCTTTAAGACACTTCGGAAATGCACGACGTGCACACTTAAAAATATTGCCCACATCGTGCCACTTATAGACATGTGGTCGTCATTTGAATTAATTATCAGCTGTTTTATTTCCAGTGGTTTCTCTGTCTGCATGGTTATCCGAGAATGGTGTTGATGATGTCAATAAGCTGCCCCCGGTTCTCTTGTCAAAGTTTTATGATAAAATTGGAATTTCTGCATATCTAAACGAAAATCAATGTAATAAAGATACGGGGATATACATCGGAGCTGTTTCTGGGTGGAAACATGGTATGCTAATTGCAATCGTTTTCTCTTTCGCAGTACATGTATGTATCGATTGGAGTAGAATAGGTTTAGTTTCTAATGTGTGTGATTCTCGTAGGAATAGATCATTATTTGATACTGTTAATATACATTTTTTTATATCGGTGTTCGTCATACCAGTTTGTTCTGGGAGAGTGATTTCACTAAAATTCATAAAGGTTTTCCAGTGGGTTCCACCATGTCAGTGATGCAGAACGGAGGGGCTGACATGGATAACTGTCTAGTCTTCCGGATGGGACGAAAAATGAGGTCCCGTCAATGGCGATAAAAAAGCAGCTTTCTTTTAAATATTTCTTTAATAATCAACGTAAAAAACCTGCAATATTCAAACAATCATTCTGTCAAAACATTTTCATAGAAGAGAGGGCAGACACCGAATTTCATAGCCTAAATGAAAGTAGTATTAATTATATGTATAATTATAACAGCATAAATTAGGATGTATATATAAATACACATATAGCGCTGCTAAATGACCTTGGGAATGACCAGTGCAATAGGAGGCCGCAACCGACCACTGTGAATTTTTGGTCTGGAAGTTTAACATAATGAAACGAAATATGTAAAATTGAAAGCATCAAAAATGATGATTATCACACAGTTGGTTCAGAAAAATAGTACGTTATAAAACCTATTTCATTTCATTTCTCAGTATCGGTATTCTATTTTTCAGATTTACACATTGCCGATAAACTCCCGTCCCTTCCAGATAATGTTACGTGTTACCTTCCAAACACAACGGTCGGCGTTCAATGTTGTATTCACATACCCAGACTTAAACACTCCTTCGAAGCCTTTGTTTTTCTCGATCCATGTGATTTTATACTCAGTGTTGGAATTGAACAATATCAGTTCAATAGAAGTCTCATTAACTATCAATGGGGTAAGAATTTAAATAACATCTTCCAGGACATGGTGTGCATGAATTATAAAATTTGAAAATATATTTTACATAATATATAAGTAGGTCATCATTTCCATCAAGTCGAAATAGTTTTCTATGAACTGTAACATTTATTATCAAAGTTAAAGATAAACGTTTCTTATTTTGTAGGTCAAGTTGAGCGTTTCCATTTAAGAGGAGTCATCAAAGCTGAGTAAGTAGCATCATCGATATTTCCATTTTAAAATTGACCTGCATTTATCCGTTTTGTTTCTATTCCTACATTTACATGTATATGTTTATCTTTTCAGTTTTACAATCGATGATCTAAAATGGGAGAAGTTGTTTTTAATTAATCTAAATTTGAGCGTCTGTTTGGAGGCTAATACATCATGTGTCGTTTCAATTCGTGTTTTGAATAATACTAGAATTCCTAAACGTGTGTGTGATTGGGACGGTACCTTCGCTCTACAAGGTATGTCTAATGTCCTCTGTAGAATACACCTACACTATTTCCAGTTCTTTTCTAAAATAGTTTTTGCCTCGTTCTATTTTGATTGTATATCCACCACTGTTTCTTGTTCTGACGATATAGCTAGATGATTACTATTTGAAAATCTTCTTACGAATTTGTTGCAGATTTTTCCATATCAAAGTGGTTAGTTAAACAAAAGCAAGGTGGTTTAAAGAAACTGACACCGCTACTGAGAGACAGACTTTTTGAAGAGTTAAACATATCCAGATATTTAAAGCCAACCCAGTGTAGTGTAAATATAGATAATGCAACTGGTTGGTCAAATGGTAAATTCTTAGCCATAGATAAATATAATTATCAAAAAATCAGATTTCAAGAGTATACAAATAATGTATATTTCACATTGCTTGTTTTCAAATAATAGTATTCAGAGTCAGTATAAATGGGGCGGTTACAAGGTTTTTTGAATATTGGATAAAAATACGAACATAGAACATATGCTATATTATTATAGAGAGTTGGAAAGCTATACCACTTACGTCTCGTTGAAGATATAGGTCAATATAATTGTTATAATAAATTAACGGCGTTACCTATCGCAGATGAAAATTTATAGTGTAGTGTATATAACCGTAACGACAAAGATTAGTCATGCATTTCCGTGAACTGTTTTCGCGGGGCCTTAATAACACATTCATAACAGGTTTATACTGTCGGACATTTTCCTTAGGTTGCCCTATCTACAGAAACAATAAAGGTCCACATTTACCCAAGTTACCCGAGAATATGACATGTCACATAGGACCCAGATGTACATCCATAGATTGTTGTATTGGTGTTGATTTTCTGGATAGATCTTTTAACATCGGTATAGATGTCAACATGTGTGAATATACTCTCATGGTATATATTGAAAATATCCGCTATACAAGAAAATTGTTCAACTTTAATTGGGGTAAGTTACAATAATATACTGACTGTGTTGTTATTAATGATATGTCTTATTTTCATTTTGTTTATAATTCTCAATTTAACATACCATTACATGTATAGTTTGCTCATCACTGTGCCCATTTGGACACTATTTGCTAAACTGGGCGTCCATAAGTGTGTGTCAGTTCTCAATCCACTTTGATTAAAATACTGATCTCTATTTCGTTTCGTTTTCAACTATAGAAATGAAATGAAATAGGATCTGTGTTTTAATCAGATTGTTGTCAATCCGTGTAAGAAGATCTGATATATGCTCCTTAGAATCAGGAGGCTATATGACTAACCCAGATTTAATCGGATTTGCTGAAATATGTTAATATTTAGAACTCACCAAACTATATCAGTTTAAACTTATATCAGTTTAAACCGGTAATTTGTCAATGAAAATTCGGAACTATTAAACATGTCGCTTTTTATGTACAGGTGAAGTTCAGAGTATTTACCTGAAAGGTGTAATTCGAGTCGAGTGAGTTTGTTGGGGTTTTTTTCGTTCGATTTAACAGATCAAGAACATATTTTAAAACTATAATGGTATAGTTAGAATATATCTTGTTGCATCCATTCTAACCTGTTTATAACGCAACCATACTTTCGGTTCGTGTAATCGTGTTTTATCCCGTATGAAGTCAAACAGTGGCTGTTATATTTAATATACTATACGTTGATGATGATATAAAAATTGAGAATACACGTGCCTTACAGATCTCATGTTCGTTAAAAGTCAGCCACATCTTATTTTTTTTAAATTAACATTTTAAGACAGGATTGCAAAGCTAGAGATAGTAATTGATGAAATGTATTTGTTATGTTGCTTTTTTAATGCATAATTACAGTTACATGTTGACTCTGATAAAAGCAGAAAACATCCTCGAAATGAGTGTGAACGTTAGTGTTTGTCTACAAACCGATTCGTGTTTAATAGAGGAAAACATTTTAAACAAGAAACGCTTTCCACAACCTCTGTGTAATTTCAAGAAATTCTTACAAAATAACAGTAAGTTTTATTTAAGAAATTTGACTATGAATTATTGTCAGTATGAATAAACGACACATTAGTAAATAATTTCATTTCTTACCCTATTAATAATCTATAACAAACGAGATTCTATTTTCTTTAGATTCTTTTGTCAGTTTTGTGAACTATAATTCAATTATTCTATCGTACAGAATTTTCTCTGAGAGACTGGAAATTGCACAACAAAATGCCTGGTCTGGTTTCGTTAAATGATGTAATGCTATCTAAGTTACTTGAGGATATGGACTTAACAGCATATTTGAAAGAACCAGGATGTAAGGCAGATGACTTGCTGTATCTACCTGCCAACATGAAACACTGGAAAAAAGGTAAAAGCTGGTCCATTTATTTCGTCATGCACTTTCCTTACGTATACTCCACTCATGCGTACTAAAAAACGTTCGAGAAAATGTGAGTGAGGTTGGTCGAATGGTTAACGCGTGGGTTATTGAATCAAGTGGTGTGGTTTCGACTCGTTGATTGTACGTGACAAGCAGTCCCCTTTTTCCAGCCAACGTGGATTTCCTTCGGGTCCTCCGGTTGCCCATACAATTGAAAACCCCGAGAATCATTATAGTACCGACGAGCCGTGGGTCGTATTAAGGGCGTAGTTTTGCTGTATCACTGGTGATTCGATATCAACAATAACAAACCAATATTATTTCCGTACGATGATATATTATAAATCAAATAAATGTCATACAAACAGGAAAATGTTCAGCAAGCGGTACAGAGTTCACGGTTTGATGACATCACACAAATGAACAAGTAAATTCACCTTTATAAAGTTAGAGAAGATTCACCATTCATATACACAGAATATATATTGAGTTCACAATTCACCATTATAATAAAGGAAAGTTAAGTGTCAACACCAAATTCATCGTGAAAAACGATATCAAAACCCCGTAACACACACACGAGGGCTTGGCTCACCGTTCACCATGCGTCTGCTTTCACATCCTATAATATTCAATCACCTAGCAACACGCGCTTCCACTCAGTCTCTTTCAACCAGACACACTCGTACATCCAGACTCTCATTTACCGATTTTGAACATAACAATCTTATTATTATGTTATTCTCGAAATTACTGAGTTTCTGTCGAATGGACGTTAAACTCCATCTCTCGCTCTCTCTATCCCTCCCTCTCTCTCTCTCTCTCTCTCTCTCTCTCTCTCTCTTTATACCCGAGGGAGGGATAGAGAGAGCGAGAGATGAGAGATGGTTAAATGATCACTATGACCATAATCTTAAAATAAGTGATGGATATTTTGTTTTTCTAGAATGTTCGTTAAATACCAGTGTAGCTGTACTACCTGAGAATACAGCTTGTTATTGGTCATCTGATTGTTCTACCATAGATTGTTGTTATTACGTCAACATAATCAAACGATCTATTAATATTCATCTCAAAGTAGATATCTGCAACCTTGAAATGAGCTTCACCATAGAAAGACTATCCTTTACATTATCACTGTTTGATTATAAATGGGGTGAGATATAGATGTTTTTTATTTCAATATATACACTAGTCCGTATCACTGTTAGCCTGATACTGTTGATATATGAACCTGAAAATTGCTTGCCATTAAATCATACACATGCCACTTCTGGTGTAAAAACCTGACCATTTCTAATACCTATTACTGTTAAATTCTCTGTTTGGTAAATGACGATATATTTATAATGAATGTATTGATGATAACGAAACCCACAACTTCCCTTTTGTTGTTCAACATGCTGTATACAAGAAAGATGTTGGTCCCTTTTTTTATACACTTTGGGGGATGATCCCCCTTCTTTTCCCATAGCAAAGAAGTGCACTGTCGAATTTAGTGGTGTCAGAGAGTGCATTGACGATGACCCGCGTCACATTCCTGATATCCAGTGAAGATATGTGCCGTTGAAAAGCAGATCTTGGTAATCGTTTGGCCAGGGTTGTAACCATTGATGGGAACTGTTTCCAAATATGAAATATCCGGTCGTCATTTTCCTAGCGATGTCAAATGTGAACGACTTTTTATTAGGGATTTTGAAGACCATGTGTACATGCTGAAGGGCATTTCCTAGAGCGGTTTTGACCTTTTCAGCCAGCGCTCGTATAATATAAACTATATTTTACACAAGCTATATTATAAAGTCAAAGTATATATTTACGATGTACTGGTATCTTTTTACCAGGAACTGTTGGTGTATTTCATCTAAAAGGACGTATACAGATGCGGTGAGTCTTTATAAATATCAATAACATACAAGTTTTACTTTTTGAACATTAAATTAAACATGAAAATAACTATCTGTAGCTATTCGTAACCATACGGTAACGATTCATTATGTACGGGCTACATCTGTCTATTGCACGTTCCTTTTCTGGCTTCAAATCTTTTATAAATCATTTAGACACTTATTCGCACGAGAAGAAAAGTATCAACTTGCTTGACAACGAGAACTCACGCATGACATAATATTTTAGCGTTAGGAAGAAATATTATTGACCAACCCGGATTTTATAGGACAAAGTACAACTTTGCCCCCCACCCATTCGCCTGATTTGCTATTGTTGTTTAATTCTTACAATATCTATGGAGTAAGTCCGCCGGTTTGTGTTGCCGGTTTTGTTTAGTATATCAGTACTGATATATAATTAAATCGTGAGAAAGTGCTAAGCTATGTGCTTAAAGTTTAGGACCCACCGTAGCTTTCTTAAAATTTAGGCAACATTCTTAAGTATATATGTCTCATCCCGACAACATGTATGATTAGATCTTAACCTTAACATTATTGATAATATTTATAACATTATATTACAGATATCTTTTAGAAAATAATCCTACAGAAAAAAAGATATTACTGGATTATTCTCTTCGTGTTTGTTTTGAAAATAATGAGTGTGTCATTGATTCACCTATTTTACAACAAGCTATAATACCATATACAGCCTGCAATCGTAATAATCCCACACCATTTAAAGGTAGGTATTTAAATTTTAAATACCGTGACAAGCTTTAACAAGAAAAGGTAGATATCTGTGATATTTGTACATGGCGGGTGTTTTTTCCTTTATGGGTTGCTTTCCTAAAAAAAAATACTAGCTTAGTTCCCGATATATTTTACATTATTTTCTCTGCAGGTGTCACTTATGATTTCTGGTCTTTTAAGCAATGTAAACTGCATCCAACGACACAAGGTACGTCTCTTGTTTAAACAACACATCTTAAAACACACAAAGAACTATATTCGTTGAGAGGAATGGCCATAATGTTGAAAAAATAATAAACTATTGTGTTATGCGGTTCATATCCGGTTTTAATCTTCCATATGCACGCCAAGAGACTAAACACATATTTCCAATTGCACTGAATATGGACACGAAAGCAGTATGAATTATTTTCAAAATTGTGGTAGTTTAATTAGCGCTTTCGACTAAAATTGTCGATAGAACAAGAATCAAGTCACTTTGTGGAGCTAGCTTAAGACAGAGCATACGTTTCTTATTGGGTGGCGGCGATATTTTCTTTATTAAGAAGACAATTCATCAGCAAATGATTATTATCGTATTAGTCCGATGGCTGAAGGGGAGGGGGAGAAATCGCCACCCGAGCTGGGAATTTATGAGACCAAGTTTTTCTAGACCAGTTGTTTGTGTAGATTCCGAATCCAGGTGGTGAGAGAGCGTTTTCGAGATATAGGGGATCAATCGGCGTGTGTGTGTGTGGTGGGGTTAGGGGAATGTAATGTTGACATAATATATTAATAAAAGATAAATATATAGGACTGCCAATCTTTAAATAAGTGTTTGTGATGCCTCTGGACAACTGTTTGATTTGCGAGGTAAATTCACAGCTCGGGTGACGCCCCCCCCCCTCGTTCAGCCACTGGACTATATTATATTAATTACTCCAAGATTGTAACGTATATAAATTTGGTATGATGAGCACTCCAATCGTTCCCATTTTTGTATTATTTGGTTATCTCGAAGGATGTTCGATCAGTCTAGCAGAAACTATATCTGGTGTTTGCCGTTTGAATGAAGACTGCATGGGATTAAGTTGCTGCATTCAAGTGGATGATAAATATTTCCGTACGGCACATCTTTCTACCAAATTTAATGTAGATGCCTGCGAAAATAAATTAACCTACTCAGTCAACAATAAGGAATGGGAGAAAACTTTGAATACTCTTCCGCTAGGTATGAATTAATTTTTTTTTTACATTATGTGAACGAAAGACGGGGTGTGCTGCAGTACAGTACCTTAGCTTTAGTAGGATGCAACTTGTAATACATAATGAAACAATCACAGAAATAGACATAATCCCCTCAGACACCAGCGTCAAATTTGTAAAATGAAATATTATATTTTCACGCATTTTGAATCAAACATAAAATGTATTGTTCTCCCAGATTGAACAGTACATTAGTTTATGATTTCAAGCATTATTTTTGTGAGAGTATGGAAATAGACATAATATGTATATACTGAATATACTAAATGAGTTTTGCGATATCATCATCAATGGAAACGGACGTTAAACACCACGAACTACATAACTTTCTTTTATTTAACAGATACTAATATAACAGAAAGTATAGGAGAAGCTATAGCTATAAGTTATCAGATTAGTGAAGTAAATGGTATCTATGTTGTATCATTACATAATAAAATATGTGTAACTTACAATAATAATACTCTCTGTAAATACTGGGATATACTAGACGAGAAGTCATTTATCAAACCAGATTGCAGTGGTCCTAGAAAACGTCGAAGTACAATCAAACAGTATGTTAACTATTTTTGTATATTTTCTGTATAATAATATATACATTTATTTATTGAATGCTTTAGCATGATACTATAGCTTAACCGGTTATTCCCAGGTGCAAAAAGTGCAACATTAATTTGTAAGTTATAAATAAACACCCACAGATAAAATGATAGATGTACACATGTTATGGTGCGTTGAAATCCCACATACAACAAATGGAATACATACCGAAAAACTCCAAAAGAATTAGAAAAATACCAAAAAAAAAAACTCTGAAAGATACCGAAAAATTCCGAATCTACAGTAACAGATAATGCTGAAAAAAAATGCATGAAAATAGTTGACATTCTAGGTAGGTAATTTGTCATGCTAGGAGGCCACGCATAAAGATAGTACGATACTTTCATGTTGATCATGGATCACAATAAGAACCGCATAAGACTTGTGGGTCATTTCTCAGCATGACATTTTCTTATTGAACGAATTATAAACTATCCGAATGCTAGTTGTAAGCATTCCTCGGGGGGGGGGGGGGGGGTATCTTTTAGTTTTTAGTCTTCAGCATTCATCCGAACGTTTGAAAGTGTATAGGAAAGGAGATCAAAAAGGCATGCCCGACATGCAGAAGAAAACCACACAAGGGATCAAAATAGCATTACATATTGGTTTCATTATACTTATGCATATATTAGAGACCTACTTCCTATGGAAATTTCAGATATTAGCCATAAAATTTAGCTAGACGAAGTCCGATCAATTTTGAACCAGTGATGGTCTGCGTGTACCAGTCCACCATTGATGGTCTATGTGGAACAGTCCACCACTGTTGGTATATTGTGTCTCAGTCGGCCAGTGATGGTCTTCGCGTACCAGTTCACTATTGATGGTCTCGATGGACCAGTCTACCACTGATGTTTATGTGAACCAGTCCATCACTGCTGGTCTATTGGTTCTTGCTCTACTGTTGTCTTATAGTACACCAACGACGGCATGTGTCCGTAACCACCGGTGATTGTCTATTGTGGCATTGCAGTCAGGCAAACTTAGAAAAAAATTGATTTGAAGTATAAGCTGATTTCATACAACCCAGTGCATAAAGACCAAAGCTGGTTTTGAATATGTTGTCCATAGTTCAGATCAGGGTGAGTAGGGTAACTCTAAAAGTTCATATATACCCTTTTCTGACTGTTCTACCCACCGAAGTAATGACCCGTAATGTAATCTCTAAAGGTTGAAAGCCCGCATTAAAAATGGCATATCTTTCCCCTGACTGGAATATGTGCACACGTGGAATAAAACTAACATGTGCATTTATCACAGTGAATGCAGGCCTGATACATTATTGTACAGGAGCAAACTGAACCTTATTTGATGAACGTTTAGACAACCTGAACTTTACGCTCCCTTTCTTACTTTCAAGCGTGGCATATTGACGCTTGGATGAATGCTGGACATCACAACGCCAATAACTGACGACGAATGGTTACAACCTGCACTGGGATGTTTTATAACTAGTCCATATACTGTGCTGAATGCTGTAAACAAGAGTAATTAACGTCTGAAAAAACCCTTACCCATGGCCCAACTAGAGTGCCCCATGAGTGTTGTACGTCCACCACCCACCTACAGTGCCCCACAAGTCTTATGGAGGTCTCATTGTGGCCTTTGGCCAACCTAGAAGTGCCTGTATAATCGATATGTTTGATTTTATCGACCATTTATAACTTTATACCCAAATGGTTGTATAGACATGGCTCCCAGTGTGTGTTGATCTTTTCAGAAAACTCGAGAATGATTTTGCAACCGGACTGAAGCAGTTGTTGAAACAGGGTGCAACTAACGACGAAATAAAGGCATACATAGATGAACTCGTGGAGGAAGAGGTGTGAAGTAAATTTTATGATTTTATTCTGAATTATAGAAAACATAATTACTAATGCGATAACATGAAACCAAAATTAACTGTAAGAGTTGACGCCAGTGACTGCGATTATTGCCTGCTCTCTATCGACATTAATCTTAAAATTACCATTTGTCCCACACGATTGTTGTATTTGCTCAAAAAATATATAATGTGCAATAGTTCCCTTCTATTATAGGATATGTCTGTCCAAAAAAATTTAGAACCTTATTGGCGAGATGGTGGACAGGCGAACAACATGAGATCAGCTTTAAGAACGATGGGGTCTTCCAATCCGGCAACAATATTTTATACGACTACCCATGCTGAGGTCAATGACGAAATCGAAGCAGGTTAGCAAAGTAAATATATTTCTTACAGCGATAAACTTCCATCGCGAATAATTAGACTTTATGAATACTGTCTATCATTATTATTTCTATATAAACTCTTTTTTTTGTAGGAAATGACTTGGTTAATATGTTCTTAGAAAAGAGAAAAGCTGAGAAAGCAATGAATCGTGTTTTCATTGTGGGAAAAGGTTTGACTGATAAAGGGGTCAGATTATTGAGTGTTAAGTTATCCAACATGACAATTGGTGAGCTCGTTACTTTCATATATACAAAGAATCTCGACCCTTCCACCACAGACATACTTGTGAACGAATTGGGAAACTTGGCGCTTTCATTGGTAAGATGTATTTTGTTTACTTATGAATAGAACAATTATAACATAAGGTACAATTTTATGGATACACAATTACTGAGTTTGATACTAAGCGACGTTTCGTCTTTATCAAGCAATGGTTTAAACTGTGTTAATATGTTCAATTACTAAATGCCAATCAAAGAAGAACAATTATAGTCTTATCAAGATCGGGGATCACAGTGGCTAAGTTGGTAAGACGCTGGCTCCATAGCCTGGAATTCGGGTGTGCGACCCCTGAATTGACCGAGAAAATTCATCCAGATTTACCGGCGTGGTTTCCCCTTGTCAGTGATGCATGACGGAGGGCCTGAAGTTTGGATGTGACGAAAAACCGAGGTCCCATGTACACATTGGCGTGCATGTGTGATCCGATATAAAAGTTTGTCGTAGCACACTGTATGGCGTATACCCGTCTTCATTAGCCCGGTTTAGGGGCGGAACAGTAGGACGTTAAATTCCATTTCATTTTCATTTTATTAGTTATCAAGATGGCGTCCTGGAAAGCCACTATTCCATATAACTCGCCATAACGCCCCTTTTGTTCATGTTCCGGGGTCAATTTAGTCGCTATGCCTGGATTTTAGGGGGCCAAGCAATTCGTTATAATTAACCACTAGACTGAAAACGCATGACGCTGTCATGGAATCGAAGATGGTAGCCAAAAATCGACCAAAATGGACGTTCTATGTTGGTGTCTATATGGGCCCACCCTGTTAATGCCGAAAAGTAAGAAAGTACGACGTTTCAATTCAGAATGCTGATTTCCATACGACTTATTACATTAGGCCACACAAATTGAAAATGATCGTAATGAAGGGGGTGTATTCCCATGCAAATATATATTGTGTGCCGTTCCATCAATGCTTTGTTTTTGTAACTTGAACAAGTTTTAATGCATCCGAAGAAAATACAAATACGATTTTGCAATTAACACGAACACTCGACACAATCCAGGTCATTTCGGGACTATCGTTCAGTGTTATTTCACGTGACTCAATTACAGAAATTTTGATCCAGCGCGCACATGTTTACCATTCGGCCTTCGTATCCCCAGTACCCAATACCAAAATGAAAATGAAAGACAAATGAAATGGAGTTTTACGTCCTAATGTTCTGCTTCCAAACTGGCCAGATGACGACGGCCATACGCCATACAGTGTGCTAGTATGCTATGAGGACAATTTTACCCGGGTAGTGGCGCTCAGGCCTACTCGTATGTCAAATTTCAACTGCAAAAGGATCATTTACGTCAACGCCAATGTGTACACGGAACCTCGGATTTTCGTTCCATCCGAACGACTGGACAGCTGTCACTGTCCGACCCTCCGTCCTGCATCACTGACTAGGTGTAACCATATCGGAACTTTCACGGCCAATTCAGGAATCGAACACCCGATCCCCAGGAAAAAATAAAATACAATTTTCTTACAGGGATTTACTCGTTCATCTTGACGTGTAGTTTAATCCAGCTACTAGTATGAAGCAGCTACTACTGTCTGTTCCAGGCAACACTACAACTCGAATATTACTTGCTATTTCTTCAGTTTTTAAATAAAATGGTTAAAACTTAACCACCTTCCTGGAATGGTCACCCCATTACTTTCTGCGTCGGACCTTAACGCCAATAAGTTCGATAAAATCATCTATTCTCTTGTAAATTTCACATTTTCGACACTAGTCAATTTCTCAGAACATAAACATTACCAACTGCGCCTGCGTAAATTGGGTCACTCGTATATTACGTAGGAGTATGAGGTATTCCACAAATCGGGTGTATTCGGTTAACAATACTTTGGGTGGGAGTTTTCGCACCGTCATTTGGCGGCAGTGATACTTATTTTTGATTATTTTCAGAGCTTTTTCTAAACGTTTCATGCCAAATAAATCCATTCATTGTTACAATATCAACAATTCGTGTGTGCGTGTGTTTTGTTTTTTTTTATTTGGTGACCGGTATTTTAATATTCCTTAGAGATATTCATAGTATTGCATGTCTTCTAAAATTCCTAAAATATTCCTCACAGAACACTTATTTTCAGCATTAGATAGTATGGTAACCTGTCGGATAAAGTGTAAATATTGTACAATATCTTATAATTTTATGGACTGGTATCGATTATCGGTATCCATTTTTATTTTACGGTTTGTTTCAGATACTTTCGTGGAATAGATAACCAAAAAACAAATCGTAGAAAATATAACCCAATGAATAGTGGATCATTCTTTCATCACATACATTTGCATGTGCACTATGTTGTGTATATCGTTCCCCTTTTCAGTTAGATTAAAACATTTTTAAAAAAAAAATCCAAGAAAATTAATATATTGCCAATTATGGTGGTCCACGAAGTTAGATATTTTTTTTAAAATGTCATACAAGACCACGATTTGGCGGTCTGAAAATACTAGCACAGTGACAAAGAAAACCCAAGAGTTATAAATCTACTATCCTAAAGTTAGATATACAATTCGTTTCAATTGCCATTTAGTCTACTTCCAAATTTCCAGGAAGTGACACTACAATATCAGGTTCCACTTTGTATGTAGTTTATATCAATATCTAAAAGCGATCGGTCTTGAGTAGCCAATTTAATATCTAAGGCAGTGGAACAAACAACTGTGGTCTGAAACCAAATAGCAAATTTATATTACTTCCCGTAAATAACTCTTTTAAGCAAGTTATATTCTACTAGGTTGAACCAACTATCTAAGCATTCGGGTAAGACGAAACGATTCAAAGCCATATCCACACCCCTGATCGATTTGGTTTATCCCAAATAATTAGGCCAAGCATGGCAGACTTCAATACCGCGAAGTAAATAAAGAAGGATTTTTCTAGAGAGAAAGGTAACATAATTTGATCTGAAATTGGTTAACGTGCGATAGAAAGTAACGGGATGACAATTTCAGGTAGCTCGTTAAGTTTTAACCATTTTAATTAAAAATTGAAGAAATAGCAAGCAATTTTCGAGTTGTAGTGTTGCCTGGAACAGACAGTAGTATGCAGCAATACACACACCAGAAATTGATATACACTGTATACTACTTATTTTCTACAGTATTCAGAGGTCATAGATAAAATTCTCGAGGAAGGGCTGCATAATGCTTTTGTATCCGAAGACGTAAAGATTGAGGGCGACTTCAGTTTTCCACAAAAAACGACAAAGTTTTTTGAGACGTCTCCGGACCCTACATTTTTACTTGGTGGAGTTGTTGCTGTCAGTTTTAGTAAGTAACATCAAGTGATGGCCTATAATGACCTAGATTGCTTCTTTTCGAGCTTTAGCTGGCAGGCCACAGACGCGGATCGAGAAGGGGGGGGGCACCCGGCGCACGCCCCCTCTTTTTATGAGGTGGCGGACAATTTTTAGCTCCATGTATTCTCGCGGAAAAGGAGAAAACAATATTTTAGGTTGGAAATCGTAATTTACAGTTACTAGTTTGAAATTAGTCCTTGTGGGCATTTTTATCCACTCAAAAATCAGGGCCGGGTTTCGCATTCCCAGGTGGGTGCAGCAATCCTCCCCTTTCTGAAGATCGTGGATCCGCCCCTGGGTCATCTCTGGCTTGCAGTCATAGTTTCGATGCCTGGTGTGAGCATACGTGGCTTGGAGATAGAGGCACCTTCTTAACCTAAGGTTTCCACCAACTGAAAAGACTCTTGCGCGTGCACTAAGCAAAGTAATAAGACAATTTGTCTGCGATATCACCATGCGTGAGTGGAACCGGTCGTTAAACAATAATATAAGAAGAAACCAGGTGACTAGTGCGTAAGATCCTGGCTCGCTTTCCTGGAGGCCGCGTGATTTATCCCTGCGTTGGGAGCAGAAAATGTACAGTATCAAGTTAAACCCCAGTTCATTTCATTTCGAGTAAACTATTTCGCTCTATAATTACTATTTTTCAGACTTCTTTGTCGGATGTGTATACGGGATGAAAGTTACAATAGGGGCCAAACTAATGAAAATGTCTGTGTACGGTGAAGCTGCGCCTTATGGTGCGCTTTTGGCAAGGGCGAGGCTAAGTGTTGGATATATACTCTATGCGTCTTTAACATTGGAAGCTTACATATTAACAACAACATTCCCAACAAGAGCAGAAATAGAATTTGCTAAATTTCCGCTCGATATTACGTAAGTTCACAGTCAGATGTTAATTCCCTTTCCATTACATTTCAATTTAGATATGAATAGTCCCAAGACAGACGAAAAGTACTTTAAAATGTTAAAATGTTATTAAACCTGTGTTGAAATCAGTTTGTGTCGCCATACCTTTTATCTCTTCGCCGTTTACCGCGAAACAAAGTAGTACAGCTTTGAGGTTGTACTAATAATTTGGATACATATATATATACGCATGCCTCCGAATAAAGCACCTGTCTCGAGCAATTACCTGAACAAATTCAGACTGTCAGTCACAAACCTCTGTGTTTTTATTGACACCATTAATGCCAGTCAGGTTTAAATTAGTTAGGTACTAGTTTATAAAACCGTTGTGTTCGGGCCTGTTCATACGTATCGATTATGAACTGTGTTGGCTTCACTAACACCCCCCTTTTCAAGCTATGGCCATAGCGGCTCAATCTATTCGAGATTTATGTGTAGGAATGTGAGGATGAAACTATATTTTATTGTATACTACTCAAAAGAAGTTAAGGGTAAAACCTTTTTTTCTACCAGGCAAGTGTCTATGCACATATCAGAAATATATACATATAAAATTATTGGTGGAAATCGTGTCAAAATTGGTTCACGATATCCTGACGACAAAACCTGTGTACAAGATATGTGTCATTTTCAAACAAAACGATTTTGATAGTCTTCTAAAGCACTTGCACGATTCCGTGGCACGCATTGGCACGACTCGAGTCGGCACGACATCGTCCGATTTGCGCAAACTCGTGCCAATGCGGGAAGTGCGTAAACAATGCGCCAATTATGCACAAACTATGCGTGAACTCGTGGACAATGTGGACACTGATGGACACGGCAAAATCGTGGCCAAATGTCGTGCAAGTGTCAGCCTGGCTTTAGAAACCATAAAATGAAACTAAAAACAAGGCTCCACAAAACTGTTTGCGTCGCCCAAACGCAGTAGGGTACGACTTTTTGGAGTGGATAATGCCCTTGCACATGCACTGTGCATTTTCCATGAACAGTTTTGGCATAAAAAAAAAAAAACTTCCATGACCCTGCTGCTTTCAGTTGAAATTTCAACATTTCAAATCTCAGTTGAGTGAACTTGACAAAGGAAGAGTCATTGCGTGACTTCAACACGGTTTGACATAGAGGAATGTGGCACAGAGAATCGGTTGCAGCCAGAGAGTGATTGGGAGACTATGGCAGCGTTTCCAGGCAACCAATTCAATTCAGAATCGCCCACGGTATGGTAGTACAAGATCAACATCGCAACGTCAAGACCGGAATGTCATTCAAATGGCATTACGTCAGCGCGTTGTTACAGCGAGATATCTGAAAGATTAACCGTGAAATACAAGAGGTGATCAGGTATCGGATCAGACCATAAGAAATCGTCTGCAAGCCCACAACATTCGATCTTGTCGACTAGCGGTTCGACCACCTCTTCTTCAACGTCATAGGATAGCACGGCGACAATGGGGGAGGGTACTACTCTTCACTGATGAGTCCCGATTACAGTTTAATGATGGCAGACTTCGCGTCTATAGGCGACAAGAAGAAAGATTTGCTGATGTTAACGTCAGACAACGCCATCGCTTTGGCGGTGGTACGGTAATGGTGTGGACTGGAATTTCGGTACATCACAGGACCCCTCTTTCGTCGGCCAAGGAAATTTGACGGGTATCAGGTACATAGACGAAATTTTACAACATTTTGTCATCCCAAGTCTTCGTCAAATTGTAGCAGATTCTGTTCTCCAAGATGACAATGTTAGACGGCATAGAGCACGAGTTGTTAATGATTTTCTCAACCAAAATGGTATTGAACGAATGGATTGGCCGGCATACTCCCCTGACTTTGGCACCAATTGAGCATGCATGGGATGAGTTGGGCAGACGTGTGAGAGACAATCATAGGCAACCTGATAATCTTCAGGAATTGGTGCAATTCCTTCAGGCAGAGGGGCAGGTCATTCCCCATGTTGTTTCCACGTCTGGTCGACAGCATGCCTCGTCATTGTGTCGACTGCTTACGAGCATGTGGTGGTTTCACTCGTTATTAACAAAGTTATCGAATTTGAGACAGTTTTGTTAGACCCCATTAAGCTCAAAATGGCGAATTGTCATCAGATCCTCAGAATAGTTGTGTATAAAAAGTACATATGCTTTGCATAACAGACTCAACATTGAGACATATTGAATTCATTCTGACCAAACGTGTGCTTAAAAGTTTTGATTTACATGTTCCCTGTGTCTATTAAAATGTCAAACAAAAATAATTGGTTGACCCTTAACTTCTTTAGAGTAGTATATATGCATTGTTGCGCAGATGTAATTTATTGTAAGAACTACTTTCAGTTTAACAATGGATGTTGAATTAATTCCGCTGAGAATACGATTGTTCGCAGAGGTAACGCTAGAATTGCGCATACCGGGATATGAAGATGAAAAAATGAAAAAGACGCTATTTAAAGCTTTACTTTGGAAATATGACAGTCCGTCTTATAGAGCGCGGATGATTAATTTCGAAAAACATGAAGAAGACAAAACACCACCATCATTTTTTGAATACACAGATAAACAGGTGAAGTAAATAACAGGGGATAGAAAATGATATAAAAAGATTGGGGAATGAAAACATATTAATGGAATATGGGTTAAAGTTAATTACAATTCCCTTAGTATGTTTCGGGTTAGGGTTGTTTAAAATATTTTATGGGCTCATTGAATGTCTTTAAGTCTGATTAAACATGCAATATGCAAGAGCTAAATATGCCAATTGCAGGTCTTTCTTTAGGCCTGAAATGTTTTCTAAAGTATTAATTAACTGATCCAGCCGTAATCAACTCTCGATGGCATCAGATTTCTCCGATATTAAATAGATAAGAACGGTTCAGCGATACTTTGATTTCATCAAATATGGAGGACCGAGACGTAGCTTCGGTCAACCAGTACGGTGGTTGAAATTATTGCACACGTCTGTCAAACCTTCAAAGGCTAATATCTTCACTTGCAATAGAGTAATTTGAATAAAGAATTTTCAAATTATTCATTTTAAAATATCTACTTTCTAACTATTATAGCACGATTGGCTAGTTCTTCATCTAAATCTTACATAATGTATCTTTAATTAAAGTAATCAATCTTGTATTATAGAGTGCCAGACGTAAACGAGCAGTTGCTGAACCTATCAACATCCCCACCAGACGTTGTAGTGTACGTCAATTACCCGACAGAGATTATACCGAACCAGCTATAGAAATATGTGTTAGAAGTGATGACGATAAAAGTCAAGTCCGGCTATTTATATCAGCTGGTACTAAACCTGGCCTTAATGATGCTTTATCACAGATCCAGATAGGTGGACCATCTTCAATAATAACAACCGTAAGTCATTATGGTCTTCTAGACGCAAATCAGAAATATCCTAAAATAAACGCACCGCGCCAATTAGACCAGTTAACGAACCCTGTATCCAGGGGCGTAACTGTGCGGGGGGGGGGGGATTGGTACACCACCCCAGCCCCCAAAATAGTCGGTCGCAAAATCAGTGCAGTCGGTCGCAAAATAGGAGTAGTCGGTATCAAAATAAGAGCTCACTGTATACGTCACGCAACTCACGCAAAACTTTAGTATAAAAATAGTCGTTCGCAAAATCAGTGCATTGCAGTCTGTATCAAAATAAGTGTTAACTGTATACGTCACGCAAAACTTTAGTATATAATAACCTTGTCAACTTATCATGTTTGAAAAGATGCTGTGTTTCAGTCTCATTCTGTTGTGAGTATGTTAGTCTAACAACAAAATTTCACCCAGGGAGAAAAATAGTCGGTCAGTGCCGTCGGTCTCAAACACAATGCCAGAATAGATCCCAAATACTGTGTATGTTTGTGAATCCGTGAGCCTAAATTGCATACTTGTGAGTATGTTTGTCTAACAACAAAATTTCACCCAGGGAGAAAAAAAGTCGGTCACAAAATAAGTACAGTCACGGCAGTCGCTCTCAAAAACAATACCTGTGTATTTGCGCGAAACCGTGTGCCTAAATTGCATACGTCACACAAAACTATAGTATAAAATAACCATGTATGTTTGTTACTCTTATTCTGTAGTGAGTATGTTGTTCTATGAGACCGCAGTGGGTCTCCGACTAAATGAATTAATAAGATAAACCAACAATCACAAAACGGGCGAAATTGGCAGATAAGCCTCAAGATTCTGTCCCATTTCTTATCCTCCCGTTAACGAGAATTTCGTTCTATATGCCATGATATTAATTCCAATTTTCAAGCCGAGTCCCCAAAATTTAAAAGCTCCGTTACATATCTGAATTCCATTATAACATCATTTTTCTACACAGTTACATATCTGAAATTCTTTTTCGCGCCTGCGGCGCTCGATTCCATTTTAAAATTATTTTTCTACTCCACAGTTGTCTTATACTGTCTCAGTACTATTATATTTACAATTATAGTGCACTGCCCAGTTTGTAGTACCACTGGTGTCAGATTGTAGCCTACAGATGTTACGTCAACTCTTGCAAAACAGATCTTGAGCTTCTGTCCCATTGACTGACATTTCTGGTCCACTCGTCCACAAGAATTTCTCCCAGCAATGAGCTCATATGCCAGGATATTGAATCAATTTTGTTAGGCACAATCATTAATATGACATAAACTATATATGAACTTAAATAAAACTGCTTTCCGACGAGACAACGATCGGCGAACAACTATGTAGTTCTACAATACTAATGTACTACCGGGACGCTTAATGTTATAGCCAGTATTTTGTTTACTTTCATTGTGGGGTGGGATTGTGGATGGCGCCCTAGATTTGAAACCGCTCCTACCCCACCCCCATATTCCCTAGAAAATTCACTTGCGGTTGATTGCGTCACTCGCACTGGAGGGGGGGTATGTGCATCAGTCGGTTGCATTTTGGTTCAACACCCCCAAACGAAATCATTATGTACGCCCCTGTATCTTACTAGGTACTACGGTTCTTCCACGCGAAACATTTTCATTCTTTTGAAAATTGTCCTTCGTTCATTGGTATCCATTCACTTTATGATATATAATTTGCAGGTGCTAGAAGACCATGCCACACCAATTTATTTTACTGTGGTTGGAAAAAACAGTGCCGGTGCTTCCACTACCGTCAGGTGTTCCTTACCAACATATGACGTCACCTTACCTAGTGGGCGTTTGAAGTCAGAGTTCACGAGTTCCAGTAACCCCAGGGTCCTCAAAGCTTCAGTTGTTGTGTATGAGGATTCTGAATTGGTTTATTCCGCTCTAGGTATCGGTTTTGGTAGAGGTATCTATGGAGATGAGATTGTACCCTGGACACCGATTAATTTCAGAGATCAGGATGTTCACCAATATAACCGTAAGTACATAATATCGCATACGTTTGTAAATTATAACAACTCATGTTGACGTTTGGTAATCAGAAAGCAGCAATAATAATATAGTGCAGTATTTCGAAAACTATTCTCCAATTTATTAACATTGTTCTAATTGTAGCTTATAATGATACACATGCCCACGTAGCAGCTTCGCTATTTACATCACCGAAACAAGGTCGCTTGATTGCACCCACAGCTAAATCTTATGATGTGATCAACTTTATTGGGGCGTGCATGAAGAAATGTTTAGAGTTACCACCATCTAAATGTTTGTCTATAAATTACGATTATGGTGCCAGTGGTAACTGTGAATTGGTAGAAGGTATAGAAGGTCATGATTATAAGATGGCAATTGTAAGTATTCTGTACATACTATATGCCAAGCTAAGCATATACAATGCAGACATAATATAAGTCCGTGATATTAGGGGCTGGTGGGGATGGCCGAATAGTTAGCACGTGTGATGTCTCTCTCTCTCTCTCTCTCTCTCTCTCTCTTTCTCTCTCTCCGGATCTCTATCTCCCCATGATGTTACACTTTTGATTCTTGGTGACACCGCTGATTTAAATTATAAAGCTTTTATTCCTTTCCAAACATATAATGCACACGACTCCATAGTTAATGATTCCGTAGTTAATGGCGCCTTAGTTAACGCTTGACGCCCTGATTTTAACTCGGGACCTGGTCATAAGTAACGTACAACTATTGCTTACATCCGTCCGTTAACCTCATAGACCTGTTCAGATGCCCAACTTTTAAATGGCTAGTCTTCAGCCGGGATGGACTATTCAGCGGTTGAGAAGAAAGCGTTAGGAAATCGGTTATCGGTGGGTGATGGGTATGTGATCAAGTTGACAAAGGATGTCAACACGATTACACAGTTGGACTATTGCATGATGCCGGATTAGCTTTCTCTAAAAGTCATCTGATTTTACATAACTCGGTCTTACCATCCATCTGGTCATGGACGATATTAAATTAGTACCTCCTCTGACAGAATAAGGGCATCTGATATATCTCGCTTTCATGTTTGGAGTCTTGTACATTTTATGTCATCAAGAACCAATCATGTAATATTTGTGATGTATACTTCAATAATACCTAGCTATGGTGTAACATAGATGGAAAACAAAAACAACTCAAACAGGGATTACGAATACAATAGATATAAAAACATTAAGCGTACATTTTGTAAAAACTAAATCTGTCTATTGCAGGTCTTTGTTTAGGCCTGACATGTTATCTAAATTATCAATTAGACATTAATTAACATATCCAGACCATAATCAACTCTCGATTGCATCGCTAGCCTACGGTCTTTACTGGATTGTGATCCGATTTACTGTATAACTTTCCTTCTCGGTTTAATTATTAAATGGATAATCGAGACTATGCTTTTTACCGTACCGATTTTAATAAGGGTGGTCGAGGCTAGTCGGAAATTTAACTAGCTTAATTTTCGGGTCATAGTGGATCAATTTGCCTGAATTTTTCAGCTAAGTGCTTTTATATTATATAGTTTTTAACTAATCCCCCGTAATGTATCTTTGAAACAGATAATCTAATTAAACCGTCGTAGTACAATTGTTGAAATTGGTATAGATCCGTGATTTCCTTTTAATATTTGCTCTCTTTTTTTTATTGCAGTCTGGCAAATATTCCCATGCTGAGAGACTAGGAATCGGTCTCGCCCATGAGTTTATTTATAATAATAGATATCTCTTACACGATCATATGTATTATTTTAATATGGATCTGAAGAATGTGTTTGGTTATCGTAATATAATATCAACAACACAGGGTGTATTAATTGATATTACACCACCTGTACCAGGTACATAGACATTCCATTAACTAACAAATATCATCAATGTTGAATTTAATTGATTTAAAATAAAGTGATAGGTCGATATGGATAAAATGTCGTCTAAAACCATCATTTAGCTACTTTGTACAAATAAATCAGAGTTTGGTGTAGATCTTTCAATGCTTCTTATTAACCATATGACAGGTGAGGGACTGATGAATGCCACGGAAGATAACTTTGAGAACATACCCTGTCTTCAAACGATACCATCAGATAGAACCGACTGGAATAATAGATGTATTGATCAATCGGATTTGGTTGAGAATCATAGGTATATATAGTATATCATATTCCGAATACAGTATAATGTACTCCAACGCGTGCTTCTTAATGTCACTAGTCAATATAAGATGTAGTACATTCGAGGATACTAAAATAAATGGTGTGCGTTTTTTATGTTTAAAGGTTTACACCTTTGCATAAGTGTTTGTATCGTATATGTTAGTCACTGGACTGCAATCATTTCAGAACAATAATAGATGAAACTGGTTCTAGAACAGTGTTTAATGGACATGAACCACTGGTAGATGGGGTATATTTTAGAACCAACAGATTCATATCAGGTAAGTGTCTTATATTATTTGTATCGTTTCTGACCACTTGTAAATTTAAGAATACTAACTTGGAATATCAACTTGACGACAGTTTAAAGTCTAAGTAGACGGTACTTGTTCAGAAGTCTACAAGTGTTGTTGATGCTATATTTGTTATCTTGTAGCTAACTGGGATGGTATCCACGATAAAGAAAGTGGATTATTAGGCTACTCATTTACAGCCGGTCATAAAATCTGTGAAGAGTTGATACACCCCCATCATGATCCACATAGACATTTATTTGATGAATCAGAGTGGACTCATACTGGAAATATTCAGAGGAATGAGGATAACCCCCTACCAGGTAACTGAGTCTTTAATCTCTTCTTCTCCTTCTTCAACGTTTTCTTCTTAATAATAATAACCAGGTTCACAAAATGATTTTTAATATAAATCCATTACTAACAACAAATGTACATTTTTAATAGTGAGTACTTCATCTTACTGATATTGTATTTAATATTATTTTTATAGATGGTAAATATTACGTAACTGTTAGAGCTCTGAACAAAGTAGAGTACGGAGGACCGTTAGTGACAACCTTTTGTCATTCAACACCATACGTCATCGATAACTCTAAACCATTTGTACATGAAGTTTTTAATGTGGAATATGAAGAAGAAACTACTGATTTATCGGTAGAATACAATGCTGCGTAAGTATTTGTTACCCGGAGTGACCATGAGGTTTAAGCGTGAATAGTTATCTAATATATAAAAAAAGTTTAAAATACTTTGGACCTTGTCTCTGGAATAATCTATCTACCTCAATTAAAAACACACCTGTATTATCAATTTTCAAAGCGAATATTCTTTTAATGATACATTCCTAACCATAGTAAACCTTATGTACATAATTAATAATAAACCTTATGTACATAATTTTGATTCATAATTTTTATACGCCCACATTGAAATGTGGTCGTATATTGTTGTTGTTCTTGTTGTTCTTATATTGTTGTGTTATGTTTCATGGGCAGAATTGTAAAAAGGCCTGGCCTAATTTCTTACCCAAATAAAGATATTATTATTATTATTAGAATTCTTCAAATTTCATTTGCTCAAGTCTGTCAATTTGGCCTCTCATTTGAATCAGCTTTATTTTACCGACGTTTGAAAATATTTTTTTTTCTATTTATTGACTGATTTTACATAGTTCTTCTTTATACGCCCACATTTCAAGTGGACGTAAATTGTTGTCACACGTGTCCGTCCGGACGCCCATTATTGGTTTGTGGACACCCTACAGCCCACAATTTGTATTCGATCTTGGCGAAACTTGAATATAGGTATAGCCACCAAAGATCTCCATTCCTGTCGCATTTGGCATGCATTTGATCGAAATTTCAACGACTTGGATCATGACCCCAGATTGTACGAAAACGTAAGTTTAGTTAGCCCGTGGAACATGTAGAGGTCACGGTTTTTACCCGATTTAATAAAACGTTTAATTGTATCACACACTAGTGATGGTTGAGTTCGAATTTCGTGAAAATCGGACCTGACAAAATGGCTGCTACATGTATGCAAACGGCTTAAACGCTAAAATTTTGGTTCAGAGTGGATTAGTTCAACTGGAATTCGCGACAATTTCCCTTTACATAATCTAGTTTTCACAATTCTAGGGAACACTGCCAACTATTTATGTAATCTCCCATAATGTTTATTTATGTAGTGCCGGATTCCTTTGATTCTACAGATTACTTTGCCTTTATAGATACATTATGGGCGATTAGATAAAGAGCTGGGGGCAGTTTCACAAAGCAAATTACGATGAAACATTTGCGTAAGTTTATCGTAATGTAAACGTTACGAAAAAATCGCGTTCCACTACAATTCTTAATTTACGGAATTCGTAACTTTTATCCTAAGGTCTACGGCAACTCTCACCCTGTCGTAAGTTAGGATATGTATCTTTCACAAATTGGCCACCTTGTAATTTATGCGGATCGGCAACTTCGGCGACAGAGAATATTTAAGGACAGATTAACTCCTTTCGACACCCATCATACAGATGGGGGGGGGGGTAGTTTCACGGTACAGATATGATCGGACCAGTATAGTACATGTTATTAACTGTAATAATGTAATGATGATATCGAAACCGCAACTTACCGATCGAAATCCTTGTCACCACCTGTACAAGTCCTGATTGCATTATGGTACTATGCCACAGGTAGCTTATTAAAACTCATTGCTGATGCACATAGGTTTGTGTACCCTCAGCGTCTAGTATAATTTATCGTGTTTCACGAGCAATAAAAACTTATGTTAACGATAAATTATCAATAAACTTCCCCTTTTCCATTAATACTGCTATTACTAATAGGTCCTGTATAAGGGCCTAAAGAGTAGGCCTAAGCCTATCGCGGCAAAGGCAGACACTTTCTTCGCACAAATATTCTCCCAAACTCTGTCTTTAGATGATCTAGTGGGACTGCTGCTCAATTTTCCTTTCAGATATCCATAATTCTGCTCACCGCCCTCAATCAAAACACCGAGAACTGCAGGGTTCCAATTTTTTTTTTCGCTTTTTATGCCCCATTTCGGCTTTTGGCAGACTGACAGACAACGTATGCTACTATATCACGGGCTATGACGTAGCAAACAAAAACAAGTAATGTTTCAAAAGTTAATGATCAAATCAAAAATAATCGATGATGCCGAATTTGTCAACATTCAGACTGTGGGGATGTTTACAGAAATTTGAATGAAGATACGTAACATGACGACTCGACATTCGAGGAAATGTTAAGAAAAACTTACGCCGGCCTTTGTGAAACCGACGTAAAAAATTCGTATCTTTTTCGTAAGTTTTTTTTCTTAAAATTACGAACTTTTGCCCCCTGACTATTATATTATAATTAAAAACTACGAGTAGATAATGTAAAGGGAATTGGCTGCCAATTTAAGTCAAATGGATGCACTCTGAACAGAGACGTTGAGCCACTGACTTTTGGGCTTAACCTCGATCATTACTAAAGTTAGTACGATAAAAACAGTTTCGATTATCCATTTCTTGATTTAATCATGAATGAGCACCGAGCAACAGATCGGATCCTAATCCAGTAAATATCGCAGGCTGGTGATGAGTTTGAGAGTTGATTATGGTCTAGGTGATTTAATAAATGTTTAATAATTAATAATTTAAATAAGATATCGGGCCTAAAGAAAAACCTGCAATAGACAGATTTAGCTCTTGTATAATGTATGTTAAAAGTATAATATTCAGTTTTATTTTATTTAGGGCGGGATGTAGTTTATCTTTAAATATGGGAGATACATTCATTTATTCCGCTGTTAAAACGAAGTTACCTATTACAGAGATCCTGAATCCGGAATAAATAAAGTAGATATATGCTTGGGAAAAACGACTAAAGATTGTTATATTTCTGACTGGAAAAGTTATCCACATTCTGGACAGATCATCCACAACTCTTCCCTACCAGGTGGTGTTCCAGTCTGGACAACGATAAGAGCCTGGAATAATGGTAACTACATTTATTTTAGAATTAAATACATTGACACATTATATTATTTGTTAAATTGTCTTATCCATTGAATAAGAAACGGTGTCAGACAGTATAAGGAAAGATCTCACGATAGAAAAATTATTACATTTATTCATCTATTATCCACTTTAGTTATTATACTATGTGGTATCATAATTAATCTGAGTGTACATACTTTGATAACGCAATTAGGCTAGGCTTTAAAGAGTGTTAACTTATGGTTTCTGTTATAATTCATCAATGTACCTAAAGTTGTAATTTTTATATGCCCACATTGAAATGTGGTCGTATATTGTCGTCGCCCCCGTCCGTTCGTCGGTCCGCCCGTCCGTCCGTCCGTCCGGCGTTCACAATTGCTTGTGGACGCTCTAGAGGCTAAAGTTAATAACCGATTGACTTTAAATTTATACACAGTGTTTACGGTCATGAGACGAAGAATCCTATTGTTTTTCAGCGATTTCCGATAATAACTACCAGAGTTATGGCCCTTGATCACTTAAAAAAATCTTGTGGACGCTCTAGAGGCCAAAGTGTTGAAACGAACAAGTATTTTGATTTTCAATGAATTTTGATAACTGGACAGCTAAATCCATGATATTAAATGGTTCCTATACTAACTGTTAGCGTGGGGCAAAACTTTGTAAAGGCAAACAAATGCTAATGATTTTCAGATAATTACATAATGAGTTGTTACTCTTAATAAGATTTTAGTGTATTACAAATGTTTCATTACCAAAAAAAGTAAAAATATGCGACAACCCTTGTTGACTGCCCGGACGATTTAGCTGCTGTGGGCGTATGTTTCATTGCCTGGCAACCTATCTTTATGTTTGATAACGACCAGTGAATTCTTGTCAAAACGTCGTGTTTATATAATATAGTGATTGTTATCCATAGAACTGTGTTGTGCTAGACATTTATTCAGATTATCTTTCCCTTTTTATAGTTGAGTTATATGCTATCAAATCGAGTGACCATCCGTTGGTTATAGATATAACTCCACCAGTACCAGGTCGGGTATTAGATGGATCTATATATAAACATGACCAGGACTATACTAAATACAATAACACGGTAAATACAATAAATATATAAACATGACCAGGTAAATATATAAACATAACCAATAATACACTAAAGAATAATAACCAGGTAACAACACATTGGTTACTTCATAAATACATAAAGCCCGTCATTGAGTCAAATCACTGGGGAAGTTTCGAATCCCCGGTTGTACGTGGCAAAGAATGGGGTCGCCTGCCCAACCTCGTGAGTTTTCGCCGGGTCCTCCGGTCTCCTCCAACTGGTAAGTAGCCTTACTGGCAAGGTTAGTCATGAAATAACCTAGTTTGTGTCGAGTGGACGTTAAACCCCTCTCTCTCTCTGTCTGTCTGTCTCTCTCTCTCTCTCTCTCTCTCTCTCTCTCTCTCTCTCTCTCTCTCTCTCCTTCCCCCTTTCTGTCTCTCCCTCTCCCTCTCTCTCTCTCACTTCCTAATTATAGTTTTAACTGTTTGTGTTGTTTGTCGCCAGTAAATATTATATTCCCAAATGATACACGCCCGTACCATCAAAGTTATGCATAGTAACAATGCTACTAAATACCATTGTGGTGTTAGGTTTGGTATAGGTTGTATTACACTATAAACACAGGCCTCGTTTTATTAGAGAATTCGACTTCTCAAAGGTCAGTTATACAAGGATTTAGATTTCAATTGTTTACCAACCCACACTTCTATCAGTCTCAAAAGATCTGAAATGAAACTAATGTTTTCGTTGTAGATCTGTGCCAATTGGATTGATTTTTATGATCCCGAATCTGGAATTGGATATTTTACACTGTATATTCGGTCAAATGAAACAGATGATTATGTAACAAACGGTACAGATTGCGATCATAGAACACATGTAGTTTGTGTTGATCTGATAGACACTGTTTTACAACATGGTCAAGTTTATTATACAGAGCTGTGGGCATTTAATGCTGGTCATATTCAATTAAACACATCAGCAAGATCTAACGGAGGTTTGTTTACATGTATATTACGTTAGTTTGTTTAAAGTATAGATGTTGACAAATACATCATTTTATACTTATAGATAACTGTTGTATTTCGCATTAGCGAGATGCATCATGAGGTATCCAATCATTCTAACAAAGATATCAGAATTACAGTAATTCCTACGCAAATATTCTTTTAAATATCTTCTCAATATGCATGTACATGTAATAGACTGCAAATCTTAAAGTTGGCTTATATATACATTTATCTTCCTGATTTTTTACATTTTGTATAACATTTTTGCTGTTTTTGTTTAGTATTTGTTGATCTGACACCCCCAGCGAAAGGACAAATAATAGATGGATTAAGTGGAAACTTTACTGATCTCAAATATAGTTCTGCTTTAGCAACAATATCTACACAGTGGAGAAGCCATTCTGACCCAGAATCGTCTATTAAGTTTTACGAAATAAAAATGTTACGGGAAAGGTAAATGAGATTTGTCTATCCGTCAGATCTAGAAATTTTGAAAAGCGGGGGGTGGGGCGCCACAAAATAAGGGCACTGACCGCGGAGACAGAGCACCCCCGCTCCCAGAAAATTATCCGGGCAATTCCCTGCATCTGTAGCCATTCCAAGGGCTATTTGGATGATATTTTCGTCTAAGTAATAGTTCGGAACGGAATATTTGGGTCTGAGAAAAGGCACTTTCAGCAGTAAAAAAGGGCACTGTCGAAAATAACTAGGCAATTACAATGTGATTATTTCTAGTATTCATTTTGTAATACATTACTCACTATAACATGACTCGTCCATCCGTAAATATGAAATTATTAAACAGACATTTATTTACATAATAAGCCCGTGATATTTAACGGATTAGAACAGGCACACTATTTAATAATTTAACGCTAAATAGATATTCGAGACATATGGAACATAATCGATGTTTCTGAGTAGATGTGGCGTAGATGTTGGTATGTATTCTTATATTTTCAGTAATGGTGAAATTGAAACTTTACGTGATTGGCATGGGCTGGATAATTCAACAGAATTTGTTGAATATCATAATTTCCATTTAAAACATGGAGACTATGTTAAAAGTAAATTGCGGACAACAAACGGAGCTCTAGGACAGATTGTTGAAAAAACAGATGGTTATATAGTTGATTTAACTCCACCTCGATTGATCTATCTTGCTGATGGTAACCAACCAGGTGTTGACATTGAATACCAGGTATAATAATAGTTATAGATTTAACTTCACCTCAACAAAGGTTATTAAATTAATCCTATGATATAAATATAAAAAAAGACCAGATTATCTTCTTTGATATGAAAATAAGATACTCGAAGTCGTCTTTTTGTGTAATACTTGATATTATCCAAGTGGAAAAAAGTAAACCCATATGGACGGAAATAGCAAAAACATTACAAACAATTAGTTTAGATTTCCAGTTCCATTTTAGAAATATAATATTTTCAAGATGCCCATTTTAGAGAAAACACCAACTGTAATGTGCTCTCCCACTGTCTGCAAAAAGCTAAGATATCGAGAATATATTTAACGTTGCTAAATTATCCGCGCAATATCAAAGTGTTTTGAATTTTGCATTGGGTCTCGGTAGATGTGAAAATTGTTAATGGCACCAGTAATACTTCAACTAAATCCATGGCATGAAACCCAAATAATTAGGGTCTTCATAACAAACCTGAATCCACAATACGTCATGTCCCACCCTCTGTTGGGTTTGGGAGTAACGCTGACTAAGAGAGTAAGATAGTGGTTTGCTAGCCGGGAGGTCGCATGTTCGATTCCTGCATCGCCCGAGAAAGTTCAGTGGGATTTTCCGGGATGGTGCCTCTTCGCAGTGGTGCACAGCCTGACAATTACAGCTTTCTAGTCGTTCGGATGGGACGAAATCCGAGTAGCCCACATTGCCGCTACCCGGTATAAATGCCCCTTTTCGTTAGCCCAGTCCGAGAGGAACCATCGATGTTAAACCCCATTTAATTTCTGTCAGTGTTGGGACTATTGAATCCCGTTGCAATAAAAAGACTATCATACACATTGTCTTGACAACTCTATGGGGATAGATACAATAAAAGGATAGTTTGTTCAAATCGCCTGCGATTCAATTCTCTACATCACTAAACAATATGAAGTCCTTGAATGCCGATTACGATGAACAAAATTAATATTTTCAGTATAACGAAACTGTCGTTCAGGCCAATTTTAAATTCACTGATGCAGAATCCGGTATTGAATATTATAAATATCAAGTTTACCAAACAGAGGAAGGTTCAAAACATCAGATATACCCAGGTATACAATTTATAATTCGAAGTATTCAGATGTAGAATTAGTAGCTTAGTGTTTCTGTTTATTGATTAAGTTTGAGTTCGTAGATTTGTAGTACTGTAGGGTTTATTTTATATAAAAGGTGTTTTGTTTAATGTATGGGAGTCATTATCAACGAATTGGTGAAAGGTACATTTATAACACATTGACATATTTCATAGAGGCCTCCTGCCATATTAAAATACGTGTTAGTGATTGTAACATCAACCTGTTGCTATCAACACTCGACTGGAGATCTTGGTAGCATTCCCTATGTCATTGTGTAACTCGTTGTTGGCATGTCTTATCTAACTTTCTTTGTCTGATAAACTATATTGAATGTTAAACCTGATATGATGCTTGATGCATTAGATAGGTGTCTAATGAGCTCCTTTGTCTTGAATACGTTTATAAGCTAAGAACAGAAACGAATCTACAGTTAGGTCCAGGAGTCCGTGCTAGGCGGGTGCCTAGATGAAGGTACCAAATGGATACGAGTGAGGTCCAGTCAGGGCAAGGAGTTAGGTCCGGCCAGGACTGAGCGAAGGCGATGGGTGCCTAGACGAAAGCTTCTGGAGTCAGCACACTCGTGCTAAGCCAAGCTAATTAAGTCATGACTCCTTCCATATAGTTAGTTCTACGGTCGTTTACATCACGATGTTTGTACCTATTGTAAAAACCAGAATAAAAGTATTATTAGATTATATACCAGTGTTGTCATCCAAGAAGTTGATTTAAAGAACAAATACTGTCACACATTTAGGCTAACTAGGTGTGTCTCAGAATAAAATCGTTCAAAGACATCATCACCTAGTAGTGTAAATACTGTATCCCATGCATTAGAAAGGTGGACACCCTTCATTCGCCTCTCTTCCTTGGTGCCCGTATTAGAACACTGCGTTTCGATCAAGGTCATATTTTTGGCATTGGCCAATCAGATAAAGGAAGTGCATGGCCAATAAACGAAGGATCAGACTATGACTCATGGAGTTAAGTTTCTTTTGGGCTCCACTGCCGCTCTTGTTGGGACGTATAACCGTCTCAGCAATAGCTGTCGGGTTACAGACATCATGTGAGCCTCATAGGCTTAGAGTCATCATTCAGTGTTCCTAGAGGTAGCATACCTTAAATAATAGGAAACTTATATTTAGCTTATATACTCAGTGCTGGCCAAGGTAATGTGGTGATGTTCTCTTGTTGGAGGTAACCTGTAACGATCCTGGCCCTGTGACATCTTGCGTTGTCACCCTGGAAGATGAAACGGCGGCCATGACGTCGTGCGAACGGCACAACATGGACTGCCAAGATGTTGTCCCGGTAGTACTGGCCTGTAACACGCCCTGCAACAACATGTAAAGCCGTTCTTCCAGCAACAGTGATGCCTCCCCACACCATAACAGAACCACCCCCAAATCGATCATGTCTGATGACGTTAACGTCTTGGAAGCGCTCGTTTCGACGACGCCACACCCTCCTACGTCTGTCCAAAAAATCAACAGTGAACCTTGACTCATCTGAAAACATCACATTGCTCCAGCGTCGATTATCCCAGTGTTGACGATCCCTACACCAACGACGTCTTGCCTGAATGTGATGATCTCTCAAACAAGGGATCACGCGAGGACGTCGGGCGCGAAGGTGACCCCTATGCAGTCGATTCCGAATCGTCTGGCCACTCACTCTCACACCAGTGTCTGTTTGAAGACGAGCGCTGATCTGATTTGCTGTGATGACACGATTTCTCAAGGCCAAGGTACGGATAAATCGATCCTGGGCTTGAGTTGTCGCCCTTGGTCGACCTGGGCGTGGTCTGTCCTGTACAGATTGTGTATCACGGTATCTGGACCATAGCCTGCTTATGACAGACTGAGAAACATTCATCGTCCGCGCCACAACCGCCTGTGTTGTGCCGATCTGTAGCATGCCAAGGGCACGTAACCTTTCATTTTGGGTAAGCCGACGCATATCAAAATTTGTTTTCTGGTCACTAAAACAATTAAACTGATGTTTCCATCCTGGAATTCAATGGCACAATGACTGTAACATTCAAAGTCAGAGTCGTGCAAAACTTGGGTTGGACCCCCATGATGATCCCAAGCATCACCTGCATTCCATGCGGTAGCTATTGGTGCGTTTGAGCGTCACATATAACTGGAATTGTTTCTTCTGTTAGGTTATATAGTGACTTTTTTCGTAGTCATTTGCATATTTTAGTATTATGCCCCCAAAATCAAATATCCCCTACTTTTTTTGAATAGTATATTTACTGTCAGAACTAAAGAACTAAAATCGAGTTTTCGTTTGTTAGCCTGAAAATCATTCTTAAGATTTGGTAGGGGTTTTTTTATCAAGACTTTCAACAATTACAACTACGAGAAATTTTTAATATATTCATTTATTCAATTATCTACTTTTTCGAACTATTTTGCAAAATAAACTGTCAAAACACTGTTTCACTGATATAACTGTGTTGTAGAAACTGACGAGTCTTGGGTACATCTGATGGATCCTTCATCTCAACATCTTGCTGTTGAAAACCTGCACCTTAAAACCGGTATTCGGTATAGTATTCGACTGACGGCTGTGAACGGAGCTGGGTCTGTTGCAACTTATGATACAAATGGTTTCCTAATAGACAAAACTCCACCTGTGGTTAGTATCGGTTAACATTTGCTTATTTACTTCTTTTGTTTGGAAAAAGATTTAATTTACAAATATCGGTTAAGAAAGTGGACAGACCAGAA
The DNA here is from genome assembly GCA_963678685.1 of Patella ulyssiponensis. Taxonomy (NCBI): domain Eukaryota; kingdom Metazoa; phylum Mollusca; class Gastropoda; family Patellidae; genus Patella; species Patella ulyssiponensis. The sequence goes on from OY783230.1 coordinate 77,802,642, forward strand.
ACTCCTTGTGGCAGTTTTATGAATTACAATGTTGTCTTAATATATATAATTTTTTCACAGATACGTTGGGTGTATGTTGGTGTTTTTAGTGGCGAGGAGGAAGAGCGTATTGATCGATATGTATATCAAGCTGATCAAACAGGAATTAAAGCCACTTGGTTTGCTACTGATGACGTTAGTGGTATTAAAAATTATTGGGTATCAGTTGGAACAAAAATAGGTACACATCTAAGTATTCTTGAATTTGATAGACTTTTATGTTGGTTGTTGGGATCGTCTCACTTAAAGTATCACACGGTTCCATTCTATCATGAATACTCTAATGTGTGTATGGTCCTATGCATGTACGCGCAAGGAGTAGGGTCGCCTTTACCTTGTGGGCTTGTCTTGTTGTTGTTGTTTATTACAGATTTAACGTCCAATACATTTAATATGATATTATAGACAGGTTGATTAAATTAAATTATTTACACTTCATGGGTTGAAAGTTGGTAAAAACATACAATTGGTTAGCACACAAAATAAAAAGTCCTTGTAAATTAAAACGTTTATTGGCCTTTTCTGTGGATAACATCTTTAAATAGGAGACTTTTGTTCTAAACAAACCAATACTAAACACTAGTTAATCACCGGGGGCCGGTTACTCAAAGCTCTGTTAACTTTTAACGATCCGTTAACATGGAGTAAACGGACTGTTAACTTTAACGGAGAGAAAGATTATTGCTGAAAGACCCGTTAAGTTTAACGGATAATGAAATTGACTTTCCAGCAACAGAAATTTAACGGACCGTTAACAAACGAAACGTGAAAGATAACTTAGTTTTGAGCAACCGGCCCCAGGTTGATAAACAAACAAAAGTGCAAAAAAATTAACCCGTTATGTAAACACTTGTTCTTGTACGGTACACGCCAGGTGATGACGATATATCTGCCTGGAGAAGTTTAGGGAGAGAACGAGATGGATATATAGATGGTTTAACACTAAAAGTAAATAAAGACAAGTTACCAGAATACTATGTTAATGTCAAGGCTCGAGATGATGCTGGTCTAGAGAGTAGTGTGAAAGCATCAAACCCTATTATAGTTGTAGAAGAAGACCAAACAGGTGATGTATAAACTTACTAACTAAAACTAAAATCTGAGAATTCGAAAGAGAAGCCATCTCGATTAGAGTCATTCCGTTTCAAATCGCCCCACAATATGGACAAAGGAACGCGCTTTTATGCTTACTATGACCTTCCAAATTTTAAAATGATTGGACAAATATGGGGATTTGGTCCAAAATGACTATAGCCCACTAACTGATTGGTCATAATTAATCTCTCTGTCATTATGGTTTACATAAGGATGGTTTAAAGGGTGGTGAGCTTATGATCTTTCCTTTGACATTGAATTTGGGGGACGTAACTTTGCCAGTCATGATTCAAAATGTTGATCATCCTTTAAATATTAGTTTTCAATACTCTGAAAATGTCTTCAAAACATGATGAATTAATATATAATGAGTGACAAAACGGGTGTAAGGTATCATGTGTCTGTTCCATTAGGTGTTGTGTTTGACGGTCCAGAAGGCACTGGCCAATCGGGCTCAGAAGCGGTAGAGATGGACTACCAGAGAGCAACGGGAACAGTGACAGTTCATTATGCTGGGTTTGAAAGCAAATTGCATGGAGTATCTCGGTTTGATTGGGCGATTGGTACAACTGTTGGTGGAGAGGAAGTTCAACCATTTTTATCAGCCGGGTTGTTTCACGAAGACACGGTTGACATTCCTGGTAACGGTGAGTACTCGTCATTTAATCAGACGACACCCAATTATATATTTACTTCCTAAATACCCAAAGCTCTTATTCCAGACAATTGAATGAAATTTGGCCTTAACACTGCCTTAAGATTTATAACAAGTCTATAATCAACTCGCTAGACCATAAGATCGCCCAGATTTATATAGGTCAGAACACCCGCGAGATTTAAAAATGTAACAATAACAAAGGATACAGTAAAAAATAATCTGCGCTACAGTATAGCGAGGGGAGCTCAAGGAACTGAGCTCATCTAAAATCATTTTCAATATACACATTTCCATTACATGTTTTTGAAATATTACAGCGAAGACGGACAGAGCTTCATCTAAATCCCACGGGAGCGTGTTCAACGATTTCGGCAAATAAATTATAACTCTTTAATAACAATATTATATCAGGAGTAATCGATGTTTACAGGTACCGCTAGTTCGGGTTATGGTCAAGCTATTGTATCACTACAACCAGGAGCTATATACTATACTACAGTACGAGCTATAACAAATGCTGGCCATGTATTGGAATCTACATCTGATGGTTTTGCTGTTGATATAACACCCCCAGTCATTAAAATAAACAGGTTTTTATAGTTTACGGTTTATATAACACATCTAGTTATATTAAGATATAACAAGTTTTTTATACGCCCACATTTTCATGTGGGTGTATTATGTCGTCGCCCCTGTCCCCCCGGACGTCCGTCCGTCCGTCCGTCCACAATTTGTTTGTGGACTCTCTACAGGTCACAGTTCTTATCTGATTTTGACGAAACTTGAAATATAGGTTTATCCCCATAAGATCTCGACTGCTGTCGATATTGGCATGTATCGGATCAAAACTTCATGGATTATGGCCCTTGATTGTACGAGAAATCACGTTTTTAGCTTGTGGACCCATTAGAGGTCACAATTTTAATTCGATTTTGATGAAACTTGAAATGCATGGTTGTAACCCAAAGGTCTTGGCTCCTTTCGATATTTGCGCATATCGGATCGTAACTTCCTGAATTATGGCCCCTGATTGTAGGCAAAATTGTCATTTTTTTTAGCTTGTGGTCCATCTGGAGGTCACAATTATTTTCCGATTTAAAAAATAAACGTTTGATTATGTCACCGTTACACCTTAAGGAAGGTTTGAGTTCGAATTTCGGGAAAATCGGACCACAATTGATAGACAAAATGGCGGCCGTGTGTACGCGAATACTGTTAAAAATGGTATATCATGGTTGTGGACCCTATAGGTCACAATTTTAATTCGATTTTGATGAAACTTGAAATGCATGGTTATAACCCAAAGATCTTGGTTCTTTTCCTTATTTGCGCATATCGAAACGTAACTTCCTGAATTATGGCCCTTGATTGTCCGAAAAATCGCCTATGGTCCCTCTGGAGGTCACAATTATTATCCGATTTAAAAAAAAACCGTTTGACTCCATATATCAAAGTTGTGGACCCTGTAGAGGTCACAATTGTAATTCGATTTTGATGAAACCTGAAATGCATGTTTATAACCTAAAGATCTTTATTCTTTTCGATATTTGCGCATATCAAATTGTAACTTCATGAATTATGGCCTTTGATTGTAGGAAACATCACTTTCGGTATTGCTTGTTCTCTATCTGTCTCTCGAAAATTATTATTCGATTTTAAAACAAAACTCTGATTATATTACTGTTGCACCGTAAGGAAGGTTGAGTTCGAATTTCGTGAAAATCGTACCAAAATTGCCGGACGAAATGGTCGCCGTTTGTACGCGAATAGTGTAAAAATATGGTATATCATGGTTGTGGACTCACTACAGGTCACAATTCTTATCCGATTTTGACCAAAAGTCACATTTCTAGGTTGTCTACCGTCACACCATAATCATTGTCGGCTTCGAATTTCATGAATATCAGACTGGAACTGACCAATAAAATGGCTGCTCCCAATACCGTATGAAATACAGGACTTAATGATGTGGGACAAATCACTTTCGGTATTGCTTGTTCTCTATCCATCTCTCGAAAATGTGGGCGTATCCTGCCTGGCAGTACCAGCCTATCTTTTTATACATTTTGCAATTGATATAACAGAGTTACCCATTAATATAAACAGGTTTTAGTATTTTATTCGCTATAACAGACCCCATTATGATAAACAGTGTGTAAATTTCACGGCTAATATAACATACCTTGTCGTGAAAGTAAGCTGGTTGATATACCCATCCCCTCACCTCAGCATCCGCCCACTTAAGATCAATAGGTTTTTATATATTACTGTTGGTATAACACCACCATCGCCTTTCATTAATATAAACTGTTTTTTAAAATTTACTGTTGATATGATGGTCATTAAGTGGCCACATTCTATGTTTCGTGAATCATCAAAGACGCGTGTAAAGAAACATTGGATAATTATCGATGCAGCATAAGACAGATGTATCCATATGCTAGTCTAGTTATTATTTAGACTTTCGTGTCAGATTTAGGAAAATAATTATGTCAACACCATTGTCGCTTATAACAATGTCATTGTACAGTTTTTCAGACATAGAAACTACACAAGAAGGTGACAATATCTATCAATCTGAAGTATATTCTATAGATATAAAGTGGAATATAGATGATAAAGAGAGTGGTATATATAACATGTATTATACAGTTGGTACATATCCTGATGGTACAGATGTTAAACCTATAACACCAATACAACAATTATTGACAGGGAATGGTTCACTTCCTGTTGGTCAGGTTAAACCTAATACAGACGGTGAGTATTTATTCATGAGTACAAATAAAATAGGGTTTATGGTATTAGCTTATTAGGCAGTGCTAATTTTGAAAACATCTTCCTGAAACATTTGGTTTGATAAGAACATGGAGATGGGACTACTACACACGATGCCAAAAGCAAAAATGCGTAATCTTGTTCTTTGTGTTGTATTAAACCTGCGTCTATGCGTCAATGGACTTCATCTTTTACAGGTAAAGCCAATATTGTTACCATCTGGGGTGAGAACAACGTGGGTTTAAAAGGTAAAGCGACCTCAGCCAATTTGATTGTTGATAAAACACCACCTACTGAAGGTCGAGTACTGTGTCCTAAATTTATTCAGGTAACTGTCTGTTTAAACGTCTTGTTCTTCTAAATGTTGCCAAATTAAAAAAGAAGATCATTTTATAGATTTCTGTTACGTCTTTTTTTTTGTATGTAAATCATTTTTAGTGATTCTTGTACCATAACAGACCCGGGACTGTACATCGCAGTGGACGCTTACGACTGTCCCTCGGATCCATTCACTTGATTTGATATTTGTTTTTTTGCAATCTCTATTTTCTGTCTTGTCCGCAGGTTTATGTTTTTCGTGTAGTGTGGTCCTTTTGCACTTACTATTAGGGTGTATGTCACTGGTCAAAATTATACCATCGGTTCTCAAACTGTTTGATACATGATGGCAATCAAAACGAGACTGAAACAGATAATACAATCCATGATTAGAAATAATATCAGCGTATATAAACTTGGTATGAGACTTGTAATGACCAAACAAATAGTACCACAAGAAAATATATTCAGGCTTTTGCTACCTGTCCATCTTCTGATACGAAGGCTCGTACATTTATTTTAACTGATATACTTTTTAGCCGCATGTGTCAATGAAATGTACGTGGTATGGATTTGTTGATGCACAAAGTAACATCGTTGAATTTAGTTTTGCTTTGGGTTCAGCAGAAGGTTTAGCAGACATTATTAAACCAACACCTTTACCCGGACATGTAACACATTATCCTATTGGTAAGTTAACAGTTATTTTTAGTTTATATCGGAAAAGGATGGAGATGAAAATAATTAGATGAATTATCCTCTAGTATATCAAGCACTAGTTAAGGCAGTACCGGATCTATGGGGGGGCAAAGTGTGGCAAATGTCCCGGGCCCCCCACAATTCTGGGTCATACTAATATTTTATCCCGCCCTGAAACAACCTAAAATTATTTCACTAATATAAAGTAAATGAAAACATCATAAGAGAAAAAGTCTGTTTAAAATACTCAAATTGTCAAAGAATTCTAAACGTCAATGAAATCGCTGCTTAAATTGTCTCAGGTGCACTGAAACTAATCCTAATTTTATCATAAATTCCTGGAGGAAAACACCCCAGGCATTAAAGGGGCGGGGTACAAACTAGTACCGCCCGCGGTCAGTGCGAAAAATTTGAACAAAAAACAATGGGGCCCTCGCACAGTTGGTATGTCCCGGGCCCCACACGGTTAATCAGCTACTGAGTTAACGGCGCTTAACTAATTTTCGATCATAATATTAATTTATTCGTTTTGAAGGAAATATTTGCTGAAGGACAAAGCTATTTTGCAGTATTTCAGAGATTTTAGACGATATTTAGAAGTAGTACGTACAGTTATTTCATTTATTTTGTAATTACGGTTTTTGGAAAGGCGGTGTTGTCGTAAATCTGAACTTTTTACCTAATACGAGATTTGTGAATACCAATGATATCGGGGTAATTATGGTTATTCAATAATTTCAGATTCTCTCACGAATGTAACTCACAATGAAGTGTATTACGCGATTGTAACAGCTAAGAACAGTGTAGGTAAAACTATAAGTGCTGTATCAGATGGTATTACTGTTGATGTTACGCCTCCTCTTGAAGGAAGAGTTATTGAATTAAATACAGAATACATCATCAACGTTACCAGTGACCAAACTACTAGATTACTCAATCCTTATAGTTGTAATACTATTGAAGGTAAGTACGCTTTTGACTTTCTTTGTTTTTTTGTGTAATTAACTTTATGATGCCATCTTATGCCATAATCCACATTCGATATATGATGTATATTTAAATTGCCATTCCACTTAAAGAATCCCGTTGAGCAAGGTGATGATAACACGCTTAAAAGCAATTAAATTAATTTTTTTTGTACTCGAATCCTTTTCATTTCGATTAAGTTAGCCGTGAACCATTTACGCAATTACTAAATCCCTATATCTGTAATACGGTATTTATTTAGAAATTGATGTATGACCCGAAGAACAAAATATATTTTATGGTAACTTACGTCTTTCAGAATGCGCATCACTGGATGATACCTGTCAGGAATCTATGTCATCTATAAATATTGCTTTTTCACCTTTTATAGACAGAGAATCTAACATAATCAAGTAAGTAGTGTACATAACGTTATCTGATATAATCAAGAACATAGCCTACATAACGTTACCCGACATAATCAAGAACCTAGCGTACAACATTACGCTATCCCCAATTTAGAATGTAGTGCACATTACGCTATTTTTGACGCGTTACTTCACATATGTTTGGGGGTTTGTTTTATTGTAGACAACAGCCATGCCGTCAGAGCAAAAGAATCGTGATGATTTTGTTATGTAACTTTTTTTGGAAACGATTGTTTATATATTCATGAATAAGCATAGATATGCATGTTCTGTGCATACGATTTTTTCTGTATATTCTCATAATCATTTCAAGTTTAACTTTTTATTTGATATAAAATGCTGCTTTGTTCTTTGTTGTAGAATAATATGCTAATTATGATTTGTATTGTGCAGGTATGAATTAGCTGTTGGTACTACGCCTGGTGGAGGTGACATCAAACCTTACCATACGTTGTCACTACAGAAACGTTACCTTACTATTAAAAACATCATGTTGAAAGGTTTACGAAAGGTGAAGTATTTACGTTATGGTTCACAATATGGCTGAATACTAATGTGTGGTTAAACCCGGTTACATACTATATATATTGATATATTTTAGGTATATGTAAGTGTCAAGGCCACCAATGGCGCTGGATTAAGTACAGTATCTGTATCAAATGGTATGCATATGTCTTATGTCAGTCAAGGATTGGAACCTTTATCACATATTGGTATATGGGATGGTCACCATAAACATGGAGATGTGTAAGTTGCATTATATATAAAACTAACGAATAACATAACAACTTTGCACACTACATGTTTTTTCTGTATTGAAATATGTTCTCTAATAAGATTTTATATAATAAATATCTAAAGAGCAAAACATCATTTTAATGTGAAAACAATTTAATATCTATGGAAGACCAAACAGGTCTTTATTCAGTGTTGTTAGTTCTTAGTTCTAAATTCATAGTCCTTAATTCTTACTTCTTTATTCAGTGTTCTTAGTTCTAAATTCTTAGTCCTTAATTCTTACTTCTTCATTTGTTGCCGTATTTCGACATTTGTACACTAAAATTAACATTTATATCTTAAAAGTAATATTTGTTTCACAAATCAGACATTTGTCATATCAGATTTGTAAAATGTATTTTAATATAAGATATTTAATTTTTTTAGAAAATCAAAAAATTAGTCTATATTTACATTTCATCAGAAAAATACAACAAAAAACACATATCGAACAACAAATTTCAAAATACAAATCTCCAAATACAAATCTTGCGAAACATTTCTCCAAAAACATTTCTTCAAAACATTTCTCCAAATGCATTTCTCCAAAAACATTTTTCGAAATTCATCTGACCGGAACATTAGAAATCAACCTGGCATACAATAAGTCACCATACAATAAAGAAGAATCGAGCAAACATACAACAAGTAAAATCGTACAATGACCGTCACTTTAATGAAAACACGTGCATGTTATGTTTCTATATATATATTGGTTAATATGATCTAGCATTAAAAAAATAAATTGAAAGTAGACATATGTCGTTTGATCAATAAAAGAGGACTTTAGCTCTTCTAAATTATGTATATATCAGAAAATATGTATATTGTTAAAATGTATTTGGACCTTCTTAATGGTGTGCAACCCGATATCTTGTATTTCGTGTTATGGCCGGTATTTTGACGTTAAATATAGACCAGGAGCCCAGAGGGTCGAACCTAGACGAACGAGATACCAATGTCTGACCATATAGGCATCTACATACTAACCTGGGATGCACAGAAGTGGGCGTCTGCCGGGTCCCAGTCCATGGGTGTGACCCTGGTGACCCCTATAATGACCCCAAGACTGGGTTAAACTCATACATTCGAGGTACCGGTCAAACCCAATTTTAAATGAAAGAATACACTCTACTGAGTACGAAATTGCCCATAACAGACGATTAGACCCATGGGGTGGCATAGACTGACACCCCAAAGCCGAAGGGAGTGGGGTGGGGCAAAATAGAGTTTGCTCATACATTCGAGGTACCAGTCAAGACCAATTTTAAATGGAAGGGTACATCTCACTGAGTGCGAAATTGCTCATAACAGACGATTTTGGCATTGGGACTGCCCAAACTGACACTCTAAATATGACCCTCCGTCCTCCCTGGGCGGCTTAAAAAAGGGTCATATTCATACATTCGAGTTATTAGTAGAAACTAATGTTAAATGAAAGACTATATGCCGCTGATTACGGAATTATACATAACAGACGATTGGACCCATGGAATGGCCCAAATTGACGCCCAAAGACGATGGGGTCATAAATTCGCGGTACCGGTCCAAACCAACTCTAAAGAGTATATCTCACTAGGTACGAAGTTGCCCATAAATATGGACCGCAGAGCCGAAGGGTCAAAAATAGGTTATACTCATATATTCGAAGTACCAGTCAAACCAATTTTAAATGGAAGACATCTCACTGAGTTCGAAATTGTATATAACAGTTGGTTTCGGCCCTGGGGGCCAAGCTGACACCATAATATCGACCCCGAGGCTCGAGAAAAAGTTATATTCACACATTCGAGGTATCAGTTCAATTTAATTTTAAATGAAAGTGTGCGTCTCGCTGATAACGAAATGACCCATAAAAGATGATGGTTCAAACTGACAAAAAGCATAAAATGGTATTGTGAGGCCAGATTGAAACAGACTTTTGCCACCAACAAGTACAATCATAGACATAAGAACTGCACCTGTAGTGTTAATATTGTTTTCATACCAGACCATCTTGTGATTAACCCATCAGGAATCACCAGAAATGGACAAAACTGGCTATAGGGCAGCTATCAAATACCTGCCACTGAAAGGACTAACCCTAACACAAAAGTAACATGTCAGCCCTCATTTTCTTAGTTAAGATGACACCATTTCAGCTATGTGAAATTTTTTAGGTGGGGGGGGGATAAAAAATAAAAAAAAATTCTTCCTGGCCGGCATCCAGCATCGTTGGCAATAGTGTAGAAAAGTTTATGGAACCATCGGCTTTGTACAATTTTTTCAAAAAATGGCCCAGAAGATTGCATGCAGTCCTCGGCAAATCAAAGTGGAGGAGGGGGTGGGCAAAACTTGTCAGTATATTTTTTTTCAAACCTAGGGGGCAAAATTTAGGATGTCAGTTAGGACCATCTCAGAGCCAGAATCATCTTCATACAAGGTACTAGCGACGTTTCGACGAGGATACTCTCGTCGTAATCAAGCCAAGGATGCAGATATGTTCGTTCGTTCCTTGGGTTTTACATCTACTTCTATCTAGAAAAATGGCGGGCGGGGGGGGGGGGGGGTCAAGATTTGTTATAATAACTTTTTTCAAGCCTAGGGATGTAAAATTTAGGGTGTCAGTTTAGACCAAAATCGTCTATATACATGTACAAGGTACTAAACGATGTTTCCACAAGGATACTCGCGACGTTATCAAGCAAATGATACAGATATGTTCGCTCGTTCCTGGGGTTTTACGTCCACTCCCACCTAGGGTGATAACACAGACAATGCAAATATATAAATAGTACACAAATATACAAAGAACGTTGCAACACAAACACAACAATGAAATACAATAAAATCGCAAGACCTTCGATTAGGGGGCCATTTATAACTGAACCATCACAGCGGAAACTCTTTCAGGCATTAAAAGGCAGTGGGCTGGCAACCTATTGATTTATCAAGATCAATGTATTTAACACTATTAAAGGGAAACCAATTAACCTTGACCATATATAACAGATAATTTAAAAACAATGTGGGGGTATAAATCTGTTATGAGCCATTTTGTATTCAGTGGGGTCTATACTTTCATTTAAAATTAGTTTAAACTGGAACCTCGCTTGTATGAATATAACCATTTTTAAGCCCCAAGGGTCATAACTATGGCGTCAATTTGGGCCGTTTCAGGGTCACAAGCGTCTGTTATGGACAATTCCGTACTCAGCGGGATATATTCTTTCATTTAGAATTAGTATGAGTATAACCCTTTTATAAACTCAGGGGGTCATGTTTTGGGTGTCAGTTTGGGCAGTCCCAGGGCTGAAATCTTCTGTTATGAGCAATTTCGTACTCAGACAGAATCGGTTTTGAGCGGTACCACAGATTCTATGAGTATACCCTATTTTGCACCCCCCCCCTCCCCAACCACCCCTTTTCGGCTTTGGTGTGTTGGTCTGGGCCATCCCAAGGATCCAATCGTCTGTTATGGGTAATTTTGTACTCAGTGGGATATACTCTTCCATTTGAAATTAGTTTCAACTGGTAACTCGAATGTATGAATATGACCATTTTTTAAGCCCCTGGGATGGGGTGCCACTTTCGGAAGTCCCAGGGCTGAAATCTTCTGTTATGAGCAAATTGTGTACTCAGTGAGATGTACTCTTTCATTTTAAATTGGGTTTTGACCGGTAGCTCGAATGTATGAGCAAACCCTATTTTTGCCCCACCCCACCCCCTTCGGCTTTGGGGTGTCAGTCTGGGCCACCCCAGGGGTCTAATCGTCTGTTACGGGTAATTTCGTACTCAGTGGGATATACTCCTCCATTTGTAATTGGTTTCAACTGGTACCTCGAATGTATGAATATACTTTTTTTTTTCAAGCCCTCTGGGATCCATATTTGGGGTGTCAGTTTGGGCCATCGCAGGGCCAAAATCGTCTGTTATGGGCCATTTCGTACTCAGTAGGATGTATTCTTTCGTTTAAAATTGGTTTTGACCGGTACCTCGAATGTATGAGTTTAACCCATTTTGGGGGTCATTATAGGGGTCACCAGGGTCACACCCATGGACTGGGCCCCGGCAGACGCCCACTTCTGTGCACCCCAGGTTAGTATGTAGATGCCTATATGGTCAGATATTGGTACCTCGTTCGTCTAGGTTCGACCCTCTGGGCTCCCGGTCTAATACCCTCCCCACCCCTTATTTGTTAGTGCCAGTCAATTGTTTTTCTTTTTGCAAGTTATGTAAATATAAATTTACATTTTGTAGCAAACATAAAAACATACTTTCCTGTAGTATATGAACAAATATCGAGATTTCTTATTGAGATCGTTTTTAAGATTTAAATCCCCGCCACCTCCCCTCACTTAATAAATGAAATGAAAGGAAACGGAGTTTAACGCCCTACTATTCTGCTCCGAACTGGGCCGATGAAGACGGGTATAGGGTATACAGTGTGCTATCAGAGACATTTTGCCCGGACAGCGAAACTACGGCCTACTCTTATATCGAATTCCAATTGTCAAGGGAAATTTTACGTATACGCCAATTGATACACGGGGCCTCGGTTTTTCATGTACCATCCGAACGACTACACAGTTGTTCTTGTAAGGACTTTGGTCCTGCATCACTGACAAGGGGAAATAACGCCGGAAAATCTGTATGAACTTATTCCCCACTCGGCAAACCTCGGAGGATTTCGGGCAATCTAAACTCGGCTGTATGATGAATTCCGCCATATTGGAACTACTTTAAAGGTCCCGGGTGAAACATGGCTGCGCCCATACCGAACACAAGTTGTCGACCTATTTCGCAAGCGACCAATTCGACCGATCCAGCTGAAAGATAATGACGAAATTACACTTCTATTCTGAGTTAAAGGAATGGATAAAAAATAATATATTCTACTTTCATTTGATAGACATAACGTTGGATTTTATTGGTTGATAAATATTTGAGTTACGGCGACTGTTGTCTTTATTCTAAATAGGTTTCCAACGAACAGGTTGCAGCTCGATCGGTCGAATAGGTCGCTAGCCGAATAGGTTCCCAATTTGTGTAATAGCATCAAGTTTTCCTGTTAAAGTAAACCGGTAGCCGCATCGCAAATGTATGGGCGTAGGTACATATCACTTACTGTCATACAGCCGAGGCTAGATGTAGTTTACGAAATCTGCCGAGATTTGCCGAGTGTTTATTCCCAGGCACATTCACGAAAACATGATTTAGAAGAGGTAAAACATTCTTTCGTTTGAGCAAAGAAGGGGATTTTGGATGGTTTAATGAATAGCACGTACGCGCTGTACCATAAGGTCTGTCATTGAGTCAACTGACGTGGTTTTGATGTACCTGTCGAGGAATAGGGACGCCTGTCCAATCTCGTGGCTTTTCTCCGGGGCCTCCGGTTTCCTCCCACTGCTAAAGACCCTACGCGCAAGCTAATTATGGAAATAAAACCATGTGTTAGTTGAAATGACTTAGTTTTGTCGAGTGGTTGTTAAACTCCATTTCCCCCTCTCTTTGAACAAAGAAATATGTTACCATCAGACAAAACCTAATTTCTGAAAATAGACTGCTTTCAATTTATTTTCGTTTAGCCGTTCTTTTTTTACATGTGCTTATACTAGGGGAGTATGTTATATAACAAATATTGTGGAAGGCTAGCCGTACGGTGCTTAAAATATGTGGAGGAGTATCAAAATCCACAATATGGAACAAAATTTGACCCCTGACCCCCATGTACATACCCCCTGAAAATGGGGTACCCCAAATTAGCCAAAATATCAGTTGTTCTGTCATTTCACCACTAAAAAGTTTGTTTAGAATACCTTTGACAGATTCAAATGAAGGTTTTCATGGTCTGTGAGTCTCAATATGACATTGAAAATGACCTGCAATTATCCAATATGGCGGCAATCCAACATGGCGACCAAAAATGCGCCGCAAATATGTTTTTAGTGCTTTTCATGGACGAAATGTAGTGTTGTAATATGTCGACTACTATGTTTTTGAGGTTGTAGAATCCGAATTTGTGGTTATTTCAAACACAGAAGGAACCCCTTACAACATATTTATCATGTGGTGAAATATTCATCAATTCGAATACGGTTACAAGGTATCATTATTTTGGCAAAGTGAAGCTATCTCGGACTGAATTCAAATCTCTCATCATTACATCTGCTTTACAGCCGAGATTGCTTAGGTAAACCTTCAAAAATTGGCCCCATAAACAGATGCTGGCAACTTTTTATGGTCCTTTAATAAACAGAAAATGTCACTTTGTTTAGGTACTAATAAGGCTGCGCCTCGATCATATCTTACTTCGATATAATCAATTTTAATTAAAATTTTTCCCCTTTTTGTCAAGAAATAAGATTGCTATTTCCTTCTTACAAAAGCTTCTGTTTTTCGCCAACGGCTTTCATTACAGCAGGAATATCATACTTAGCTATAATATTATATCCTCAGAATGCACCAGAAGATTGTGATTCAATCAAGTGCTATGATTTGGCTTTCACCTGTTGCTGCAAAGGCTTTTGCTTCTCTTCCACGTTTTCATTACTGCAGGAATTTCATACGTAGCGATATTATTGAATCCCCGGAAGGTACCAGAAGATTGGGATTTGATGAAGTCCTGGGAGTTGGCTTTCACTTGCACAGTTGATGCTCATTTCAAATTTTTAGCGCCTCTTTGCTTGAGCTCATAGTTTATGAAACCCACTGTCTATTCCGAATCTAGATGGTGTATTGAAGCACTTTCTAGGATTTCAGAATCCATTCCTGACAGTAATATCGGATTCAAAGAGCATGCATTTAGCTTTATTTCTCAAGAACGTTTCGATCAAAAAAAGTACAGTCATTATATACATGAGTCAATTGGCAAAGCAATTGAAGGTACGCGCTAAGGGGTGATCAAGGTCCCCGGACTCATCGCTATGCTACTACCTAAACTAACTGTCGGTTTTCAACGCAAGAAGGACGAAATATTTGGATTTTGGTCTTGTAGCAGTGAGTAAGATATTGCAACGAGGCGCTAAATATTTAAAATGTGCATCCACTGCGCATGCGAATGCCAGATCCCAGGATTAGATCGATTAACAATCTTCTGGTACATTCCGAGGATATAGTATTAATATTATCGCTAAGTATGAAATCCTTGCTGTAATGAATGCCTAGGACGAGAAACAGAAGCTTTTGTGCAAGGGAATAGCAATTATATTCCTTTACAAAATGCGAAATAATCATTCGATTATATCGATTAAGAGATGTGCAACCCTATCAGTACCTGAACAAACTGGCATTTTCTGTTTATTAAAGGACCATAAAAAGTTGCCAGCATCTAGTTATAGGGCCAATTTGGAGGTGTACCTAAGCAATCTTAGCTGTAAGGCAGATGTAATGATCAGTGATTTGAATTCAGTCCGAGATAGCTTCACTTTGCCAAAATAATGATTCTATGTAACCACGATCGAATTGATGAATATTTCACCACATGATAAATATGTTGTAAGGGGTTCCTTCTGAAATAACCACAAATTCGGATTCTACAACCTCAAAAACATAGTAGTCGACATATTACAACAAAATGCATATTTGCAGCACGATTTTGGTCGCCATATTGGATTGCTGCGGGTCATTTTCAGTGTCATATTGAGACTCACAGACCATGAAAACCTACATAGGAATCTGTCAAAGGTATTCTAAAGAAACTTTTAAGTTGTGAAATGATAGAAAAAACTGATAATTTGTCTCATTAAGTATGTACATGGGGGTTAGGGTTGTCGAGGGTCGAAATGTTTTTTACATTATTAATTTTTATACCTCTCCACGTGTTTTTAACACCGTGCCAAAGGAATCGACTATTATCACCCCCCCCCCACCTACTTATACTCGATTCCCATTATTGTATGGTGACTTATTGTATGCCAGGTTGATTTCTAATGTTCCGGTTCGATGAATTTCGAGAAATGTTTTTGGAGAAATGTATTTGGAGAAATGTTTTTGAAGAAATGTTTTTAGAGAAATGTTTTTGGAGAAATGTTTTGCAAGATTTGTATTTGGAGATTTGTATTTTGAAATTTGTTGTTCGATATTTGTTTTTTGTTTTTTTTTTTTTGCTGATGAAATGCAAATATAGACTAATTTTTTGATTTTCTTAAAAAAATAAATATCTTATATTAAAATACATTTTACAAATCTGATACGACAAATATTGATTTTAAGATACAAATGTTAATTTTAGTGTACAAATGTCTAAATACGACAACAAATGAAGAAGTAAGAATTAAGGACTAACAATTTACAACTATAAGAACTAAGAACACTGAATAAAGAGCTGTTTGGTCTTCCATAAATATATGTTTAAATGTTTCAGTGATTACCAAACAAGTGTTGATACGATTCACTGTAAATGGGATGTATCCGGAGATCCATGTCCGGTCGTTAAATATGAGTGGGCCATAGAGAGAATTGATGGACAGAGAGTACAGAATTTCACTGAAACTAATGGTAAGCAACAATACGGTTTTGACGTTCCTACGCTCACTGTACATTGTATTGATGGATGTGACTTTTGTTTTTGTGTAAATTCTAAAACCACAGCTGCTGATACCTAATAAATCCATGAGTTTAACAGCTGTAACATGAGCGACTATTACCAAAAAGAGGGATGAAGTACACTTCTGCGACTGAGTGTCGAATTTTACTATCAGTATGGTCATATGGTTTATTAGTTCATGCCGTCTATAATGCTTTTGGTCCAATCATAAGGCATTCATACAACAATATTTTTGTTTTCAGGCTTAACACAAGGAGTCAATGATCAGCTTGAGTTAAGGAATGGAGAGAGATATTATTGTTTATTACGTGTGAGAAATGCTGGAGGTTTCACCTATATGATAAGATCTAACGGTGTAACTATAGAAGAAGAACCGCTATTACCTGGTTTTGTTAACGATGGAGATATTATCAACTATGATTTGAATTTCGTCTACACCAATAACAGAATATCAGCTAATTGGGGTGGATTCGGAGATCTAAAGTTAGAAGGTGTCAATGATGTGGAAGTCAATTCCGGTTTGTTCATTATTTTTGACCGAATGATTTTGCAAGTTTATGGTTTGTTGCAAATAGGGTGAAATTACTGCGACAGTCGTAAAAGGTTTCCGACAAAACTACTGCCATATAAATCGTATAGAAGCTGTTAATCCACCTTCACCCGACCACTCGTGACGGTAAGAGTAATTATATTCTGCCAAATTATTAATATCCTAATGTGTGTGTCGCTTGTCTTTTCAGGGAACAGTGGTGTTTATCAACAGCCAAAGCAAAAGGGTAACCAAGATATTGAATATTATGAAGTAGCTGTTGGTAACGATCGACGTTTTCCTAAAACCAGATATAATGTTGTACCGTTTACCTCTGTCGGTTTAAATACATCCGTTACGTTCTATGACGTCAATGTTGTACCTATAACAGCAACGTATTATTTCACAGTTCGTGCTTACAGTAAATCAATGTCTATGGCTGAAGTCACATCCAATGGATTTAAAGTCGGTTACAATGATGGTGTTGCTGGTGAGTTCTGTTCTTATTTGAATCGTTATTTATTTACTTCTAACAACGTGATTTGTGTACGCTATATCTCAATATATCTACCACAAGACAACTTTTGAATTACTCAGAATAACATATACAATTGGACAGTTTCATATTTCTTTAATCATTAAATCATCACGGTTGAGACTCTTGTTTCTCTCTAAATTAGGTGGAGTGATAGATATGCCGGATTACATAAAGAGTGATTCTATAGTAGAATTTCAGTGGGAAGGTTTTAGTTCAAGAGTAGGAATGTTTTTATATTATGTAGCTGTCTCTTCTCATAATAACACAAATCATGTAGATTGTAAACAGTTGGTAAGCTTTTTTATGTTTTACTTAAGTCATATTCCCGAAGCAGCGGCCCGAGAAATCCCTCTCTGACCATTGCTTATTGGCTTCTGATGTTTGACTAGTCCTTTGATTAATCTGGGGCCTTCCCTAAAACTTTGGACGTCATGACGTAGCGTTATTTTAACATAGCTGGAGCTCTGTTTAACCCCGAATGATATTGTTACGCAGTTAGGTATTGGTTGTTTATCGGACCATTGACCAGTCATAATTTGGAACAGAAATTTGCTTTCATTACAGCAGTGTTTAAGTGGGATTAGGCGTAATCGAACGAAATACTTTGAGGAGTATGTACTTCAATAGGCATATTAATTTGTGAAGGACATTTTTCATTTGCCATGTTTTTATAATTTCTTAAATGAATTTCAGGTAACCTTTGAAATAATATATTAACTCCCCTCTTTCTAGATTCAAGGTGAATCCATGACTCATGAGGCAAGACAAAAGATATTTGATGTCAAAGATATTTTGAATTTAGGAAAAGATACGTTTGTTCATCTACAAAATCTAAATCTACTACAAAACCAGGAATACTATGCAGTTGTAATAGGTATCTGTAAATGGGTTCTATATTATAGGGTAGTGCCGTTGTTTCGAAACTAGATATAACTATTGGGGCTTTGGGCTTCCATTTGGGCGTGGCGTGAAAACGATGAAATATTTTAGGCAGTGTTCGAGCTCGTGTAGATGCTGGCTATTGACGACTAGGCAAACGCGGGCTATGAGCGTGAATACAGGCGATTTTTGGACGTATCATCGGAAATGTCCATAAATGGTATAGTCTAGATAATACTTTATCCAAACATAAGCTGATTATAAGATGATCATGATGCTGATTATGATCGACTTAAATATTCCAGACATAAATACCACAATGGACCGACAACAATAGAATGATAAAATATAAGAAAGAGAAATGGGGTTTTACTTCCAATCGGCACAATTTGGGTCATTTTAGGACAAACATATGGTTCAACTTTATTTCAATAATTCGCGTGCGCGTGGGTGTCTTTAACAGTCAACGGGATAGGCGACACTACTCTTTGTCACATACAACTGGGGAATCGAAACCACACCATCTAGCTGACTTGAAGACAAACTTTCTGATCCAACGGACACGCGTTAATCTTTAAGCAACCCACACCCCTTAGTAAGTATGACAGTACATTCCGTCACGAAACAGAAATTCGTCAGCAGACGTCGTATGCACTCATATCAGATTTAGATAAGACTTGTCAAATAATTAATCAGCTAATACATTGTAACTTTAACAAGAATAAGACACAATTTCCTGCGCAGGAAGAAAAGACCCCCATGGCCCCAATGGTATAATAATTATACTACTTTACAAATTCAGGTTTACTGATAAAAATACAAAGACAGTATTAAAACAGTAATAAATATCTACAACATTCTTCCTGGGAAGACATTTTACACTCTATAAGATCATACAGGGCTTGTCTAAGAGAAAAAGTTGTACTATTTTCTGGAAGCCTGAAACCAAAATTAAGAATGTTTGTCCATTAAACGAAAGGAAATCAAACAAATAAACTACACACGGATTAATTAAACGACCGTTGCAATCATATTATCCGCCATTATTTAAAGCAGCTAAGTCTTAACTCCATATCACCCAGGCTTCCACATCACGAACGCAGCTGACTGGTCAATTGAAATCAACATCGGACTTTTGATATCCAATATTTAACACAAAATGAAAATTTTAAAATTGGCACACAGAATGCTTTCAAGCGTCATTTCTATGAAGTGAATTGATGAACGAGGCTAAACATATCTCATGTTCGAGAATGCTACCAATGTAGACTGTAATAACCAGACGCAAGCGATTGCCATTCAATTCCGATGTTTCGCGTATTTCGCCGAACATAACTGATTAGAACAGGACAAACAGAAACGATGTAAATCGGTTTATATGCATTCATATTATGTGCGTTGCAAATATCAATTAACCACCTTTAAAGTTTTAAAAGTAGTAAATGGTTTACACATTGTTTGAGTCCTGTTATTAATTCAATTCCACTAGTAAAGACTAAACAATACCGAGTGGAGTAGAAATCATTTTGTTTTGATTTAGAGGAACTTTAGAATATAGTGAATAATTTAAATTAATATTATATTCATACATTTATTATTTAATCGTAGGTGTGGATAATGCTGGTTATTGTAAGATGATAAACCACCATTTTCATGTTGACCTGACGCCCCCATTTAGCGGTAAAATGAAAGTAGGGCCATATTATGACATGGTAAGAATTTAGAATAAAACTTTTAAACGTGTCTTTAGCCATGACAACAGTTTCACGGGGTATGTTCGATCAATCACAGTGGGTGTGTATGGTGTTGGTTTTGTTTTTTATTATAAATTTACGCCAGATACACTCTGTATGGTATTATGGATTTGTATGCCACATTTTGATTTGATTGAATACGTAAGGGACCCCGGAAAACCGTCCCACTTGTCCCCCAAAAGTACCCGCCCCTTGCACCTCTGATCAGGGGCTGTTGATAAGAAGGGTGTTGAAAGTACATTACCTTTTGTTATTGTTATTTCAGAAAATGTCTTATGTTTCAACCCCAGAATTTATAGGAGTTGATTGGGTGAATTTCACTGATGATGAATCGGGTATAAAATGTTATAGGATCAGTCTACTAGAAGAAGAATCTTGTGATGTTGTTGCCCCAAGAGTCGTGATAGTACCAGCAATAGAAATGGACGCCTCCAACAACAATTATAGATTTATGGATCTTAGTTTAATGGTAATAATTAAAGTGTTTAGTATTTTAGTGACAGTCTTTAATCTTCATAACCAACTCCATGTTTATGTTTCAATTCGTGAATTGATGGTATAATACAATTTGACTCGATGTTCAACAGGCCTATTGTAGTAACTGATAAAACAAACATGCGAACATAAACTGTAAAATATTATCGGATCAATCTACTCTCATGCTACGTTTCAGCCGCGTCTCGACATGACCAGAAAAAAGAGTAGAATAATTAAAAAAGTACTTATTATTCCTACATATATTATACCACGTGGATGTCTGATAATTGGTTTACATAAATAACTCAAAATAATTAACTTATTTGCTCGCAGACTTCAATGACTTTTCCAGTAATTTTAGTGCGGCTCCAACTTTAACGTCCAATTTGGAATTAGGGAGGGGGGGGTGTATTTCTGCTCATTTACAGCCAAAACAGTGGCGATATTTCGGGTATTAGTTTCTTCAGTGTTATTTCCATGAATGTTGTCCGGGCCCCCTCTCTTTTCAAGCGCCCGGGTTATTTCTGTCCAATCTGACCAATGGCCTCCTAAATATTGTTCATCGTCGTCCTGTCTGTGGTTCCTATGGCTCTGTCATGCTGTAATGCGCAGTAGTTCTTCGGTTAAAAGTCTGCAGTAATCGAATAATAATCCAGTTTCAAGCCGATTTATGTACATTTTGAGCCCACCTTCGTAGTATGGATGAAGTGAATATCCGTTTTGTTGCTCAAACAATCAGTCCGGCAAACACCAAAGCATTCTTTCGGGATGACAAGGCGCTTCGATGCACGGTATAAAGTGTCCATTTGTTTATGTTAATTTGGAATGATGAAGTCAAACATCCATATTGTGTGACATGTGAAACGCAAATAGGTATAATACTTCTTAAATTATTCCACTTTAAAAGGCGTACTCGTTTTTGTCTTGGTCACCCGATATTATCTGTCAGTCTGGCCCTCACTATCAACAATTAAAATAACTGTGTGCTATATTTCAGCCTGGTCGTCCCTATATAATGCAGTTAACGATATGTTATATTTCAGCCTGTATATAATGCAGTTAAATATATTATGTTATATTTCAGCCTGGTCGCCCATATATAATACAGTTGGAAGTAGAAAATAAAGCTGGGTTAACTATACAAGTAGAAACACCTCCTGTTGTATATGATATCTCCACACCTACAGCTGGTCACGTGGTTGATGGTTTCAACTATAGACAAGATGTGGTCTGGACCAGAAGTACAGCAATCGTTAAAGGTCAGTATTATCAAATTTGGCATTGGTTGGGAGTGGGCATATCATCTCTCTGTCCATGTTCCGTCGGTCTGTCCACAGTTGACTCGATAGGAGCTACAGGTTTTAACGGACCCAATCCCAATTTGCTGTCATAGAGGCTATATTTTTTAACAGATGTTATTCAGATTTTATGTGAGGCTTGCTGCATAATGACTGAGCAGTCGTGCACGTTATTGATTTTCGGTTGTGATGTGAATTATGTATCGGGACCGAACAGGCAGCTGTCTAGGACTTTCTGATCCAGACATGTATAAGGCGGTACCCATGGCAAGCTTTTTTGCGAGACAAAGTAGGTGTGTGGACGTATATTTCCGATACGAATGGTTATATTTTTAAAAACAAAATAGATATATTAAAACGATTGGACATTGATTAATGATCTGATATTTTTCCACATTTCGATTACCATCTAACTAGATGTTACAAGCAAGATGATTCACGGTAGCTCAGTTAATTCAGTACTGGACCATTAGTCGGACATTCCCCTGTCGACCCGATGTTAGGTGTGTGAAACTGTCTTGGAATTTTCCAACCATGTCACTGGGACTTCTGGCACTGGTTGTCATGTTTACGAAACCCTGTCTGGTCTGTTGGAATTCGGTGGCTAGCAAGAAACACCGATAACGTCTGAGAAGAGTTTCCTCACCCAAGCTGCATGGTGTGTGCTTGTCTATCCCCATTTTATTTCTTTTATCGACGTTCACGTATTCTCAACTGTTATCTGGTATTTAAAATATGTCTCCGACAAGCATACAATTGTAGACTGTATTTCCCTTTTATAGAAAATGTGATTCAAATAATAAATAGGTCTGACACGTTTCCATATATTGTGAACTTTACTTTTGTGCTCGGACGTGATTTTATAGATGTTTATTTAGGTTCCTTCCTGCAGCTACAATCTGGAGTTGGTCCATCCTGTCCATCTCGTAACATTGCATTCATAGACCCGGAGTGGAAATATTACGTTTCACGGGTCAACTACGACTCATCTGGAACCAAACTGAACCTCCAATATCGCGAAGCCAATGTTTATGTAGATAAAGAAGGAAGAAGTGAATTAGAAATAAAGTTAGCTAAAGATGATAAAACAGAGACCATGTTTTCTGGTGCCTACTATAGAGATGCTGATATGAATAATGGAGGGACATATGAGGTATGTTTTATTTCAATTCAAGTGATTCGTTTTGATGACTGTATGTAACTTTGGAAACATGTTAAAGTTCCAACTCCAATCTTTATGGCTTTAATTGATATTTCTAGTTTAAACTACGGGCAGCGGATGGAGACGGAAAAGCTGTGACGTCAATAATATTCTGGGATGGACCAATGGAACAGATTACAGACTTTGATTATACCAAGGAGCGCGACTGGACATTAGATGTGTGTCGCTGTTGTAATGTAAATCAGACGGATCCAGTTAGTAGTATTTACTATTTTATGTACTGCTTTGTTGTTCTTTTGTTCAAACAAGTCGCCCGCCGGCAGTGTGTCGTACTATATTCAGTCTTATAGGCACACTTCCGAAATATTATTGTACAAATAAACTTAAGTTTGGCGTTATTTTAACTCAAGTGTCTGAATTTCATTGTGGGATTGAACTCATGCACAAAACTAGTTTTTATTATACGTCCACATTCATAATGTGAACGTATTATGCCGTCACCCCTGTCTGTGTGTGTATGTGTGTGTGTGTGTGTCTGTGGTTCGCCTACAGGGCGCAATTCTTCATGGATTTTCTTCAAACTTTGTATACTTATTCCTTATACCCCAAGGAAGATCCCTATTGTTTTTGGTGCATGCCCGACCCCCAGGGGCAGAGCCACGCCCATTTCTAGTATTTGTTTGTTTGTCGTCTACAGGCCACATTTCCTATTTTATAATCTTGAAACTTTGCATACATATTCTTTGTACCCTAAAGAACATTCCTATCGTTTGGGGTGCATGCCCAATCCCCAGGGGCAGAGCCACGCCCATTTTCTTTTCGTGTGTCTTTGTGTCGCCTACAGGGCGCAATTCTCACTGGATTCTCTTTAAACTTTGTATACTTACTCTTTATACCCTAAGGATGATCCATACCGTTTGGGGTGGCAGAGCCACGCCCATTTTTTTTTGTGTGTCTGTGTCACCTACTGGGCGCAATTCTAACTGGATTTTCTTAAAACTTTGTATACTTACTCTTTACACCCCAAAGGATGATCCGTATTGTTTTTTGGTGCATGCCCGACCCCCAGGGGCAGAGCCACGCCCATTCCTTGTATTTATTTGTTTGTCGTCTACAAGTCACATTTCTTAACGTATCATCTTGAAACTTTGAATGCTTATTCTGTGTACCCTAGGGAACATTCCTATCATTTGGGGTGCATGCCCAACCCCCAGGGGCAGAGCCACGCCCATTTTCTTTTTGTGTGTCGCCTACAGGCCACAATTCTTAATCGGTCATCTTGAAACTTAAAATACTTATTCCTTATACCCTATGGATGATCCCTTTTGTTTTGGGTGCATGCCCGACCCCTGTGTGACAGCAACGCCCATTTCTTGTATTTGTTTGTCTGTCGTCTACAGGTTGCATTTCTTAATGTATCATCTTGAAACTTTGCATACTTATTCTTGGTACCTTAAGGAAGATCCCTATTGTTTTTGGTGCATGCCCGACTTATACTCTAATTACTGCAACTATTGATGTTGAGGCACGACCCTCAACGCTAAACAAACCAAACGCTTAGCCTTCTTGACAAAGTACCATATCAATCAAAGTAGGAATGTGGACGTATATTGTAGCGTTAGCGTTATGTTTATTGTAGAAAGCAATTTAAGTTAGATGTTGTTCGAAACTTTGTAATGTTTAACTTTACTTACTTACAGAATTGTTTAAAGACTTGTGATTGTGCAGATATATTAAGATCGAAGAATCTTGTAAAGAGGTCGATAGGCAGTGACGGTACTGACAATTCGTCTTGGTCCGTTCAGGATATAACGGAAGAAGAACAAGCCGCCATCTTAGCTGATAATCCTGCAGAAGATTTGATTACAGATTCAGCTGATGTGAAAATAGAGTCCCACAGATCTTGTGGAATACAAATCATGGCGGGTATGTGATGAAGATATTGCAATATTACAAATAACTGAGGTTCAATTACCAATTAACATAAATCAACGAATTAAATCGGTCTATACAGCGGTAAGCGAAAATCAGTTTTTACCGTTTAGTAAATTTATGACCTCCATCATATGGACATACAGGCCCACTTTCCAGAATATAAGCATCATATTTTAGGCTCGGTTATTCATATACATTGATAACTTGAAATATTTGTTTTCTTTTTGTCGAGTTGAATGGCCCTGGATTTAAAGGTTCTGTGTGCTGTCTCTGGATTTAAAGTTTCTGTGTGCGGACGACCTATTCTTCGTTAGGATTAGGGTCTTGTAAAATGACTCTGTAACCCAATCCCCGTATTGATCTTTCTGCGCCCAAGTTAATGGTCATAAATTTACCGAACGGTAAATACGAGTTGCCCCGTATCCTCTTTTGGCCGATTTAATTCGTTATTATTGTTATCCCCTTCTAGGGCGTTAATTGATATTGGATCGGGTGAACTGTGACACGTGTAAGTGTACATCATTCTGGTCAACCATAAATGTGATGTGAACACGATTGGTGGCGCAGGGTAGGGAACCTTGAGAATGACCCTGTTGTGGGTCACTATCACCCACTGTTGTAATTGTCGGTATTGTTATTTAATTATTCATTTTGCATGTGTTTATTTGAAGGTGAACTACAAAAGATTGTCACGTGGTGTCAATACGAAAATGAATTAAATCGACCAATGAAAACAGAAAGGAAATTAACCTTTGACCCCTCTATTTCGTTTAACAAATACAAGATGGCGTTTGTTGTCGTACATAACGACGAGTTAACCGTGAGTATTGACATGTATTCCATTACTTGACTGAAAGGCCCCAGGCCTAATTTTCTACCCTTTTGAAATAAAGTGATTATTATTATTATTAATCCCTTTGTTTTATGATTTATATTTCCTTTTGTGCAGGACTCCTGGTGTTTAAATATTTACGTCAACGATGACGAGGTGTCCGAATTATGTGGTGTGCCTCGATTTACCACTGATACTAAGATGTTCTTTAGTGTTCGCAACTGGAAGAATTTTCTACCGCCACCACCAACAGAAAAACAGGACCAGTTTAACGTATGGACAGCTAGAGCTATATTTAAAGATGTGATATTACCACCAGATAAAAACGCTTTATGCAGATATGGCGAACCGTTCCGGGGAGGCAATATAGCTATTGTCCGCTATGAAGCTGGAATTGGTCGCATGCAGAATAGCGATTTGATTGCAGCATTTAGAGAGGTTTGTTATTTTCATAAATTTAATCAGAAATCTATGAAGATCAATCTTTTAGATTGTTATGCGATTAAGGTGGGTGTCATGTCTTTAAAGATGCCATTATCACAAAAATATGTTCTTAAATAAACTTAACGGTTATAAACATATTTGTAGTTTTATATTTATATTTAAGGTGTTATCGCCGTGTATACCATGTCAATCCCCATGTGATAGATATATTTGTCAATCAAATTGTTCCAGTCATCAATTAACACAGTATAATATCAGTCTAGAGTCTTTAGATCTACCTCCAACAGAAATAGTTGATGGTGCAACTAAACCTATATCATATATTTTAACAGGTACTCTTTTCTAACAACTAATTCATTTTATATTTTTATATCATATTTTAAATTAGAAGGAGTCTATTTAATTATTTTCTTTACAATAAGTGACAAATTTACGTGCTCGACTATTTATTGGGTATGAGTTAACAATAAGGTTCTTTACGATGATCGAAATAAATCTTGCCCCGTTACTTTGAAGAATTTCACAATATTGAAAAATATAGGTAACTTGGGAACAAAATGCAGTTCCCAACAAGTAAATTGATTGATAGAAACAATTTGATTATCGTCTGCCATAAACCTAAATTTATTGAAAAGTATCATTTATAAAAGCTTTCGTCGCCGTAAATATTACTGTAAGTATAGGTCAAGTTTGTATAAACAATCGTTTGCCATTCAACATATACCCATATTTCACGAGAGACAGGACTTATCCTCTCATGCCCCCAATGCTTTACATCCAATATGAAAAATAAATCGATTAAAAACTTTGGCCTACACCGCGCTCACGAAGTCTTCAGAAAAGGGAGATAACTAGGTCATGGAAGTATGAATTTCGATAGAGTTTGTCGGCTCACGACCTTAATATTGTACACCAAACGTGAAATAAATCGGTAACGGACGGTTGTGGAACGGTGTGTTCATCCTGGCATGAACCCATCAATGCTTTACACACACATTTGAAAATAAATGTTAAAATTATTGTATCGAATAGTGTATCGAATAGTTTATTATTTCAGTAAAGGCTGTATTAGATTGACTGTTCTATAATTTCAGTAAAGGCTGTATTGGGATCAGGACAGGAAGCTATATCATCATCTGATGGGTTTTATATTGACGTCACACCTCCTGTATTTGAAGAAGATGTTTTATTGTATATAGATGTGGATCAAGGAAACTTCACACCCGTCACATATCAAGGCTCGAACTCGACAATTAAATCAGTTTGGTCTTGTCAAGATAACGACAGTTTGATAGTAGTAAGTTTAAAACTGGATCATTAACCTGGCATGGCATGTAATTTTAAACTCTTAATATAGTTATACTTCAAGGTCGAACTTCTTGATTAATTAGGGAGGGGGGTTTTACATAGGCTAAGTCTGTTTCCCAATCCCATTCAGACAACCCGAATAAAAATATTATTTTAAAAAAAGTTGTTAGGAGACGTCAGGTCATGCATTGTACATACAAGTTCAAGAGTCACCGGAAACAATGATAACTAAAACGTAATAATAAAAACGTAATAGTAAAAAGATAACGAATACTATACATGTTTCGACCGAAGATACCGAACACGTATTATATACACGCATTTACGTACTTATAGGAATATCAGTGGGGTATAGGACGTTATCCTGGATCACTGGATGTACAAAGCTTAATGTCAGTCGGTGTAAACCAATCTGGTACCAACGATAGCCTATTGGGTGTCCTGGAAAATAATTCCACTTATTATGTAACGATAAAATGTATCAATGGCGCTGGACTGGAGACAATTTATGAAGATAGAAAAGGTAAGATTCATTAAATATTTTCCACCGCCACCATTTTCCTCTTTCAGTATAGAATTCAATAACACTACCACGTAATTGACAAACTTGTGAATCAAATAATAATATACATTTAGCGTGATCCTGGAAAGATTACAGCATCCTACATTGCCGGGTCAAAAAAGCCAACGCCTTGGTTGAAGCAAAGCCCTTTGCCTCTGCCAGATTTGCAAACATAACTCAAATTTGTTATCGGTAGGTGTCACAGTGTTACTGAATCCACCAAATATTGAAGACGTAGGTACAAATATGACTAACGTAGAGCCGTTCAATCAACCTGTTACACCAAACAATGCCATGAAAACAACTGACGATGGCACCATTGGTTGTTCCTGGACAGTTAGTGAAGATCAGTCGTTACGGGAATATGGTAAGCATAAAATACATATCCTACTATTCAATTAATCGATTAGTTATCGCTCGGACTTGTAGATTGTTTTAATTTTTGGGGGATCACGTGGGAGTAGGACGCTTGCTCACTAGCCTGGTGGTCGGGTGTTCGATCCCTGCATTGGGCGATAAAGTTCATCCTGATTTTTCGGCCAGGTCCCCCTTGCCAGTGATGCAGGACGGAGGGCCTAATAAGGACAACTGTCTAGTCGTTGGAATTTGATATAAGAGTAGGCCGTAGCGTCGCTGCCCGGGCAAAATTTACCTCATAGCCCACTGTATGGCGTATACCCGTCTTCATTAGCCCAGTTTAGGAGCAGAACAGTAGGACGTTAAACCCCATTTCATTTCACTTGTTTTAAGTTTGATGTCATTATTATTGATGTAAATGTGAAAAGGTCGTGCTTATTGATGATAAGCCATGTCAAAGAGCATCCAAAGAACTTTTTCCAGTAAATTGAATAACGTGTTGAATAATGGAAAACTGTAAAAGGACAGAATAATCAAAAGTATATATTCCTGTGTTCATAAGTGACTCTTGAGGAAACCATGATTTGTTTTCCAAAACGAAATGCATCCAGATAAAGCGAGTACTGATACATGCCTATAGAATGATCTAATCATTGGCTCCGTTGCGGAGGAATTGTATTAATTTCGGCTTTAATTTCACATCGATTTGTCGCGTAAATTCAACTGAAATCTTATTGTCTATTCCAGATATCTGTATTGGTAGCTCTGAAGCAGTATGTGATGACATTCTACCCTGTACCTGGGTTGGATATAATGTTTCAGGCGATGTGGCTATCCAGAATGGTTGGCTTCTTGTTAATGGCATCCAATATAAGCCTATAGGAGCTTTTCATCCTATGCTGAATGAAACCTCGACCGAAAATATTTCAAGCACTTTCAAGATGGAACCCGGAAGAACAGTGTTTATGTGCATGCGCGTGTGTAACGAAGCTCGGCGTTGTAGTATTCGGTTGGTGGGATCGTCCGTTGTAGTAAGAAATACTTCAAAGATCGTGACCTCTACTGAAGGTGAAAGTCTGAAGATTAATTTACAATCGTCATCGTCGAGTCGTAAGAAAAGAGACGTGAACGATGTATCGATACAGACACCCTCGAGTAAGTTGTTATGCTTTAATTTTCATGGCTAGTAGGAGTGTGTTTGTTGGGGGTAAAACCTATAAATGTCGATTTAATTAATTGCTATGTGCTGATTTGACTTTCTTTATTTATAATATCAAGTCGTAAAAGATAGCCAAATGAATCCACATATTTTGATTTTTATTTTGACTTCATATAAACACTTGAGAGAAAGAGAGAGAGGGGGGTTTAACGTCCACTCAACAAAACTAGGTCATTTCGGGATTAACATATGGTTTAATTGTATTTCAATAATTCGTTTGCGCGTAGGGGTCTACAGCAGTGACAACTGTAACAATGACAATAGAGGCTATCGTGATTTGACAAAAAGTTTCCGCGGCTTAGAGTGGATGGATCAATTTGACCGAAATTTTCCAAATTTTCCGCATATTTCCTTCACATTTTCGAAATTTTAACTATAAGAGTGAGACATGTCTGCTCCTCATCCAATCTTTCATAATGTATCTTTATTAGAACATGAAATAATACATCAGGTTAAAACAACAGTGAGTTTATTTCGTATTACAGATATGAAACCTGGTCAATCTATTATAATAACAGAATTAGAAGAATATCAACTGTCACAATATTATACATCAGACGCTTCTCCAGATTTCATAACATTTATAACTAACCCTATAGATACCATTGATACCAGAAACAATCTACACCGATTGTTGGTTAACAGGTAAATATAATTTATGTCAGACCCCTTTCTTCTTCTATATTGGACGGGAGTCGTGGTTATGTTACACCAGAGATCTGAAAACGTGTTACTTAAATGTGTACATCTATTTCTAAATTTTAGTATTATGTATATACTGTTTTTCATTTCAGAGTAAAGCTACAACCACAAGATAAACATTTCACAGTGACATCAGTTGGTCACCTTGAAATACCTGGTCCATTGTTGGTGACAATTAAATACAACCCATTAAATACTGATTCAGATGAAATACCAAGTTTACTACACTGGAACCCAGGTAAGGCATTATTATCATATATTGCTCACAATTTAATTTATTTTATAATAATGTTCACTTTAGTAGTTGAAATCTAATATGCATAATCAAGTTTCATTGTATATTTTTTTAAATCTTGAAATAGACAAAACTGATTTTGAAAGAGTATACTAATCTATATAAAGTGATCTATATTCAATTTTTCAAAACATAAATTGTAATTACTAATCATGTATGTTTGGTGAAATGCGTGAACAGTTCAGTCGTTTACCATTCTTAGTGCATTCTATACATTTCTTGAATTATTATTTTGTCGTTTGTGAATTAGCTTTAACTAATTACTTCCATATTGTGTTGCAGCATGTGATTTTATTTTATTTGATTGACATTTAGTAATTGAACATATTAACAATAAAATAAAACCAAGTACGAACAATCCAAACCATTAGTCAAAATTCGAAGTCCTAAAAAACGGTCGAGGCAAAATAGTGTAATCAGCAAATAGACTGTTCACCGTGTACAAAATACACGACAAGCAGTGGTAACAGGTGTCTAGAATAGTAATCTTACCACACCCGCCATGGCTGCATCCAAACTATTGGTCGAAATCTCGGTAAAATAGCGTGATTGGCCAATGGATTATTGGTTTGCAAAATGCACGCGATGAACAGTATTGACGAAGTAGTAGACATAATCAGACAGATAGTAAATAGGATACGCGTCAATTAAATATATCTTGAATAATAGCTGAGAGAGACATGCTATATTTACCAATCAAGACAATATGACAGCCATAAAACTTTTTAAAGGATTTTATAAGTTTAGTGCGCAAGTATCTTTGTAGTTGAAGCTTAGTTGACAAATGTCTCGATCCACTTAAAAAATCAGAATAAAAAGAACAACCTCTCGCGTAACGTTTAGCTGAGACATAAACACTCCATAAGTTAGTGATGCAGGAATGTTACTACTAATAAATGGAAAGTTAACAATCGGAAAGTCAAAGTCACCACGTTTAATATACAATTTAACACCCAGTCTATGGCAATTGTCAATGTCGAGACGCAGATACAAGGAGGAAGCGTAATTGTCACTGTCAGTAGTATTTTTGATTTCAAGCTCATCAGGATATATGAATTCTACATAATCACTAAATTTAGGATTATTCAGCGATAGAACATCATCGATATACCGATTTGTAAAATTAAAATGTCTGACTAATCGTTTATTTGTTTTAACTAGTGCCTGTAATGTACTCGGCTTCATAGGAATAGAGAAATAAATCAGCAAGCAAAGGTGCACAGTTGGTACCCATGTAGCACCATGGGCCTTTTGTCTGACGTGGAGAGCGGGCAGGGGTTGCGATGGTCAAACCGGTCGCCACATCCTACGTATGATCCATGCATATTGTTTTTACTACATATTTTCGTAGCCTTGTGATCGTCTAGAATTTGTCTCTAGCCGTCTTTGCTTCTCCTTCACGTTGTGTTTACTTCTTACTGGTTTCTTAAGACGTTTGTCTTCTTCAGTTATAACAATGCAACAGTTCGTTTTTACCTTTTATGTAGCATAGGTATACATACAAGCATAGTACATACAATTACAGTCAATGCTAACTAAACTCTTCTCAACCTAGACACCTCGCGGTGTCTAGGACTCTTAGATGGTAACCCTCTGGAATCTAATCGAAGTCTGCTGAATTCTCATGAGTATCCTAATTTTGTATCAACTGGTTTTGGACATTCAATTATCTAATTGGTCAAACATGATGTAAATAATTAGAGAGATTGGTTAATTGAGCCCAAAACCCACCCTTATATGGTTATGGAAATTTACTCTAGAAATTGCGCATGAGATATCTGTTATCATGTTGTTGACATATAGAACCAGCTATGTTTTGTTTCTATAACCCTTTTTTATATAACAATATGTCAATCAAATGTTAGTTGATTTCAGTACACACCTGCATATATGTGAATATGTTAGAAACATAAAACTATATCTTCTTATCTCCTCATTCCTTGTCTATAATCTTTAAAAACAATGTCACCACGACTATATTGCTACACCCATGGGGATACCAACCATTTGCTGATATATTTCCCCTCCAAATTCAATAAAGATGTAATCAATTAAAAAATCCAACATCTGAATTATCCTAATGGCGGTGAATTTATTGTACAAAGTAGAAAAGTCAAAAGTATGAATAGATGAGACCGAAGCAAGGGATCTAGATTGCAAACTTAAATATTGAACACTAGGATCCTACAGTTTTTAATTTCGAACATTATGGCAAAGACTTAGATCTTTTAATGATAATATAAAAAAGAATTTTTCAAATCTGGAATTTGAATTGGAGTATAAGAATAGTTAGTTGTAGTATTTGTTTTGTTTTGGTTTTGGTTTTATATAGTTCAAGAGAAATGGATGTTGAGTAGTAAATCATGTAGCATGAAAATGGATACTCTTGTGATAAATGAGACAATTGGTGAAGTACTTATAAAGGTATTTATTATATGTATATTATTCTTTAGTCTCGATATTGCTGATAGTTCTGTTTAGGCATTTGCAACTCATGTAAAATTCTGTATTGCATGTTTTTTCAATAAATAACAAATAATAAAATATACTTAATAGGGATGGGCAATATCAAAGAGATATTATATTCGTTCATTGAACAACTCTAATATTGTGGACAGGCCAACATACGTTCTACTGTGATGACAAAATGTGCTAAAATCAATCCAAACAAATTTATACAAAAATATTATTGATTGAAAAACGCTTTTGATTGTGCATGGTCTTAAATGGTATGTTCTGATTTTGATTTGGCCTTGTCTAGACTTGAAAAAGTTCATTTGTTATGAATATTTGTAGGTTTGTGATACATGGAATCTAGCCAATAAAGGTGGTAGTGCTGATGTATATTTTAGTAAAGACACGCAGTTTATGATATCAGATATATTAAAATCTATCCCTAATACTGCTCCCAGACTCGTATCAATCAAAGATATAACAATGGCCGAGGATTCGGGTATGTACATATATGTAGATTAATTTCATTTGCGTCACATTAGTGATATACGATGTGGCATCACGATTGGCGCCACCAAATCTCTAGTACAGTCTAAAATCCTTAGACTGATTCCCGATTCCAACTCGCCTCAAATTTAAGGTCATGTGCCTCACATACCAGTGTCTGCGAAATCTTGCACCCAGCTATTAACCAAAACTACTAACATACGTTTTAGTGTAATGAATGACCTCTGAAAGTCCGAAACAGTGAAACTTAGACTACTTTCAAATCACTTATTTCGAAAATGCTATAGGAATTAGACTTTCTGTTCACCGTGTATATAACTATTGTCTCATTTCGCTTTGGATGGAATTAACATTCTACAAATGCACTGTGAAATACCCAATTGACTAAGGAGAATAAGATTATTTGGACGACATCTATAACAACTTCCGTTCGTAAGCATGGACATATTAAAATCCAGATTCATACATCAAAAGGACAACAACAGTCCGAGTGTTTATCGATATCGGAGCCCAAAATATTTTAACCATTTTGCTATTAATTCTTTCTTTCGATATTGTTGACGGACGTTCTTTTGGTTTTAATGACGCTGAAGGCAAAGCAAAAATTTAGGCGTAATGGAAACATCCTTGACGTAAACAAATAACCGCAAATTGCGTTCGATTTGGTTCACTAGGCAACTGGACAATGTGGTCTGTTTGAGAAACAGATAATGTAAGTAAGTGGTTTATGTAATATTAAGTTGATTATGAACTCCTGCAGTGACTGGATTCCAAATAAACTGCATCATGGGCGATTCTGATTGCGATCATCAACCTCGAAAATTGAATCAATTGGTGAGACACACATGGATTCCGATATATAGTGAACAATATTATAATGAACCGAACACCATCATTATGTTTCTGACTGCAACCTGTGACATCACAATTGCACCATACCGTATATTTTAAGCCATCCCTAGTGCAGCCGCAACCACACGTACTACACTGGCACTTTTGCACCTATATCTGTTGAGCCACATGACAGACTGGAGTAGGATGGCCGGTTGTAATGTTCCCAGTTTAGTGTTCTTCATCCAACAGTTGCGGATGAAGATCTAGCGGGTTCCGATCTTCCAGTCAACGCCAAAGCTAATCGCCATCTTGAATAACCAGCCTGATATTGTCTCAGCGATATCACAAATTTACAAAAATGTGTATGGAAATAGATTCAGTATATTATGTTTTGATACCAAGCCCGACCATATTGTGATACATGTAATTGGGCGGAAATTGGAATTTAGAAACCAAAACCGGCGACCATTTTGGATTTCGGTCAATTTGGCTCTTATGGACACGGTCTTTTGTTGGTGATAATATACGTCTAGACCGACCGGAAATCGTGATCGGCATTCCTATTGTAGAAACTGCCCGCACTTATGCTATCTTGCCTTTTGTGTTTTAGGCGTGTGTTTAAATAAGCTAATTGTTGAATTTCATTCTTGATGACATACAAGCACAATTTCATGAAGATTTCATGGAATAAAGTTTTTTGAGTTGTAGAATTTTTGGCCACTGCAATGGGGTCTAGTACCCAGAAATTATTCATTCGCAGTGCGTCGCCAAGGAAATTTAGAAGACTGTCATACTTAATCAACACGCTGTTCGAGTAATGCCATTCAAAAATGTTTTATATGTGTGTTTGATTTTATTATGTAGGAACTTTATTGTACAAACCGGAAGTATATGATGAAGAAGGAGATGATATAAAGATTGTTGTAGATTCTCTATCAACTGACGATCTTGGTGATATTAACATTACTCCAACTGGATTGTAAGTACAAAATACATATTATACATCTTATTAACAGAATTAGTCCAGTGAGAAGTTTATTAATTGTTGATTGACAAATTACATAAAATCACATCTTGATAAAGATGTAAGAATTAAATAGTTTTATCTCAATTTGTTTTATGCCAACAGATTATTATATTTACCATGTAAAGATTGTACTGGCCAGTTACAAATTCAAATTCGAATCACCGAAATCCAGTCACCTGATATACAACCAATGACCACAGTTGAAACTTTAACAATTCGTATATTGTCTACAAACGATGCTCCGATAGTTTTCAGTATCAGTGGAAATATAAATATTTTACATTCTGATTCTACAGAACCTGTAATTGTAAGTTGTCTCCCTTGTGATATGGTTTAAGTATCCTTACCAGGGGCGGATCTAGGAATCTTGAATAGGGGGGGGGGGGCGCAAAATGAGGGCACTGACCGCGGAGACGAAGCACGCCGCTGAGAGGGGGGAGGGTCCCCAAGAACATTATCCGTCATTGCTTGCATCTGCAGCCATTCCAAGAGCTATTTGGCTGATATTTTCGTCTAAGTAAACGTTCGCACAGACATATTTGGGTCTGAGAAAAAGGGCACTGTCGAAAATTAGGGGGGCGCGCGCCCCTCGAGCCCCCAATTGAATCCGCCTCTGTTTACCCAATTCTGAGATTGTTATTGTTCGAGGTCGTCATCGTCAATGTAGCATTGCTACTATAATAACTAGCTTTATTCAAATAAATGGTCTTAGATTCGTTTTCAGTCTGAGAAGAGTACTCTGTTGGTATGGGTTAAGACCCCAATATCATTAAACTTACAATATCATGGTTTTATGAGTGCTGGATTTATACGCTTGACAGACTCAGGCATAATATGTTAATCATCATTTATGTTTAATTACCAACGAAGTTCCTATATGATATTAGACATGTTTTATACTGATGTAAATACGTTTTGACAATTTACATTTTAGATTCCACTGGAACAAAACCATAAGCTGCAAAGTAATAAAAATAATTTCACTTGGATCTTTGGTGTATATGATGTTGACGATCGAGAAAATCTGACTTTATACGTTGATTATCCCCACAATGGGTCTCTTAAACATAGCGCTGGATTTAAACAAGTACCTACGTGTGGGGATACTGTAAGTATAGTTTATCTATAGACCAACGTATTTATTGAAAATTGGGAGTCACGGTGGCTAAAAGGGTAAGACGGTGGCTGAGAAAGTTCATCGGGATTTTCTGACGTTGTTTCCCCTTGTCAGTGGTTCAGGAAAATGAAATGAAATGGGGTTTAACGTCCTGCTCTTCTGTACTTAGGGAGTTGGGATGGCCTATGGGTCTAGAGTGCCGCGCTTCGACCTCTAGGTGGCCGGTCACCTCTAGCTTGCGGCTATGGTTTCGATCCCTGGTGTGGCATGGAGATGGGGGCGCCTTCTCAACCTCGTGGGTTTCCTCTGGGCACTCCGGTTTTCACCTACTGCTAAAGACCCCTACGCGCAAGCGAATTATTGAAATAAAATTGAAACCACATGTTAGTCCCGAAATGACCTAGTTTGTGTCGAATGGACCGTAAACCCCATTTCTCTCTCTCTCTCTCTCTCTCTCTCTCTCTCTCTCTCTCTCTCTCTCTTCTGCACCTAACCTAGGCTAATGGAAGACGGGCATACACCAGTGTGCTACGGCCTACTCTTATATCGAATTCCAACTGCCAAAGGACGTTTTACGTGCAAGCCAATGTGTACACGGGACCTCGGTTTTTCGTCCCATCCGAACGACTAGACATCTGTCCGTATCAGGCCCTCCGTTCATCATGACTGATAAGGGGAAACCTCGCCGGAAAATCGAGATGAATGCATGGATCGAACACCCGAACTCCATGCTAGCGAGCCAGCGGCTTACCCCACTTAGCCACGTGATCCGACCTGTGGTTCAGGACAGAGGGCCTACCAAATGTGACATTATGTGAACTATAATTAACAATCTTCTTACTTCTAACTTCCGTTTAGTAGTTCACTACCGGGTTGGTCCCAGGATGGCGGCTTGTATGATTATGTTCTCAATAAAGTAAAATTTCAACATGAATTATGAAGTTATTGCCTATAGAAGTCATTACAACACGGACAGCTGTCTAGTCGTTCGGATGGAAAGAAAAACGGAGGCGCGCACGTAAAAGATAGATTGGCAGTTGGAATTCGATATAAGAGTAGGCCACAGTGCTACTGACCGGTCAAAATGTCCCCCATAACACACAGTATGCAATCTGATTAAAACACAGATCCAATTTCGTTTCGTTTTTTATAGTTCAAAATTTCGTTTTTACATGTCTTCACTACTCTTGGATCTGGAGGACTTGTTATTTAACTGGTGTTCTACCTGAAATGAGGGGTCAGCCAATCAAATGGCCTGTCGAATCGACCCTTTGACCTTTTCATGCGTGGAACTGTGGGTAGATATTACCAGCCAACGACGTCTATACTAACACCAGCGGATAGAAATCATAACAAAACACAAGTGGATTTTGAAAAGCATGGCGATCGCTAATTGGTTAATCGAATGACTGACGTTATCGGGTCAAATGTCCCGTGCTTGATACCTGACGTCATAGAACGTGAGCGTTCACTATAACTAGTTAGATCTACATGAGTGTAGGCCATCGAAAGTATAAAAAACGAAACGAAATATAGATCTATATTTTAATTAGATTGCACAGTATGACGCATGCCCGTCTTCATTAGCCCATATTTTAATGAAAATTGCTTGACGATAAATTTGAATATTTTGGAGACTATATGCACTTGTTGAGTGTCATTGATTTAGGTGTTTCCTCTTTAACAGCACTAAATCATGTTACTGCCGAATGATCTGATTGGTTACTTGGAGATTTAAATGGTAACTCCTTTGATAGTTCTATGAAAATGATTGAATTGTTACCACCCTTAAACTCATATAACAAAGATGTTTTATTTTAATTCTAGGATAATGTGTTACCTTGTTCAACCATGGATTTACCTCACCCAGTAGACGAGATGAGCTGGCTGTACTATACAATGACGTATACACCGGATGATGACGTAACCGGCTATGACATGGTAAGATTATATGTCACTGATAACCAGTCCCTGCGTTCTGATGTAGTAACAATGCAAATGGCCATGATGAAAATGCCGTGCATTAATGGTGGAACCTGTGAACCAAAGAGTAGGTATACTTTACATTAGCGTCTATTTTCTTGATTCTTAGATTTAGAATGGGGAAAGTTTGAGACAGCATTAACATTGAATTCAATGGGGAAATTAATTGTGATCTGTGTAAAGAAATATTACTACATATGGCCA
Organism: Patella ulyssiponensis; assembly: GCA_963678685.1. Classification (NCBI taxonomy): domain Eukaryota; kingdom Metazoa; phylum Mollusca; class Gastropoda; family Patellidae; genus Patella; species Patella ulyssiponensis. The sequence continues at coordinate 77,841,344 of OY783230.1, forward strand.
CAGATCATCAATCATTTTACTTTAAATTTTCACGAATTTTCGTGAGGTTGAAAGCTTTCTACCACAGATGAAACAGCATATATGAGGTTCACCATGAACATCTTGATATACTCCTGCACTCTTGAACCTTAAAAATCATGAATATTCACTAGGGCGGAAAATGTATATTCAAATCCTTTTGTCGATTCCACTTCGTAAAATCCCTAAATTTCGCCATGCAAAGAGATGAGAAGGGAAAAGACAAAAAATAAATTTGGCTGTGAAGGTATAATGGGTGACGGCATAGGAATACATGGCGAGTTGTATGTCACAGGGTGAGATATAATTCATTCTTTGTCGTTTTATCTCCGAATTATTGATTTCCAGGTGTCAATGGAATAGCGTACGATTGTCAAGACATCCGACGAGCTGCCAATTTCTATGATTATTACACTTGTAAATGTCCACACGGTTGGTCGGGTGTAAATTGTGAGGAGGAAATCAACGAGTGTCAAAGTTCACCATGTGACTGGCCGTATGTTTGTTATGATTTGATCAATAAATACCAGTGCGCATGTCCAGAAGATGAACCAAACTGTGATTCTTTAGTTGGCTGGATGATCGCTTTGATTGTGATAACTGTAATCTTGGTCGTCATCATGGCTTCCTTGTTATGTTATTGCTGTGTTTTTAAACGAGGGTGAGTGATACAATATACAAAAGTTTGATTAGCTTTGGGTTACCGAATGGTTAACGTTGAATGATAAGGGGCTGTCATTGAGTCAAGTGGCGAGATGTTGATTTTTCGCCAGTACGTGACAAGGGATAGGTGTAGGGTCGACTGTCTCCAAAATTGTGGGTATAATCAGGGTCCTCCAGACCCACACAAACCCACACACACATGCCCACACACCCACAGCCACACGCCGTCACTGCTAATTATACCTATACGCAAGCGAATAATGAAATATAATGGAACATAATATGCGTTGAACGATACCGCGGTGGTTTTTTACTCGCCAGTTAGCTAATGCGCTTCCCTGGCGAAACAATAAATCTATTTTTTGTTGACATTTTAGTTTAATCAATCTTGGACTGCGGTAAACACTGTTCAGCCACATTCCCTTCCTTTAATCGCGTATATGACAAAATGAAAATGAAATGGGGTTTAACGTCCTACTCTTCTGCACCTAACCTGGACTAATGGAAGACGGGCATACGCCATACAGTGTGCTATGAGGACAATTTTGCCAGGGCAGCGACGCTACGACCTACTCTTAGATCGAATTCCAACTGCCAAGAGATTTTTTATGTGCACGCCAATGTGTGCACGGGACCTCGGAATTTCGTCCCATCGAACGACTAGTGAGCTGTCCTTTTTTTGTCAGGCCAATGCAGGGATCGAGCAACCGACCTCCAGGCTAGCAAACCAGCGTATTACCCACTTAGCCACGTATATGACACAAATAACTGTCTCGACGAACTTTAATTTATTTATTAGTATTAAGCTGTCGTCATAATTCTTTTTATTCAATATCAATAATATGTATACGTATACTTTATACCTCGCTTATAAATTGGTTTAAGTTTCTGATACAGAGAGTGCCGTCAGTTCAGTTAGTTGAGTTGGGTTTGGAAGCTCAGCACAGAACCATGGAGGCAGATGTGGATTTAGACGACGGCCGGAAAGATCACAATAATATTATTTTATGTATTGTTTGTAAACATGTAGTATAGTTTAAGGTTATTTATCGTCATACTGAATTAAAGAAGTCCAATCCACAGTTATTATCTGATTATGTTACAACTGCTCAAATTTAAAAAATGGAAAATAATGTTTAAATATGATTAACACAGTTTAACTGTTGATTTGGGGATTTTTATTATATTTTTCTAGACGCAGCAGATGGTTTTATGCCCTTGACAGATTTTCATCAGAACGTAAAACTGGTGTCACTAACCTGGCGTTTTCTACCACAGACATTGAACCTGAGGTAAACTTATATTGAGACCTTCCGGCTCTCAGTCATAGTATTTAGACTCGCGAGAAACTTATATGAAACTTGACCGTCGGATAACTCTTCAGTATAATTCCATATTTATTAGCACGTAATAAATGATGTTTGCTACTCTAAGATAAAATGTAAAAAATAAACCCACATTGTCCAAGAAACAATATTGAATAGGGAAGTAATATTACAGTTACGGAAGGATTGCGGTATCGTACTTCATTGGTGACCTTTAATGATAAAAACGCATTTTCCCCTGTTGTTTCAGTTTGTCGATGTCGGTAACAACAGCAGTCAGTGAACCCAACCCGATCTACACCCGATGAGACCCGATCTACACCCAATGAGTAATAGACATTTTAAACAATACCTAATGTACAGTTTATATGCTGTGCCTTATTCTTGTATATCGTATATGTATTTTGTTTGTTTTTAGTGAAGTGCTTATTTAAATGTATAACAATGTCAGTAGTTTTGAATCTCAAACCAGATCTTATCTTGTGAATTAACCAGCATCAACTGTAAGACTATGCCTAGTGCTATGCAGTCGCTGGTTTGATGTGGAAAATACGCCGGAAGAACTCCCCACATCTAACTTGGGACGCATTCTCTTTCTTCTGTGTTATATATTTTAGAACAGCCCTGTAATCGTCTAGAATTTGTCTTCAGCTGTATTTGCTTCTGTATCACGTTGTGTATTTACTTCTTACGGTTTTTAAGACGTTTGTGTCCTCAGTAGTTATAACAATGCAACAATTGTTTTTTACATTTTATCTATCATAGCCAGATACATGGATAGTATAGATGACAATACTAAAGTCATTCTCAAACACTAGCCAGCCAAAATCGCTGAGCGAGTCTGCTAATAGAGATTGCTATATCTTTCCACATCGGGAATCAAGCTGCTGTCTAACGAATTCTCAAAAGCATGATAGTTTTGAAGCTGTGGGTTTTGGACATTCAATTATCTAATTGGTCAAATATGATGTAATTAAGGTAAATGATGCAATCGTGATTTTCCTATCACATTTTTTTTGACACAATCTATCCTTGAACTAAGACACTCTTTTTTTGTTTTTCTCCCACTTTTTCACAAACAATTAATTTTTGTTATAAATAAACCCATGCCACAGCGAATATACCCCGTGGCCTGTAAATGTAGCAAAATGACAAATGTTAAGTTAGTTTATTTTATCTCATTTTAATATCTATTGTTTTAGAATTCGTTGAGGAAAATTTCATCTTAAAGCATTCAGAATATATTTTACTAATAAAGTGCTAAAGATGTATTACGCAAGATTCAGACAAAGAACTTTCCATTCTCGTAATGAAATTTCAAATATAAATAATGAAAAATGAACATATTGAAACTTTAAATCAAACTTTTATTTTATTCTGGGTTAACTTATCAGTGTTTGAATGTGTCGCGAGACTAAATCTAGATTATCCGTTTTATCATAAAACTGTTAAAACTCATAGGCTTTCTAATGTATTAAACGTTGAAACAATCCGATTGGTTATAGAGTTGATTATAGGCTTATCATGTGCATAAGTGTCTAAATAATCATTTATATAACATTTGAAGGTCAAGTACATAATGCCTCTTTAATCTGAATATTTTAACGTATTGCTTTGAGAATTATTTATACGGACGGATTTAAATTTGGGGTTTAAATGAAGTTAAGAAACTGTCCGGTACTTTCAAAGTTACATCCGCGTTATAAACTATTTTCTTCTCAGTGTTCTCTCTTACCACTAATAATAAAAATGTGTAATATCTGTTGTAACATACCTTTCATTGTATCTGGCATAAAACGTTCTGACATTCGCATTGTTTTAATTGTAGAATAATGCTTTATTTATTTTTTACGCTAATAAATAATTCTGAAAAACATTTTAGTTCCACATTACGGTAGATTTTAGAGACAATATTGTGTGAGCACTGGAATCCACACAAATAGTAATGGTGAAGTATAAATTTAAACTATCTAATAATAAAGAAAATCCACATAGCAGTCCACACAGATGAGATGTGACACATATAATGTCGCTCCAATCGTAACATCAAGGACATGCTGACCAGCTAGTCAGTATTATTTGAAGTTACACCAGTGTTGTCACCAAGAACCTGATCCAAGACCAAGACATATTACTGTCACACTGCAGTGGAGACATTGTTGAGGTGTGGGCTTAGGCTTTGTTTGGCTAAAGGGCCGGCGAGAGCAATTCTTGAATTGGGGGTGGGGGGTACCATGCCGGGTTCTTAGGCGAGGATCCAGGGGATGCTTTCTGCGCGATTTCTGGCTAATAAAACTACTCAGCAATGAAGTTAAATTTTACTTTTTTTTTCACTCCCTTGCCATAATGCTGAACTTGACACAGACACGCATAATAATACCAAGGTCGTGCACACTTTAGATGTAGGGGCGCCGGAATGGTGCAAGGGCCAGGGTACAAACAAATAGGGGGTCCCGGGGGTTGGGAGGTCTCTCCTCCGGCCTCTAGGAAAATTTTGAAATTTGTCAATTCCGAGAATGCTGTTTAGAGCGAATCTAGCATTCCAAATTCCCACATAAATCCCGTTAAAAAACATGATCCCCGGCGGCCCAGACAGCAATTATGTATCTATCATAGTAAAAAGATTGAAAACTTTCATCATTAGGGCATGGGTGTACCCGTATACGCTAGAAAAGTGCAGTATACCATTTGTATACCTTGGTAACTGGATTCCGGCGCCCCTGGACACAAGTTTTATCCGATTTTGATGAAACTTACAATGTATGTGTATTACCGAAAGATCGCGGTCCTCCTGATATTGGTGCATATAGGACAGTCACGTCCTAGATTATGGCCTCTGTTTGTAGGTACAATCACATTTTATTTCGTGTACCCCGTAGAAGTAACAATTTTTATTTGATCGTAAAAGCCATTCAACTATATCAGGTCACAATTTTATCCAATATTGACGAAACTTGAAATACAGGTTTATCCTCCAAAGATCGAGGTTTTGTTACTCTCGATATTGGAAGAAATCGGGCCATAACTTCATGGATTATGACCTCTGATTGTACGACTCTCTAGACGTCACATTTTGCATGCTTTCTAGTCACGCATATCGGGTTGTAACTTCCTGGATTATAGCAACTGGTTGTACGAATTTTTACCCGACTTAAAAGGCGTTGGAGTATATCACCGTGTAATACCCAGGTTAGATGTAAACATCAAGGTCACCTACAGATTTCGCCAAGTTCAAGAGATGTAAACAGGGATAGCGCTAACCCTAGCCAACAATTATGTACCTTAAGCCTGTTTGCATCGTCTTACCTTGACCATGTCTTTAGGAGGCCTTGATATTTAGATCTGACCGCAATACCAAAGGTTGAAGACCATCCAGTTACTCCAATTGTTTATCATATAGTGATGAAACTTTAAGCGAGAATTTCCAAAACATAATTATTTCTATGTCTTTTGCTCAATAGGTTAACCTATGTCAACTCACTATTATACAATCATAGGCATTATTTCCCACACTTACAAATCATTCTCATCGGAAATAATAACACAATTAACTCCCAAGTTTTTCTATCCCCGTACAATAGATATCTTCAGTCGAAAGGGATATTTTTGCCAATTTCTCAACTGGCAATAGTGGATTATAGGATTAATAGGACTATTCTTTAACAAGGTAGGGCATTTATACATACCATCCATTTCAAGGCTTTATTTTAATAAATTTTAAACATACAATTCTCGCTTTAGAATATATATTTACAATCCACAGATCTGAGTTCCGTTCGATATTGGCGCGAATTTGATCGTAAATTTCTGTATTATGACTCCCTTATTGTTCGAATTATCACGTCTTTAGCTTATGCCCCCTTTCGGGCCAAAGTGATTAAGTTTTTAATTAATTTCTTGTTTTATGGTATTTTATGGATGATGTGGGTTTGGTTAGAATATCCAAAAAATATTGTTAAGTTTTACAAATTTTCCTGACGTGGGTGGGGGTGGGACTTACGTCCCGACGGGCGGTAAAGCGGTAAATTATTTTCAATACAAAAAAGACCAAAACAGTTTAATTATTCTTAATATCGGTATTTTCATCATAACTTTAATCCGCAACACTGAACAGACAATTCAAACAAAGAAAACTATATTTTCTCAACAATTTGAAGCAATAATCCATAGTTACATTCATTCAACTAAAGGCTTCAACAATTTTATCATGCAATACAAATGTATAGCTTATTTCCAACTGCATCATTAAAATCTGCAATACAATTTCGTGATTAATTACACCATAAGAACACATTACATGTAACAGATTTACTCTAAGGGCGAGATTCGATGTTTTTCTTAGAATAAACCTTCCATCGTCCACGATTTTCTGAAAACCTATATCATTTTACAGATCAGTTGTTATTTAAAATCTCTGGCATCTACATAAGGGATAAATTCAGACATATTAATTAATTTGCAAAGGAAAAGTCACATATATTTGGAAAAAACGCATTGGTACTTCCAAATATTGCCCGTTTTTATCTGGAGCGTTTTACGGTTTATCATGGCGGAGGCGGAAGCTATACTGTTTTGAGGCCCCTCTTTCGGAGGGGGGGGGGGGGTCGAGAAATCTTGCAAAATAGAAATCATTTTGGTGCATTCTGACATATCCTCCAGGCCCTTCGGCGCCGGTTTATTTCAATACTCGTCTGAAGCCTGAATGCGAAACAAATCACATATCGGGAGCTCAATCAAATAATAATTAATGGAATATGGTAGAGTGGGCCTATTGTGCAAGCAGCACGCGTAATCCCAATCTCCTTCCCAGGGGCAACCGCGGAGCCGAAGGTCTCTGGCACATTAGACCGTCCATTTTTTTCAATTTTTTCCAAACCTAAGCCCCGCCCATTCTGACCTCTGATTGGTCAATCTTTTTGGGTCGATTTCTCGAAAACTAGAGGTCGGATCGTCGTTTCGTTTGTTGTAAAATTATCCTTGAGTCAAAGTCAACTCGCTGACATAAAACATTGGATCCTAAACCAACAAATTCAAGTTTTTGTAAAGATCTATTTTTCTACGCGTGGGTATATTTTTAACTGATTCGGTCATCCAAGCACGTAAAATCAGGGGCGTACGACGCAAATAAACGAGAAATTTCGCGCGTAGGAATTACATGTCACCTTCCGGGAAAATGGCTACCCCGATTCACCAGATTCCCGGATATCTATACAGCAAAGAAATGATCGCTCCGCCAAGTCAGATCACACTGGGCGGCCTAGCCATTTCTTTCCCGAATAGCTTATTAGTAGGTTTTTGATCAGCTAATCGTTGAGGTGACCAGTCGCAAAATCTTAGCTCAAGAAACTAGTGAACCGTGACAATATATTTTCTGAGGAAACTGGACAAAATATGAGATATTACCTTCTCAGGATACTAAGTGCTGTAATACCTCTAAATATGGCTTTAAATAAGAATAGCAATATTGATTTTGAGAAAAAGAGAGGACGGGAGAGTGAAGGAGAAACCCCTAAAACCCATAAACAAACAAAATAAAATGGAGGATCTTGGCGATGATGTCAGTGATAGCTCAACTGACCACCCACATAATGTTTCGATGCAACTGGATAAAATTTTAAGGAACATATGTGAGTTGAAAGAAAACCAGAATAACATGAAGGAAATGTTTAAATCTAAATTAGACGAATTAACAGAAACATTTGATTCAAAGATTTCTTTGTTGAAAGAGGAAATATCGACTGACCTAAATACAGAAAGATTAAGACTTGACCAATTAGATAATAGTGTGAAAACTTTAAAGAATGAAGTGATGTCTATTACGGAAAGTGAGCGAAGTTTAGTACAGAGTAACGAGTTCACCATTGTGGCGTTTGGATGACAGAGAAGAAATCATAGAAGAGAAGGTGAAAAGATTGATAGTGGCTTTGGGAGAGCAAGTGTCAGAAAATGTTAAAATTACTCACGTGTCAAGGTTAAACACCAAGAAAGGAAAACCTGGAATTGTGAAATTTTCTCTAGAGAATGTAGATCAGAAAATACTTGTTCTGAGAAACAAAATGAAGCTGAGAAAAAGTGATTATTCTGATGCGTATCTCACAAGGGCAAAATCATTCATTGAAATACAAATGGAACAAAACTCAAGGGAGATTATTCGTCGTCTTCCTAACAACACAGATTTGAGAGTAAACTCTAATGGGAGGATTTTTCAAAAGAAAATAAACGCTGCAGAAGGTAGTGATTTATAGCAGATAGAATCATCATCAACTTTAGATTCGGGACTTAGGATGTGTACTCTAAATGTATGTGGACTTAAATCGAAAATAATGGGACCAGATTTCGAAGAGTTTATAACAGATTTTGATATTGTGTGCCTGACAGAGACTAAACTTGGCAATACGGATGAAATACGTATAGATAACTTTACATTGTTTGTGAAGAACCGGAAAAGAAGTAAAATTAATTCAGGTGGAGTCGCTGTCCTGGTGAAGAATAAGTATATATCGTTTATAAATGTACATGATACTGATGATGACTTTTCGCTGTGGTTCACGATGAACGAACAAATACTGGGCTTTAAGTTGATATGCTGTGTAGCCTATATCCCACCAGAAAACACAAGATATATAAGATAGAAATGTTTGACATATTAGAAACACGTTATCTAGAACTTTACCAAAAGGATGTTGAATTTTGTTTAACTGGTGATTTTAACGCCCGAACTGCATCATCACAAGATATTGATAATCAGATAGTCGACGACATATCAAATCAACCACTGGATGATCTCATGGAAGTTGTTCTAGAAGAAAGACGAGTGATGGAACAATATTTTGACGACAGCCGAAAATGTACAGCTGGTAGGCGGTCTGAAGACAAGATATTAAACAGGTATGGCGAAAGATTGAATGAACTCTGTAGTAATGTAGGACTATATTTGTTAAATGGCAGATGCGGACAGGACATAAACCTTGGCAAATTCACATGCAATGAAACTTCTGTTGTAGACTACTGTATATGTTCCCCCAAAGTATTACCATGTATTGAAGACTTCTATGTAAATGACTTTAATTCTTTATTATCAGATAAACATAATGCCGTATGCTATGAAATCCGTAAAAGAAAAAATAAACAACAGTTGACCCGAGCAGTTGAAGAGACAGTAACTAATGTTACCAAAGTCAGATGGAAAGATGATCTCCAGCATGAGTTCTGTGCCAATATAGACGAGAATAAACTTTGTGATATAGAGAAAAAGTATTGAAAATTTAAACATAGGGGAGGCAAACCAAACCTGCATAAATCACATAGTTACGGAGATTGGAAATGTGTTTCGTAATAGTGCTATTAAATCACAAATAAGTAAACATATCATAATTAGAAATAATTCCACGACTAGTATGGGGAAATCTAAATCAAAGCCATGGTTTACTGAACAATGTGCAGTTAAGCGACGATTATTTTTCAAGAGAAAGAAACACTACCAAACGAGTCAATCAGAAGCAAATAAAGTTAAATTAAGCGAAGCCAGTAAAGCATATAAAAGACAATTGAAATATGAGTACAGTTTATATTTCAAAAAATTTAATCATGATTTGAAATCATTACACCGTACTGACACTAAGGAATATTGGAGAATCTTAAACCAGGATCGTGAATATTATACAAAAAATTTTAATCATGATTTGAAATCATTACACCGTACTGACACTAAGGAATATTGGAGAATCTTAAACCAGGATCGTGAATATTATACAAACAATGATAATCTATTGGAACTCTCCGAATTGTATAAACATTTCGCCGCTTTAAACAGTGGCGATAAAATACCCGACAAGACGAATACATGTACTGTATATAATAATTTTAGTTGGATTAATAACGTTAAATCGATCCTAGATAATGCTGGTCTTTCTTATGTATGGCACCAGCATGGTCAAAATGTCAATCGCAAATGGTTAAAGCAAACGTTATTAGAAAAACTAAAAGATGAGTTTGTGCAAAACTGGAATACAAAAATATCAGAAAGCAGTAAATGTATCAATTATAGAATATTTAAGAAACAGTTTAAATTAGAAGACTACATGTTAAATCTACCCCCAAAATTTCGTAAGTATCTCTCGAAATTGCGATGTAGAAGTCATAGATTGCCTATCGAGACAGGAAAGGAAATGTCATCTTTGTAGACTAAATAATATAGGAGACGAATTCCATTATCTGTTAGAGTGTCCATTTTTAGCGGATTACAGGTCTCAATATGTAAAGAGATATCATTTCCAATTTCCATCCACACCTAAAATGAATGAGTTATTGCATGTTAAGGGTTAACGAACTATTAAAATTATGTAAATTCATTGAAAATATATTGTCATTTTTCTCGGTCCCACAAATTTAAATACTGTTAAGAAATAGACTGATGTTTAATAAAATGTGTATGTATATATTATTATAAGATACTACTTATTGATGTTAAATCTAAATTGTTTGAAGTGAAATGAATGTATGAATATAAAGAAAATGTAAAATGAAATTTAATGAATTCTTGTAACCTGATGGTTTTCGTGAATAAAGATCATTATTATTATTATTATAGACAAGGTTATTTCTTGATTGATGATTTTCAGGCAATTGCAATGACTGCACTCGGACTCGGGGGCCCTTCCCCTTTGTCAGACGTGGGGCCCTTGTCTGCCTTTAGGGCCCTCCCTAACTAGTGTACATTTTCCTCATCGGTTTTAGCATTTATCTCCGTTTTATTTTTTCAACTTCTTTGATTTTTTTCGCGAGGAGGCTGGCGCCTCCAGCGCCCCAGCTATAAAACGCCTGGTTTTTTTTATATAAACTTTATGAAAGGGTTTTGCTTTGGATAGATTTTCATGAAAAACATTCACAATCATTATACTTACTTTGAACTTTCGCTGTGCATTCAAACATGCACAAAGATTTTGCTTACAAAAGCATCAACATGATTTTGTATTTGACATTGAATTGCCAGTCTTCAATGTTTTTGCACTAAGACCGCACTACTTCAACCCAACCTTAGACCTACCTAAAACTGACTTATAATGAAATACTGACCACAATCCACATATGCCTTTGCAACATTGTATTCATTATATGATGGGACATGCGAGTCCCGTCGGGTCAGAAAGGGATAACCCTCATGAGGTGAAAATTTGTATCTTATTTTCAAAAATGTTCAAATATATCACCATTACACCATAATTATTTCCTCAAAAGCAGACCACAACTTCCCCTCAAATAACCCCACCCACCCTTTACGAAATTAATATAAAACCCAGGTTGTGAACCATCTAGAGGTCACAATTATATACTCGATTTAGATGAAACTTCACTAGTTCTTGGGTTAGTTCAATTTTCGCGCGCATCTAGCCCCTGCCTTTTACATGAATGAAGTTTGTGTACCTATCACTGTGAAACTGAAAACTGTGTGTTAAGGATCAAAAGATTTTGGCGGAGTTCGACATTGGTAGCATCGGACCTTATATTCTAGAGCTATGGCCTCTGCTTTCATCCCATCCATTTCTTGCAAAAATGAGCATATTTTGCTTGACAACCGCTAGCTAGGGAAAGCGTATAAATAAATCTCTATCGTATCATTTTTTGTATAATTACGTAATATGTCATAGAGAAAACAAACATTAGATGGACTTGAAATATGCATCGGCTGTTCAGCTATCTAATCGCGAAACCCGCAACCGCAAGTTTCTTCACCAAGAGATCAGTATCGCGCATAGTGGTTATTTCATCTGAAAGTCTAGAAGTCTCACTCCCATTTTAAAATCATGAATAGTGCAATAACCTGCGTGCGTGCAATAACCTGGAGAAAAGAGTACTTGCTGCCTAATTATTGAGATTTAAGGGCTTAAATCGCCTGCCGCCCTACCCCCCGCTCCCTAGCCCCCTACTCCGCCGGTCCTGTTACTAGCCAATGAATTTTTGAACATGATGAACAGTGGTAAGAGATGTCGTAGACATAATAAGCAAAATGGTATGATACATTATGGGCGATTATTAAAGATACATTATGGGAGATAAGATAACGATTTGGTAGTTCTCACAATAATAGTTAAAAACTACATAATGTAAAGGTAATTTGACGAAAATTTCAGTCAAATTGATCGACAATGAACCGAGAACGAAGCGGGTGAAATTTCCCTCCAGCCTCAGTCATCATTACTAAAATCATAGTCTCGATTATCCTCTTCTCAAATTTAATTATCTATGGCCAATAAGCGTCATATATGAATCTAATCCAACCAACATCGAAGGCTAGCCTAGAGATCGAGAGTTTATTATTGTCTGGATAAGTTAATGTCAAATTGATAATTTAGATAACATTTGAGGCTTAAAGAACGACTTGTAATATTTATAGTATCAGCGATAAATGGAACAGTTATCTAAAACATATTTTATTGCAAAAATATTCTTTACAAAGGGATAAGAACAATTTAAGCATTAAATAAATAATGCATATTCCACAAACAAACGTGTTGTCAAAATTATAGTACTTTTATTATTGTACTGTACAAGCTCGGCACCCGGTTTCATCTGTTACTTTTGGCCACAGAACACCAATTATTGCCCCATTGACTTCACTGTTTTTTCACGCTCATGTCACAAGCTATAACTTTCCACAATATTCGTTGAGATAATTCCTCCGAAGCATATATGAGGTAACTATGTAAATATGTATAAATTATAGTATTGTTCCATGTTATCTATGCAATGGCCATTATTTATGAACAGCGTCAAGACGAGCGAAAATTACTTTTAAAAATTTGTACGTTCCACAATGAGTGGGAAATAATCCCTGGAAAGATTAAGAAAACTAATAGACTACTATTAAGTCGAGTAACGTCTTTTATTAATAAAATGGTTTTCCAATAATTTTGTATGTTATCGACTACAAAAAGCATTTTAAAAGGCGGGATATATTGGAATTTTATTTTTAAGTGCAGTCTATATTTCAATGTTTGTCTATTTACAATTAAGGGCCATTTACAATGTTACAATCTTGTCGATAGTTGTGACGCTATCACTAATATATGTCCCCGTTTCTCCGATGGAGGACACCATTTCAATCACGGCATATAATGAGGTTTTTAGTGTCCGCGAAGTATATGCAAATTAGGCACAGTCTGCAAGTGGCGGACATATCCAGACGCGTTGGCTACATTACATTATATTATTGAAACACTGAAACCTGAGACCTGTCCATATGTACATTGAGCTAAATATAGAATATTATCATAGGATATGAATGGTGGTAGCTTTTACCGTGAGAACACAACTGAGATTAGTCGGGTGACGTTTACTTCACATACCAAGCGACAGATTGGGTTTAACGTCAACTCGACACAAACAAGGCCTCTTCGGGGCTAAGATATGACTCACTTTTATTTCAATAATTTGTTAGCTGTTGAAAGACCCGGAGAAAACCCATTAAGCTGGACATGTGACCCTACTCCTTCTCATGTATATTAACAGATGTTGGTGGGGGAGGGGTGTACATTTCAATCCCTTATAAAGGACGAGCCTTTTCCCAGTCATTATACATGAGGAACCTGAATTTATAAACAAATCAAAGATTTCCTTTTTATTTCATAGGAAAGGAGATAAAAAGCTTTATTTTATTCCAATATACAAGCGTTTTATGTTGTTACTATGTACCCTTCATATTTCCAACGTAATAGTCCTGTTGAAATGATTTCTCTATGTTAATGTTTTTTGTTATCACAAGTCAAAGGTTGCATGAATATATTAAAAAGTTCCTTCCAAACTCCCATCATGCTAAGCAGCGTGACGCCATTTTTTGTTGAATCATTAGCATTTTTTTAAGTACTCTTAAATACTTTGTAGAATTTGTTAGAATTAATGAATAGAATAGAGTTGAAAATAGCACCATTAGTTGTAAGTAGATTTAGAGAATCATTTGTAGATATTAATATGTATTTTAAATTAGTTTTTATGGTAAAAAATGTAAATTAATAAATGGGTCGTAGTTGGTTGCTCTAATTGCCCATTATCTGTGGTACCTTGTGGGGGGTTCTGCCATAGCGTAATTTGAGCCTACTTAAATTGGAGACAGGAATGTATTCAAGGGAGACAACTACATTTAAAGCCCACGTGTAAACAAATCGAAAGTAGTAAAGGAAACGGTTGAATTTGTATGAATAGTTAGATAATATGTCGTTATTTCTTTACTGTAGTGAATCGCAGCATAGTCGAATCGCAGTATATTGAGTTGAATCGCAGTATAGTTAGTCGAATCGCAGTTTACCAATTACCAGATTTATTAGTAGAATTTAACTTTGTAGAAAATAGTTAGAATTGACATTTTGAAGAATAGTATTGTGGAATATTTTAAAGCTGTGAATATAGACTTTTGGTGTTTTTATACGCCCACATAGAAATGTGGACGTATATTGCCGTCGCCCCCGTCCGTCCGTCCGTCTGTCGGTCCGTCCGTCCGTCCGTCGGTCCGCTCTCCCCTACACATACCTATGCACCTATTTGCAAGTATGAATGTCACTAGTGGGGTTTTTGCTTACTCGTAAACTGCAGTTGACAAGTCAAGTCTTTTAAATGATTGAATTCGTCATTTGTGAGCTGCAGGATTAAACATGGAAAATTCACCCCATAATTTTTCCAGATGAACCAGGCCATGTCCGAAATGGTCAGACGGGCATTTCGGACAGAAAAGTACCGTGTTTGTAGCTGGTTATTTCGAGTTATACCCCCTAGCTGTAGTCGTATTGTCCAGTCCTGTCTAAAAGCACAATCTGACCAATGAAAATCGAGCGTAAAACCTTCCGATCATTTTCAGCCAATGAAATACATGACCACCTCGCGCAACGATTGATGTGAAGAATATTGCTTTGGACGCCATTTTATTCAGAAACGAGGTGAATTGTAAGTACCTTTTTAAAATGCTTAATTTTATTTACTTATAAGTCGCTGAGACAATGCATTTTTGTGACTATTGTCGTCTATACGAAAAGTCAATCTTTGTGTATTTTATAGTAGGGGTCTTCACTTAACAGTTGGATTCAGTTAGGACACTGGGACTAGAAAGTAGGCCTAGGTCAACACGTGGTCCATGATTTCGTCCAAGGCATGTTGACATATGAAATGCAGTCATATTGTTGCAAGCTGTCTTACCATTAGAATTCTTAACAGTTGGAGTTAGTTAGGACACTGGGACTAGAAAATAGGCCAAGGTCAACACGAGGTCCATGATTTCGTCCAAGGCATGTTGACTTATGAAATGCAGTCATATTTTTGCAAGCTGTCTTGCCATTAAAAATTCACTGAATGTTTAGCTAATTTCGTATTTCTTTAATTTATGGGTGGGCTGAAATTATCGGACATTTTTAGCTTCAAGTCTGAACAAAATATTATTTGCCGCTGGACTGGAGATGTAGGCCTACCGTACTGATGTAGATAATAATTCATTAATTGCGAGTAACAAAAGCAGACATCTCGGCCGTCCATTTATAGGCCTGTAAAAATAATTTTTAGAAATCTTAAAACCCTTTAAAGCTACAATTAGTACAATTTCAAAATTTTTAAGTTATATTTTTAAAATTTATTAAAAAAAAGTTTTACCTTAAAAGATGATATCCATAAATTGGCATACAGTCAAATAGCCTACCGTGTGAGTGAGTACCAGACAACTCATCCCAATGAATAAAAGACAACCCATCTCACATTTAAAATTTAGAGACAACTCATCCCAAGTCATAAGACAATTCATCCCAAGTCATAAGACAATTCATCCCAACTTTTTTTTAACCCCCTCCCACTCATTCTAAGTTACATTCATTTTTCCTGATTCGGTACAATTATTAATCTTTACGACCTTGCATGTCGCCATTGAGTCTGTCATTGATAAATCTGATGCTTTCACTGCAGCATGTCTTGACAAATGAATTGAAAGTATTGATTAACTGAATTTTCTTTTAATTTTAAGTAATTTTATAACCTTCAGTAGTTCAGTTAAAGAATAATCCTAATCCTGTATAATTCACGATTGCCAGCTGAGAAATTGGCAAATATATCATTTTCAACTTCAAATTTCAACGTTTGAATATGGCACATGGCACATGTCCGACCATGTTGTTAATAGTAAAACAATGGAGTGTGTAATTTTGTTATTTCTTGTTGACGTAGTGATTTTTAAGGGTGGGGGAAATAATGCCTACCCATGTTCGTATAATAACGTGAGTTGATAACCTACATGTATTTAGCAAAAGACACAGAAATAATTATGTTTTGACTTTTTTAGAAAATTTGAAATTCTCGCTTTAAATGTACCGGTAGAACTATTACAAATCAGCATTCCTGTAAATCTTCAATTATCTTGGATGTATACAAAGAAGATACGAAAGTAGGCCTACAAACAATGAATTGATACAAAAAATGATATACAATAACAATGTCGTGTAGAATCCGAGGCGGACTACCTCGCTTTAAATCAACTGAAGCGT
This sequence comes from Patella ulyssiponensis, assembly GCA_963678685.1. NCBI lineage: Eukaryota > Metazoa > Mollusca > Gastropoda > Patellidae > Patella > Patella ulyssiponensis. The sequence continues at coordinate 77,857,860 of OY783230.1, forward strand.
GGTAGGCGACTATGGTACCACATCCTTTATAATTATTGGGATTTACTTTATATTTGATTTAAAGAGAATTTTGAAAATTGTGTTGATTATTTAATCCATTTTGATTTTATAGGCTATGTTTACCCTATATAAATAGAATAAATTATAATACAGATAGCCGATAGGCCGATTAATGGTCATACGGTTAATAATAAAATCGTTATTTCAGAAATAGAAAATTTCTACTTCATGAGATAGATAGAATTATAAGTGCACCGTCCATATTGTCATTGTATTTCCCAAAAGGCCTAGCCTAATAATTACATATTTTCTGAAAAAAAGCCAAACATTATTTCTATATGATATCTATTACTTAATACTATAGGTTGTCAAATTAATTTTAGTCCTGAAATGACCTAGTTTGTGTTGAGTGGACGTTAAACCCCATTTCTCTCTCTTTCTCTGTCAAATTAATTACTACAGATTATGGAATCATTCTACTCTAGCACTTAAAACATTCCCATAAAATTTGAAATAATTTCTATTCGCAGACGGTATTTGGAAATTGTCACTCTGAACACTACGGTTTATCTGTTCTATGTCGAGATTTGCCGAATGGGAAATTGTATTATTTCTTTTCACCGGAAAACTATGTCTACACAACGGAATGGTTAATTGTCTCGATTGTCAAGACCCGCGGTTAAACAGATAGGGATAATGATGCCTGGTTGAGCGAGACTCAAACTTGCACACGTGAAAATAACATGGTAAAATGGATTTTTTAAAAAAATGATATATTTGCCAATTTCTCAACGGACACTGGTGATTGGTGAAGTGTAGGATTTATCCATTTAGTATTATTCTTTAACAAGGTAGGGCTGTGTGTATATGATGCCATTTATTTTAACGCTTTATTTAAACATGTGACTTTAAAAAAATGCAATTATCACTGTATTAATAATATTATTATTTTGTATAGTATGAACAGTTTTGTTAGCTCAATTGATGAATATTAAAGGTAAGAGACCAAGAATAGGCTACATGTAATTTGTCCGCGGGGGCGGGGGGAGAGAATTACTTTCTAAAGAAATTAGTATGGCTTTTCGTGTTTGCGGGGCGGATGGTTCAGTAGTTTATAGCGTGTGCTTTAGATGATAAGATCTGTCATTGAGTCAAGTCGTGTGGTTTTGAGCCGAAGCTTGTACGTGACAAGGACTAGGGTCACTTGTCCCACCGCGTGGATTTTCTCGGGGTCCTCAGGTTTTCTCCCACTGCTTAAGACCCGTAGGCACAAGCAAATTATTGAAATAAAATTGAACCATATGTTAGTCCCGAAATGACATATGCGTCAAGTGGATGTTAAGTAGGGCCGAAAGGATTCACCTGTGTACCGCGATTTTTTCCATGAAAACGAACGATTTTTTTTTTTTAAGAATATCGATAATCAAGATTTTTTTTTCAATTTAAGGTTCACGATTAATTTCAGACTATATCGGGATATTTGTTCAATAAATGAGACATGTAGGACCCTTAGAAATTACCTATCAGTTCAGTACGTACGTAAACAAAGCCTAAGTAAAGAAGAAACCCTCGGTAGCTATAAATAGAATAGTAACAGCACGCGTCTTCTATAGGCCCGGGCATCGAGACTTCACAATAATTGCAAAATTGACCTACTAATCTCGTGCAAAATACGACTCGGAAACTGGATGAGACAATGTTTTCCATTGGACAAAATACCGGAAGTCATGCGTTTTACACCAATGAAATTGCATTTTATTTAACAGTCATTTCTTCCTCGCGATGCTGGTGGCTCTTATTCGAATGAACGAAAAGCATGTTGAAATTTTGGTTAACAGTCTCTCTTAGTCTTTCGACTATTATGTTCATGCTCAGTACTGGTGGTAGCAGTGTTACACTTGGTGAAGTTGAAATGGAAAAGCCACCCGCCTGTTCGATCGAAGCAAACTGATCCCATAGTGAATATTCGCTTGGCCGCTACAATCACTGATAAGCATGGCATCGACGAGGCTTAATGAGTACGGCATATGAACTTTTTTACTCCGACAAATTAAATTCTCAAACATTTGAGGTAAAAGAAAAATAAATAAAGACGTTTGAAGTATTTGTAGTTAAAAATTATTTCCTATTTAGTGTAAATGGGTATTAAAATCAGTAAAATGCATCATTTTGCCCGAAGCAGTTAGGCGTTAAGTAAACATTGCACGAGCCGTTGAGTCAATGTCTGATGGCGTGTGCAGTCAACGCATGTGTTGTGAACAGTCATACAAGATAATTCATAAGTAAGTCTCTGTGAAACAGATTGCGATTGAAGGTGTGGGAGAATATTGATTTTCCTGTTTCATACTTCCTGTTTGAGTGTTTCGCACAAAATGAAAAATGTGCCAAAAATATTGGTTAAAGTCAAACATAAAATTTTAATTTATCTAATAATAAACAATTTAAATTTACAACATTGTTTATTTTTTCTTTATTTCAAGAAAACTTTAGTCTATTTCACATTAATGGCGTGTGTATCGTGATGCACCCGTATCGTTGGTCTACGACATCATGCTGTATCATATCGTGGCACAGCGTATCGTTTCGGCCCTAATGTTAAGTCCCATTTCCCACTCTCTCTTGCTTTTCCCCGCAAATCATGTATTGTCTGCAATTTTTTGATCTGCGATTCTGTATCATTAACATCAAAATGCTACTCTGCTTACAGTTAAATACCAGTGGCCTACAATATCAATTGGTTAAGCTTCATTGTCATACATATATATTCTGTATGGATAAAAACATTTTATGTTTTAGTTATTCATTTTATGTAGTTTATCAGTCATGATCTTTGTTCATACTGCAATAGATTTAAACAACTATTTTACATTCAATTCTTCAGAGAAAAACCAGTACATGTATGTGTGGGCCAAAATCCCGGGTTGTCGGGTGGTGTGGCCGGTGAAATTGAAAGAGAGGTATGGGGACATAGTGGATGTCTATTGTAAATCTGATGATGCAATGTAAGTCAACTCGAACATTCATTTTATCTTATATTTTAGTTCAATGCACTTGCATGATAGCAAATTTCTTACTAGTACATGTATACAGGGTTTCCCCCAGGATTGTTTTTAAGAGTGGCAGAGACGAGCGAGCTGACTGAGTAATGCCAAGAGTCCGGCGATGGAATGCTCTGGTCCCCCTGAAAATTTTTTGAAATATGCTATGCAGCCACGCCACTCTTAACATGCCTGGGGGAAACCCTGATATATGTACGAACAGTAACAAGCTAACTTTTGAAATAATGATAAAAATATATTGTGCATTTCTATTGAACTCAAACACCTGTAACAAGTTTTTGTGAATATTTGATCCTCTAAAATCCAGCATGTGACTTTTTTCTTCTAGAAATTGCATATGCAACACAATTTTTATACGCCCACATTTTCATGTGGACGTATATTGTCGTCGCCCCTGTTTGTCCGTCCGTCCACAATTTGTTTGTGGACACTCTACAGGTCACAATTTTTATCCGATTTCAACATAACTCGAAATATAGCTTTAAATCTCCCTAAAATCTCGGGTCCTTTCGCTATTGGCATGTATCGGACCGTAACTTCATGGATTATGGCCCTTGATTGTACCAAAAATCATGTTTTTAGGCTTGTGGACCCTATAGAGGTCACAATTTTGAACCGATTTTGATGAAACTTGACATGCATGGTTATAATCCAAAGATCTTGATTCCTTTCGATATTTGAGCATATCAAATTGTAACTTAATGAATTACGGCCTTTGATTGTAGGAAAAATCACTTTCTGTTTTGGTTGTTCTCTATTCCACTCTCGAAAATGGGGGCGTATCCTGCCTGGGAGTGCCAGCCTATCTTTAATATTTTTATTTACCCTATTTGTTTATATTATGCTTTTAATGTATTTTGAAATTCAGATTTACAATACCATTGAAAAACACATATAATTTTGTGAATGAAAAGCAAACATTCAAAGATAAGGGTATAGGTATGGTCTTTTTAGGTTGCAATGTTGAACAGTTACCAGTTAAACCTTTCAGGGCTCGAAAATGTTAATTAAAGGCTACCTGTCGGCTGTCACAAGCCGTGCTGGTATTGAGTAAAATTGTATGCATCGCTATTTGAATGAAAATTCCTTGCTTCATATCTACATTTATCGTTCAACCAATCTGTCTAATTGTTTTGCATCGGTTTTTTTTTTCGGGAATAGGAAGAGATTCGAAAAGGGACAGGGGGATCTGAAAATTTTCAAAAATCAAGGAGCCATAGATGCACCCAAGCTGTCACATGTGACAGATGTTATAACTTATTCACAAAGGTACATGTACATGTAAACGAACATTTCGAGCCCTGACGTTCTGTTTTTTTATAGTTTGTATCCTTTTTTTTAATTTACTACTTTAAGTTAACCACCATTAGTGGTCTTCAAGTTAATGTATTAATTTGAAAGGAAAATTATCAGTTGCTTTACAAAGAAAAACACTGTGTGTTATTGGCTGAAAAGGTTACCATTAATTATTATAACATGTCATTGAAATGTGTAGTGAACAAAAAATCTTCCAAACAGATAATTGTCCTCATCTTTTTTTTCTGTATTCATAATACAAGTGCCGGAATTGGTTTTTTTGTGGCAGAAATGTGCAAACTAAGCTTTCTTGGTTTTAAATGGTAGATTACACCCAGTAGTGTTACAGGGAAAAAAAGACCCAATTAATTGGCCAAAGGGAAAAATTTTGAGAGGGCAAAATCCAAAATGGCGGCTGATTTTGGCCTGCAAATTCCAATTTCCACCCAATTATTATAATATGATCGAGTTTGGTATCAAAATATACATTTTCGGGGTACATGTAACTGAATTCATTTCCATACATACTTTTGTGATAGGTGTTACCGCTGAGTCAATATTGGGAGTTATTCAATATGTCGATCAGTTTTGGCTGGAAAATTCAACTTTTACATAACTAAGTGTCAATGTATGGTTTGTCATGGCTCACATACATTGTAGATGTCAAATCGATTCTACCATCCTGCCCCCTCCTCTCCTATTTCAAATGCTCTAACTTTGGTCTGCCTACCCTCATTCGGAGGTATGATCAGTTCCGCTTTGACCTGGGAAAGGCCCCAGTCCGTAAAAATGAATTTTAGTACCACAGACCGTTGTGACCTTGATACAGGCTCCTCCACTTCGATTTCGTTACAACATTGTGCAATAGTGAAAGTTGCGACTTTCCACATGTTATTTTTTACTGAGCTTAAAATCACGACCATAATTTCCCAGCTTAGCCGCCTGATTAAGGCCTCCAATGAAAATGGGAAACCAAACTTTTGTACCTATGTCACACTTTGGACCCCTCATTTGTGGAATGACCCACATACAGCAATTTATTTTACTTTTCAGATGAGTTGAAGAAGAAGAAAAACAGCCTTGCTATGTTTTTATGTGATTTTACATTGGCTGAGGTAAACATTATTTCATTTCTTCTATGTTTTAAAAATCTTGTTTATTTGTGTGAAATACTGGTCATAAGACTCTGCATTCCACAAGTCTGAGGCCGAAGTACATGTAAGCTTATTGATACACACAAAATAAAAAAAAAATTTCGTGGTCTTAAGGTGACACAATTCGTCCTCAAATGACAGGAAGTTAATTCTAAACTGAAAGGGAAATAATTTTTATACCACACTGAACTGTTTATAAAATTAATAAGAAAAACATGTATACAAAAATTATATCAAAAAAAAGAATAAGATATCAGCTTTCAAAATCTGTTTTCAAAATTAAAAAAGAATAAATAGGAACTGTGTAACGTTAAGTTGAAAAAAGGTTAAAAGTCTGGAAAAAACGACTTTCTTCCAACGCAAGCAATGGCGCTGTGACACCTAATTCTACATATTATAAAAAATCTATTTTCAGAGCAATGAACACAGTGGAGACAATGGTTGGGACAACGATGTTAATGCGAAGCTGAAACCAGACAGGAAACAACAATCAAAGACAGATACCACACAGATTGGAATGAATATAACCGACAACAGTGGAGACAATGGTTGGGACAACGATGTTAATACGAAGCTGAAACCAGACAGGAAACAACAAGCAAAGACAGATACCACAGAGATTGCAATGAATATAACCGACAACAGTGGAAAGACTGGTCGAGCTGTACCTGTTATAATTCCCAATGAAACAATGAAAGGTTTGCAGTTTTTAACAAACTTCACTATTCGTGAACAGTGTGGTATTTCAAGAGATAATCCTTACGTATTTGCAAAAAAAGGTAACTGAAATTTATATGGTCTTTTAAAATATTTTTTATGCGGGTATGTAATTTTGGTAAAAGGAGCCGGTTTGTTCGCATTTATTTAACTTTGTATACAATAATAACAAATTCCCAAGAACACTGGTGTTTCTATTCAAATTTTAATATTTATCTATTATCATTAGTTTGAAGTATTTTGATATGTTATTTATATTGTTTTCATTAGTTATTTAATTGGAATTTGTTTTGTAGGATCTACATGCGCTGTTGTTAGAGCATACACATCTTTGTCCAAAGCAGTTAATCTATCGGATTTAAAATCACCAGAACTTATTACCTCTACTCAACTAAGAAAATATATGGCCACTATTACTCAGGTACTTACATTTAGTTACACAAAAGGACCCTCATTCTGTATTAAGTCTAGTGCCGATGTCACGTAATGACCAGCTTTCTAACTTTTTGGCTTAATTGCTTGTCTGTTTCCCATTGACTCAGTAGGATAGGTGCTTGTCTACAGTTAATACAGATTAAATTTGGTTAGTGCACCACTGGATTTGGATTATTTATAGTCTGGTTTCCATTGTGAATGGTTCGAAAAGAGTAGGGTATCCCAGCTATCTACATAGCAAGCAAATTGAATTAGCCTGTCTTGAATTAGCTTGATGTAACTGATGTTCAAAACTATTATTAATCAATCTCCTGTATCTGCTATTTCAGGTCCTCGATCTAAAAGATAACCAACTTAATTGGATAACCAATCATTTAGGTCACACCTTAGATGTTCACAAGATTTACTATAGAGCCAGTTCAGATGTTTTAGAGAGGATGCAGATTGCTAAAATTCTTTTATTGCAAGATTCTGGCCAAGTTCATAAATATGTCAACAAATCTCTAGATGAAATTCAGTTAACAGGTATGTTAAAAACAGCATATCATAGACCTTTTTATAAACCAACAATTTTAGTGCAAAAGCAATTTATGGCTTGCTTTGTCCCAAAGTAAATACTGCACCTCAAACTTGCATTACTTTACTGCAAGATAAAAGAAGTCAGTGCAAGAAAAAGGAAGTCCGTCTATAAACACGATCTTTAAAATATTTATAGCCTACATACAATGTAGGTCCTTGAACCATATATTTCAAATAATTGTTAGTCATTATTAACTTCTAACTACTGTAATTATTAATTTCTGAGTCCTCAAACGATATCGGCCAAGATATTTTAAACAAATCTATAACTAATCCTAAACAAATATTTGTAATGCAATTTGATTGTTACAAACCTAAAGGACACCTGTCTAGTTGTTTGAATAGTATGAAAGCACATGGTCCTTTGTCCACATTGGAACACATGTAAGAGATCCCTTGGTGCATGTAGTTGCAATTTGATGTAAGAGTGGGCTTCAGTGCCACTGTCTGAGCCAAATTCTAACCCTATACACCTCCACCCCATTGTTCATTAGCCCAGTCAGAGCAGAACAGTAGATTGTTACACCCAATTTCATTTATTAACTTTTACTTATTTCAGATATTGTATCAGAGTCACATCACGAATCATTGGAGGTCGCTGGTAGTAGCAATGACATTGAAATGGCTGTATATGATGAATTTGATATTGTTGAACCACAGAAAAAGAAAAAAGCAGTCAGTTCAAAATCAATTGTAAAATGGTCAAAAGAGGAAGAAGATGAAATACAAACACTTTTTAGAAAGTATTTTGAGAAAAAAAAACGGCCCAAACCTAGTGTGTGCCAAAATGCCATATCCATAAGCAAATCAAATAATGGTTTGATTTACAAAAGAACAAAGGAAACTTTGAAAAAAAAGATCTTCCGAATGATCGATAAGTTAAATAATTAACTTAGCATTTAAGCATTGTATAAACAAATTAAACTTTGTATGTAACCACATATTATGTAGTTTAATAATTAATGCTTATTTTGCAAGAAATTTTTTTGTGTTTGAGTTATTTCCAAGATGGCACAATGATAAATGTCTAGTAACAAGAGAGTGAGGGAAATGGGGTTTAACATCCACTGATCCACTCGACACAAACTAGGTTATTTCGGGAAGAACATGGTTCAATTTTTTTTCAATAATTTGCTTGTCTGAGGGGTCTTTAGCAGTGGGATGACCTGAAGAAACCTTTGAGGCTGGACAGATTACAATATTCCTTACAAGTGGGCAATCGACAACACAACTCTCGACTATATGACAGACCTTTTGATCTAATGCTACATTAATAATTCGACCCCACCCCCTTACCATACTATATCAATTCTCAGTGAATACTTGCTGAGAGTGTTTATCAGGATTTTCCGACATGGATCTTTCTTGTAAGGACTAAGGAGGGCCTGGGAAGGAACCATGTATAGTCATTTGGATGGGACAAAAAATAGGGCTGTAGCGATGTGGTGAGGTACCTGCCCTGAAAGTTTGATGCCGATCGACCCTCTCGGATTGTCAGGCGTAGCGATAATCCTACTGAAAAATAGGCGGAAACGAAAAAAATAATGTTGGCATTCCAGTACCCCATAACTCATCCCTATCAGCAACAGGTCCATGAAATTTAGAGGGCGGCCAGTGGAGATCCGTGGGCAGGTGTCCACCAGACATGAGCAGGGGGTTGGACAACGACAGCTGCCTAGTCGTTAGGATGGGACAAAAAAAACTGGGGTCCCGTGAACACATTGGTGTGCACGTAAAAGATCCGTTGGCAGTTGGAATTCGATGTAAAAGTAGGCAGTAGCACCGCCGCCCTGGCAAAATTTCCCTCATAGCACACTGTATTGAGTATGCCCGTCTTCCATTAGCCCAGGTTAGGTGCCTAGGACGTTAAACCCCATTTCATTTATCCCCCCGGGGGGTGTTAACCCAAGTTTTTTTCGCGGGTTTGATGGGTTCGGCCTTGTGTCCAAGGGTAGGTACCTAGTGAATTTCACGTGGAAACCCCCGAAGGTACGGATGTTATGACTAAACGGGCAAACGTAGTTGGATTTTTAGCCAAAATTGGACGAAATTTACTCCGATAAGAGGCCAGTACTCAGCCCCTATGGGCAATAGGTCCATGACATTTGGAAGGCGGCCAATGGACATCCGCGGGCAGGTCACAGGTGTCCACCACATATGAGCAGGGTCGGCCGGGGGGTTCGATTTTATTCAAGTTCTCCCGGGGGGTGTTAACCCAAGTTTTTTTTCGCGGGTTTGATGGGTTCGGCCTCCTGTCCAAGGGTAGGTAGGTACCTAGTGAATTTCACGTGGAAACCCCCGAAGGTACGGATGTTGTGACTAAACGGGCACACGTAGTTGGATTTTTAGCCAAAATTGGACGAAATTTACCCCGATAAGAGGCCCGTACCTAGCCCCTATGGGCAATAGGTCCATGACATTTGGAAGGCGGCCAATGGACATCCGCGGGCAGGTCACAGGTGTCCACCACATATGAGCAGGGTCGGCTGGGGGGTCCGATTTTATTCAAGTTCTCCCGGGGGGTGTTAACCCAAAGTTTTTCTCCTTTCAGACCGATTGGACAAAAATTGAACGATTGAGAGAAAAGCCGATTTTTGATTTCCACATGTCGGATTTCTGATTAACGGCCTTCCCGTTGGACGATCGCCTTGAATTTTTTACAGTACCTGCGCATCACCCACGAGGAGATTGTATTACAATTTCAGACCGATTGGACAAAAATTCAGCGAAAGAGAGAAAAGCCGATTTTTTTGTGCATATTTTTGATTTCCACATGTCGGATTTCTGATTAACTCCAAATATGGCAGGTGGGCAAGTGGTTGGGAAACAGGCCCTGAAAATTTGGAGGCGATCGGCCCAACGGAAGGGCCGTGAGGGGCGAACAACCATTGGGGGTCCCCACGAAAATCCGAAAAATCGATTTTGGAATTTTAGTACCCGCTGGAAAATGGCCGTAGCTCCTCGACTATGGGACAGATCATCACCAAATTTTCAGGGGCGCTCTTGAAAGGTTGTGGGCAGGTACCCTGAAAATTTATGCCCTTAAATTTTGATGCCTATCGGCCCTCATGACGTGTCGGGCTTAACGATTATCCTAATGAAAAATAGGCGGAAACGGAAAAAAATCGATTTTGGCATTCCGGTATCCCCTAGAAAACGCCCATAATTCATCCCCTATGGGCAATAGGTCCATGAAATTTAGAGGGCGAGCAGTGGGGGTCCCTGGGTAGGTGACTACCATACATGAGCAGGGTCGGCCCGGGGGGGGGGCGATTTTATTCAAGTTCTCCCGTAAAAGTAGAATTATTGAAAGGTAAGTGTCGGATCAAAACCCTACTCGATCTTATCCACCCGGGGTGTTAACCCAGAGTTTTTCTCTTTTTCCCGGTTTTGGTGGGTTAGGCCTAATGTTCTAGGGTAGGTACCTAGTGAATTTCAAGTGGAAATCCCCGAAGGTACGGATGTTGTGAGCAGGGTCTGCCAGTGAGGTCTGATTTTATTCAAGTTCTCCCGTAAAAGTCGAATTATTGGTAGGTAAGAGTCGGATCAAAAACCCTACTCGACCTTATCCCCCAAGGAGTGTTAACCCAAAGTTTTTCTCTTTTTTCCCGCTTTTGGTGGGTTAGGCCTAATGTTCTAGGGTAGGTACCTAGTGAATTTCACGTGGAAACCCCGAAGGTACGGATGTTGTGAGCAAACGGGCACGCGTAGTTGAATTTTTAGCCAAAATTTGACGAATTTTCCTCCGAAAAGGGGCCCGTACTCAGCCCACAGGGGTCCGAGGGATCCCAAATTAAGTTCATAGATGGGCGATGTGTTGAGGTTAATGCCCTGAAATTTTGATGCCTATCGGCCCTCATCAAGTGTCGGGCGTAACGATTATCCTAATGCAAAATAGGCGGAAACGGAAAAAATCGATTTTGGCATTCCGGTATATCCCCTAGAAAACGTCCATAACTCATCCCCTATGGGCAATAGGTCCATGAAATTTGGAGGGCGAGCAGTGGGGTCCGTGGACAGATGTCTACCACACATGAGCAGGGTCGGCCGGGGGTTCCGATTTTATTCAAGTTCTCACGTGAACGTCGAATTATTGGTAGGTAAGTGTCGGATCCAATACCCTACTCGACCTTATCCCCCCGGCGGTGTTAACCCAAAGTTTTTTCTCTCTTTTTTTCCCGGTTTTTGTGGGTTAGGCCTTATGTTCTAGGGTAGGTACCTACATGGTACATCAAGTTTTGGAAGTTTTTCGACCCCAAGGTCAATCGGCAGATCAAAGGTCAAGATCAGATACGAAAGGTCAATAAATTGCCCATCAAGTGTCGTGATATTTGTTGTGCTTAATGGGGCTGGGGGCGTTCCCGGAATCTTTGAATGTGACTTTTTACCTAAGTTACCGGCAGGGTATGTCATCCAAGGTCATGACCTTGACCCATGGGACAGCCCCGTCATCAGACTTGTGGGTCGTGAACTTGTCATTGACCTTGGCATTTCTGGCGAATGTCTGAATGGTAGATGAAGTTTTGGGAATATTTCGATCCCAAGGTCAAAGGTCAGATCAAAGGTCAAGGTCTTACATAAAAGGTCATTGATGTGTCAACCCAAGCTCATGACCTTTGGCATGTCACGTGGCTTTGGGACCCGACCAAAGGCCCCGGAGCACCCGAGACGTTAGATATTTTGGTGACCTTGACCCTTTCAGATAACCCTGACCTACCGGGGTCATGGGGTTCCGATATCATGTCGAAAGGTAAAGGTCCGGTGGTCCTGACTTAATGAGTTGGGCCCCTAGGGGGCAAAAACCGAAATATTTCTGGGGCCTCTAGCGGGTCAAGGTCACGACTTTTGGTTGGCGATTTTAAAAAATGAAGAACAAATGCAGGGTCAATCTATCGGATCACCAAATCTAGGGCCGATCGGAAGATATTTTTGTGGCAAAATTGTCTGAGAAAGTCAAATAGCTGGCTTTTTAATGCTGTGGTCAAAGGGGAGGTAACCGATGCCTCCCGAATCGCATCCGTTGGCCTTGAGGTCGCGGTCTTATACACTAAATCGACCCCTGGGAGTCGTGTGGTGACGTTGGTTTGACCCTTAAAGGTCAAGGTCAAGGTCAAATGACCATCACGTAAATTTTTGACCCAGTTCCGGTCGCCGCAGAATATTTTCGAGGGCACCACGTGACGCGCAAGGGACGATTTAGTGGGGATAGCCTCAAGGACAAGTTCCGCGGAAGATCTGAAAAAAAATAGAAAAAATAATTAATGAAACAAGAAGTTTTGGGGCCCTTGTGCCACAAAGGGCCCTCGGTCGAGGTTTTAGAGCATCGGGCCAGTTGAGTGGGGCCCTTCGGCATCACGGCACCAAAATTCAGACCTCTCGGACTTCCGGTTGGGGAATTGGGTTCAAACAAAGAAAAAAAAGGGCCCTCCATCATGTATAGCACCTTACAGGTATGGCTTTAGCACCTTATAAGTGCATTATTGTATGTCATACTTTACAAGTAATGGCTGCCAAACGTTATAAGTATTAAGTCTATCGCACCTCACAAATTGAATGTATAGCACCTTACAGGTATGGCTTTAGCACCTTATAAGTGCATTGTATGTCATACTTTACAAGTAATGGCTGCCAAACAACCATTGGGGGTCCCCACGAAAATCTGAAAAATCGATTTTGGAATTTTAGTACCCGCTGGAAAATGGCCGTAGCTCCTCGGCTATGGGACCGATCATCACCAATTTTTCAGGGGCGCTCTTCAAAGGTTGTGGGCAGGTACCGTGAAAATTTATGCCCTTAAATTTTGATGCCTATTGGCCCTCATGACGTGTCGGGCGTAACGATTATCCTAATGAAAAATAGGCGGAAACGGAAAAAAATCGATTTTGGCATTCCGGTATCCCCTAGAAAACGCCCATAATTCATCCCCTATGGGCAATAGGTCCATGAAATGTAGAGGGCGAGCAGTGGCGGTCCCTGGGTAGGTGTCTACCATACATGAGCAGGGTCGGCCCGGGGGGGGGGGGGCTCGATTTTATTCAAGTTCTCCCGTAAAAGTAGAATTATTGATAGGTAAGTGTCGGATCAAAACCCTACTCGATCTTATCCCCCCGGGTGTTAACCCAGAGTTTTTCTCTTTTTCCCGATTTTGGTGGGTTAGGCCTAATGTTCTAGGGTAGGTACCTAGTGAATTTCAAGTGGAAATCCCCGAAGGTACGGATGTTGTGAGCAGGGTCGGCCAGTGAGGTCTGATTTTATTCAAGTTCTCCCGTAAAAGTCGAATTATTGGTAGGTAAGAGTCGGATCAAAAACCCTACTCGACCTTATCCCCCCATGAGTGTTAACCCAAAGTTTTTCTCTTTTTTCCCGCTTTTGGTGGGTTAGGCCTAATGTTCTAGGGTAGGTACCTAGTGAATTTCACATGGAAACCCCCGAAGGTACGGATGTTGTGAGCAAAAGGGCACGCGTAGTTGAATTTTTAGCCAAAATTTGACGAATTTTCCTCCGAAAAGGGGCCCGTACTCAGCCCACAGGGGTCCGAGGGATCCCAAATTAAGTTGATAGATGGGCGATGTGTTGAGGTTAATGCCCTGAAATTTTGATGACTATCGGCCCTCATGACGTGTCGGGCGTAACGATTATCCTAATGAAAAATAGGCGGAAACGGAAAAAATCGATTTTGGCATTCCGGTATATCCCCTAGAAAACGTCCATAACTCATCCCCTATGGGCAATAGGTCCATGAAATTTGGAGGGCGAGCAGTGGGGGTCCGTGGACAGGTGTCTACCACACATGAACAGGGTCGGCCGGGGGTTCCGATTTTATTCAAGTTCTCACGTGAACGTCGAATTATTGGTAGGTAAGTGTCGGATCCAAAACCCTACTCGACCTTATCCCCCGGCGGTGTTAACCCAAAGTTTTTTCTCTCTTTTTTTCCCGGTTTTTGTGGGTTAGGCCTTATGTTCTAGGGTAGGTACCTAGGGATTTCACGTGGAAACCCCCAGGGGTACGAGGGATTCCAAATTAGGCTGAGACATGGGCAATGAGGTGAGGTACCTGCCCTGATGCCGATCTGCCCGCTGGAAGTGTCGGGCGAAGCGGTAATCCTTGACCCTTTTCCCATGACCTTTTTCCCCAAAAGTCTACATGGTACATCAAGTTTTGGAAGTTTTTCGACCCCAAGGTCAATCGGCAGATCAAAGGTCAAGGTCAGATACGAAAGGTCAATAAATTGCCCATCAAGTGTCGTGATATTTGTTGTGCTTAAGGGGCCTGGGGGCGTTCCCGGAATCTTTGAATGTGACGTTTTACCTAAGTTGCCGCCAGGGGCAGGGTATGTCATCCAAGGTCATGACCTTGACCCATGGGACAGCCCCGTCATCAGACTTGTGGGTCGTGAACTTGTCATTGACCTTGGCATTTCTGGCGAATGTCTGAATGGTAGATGAAGTTTTGGGAATATTTCGATCCCAAGGTCAAAGGTCAGATCAAAGGTCAAGGTCTTACATAAAAGGTCATTGATGTGTCAACCCAAGCTCATGACCTTTGACATGTCACGTGGCTTTGGGACCCGACCAAAGGCCCCGGAACACCCGAGACGTTAGATATTTTGGTGACCTTGACCCTTTCAGATAACCTTGACCTACCGGGGTCATGGGGGTTCCGATATCATGTCGAAAGGTAAAGGTCCGGTGGTCCTGACTTAATGAGTTGGGCCCCTAGGGGGCAAAAACCGAAATATTTCTGGGGACTCTAGCGGGTCAAGGTCACGACTTTTGGTTGGCGATTTTAAAAAGTGAAGAACAAATGCAGGGTCAGTCTATCGGATCACCAAATCTAGGGCCGATCGGAAGATATTTTTGTGGCAAAATTGTCTGAGAAAGTCAAATAGCTGGCTTTTTAATGCTGTGGTCAAAGGGGAGGTAACCGGTGCCTCCCGAATCGCATCCGTTGGCCTTGAGGTCGCGGTCTTATACACTAAATCGACCCCTGGGAGTCATGTGGTGACATTGGTTTGACTCTTAAAGGTCAAGGTCAAGGTCAAATGACCATCACGTAAAATTTTGACCCAGTTCCGGTCGCCGCAGAATATTTTCGAGGGCACCACGTGACGCGCAAGGGACGATTTAGTGGGGATAGCCTCAAGGACAAGTTCCGCGGAAGATCTAAAAAAAAATAGAAAAAATAATTAATGAAACAAGAAGTTTTGGGGCCCTTGTGCCACAAAGGGCCCTCGTTCGCGGTTTTAGAGCATCGGGCCAGTTGAGTGGGGCCCTTCGGCATCACGGCACCAAAATTCAGACCTCTCGGACTTCCGGTTGGGGAATTGGGTTCAAACAAAGAAAAAAAAGGGCCCTCCATCATGTATAGCACCTTACAGGTATGGCTTTAGCACCTTATCAGTGCGTTGTATGTCATACTTTACAAGTAATGGCTGCCAAACGTTATAAGTATTAAGTCTATCGCACCTCACAAATTGAATGTATAGCACCTTACAGGTATGGCTTTAGCACCTTATAAGTGCATTGTATGTCATGCTTTACAAGTAATGGCTGCCAAACGTTATAAGTATTAAGTCTATCGCACCTCACACATTGAATGTATAGCACCTTACAGGTATGGCTTTAGCACCTTATAAGTGCATTGTATGCCATACTTTACAAGTAATGGCTGCCAAATGTTATAAGTATTAAGTCTATCGCACCTCACAAATTGAATGTATAGCACCTTACAGGTATGGCTTTAGCACCTTATAAGTGCATTGTATGTCATACTTTACAAGTAATGGCTGCCAAACGTTATAAGTATTAAGTCTATCGCACCTCACACATGGAATGTATAGCACCTTACAGGTATGGCTTTAGCACCTTATAAGTGCATTTATATTTCGAAATTCAAAAGTAAAACTTGTCTATTCTTCTCATAGGTTTAAAGCGCCAAATATTATAAACCTGTTATTCGTTTATTGAGGGCCTTATACTAATATATTACCTGTCGCACCTCACTGCTGTCGACGTATGTCGCACCTTAAAATAAAAATGGACGCTGAAGGTGCTACTCACAAACTATATTTGTACTTACTAACACCTCATAAGTCAATTTTAACACAAGTATATCTGGGTGGGTCCGTCCGTCCGTCCGTCCGTCCGTCCATCGTCCACAATTTCTTGTGAACGCACTAGAGACCAGGGTTAATATCCGATTGACTTTAAATTTATGCACAGTGTTTAAGGTCATGAGACGAAGAAGCCTATTGATTTTCAGCAATATCCGATAATTACTGCCAGAGTTATGACCCTTGATCACTTTGAAAAATCTTGTGAACACTCTAGAGGCCAAAGTTAATATCTGATTGACCTTAAATTTATACACAGTGTTTAAGGTCATGAGACGAAGAAGCCTATTGATTTTCAGCAATATCCGATAATTACTGCCAGAGTTATGACCCTTGATCACTTTGAAAAATCTTGTGAACGCTCTAGAGGCTAAAGTTAATATCCGATTGACCTTAAATTGATACACAGTGTTTAAGGTCATGAGACGAAGAAGCCTATTGATTTTCAGCGATATCCGATAATTACTGCCAGAGTTATGACCCTTGATCACTTTAAAAAATCTTGTGAACGCTCTAGAGGCTAAAGTTAATATTGGATTGACTTTAAATTTATACACAGTGTTCAAGGTCATAATACGAAGAAGCCTATTGATTTTCAGCAATATCCGATAATTACTGCCAGAGTTATGACTCTTGATCACTTTGAAAAATCTTGTGAATGCTTGAGAGGCTAAAGTCAATATCCGATTGACTTTAAATTTATACACAGTGTTTAAGGTCATAAGACGAAGAAGCCTATTGATTTTCACGGATTTCCGATAATTAGTGCCAGAGTTATGGCCCTTGATCACTTCAAAAAATCTTGTGGATGCTCTAGAGGACAAAGATGATGTCTGATTGACTTCAAATTTATACACAGTGTTTAAGGTCATGAGACGAAGAAGCCTATTGATTTTCAGCGATTTCTGATAATTAGTGCCAGAGTTGTGTCCCTTGATCACTTCAAAAAATCCTGTGGACGCTCTAGAGGCCAAAGTTAATATCTGATTGACTTTAAATTTATACACACTGTTTAAGGTCATGAGACAAAGAAGCCTACTGATTTTCAGCGATTTCAAATAATTACTTCCAGAGTTATCTCCCCTGATCACTTCAAAAAACCTTGTGACGCTATAGATGCCAAACTTATCATCCGATTGACTTCAGATTGATACACAGAGTTTAAGGTGTTGAAACGAACAAGTATTTTGATTTTCAATGAATTTTGATAACTGAACAGCTAAATCCATGATGTTAAATGTTTCCTATACTAATTGTTAGCGTGGGGCAAAACTTTATAAAAAGCAAACAAATTCTAATGATTTTCAGATAATTACAAAATGAGTTGTTACTCTTAATCAGATTTTAGTGTATAACAAATGTTTCATTCCCCAAAAAAGTAAAAATATGCGACAACCCTTGTTGACTGCCCGGACGATTTAGCTGCTGTGGGCGTATGTTTCGTTGCCTGGCAACCTATCTTTTTATTAAGTATAAGTGTATACGCAGAATTTAACGTTTACCGTTAACAAGTCCTGTAGGACAAAGAAACTGTTTTTACTCAGTGAGGGCATACTCAGTGACTGTGAGGGCATAATGAGTCGCACTGTATGGCGTATGGCCGTCTTCAGAAGCCCACTTGGAGCAGAACAGTAGGACGTTAAACCCCATTTCATTATGTCTATTTCATCAATTCAGCATGTAAAATCATGTGTTTATTATCTTTGACATCTGAACTTCGTATTCCAAGAAAAGCCATTCATGATACGTCCTGCGGAGTACTTGAGCTTTATTCGTCCACATTTAGGATGAAATTTGTATTTGTGTCATGTCGAAATTCAGTATTCTACAATCCCAACTAACCCCACGAGCCAACTTCTTGTAAATTTTGCAGTTTACGAGTAAGAATTATGTTTATTTATTATTATTTCCGACGCCTCAAGTTCAGCAAACTTGACATGAAATTTGTTTTTGTAATTTCAAGCTGTATTATATAACAGCTACCCATAGGCGTAGGAGCCGGGGGGGCAGGGGGGGCATTTGCCCCCCCAAAAATTTATTTTCGGGCAATGAAAAATTCGACGACCTTTTTTTTCTATTAATGTTTAGAGAAAAAATATAACTAACTTATTTCTATGAGATCCACACTGCCCGAAAAGTATTTTCTCAATTTATTTTCGGGCAATGAAAAATTCGACGACCTTTTTTTTCTATTAATGTTTAGAGAAAAAATATAACTAACTTATTTCTATGAGATCCACACTGCCCGAAAAGTATTTCTCATCTTTTTCTTGTCCACTGCATGCCCGAAAATATGCCCGAAGCTCTCTTATGATAGGTATGCCCGAAAAAACGGTATTGCCCGAAAAACGGGCATCGGGCCGGAAAATTTATTTTCGGGCAATGAAAAATTCGACGACCTTTATTTTCTATTAACATTTAGAGAAAAAATATAACTAACTTATTTCTATGAGATCCACACTACCCGAAAAGTATTTTCTCGTCTTTTTCTTGTCTACTGCATGCCCGAAAATATGCCCGAAGCTCCCTTATGATAGGTATGCCCGAAAAAACGGTATTGCCCGAAAAACGGGCATCGGGCCGGAAAATTTATTTTCGGACAATGAAAAATTCGACGACCTTTATTTTCTATTAACATTTAGAGAACAAATATAACTAACTTATTTCTATGAGATCCACACTACCCGAAAAGTATTTTCTCGTCTTTTTCTTGTCTACTGCATGCCCGAAAATATGCCCGAAGCTCCCTTATGATAGGTATGCCCGAAAAAACGGTATTGCCCGAAAAACGGGCATCGGGCCGGAAAACGGCAGAGGAAACGAGCCAAATGGAAAACTGCTAGGAAACAGCCAATTGCCAGGGTGGATTCACCCGTTTTCGGACGTCATTTTTGCTCGAGGTCATGGCCGTGCCTCTCACTTTTTCTAAAAAGACTATTGGACTACTTGAGAAACTGTACGAAATTGTGAACATTCTGCCGTATGGACGTGCCTCTCATATTTCTAAAATGTTTTACTTTTGTTCCCGAGTCCTGATTTGTACGATCAATTTGGTGAGACGATGATCTCTGAATATCAAAATATTGTTTAATTTTTTAGAATTATATTGATTTATATTATATTATATTGATTATATATAATCAATATAATATACTATATATTGATCATATTGATTTCGATATATATACTACTATTCAAAAAAAGTAGGGGATATTTGATTTTTGAGTGTTATTAAAGTCACCTAATGAAACTGACGAAGAAACAAATGACAAAATGAAATGAAGTTCACATTCATCGATTTATTCCAAATGATCGTTAGACTAAGTAAGGCACAGACTGACCGTTATAAGGGTAAAATGATACCCGGTGTCAAACAGCAAAGTTACCACAGCATCACAACAAAGTCAGTAACGGGTAAATCCTCCCCTGTTTGCCAAACAAGCATTGATCCGACGTGGCATACTCCTAATGAGACGTCTAAGGTCATTTTGGTCCAGATTGCCCCATTCCTGTTGCAACGCAGCAGCAAGTTCTTGGACATTGGCAGGACGTTGTTGACGTTGACGTAACCTCTGTCCAAGCATGTCCCAGACATGCTCGATGGGGGAGAGGTCGGGACTCAGTGCTGGCCAAGGTAATGTGATGATGTTCTGTTGTTGGAGGTAACCTGTAAAGATCCTGGCCCTGTGACATCTTGCGTTGTCATCCTGGAAGATGAAACGGCGGCCATGACGTCGTGCGAACGGCACAACATGGACTGCCAAGATGTTGTCCCGGTAGTACTGGCCTGTAACACGCCCTGCAACAACATGTAAAGCCGTTCTTCCAGCAACAGTGATGCCTCCCCACACCATAACAGAACCACCCCCAAATCGATCATGTCTGATGACGTTAACGTCTTGGAAGCGCTCGTTTCGACGACGCCACACCCTCCTACGTCTGTCCAAAAAATCAACAGTGAACCATGACTCATCTGAAAACATCACATTGCTCCAGCGTCGATTATCCCAGTGTTGACGATCCCTACACCAACGACGTCTTGCCTGAATGTGATGATCTCTCAAACAAGGGATCACGCGAGGACGTCGGGCGCGAAGGTGACCCCTATGCAGTCGATTACGAATCGTCTGGCCACTCACTCTCACACCAGTGTCTGTTTGAAGACGAGCGCTGATCTGATTTGCTGTAATGACACGATTTCTCAAGGCCAAGGTACGGATACATCGATCCTGGGCTTGAGTTGTCGCCCTTGGTCGACCTGAGCGTGGTCTGTCCTGTACAGATTGTGTATCACGGTATCTGGACCATAGCCTGCTTATGACAGACTGAGAAACATTCATCGTCCGCGCCACAACCGCCTGTGTTGTGCCGATCTGTAGCATGCCAAGGGCACGTAACCTTTCATTATACGCCCACATAGAAATGTGGACGTATATTGCCGTCGCCCCCGTCCGTCCGTCTGTCGGTCCGTCCGTCCGCTCTCCCGTAGGTATACTTACGGGGACTTTACACAGTATATGGGTTACTTGTGGGATTTTTGGTCACTTACGGGGTGCACCACGGAAGTGATGATGCAAAAATGTGTTTAAATGATATTTGTGGGCTGCTGAAAGAATATGGGAAAATCACCCCTCAATTATTACGGACGAAATTTAAATCGGACAAACTGAACGGACGGATGATTTATTACCGTGAATCTCAGCTCAAAATGGGAGTTATCTCTCTTAAACGATTTGTTAAGCAAGACTATTGGATATGCATGCGCAGTAGAACGAAGCGTGAGTACTGCTCATTGACGTCAGTGGTACTGCTAGTCTCAATCAGTCAGACAGCTAAATTCCGTATGCTGAAGACTATGTAATTTTGGGTGTCCGAGACTAGACTATATGACGTCAATGACAGCAGTACACGGCATACTACTGGGGTTATACTCTGTGGTATTTTCTACGCCATTTAGCTGATTTCGCGGTTGAACCTGAAGATTAATGGTAGATCAAGCTTTAGTTAAATAAAGAGAGAGGTAATGTTTTTTTTTAATCCGTGTTCAAGCAGACACGCATTGTTATTAGTTTGCCAAATTCTGTTGAGGCCAATTCAACTTACAGTAACACTGTGTCCGAGATCCGAATCGCCATTTTGTTTATTCGACATTCTAAGTGATTAATTTATCACAGAAATATGGTTTATGAATAGACATGTTAGGTTTGTCGATTTAGTTCTTAGTTCTTTATTTAGCAAAGGCTATTCCTGTTTCTGTTGATTATGCCGTTAAAAATGGGGAGCAGGTCGTTTCACCCCATTACCGTTTCCCCCGGGCTGTTTCATCCCACAATTCCACGGGTTTTTTCATCCCACAATTCCACGGGTTGTTTCATCCCACTTATATGGGTCTGTTTCACCACACAAAATAAAAAACGCCCAATTATTACGTATTTTTAATATCTTTTTTCGTACATTAACAAAAATAACAATATGATATCAGTGTTTCACGTTTGACGCGAGTGATAGCTCGCGCTTTTCTCAGCTCGCACCAACGTCAAAATAGAAGATCTTTTTATTGCTGTCCTCCGACGATATAATCGCTCTCATCACATTTTACATATTTGTCAAAAAACGAACCCCCGAACTGCAAATGAAGCTCATGTAAAACAATCTTCGAATAATTGTCCAATGGAAATTTTTGTTTTAGCCCGAAGAAAAATATCGCTAAATTTGTTTTTTTGTCAAAAGTGAAAATATTCCCTTTTTTAATCTATATAGTGGCAAGTAAATATTTTTGTTCACGTGAAAATATTACTTATTGTTATTGTATATTATGGCAAACTAGGTAGCACACTAATAAAATGTGTACATTTTTATTTTACAGGGTGTAAAGTATGGGCAAAACTACCTGGTGTAAAGACATCTGGTCAGTAATGGTGGTTGAAGTTCATAATGCTGGTAATTTAACAGTATGTGATGTTAACTGCCAATCTGCTGATTCAGAGTAAGTATTTTACATAGTGATCAGTGTGAGCCTCATCCATTCAATGGTGTTTCATATTGAAGTATGGCGATTAAAATTAAAAGAGGAAGGAATTTGATCAGAACACCCTTTATTTGAGATGGATCTGTTTCTCTGAAACATAAGCTCTTTGTTCTTTGACTTTAGATTTAGTGTCATTAGTAAGAGTGTTTTTTCTTTTAAAACATTTGCTTTAAAGAGACTGGTTTGGATAAAATTTAGTAATTAGTTTCAATTATGTGTTATAATTTTATTTTCGTTGTATGATCTTTTTCAGCAAGCTATATTATAAGTAACTAAATCTTAAACTCAATATTATCTATAATTTTTGACATTAACAATATGAAATATCATTTAATTGGTTTATTTCAATCAATATTGGTGTAAGCATACCGTTGGCGCAAATATATGATATGCGTTCATTTAAATGTACTTTTCGACCAATTGCAGGATACTGATACATTTGAAATGTTCACCAACAAGAAATTGGAGAAAATTCAGCTAGATGGTAAGTACTGATTTCCTGTTGAAGTTGTCTTCATACATAAAGATCTCTGAAAACCGAATCTGCAATAAATGTCATTTTGAACAAATAGATGAACATGCCACATATGAAGTAGAGCATACTTGCTCTTTCGTGAACAGCTGGTTCATTTTCACAGGTTTGTGTCACGTACAGGAATGCCATGTTATATAATTTCTCAGTTCTTGCGATGTAGGAATATGTTTTTTTTTATTTTATTGCCGTTTTCAAATAACCACCTGTAATTTAATAATAAACCACTGAAAACCATTAGGTGAAGCTATTATGAAGTGGTTGACTTCTAATGTTCAATAATATTTTACTTATAGATACTATCGCAGATGAAAATACTGATGAGAAGAATTGTATAGATAAGATTGAAATGGAGGATTTTATAGATGACCCGATTGAACCAACTGCAAAACGACGCAAACGTAATGAACCAAGTGGACAAAAGAAGGGGAAGAAGAAATAAGAATAACATTTAAACACTATTTTGAAAAAAAATAAGACCGAAACCAGCTGCTTGTTAAAAAGCCATCGAGAAGAGTCGAAAAATGACTTTATTTGTAAGCGCTTGAAAGAAACCTTAAAAAAAACCCAAAATAATCCCGATAATAAGAGTGTAACACTAATAGAAGAAATTTCATACATTTTTGCCTGCCGATTCAAAATGTATCCGGGTTTAAAGTTTATAAAAGTAATGTATATAGAAATATCACGTTTCTTCATAAAATGTTTAAACATGTGACCATCTGCACTTATAAGGTTTAAATAATGATTGAAAGCATTTTTATACGCCCACATTGAAATGTGGTCGTATATTGTCGTCGCCCCCGTCCGTCCGTCCGTCCGTCGGTCCGTCGGTCCGTCGGTCCGTCCGTCGGTCCGGCGTCCACAATTGCTTGTGGACGCTCTAGAGGCTAAAGTTAATATCCGATTGACTTTAAATTTATACACAGTGTTTAAGGTCATGAGACGAAGAAGCCTATTGTTTTTCAGCGATTTCCGATAATAACTACCAGAGTTATGGCCCTTGACGACTTCAAAAAATCTTGTGGACGCTCTAGAGGCCAAAGTTAATATCCGATTGGCTTTAAATTTATACACAGTGTTTAAGGTCATAAGACGAAGAAGCCTATTGATTTTCAGCGATTTCCGATAATTAGTGCCAGAGTTATGGCCCTTGATCACTTCAAAAAATCTTGTGGACGCTCTAAAAGCCAAAGTTAATATCCGATTGACTTTAAATTTATACACAGTGTTTAAGGTTATAAGACGAAGAAGCCTATAGATTTTCAGCGATTTCCAATAATTAGTGCCAGAGTTATGGCCCTTGATCACTTCAAAAAATCTTGTGAACGCCCTAAAAGCCAAAGTTAATATCCGATTGACTTTAAAGGTCATAAGACGAAGAAGCTTATTGATTTTCAGCAATTTCCGATAATTAGTGCCAGAGTTATGGCCCTTGATCACTTCAAAAAATCTTGTGGACGCTCTAAAAGCCAAAGTTAATATCCGATTGACTTTAAATTTATACACAGTGTTTAAGGTCATAAGACGAAAAAGCCTATTGATTTTCAGCAATTTCCGATAATTAGTGCCAGAGTTATGGCCCTTGATCACTTCAAAAAATCTTGTGGACGCTCTAAAAGCCAAAGTTAATATCCGATTGACTATTAATTTATACACAGTGTTTAAGGTCATAAGACGAAAAAGCCTATTGATTTTCAGCAATTTCCGATAATTAGTGCCAGAGTTATGGCCCTTGATCACTTCAAAAAATCTTGTGGACGCTCTAAAAGCCAAAGTTAATATCCGATTGACAAGAAATTTATACACAGTGTTTAAGGTCATAAGACGAAAAAGCCTATTGATTTTCAGCGATTTCCGATAATTAGTGCCAGAGTTATCTCCCTTGATCACTTCAAAAAATCTTGTGGACGCTCTTAAAGCCAAAGTTAATATCTGATAGACTTTAAATTTATACACAGTGTTTAAGGTCATAAGACGAAGAAGCCTATTGATTTGCATCAATTTCCAATAATTAGTGCCAGAGTTATGGCCCTTGATCACATCAAAAAATCTTGAGGCGCTGTAGATGCCAAACTTATCATCCGATTGACTTCAGATTGATACACAGAGTTTAAGGTGTTGAAACGAACAAGTATTTTGATTTTGAATGAATTTTGATAACTGAACAGCTAAATCCGTGATATTAAATGTTTCCTATACTAATTGTCAGCGTGGGGCAAAACTTTATAAAAAGCAAACAAATTCTAATGATTTTCTGATAATTACATAATGAGTTGTTACTCAGATTTTAGTGTATTACAAATGTTTCATTACCCAAAAAAGTAAAAATATGCGACAACCCTTGTTGACTGCCCGGACGATTTAGCTGCTGTGGGCGTATGTTTCGTTGCCTGGCAACCTATCTTTAGTTTTGTACTCCAAAGATTATCTTGGAAATGAATCACTATTGCTTAAGTTGCATAGGTAGCACAAAATAGAGGCTCATTAATTGAACAAATAAGTAACTAACCATAAAAAATATTGTTTTTTTTGGTTACAATAGAATTACATTTTCGCTTTTTGATATTTATTGGAACATTCTGTATACCGCACTTTGAACAAATATCTAAAAACTAACTTTTCTGTTTGGGTTAGAAATAGACAATAAAAAATATGCCAGATGACCTTTTGATCTAAATACCAGCAAAATCATGTTAATAAAAATTGAGTTCTATTCAAATATATATGATATTATGTCAGCAAAATCATGTTAATAAAAATGAGTTGTATTCAAATATATGTGATTTTATGTTCATCTTTTAACATGCAGAAGACAAAACATGTACATGTATCACCACATTGAAAAAATCGTGCTCATTAGTGAGTGTTAGAAATAGATTCAAATATGATTAAGCAGGATATATTAATGACATCTTGATGCCATCATTTTGATATCCATCAGGTGGATTATCTGGTCTGTTAGCTGTATTATCATCAAATATGTTTATAAACAGAATTAGTGAGCTTTTTGACCGAAATTAATGTCGATTTTTCAACTAATTTGTTGGTTTCTAGCTAAAATTAAAGTTGGTTTTTCAACAACGAATAGTGGGTTGTTTGCCACGCTTGAGGGGTAGTATATATGACATGTAATGGCCCGTAATTGACTAAATTGTGGGCTCATTTTTCTGAAATTTAGCGGGCTCTTGTCCAAAATTAAAATAGATTTTTTTACCTTAGGTGTGGGATCCAAGGAATAACGCCCTTCGTCCTGTCCCGAAAAAAGGAAACACCATGGAGATATGGTCTCAATAGATGTCAAAAAATGCAAATTTGAGCGAACATATTTTTTTGGCCTTCAAATTGTCATCTATGTAAAGCTCTGATTTGAATTCTATTAAAGATAATGGGCTGTAGTTTGGAGAGTTACCTCTTCAGGGATTCATGTATTAATTTCAAGGCCGTCGGATGCATGGGTTGGCCGTGCTTTTTCGGGCTATATCGCTCAATTGAGCATGTATCAACCCTTATATTTTTATAAATATTGGAGCTATGAAGCTGAAATTTTCAGAGCAGCTTTGTACAGTCTGCAGCAAGGTTGTGTTAAAATTTCAGACTGATTGGTCAAAAGGAGGCCCAGTTCGGCTTATTTCGTGTCGTAGGCTTCATGCAGCATGTCTATGCATATGTATCAGCCCTTATATTTTTGGAAATATTGGAGCTATGAAGCTGAAATCTTCAGAGCATCATCCTACATGTATTCCTGGGTAGCCCGGACAATTTCCGACTGATTGGTGAAAAATTAAGAGATTCCCAGAAAATTCAGTTCCGTGTATTTTGAGCGCGTTACACCTCTTATTTCTAAACTATTTGGACTGATTAACAGCCTTCCCGTAGGAATATTGCCTTGAAATTTTTACAGAATTTTCGCACTGCACAGACATCATTCCCGTGGTCGGATCGGGTTCAAAAGAGAATGTAGCCTTTGATTCTAGCTATCACATATCCAAAGGCGAAGTGTGTTCGACCCCGGAAACATGGTTAATAAATTCGAATCCCACCCCCAACCATCAAAGATTTTTTTAATAAAAAAAATTGCCGTATTTCATCGAATTTTTAATGTTCTTTACATCAGATATTTTTCTCCTTTTATTATGTGATAGATAGCACCCCTGCGCAACCAACCGCTAGAAAGGATGCCCCAGCAGTCAAAATCGGAACAAATGACCGATTTTGGTTTTTAATCCTGCAAACATGGTTCCCGTGAATTTAAAAATTTTATTTTAAAGGAAAATGTGAACGATACCATTAAAACCGCATTGAATTTGTGAAGAAACGTTTTTTTGCTAATTTTTTTTTTCATCGGATCAAATGGGCATGTGTCCAAATTTCAGGTTCCTCGGACAATTTTTAGGGAACCTAGGTACCTACGTGAGAAGTTGATAACCGGAATTTGGTAGGCATCGTGCCTTTGGTTCCAGCGCTAGGCTTGCGCGAAGGTAAAATCCAGCAAAAAAAGTCGTTAAGAAGAATTTAAAAAAAAAAATGGTTGAATCTCTTTGAAACTTCGGCTACCCCCATTTTCATCCTCTGGGCATCCAGAAATGGTATCAAAATTAAAATCGAACTCCTGTTTTTGATGTTTTACTTTATGTACCCCCGGGAAAACGGCCCCCGCTCGGCCCCCAGGGGTCGGAACCCGAATTATTTTTTTTTAAAGTGTGACCGGGACCATAACGAAGGTACCCAGCCAAGTGTGCGTGCATGAAAGTAAGGGTGTGGTACGCATGCGCGCGCGTGTATTTTAATTTTTACACAATTTTCCTCCGGAAAAGGGCCCGTACTCACGGGTGGACAGGTGTGTTGGGTACCTACCCATAAGATTTGGTGACGATTGGGCGTCAGGAAGGGTCAAGGCGGGTGTTAGTACAGGGGTGCCCGGTAGCTGAATTCCGACAGTCGCCATTTTCAATTGAATATCCCGAATAATTCTTTTAAAAATGAATAAATCTGTTCGAAATTTCGGCTACAGTGCATCCTACGATTTTTTTTTCATTTTGGTACCCCCGGGAAAATGGCCCTCCCTGGGTACCTACGAAGGTACGGATGTGGTGAGCAACCGCGCACGCAACTTTCGTTTTTTGGCCGGCAGGAATTAGGTCGAGTAGGGTTCAGATCCGACACTTGCTTACCTATAATTCGACTTTTACGGGAGAACTTAAATAAAATCGGACCCCCCTGGCCGATCCGGCCTGCTCTCTAAATTTCACGGGCATATTGCCCATAGGGGATGAGTTATGGGCTTTTTCTAGGGGCACCGAAATGCACAAATCAATTTTTTCCGTTTTCGCCGATTTTTCAGTAGGATTATCGCTACGCCCAACCCTTCCAAAGAAGGGATCGACACCAAATTTTCAGTGCAGGTACATCACCACATTGGTCATCTCTGGGGACTGAGTACGTGCCCCTTTTCGGAGCAAAATTCTATTAATTTGGGCTGAAAATCCGAATACACTTGTCCGTACCTTCGGGGGTTTCAACGTGAAATTCACTGGGTACCTACCCTAGGAAATTGCACAGCGTCCCATATCACCTCTTCCGGTTTCGGCATCCGTAAGTCGAGGGGTGGCCATTTTTCCGAGGTTAATTTTGAGACCAGATTCAGATGGCCTAGGAATTAGGCCTAACCCACCTAAACCGGGAAATAGAAAACACATTTGTGTTAACATCCCTAGAGGGGATTAGGTCGA
Organism: Patella ulyssiponensis; assembly: GCA_963678685.1. Classification (NCBI taxonomy): domain Eukaryota; kingdom Metazoa; phylum Mollusca; class Gastropoda; family Patellidae; genus Patella; species Patella ulyssiponensis. Next base: position 77,886,505 of record OY783230.1, read on the forward strand.
GTAGGGTTCTGATCCGACAATTGCCTTACCTATAATTCGACTTTTACGGGTGAACTTGAATAAAATCGGAAACCCCTCCAAATTTCAAGGACATGGTCAAATGACTATCATGGACCATTTTTATCCACTTCCACAGAAAATTTGCGAGGGCACAACGTGGCGCGCACGGTCGATTTAGTGGGGGTAGCCGCGAGGACAAGTTGCGTGGAAGACCTGAAAAAGTTACAACAATAATTAATGAAATAAGACGTTTTGGGGCCCCGGAGCCCCAAGTGACCGCGGTTGGGGCTTTAGAGCATGGGACCAGGTGCGTAGCTTTTTTCAATCGTGTCTTTGGCGTCGATATCGCCCACTTCCGGTATCCGCATGGCCATTTTTATGTGACCGGGGGACTTTTCGGGGTTAATAAACTCACAAATACCCAATCTGGGACCCTGCCCAAGAGCCGTTTGGAATGTGACGTTATACCTAAAATGCCGCCGGGGAGAGGTTCTGCCAACTAAGGTCATGACCTTGACCCGTAAGACAGCCCCATCACCGGGCTTGTTTGCCGTGACCTTGGAATCGACCTTGATACTTATGGCGAAATTTTGGACGGTATATGAAGTTTTTGGACTTTTTTAATCCCAAGGTCAAAGTTCAGGTCAAAGGTCAAGACCAAATTCAAATGGTCAGTGAGGTGTCCATCCAAGGTCATGACCTTTGACTTGCCACGTAGAACTGGGGCCCCGCGAGAGCCAGAGGAAGACACGAGTGGGTAGAAATTATGGTGACCTTGACCCTTTCAGATGACCTTGACCTACTAAGATCACGTGGGCCATGATAAAATGTCGGGAGGTCAAGGTCTCGTGGCCTTGAATTTATTAGTTTTGCCTAGAGTGGGAAAAAACCGATAAACTTCCGGGGCCCCTAGTGGGTCAAGGTCGCGACTTTTTGTGGGCAAAATTTAAAAATGAAGAACAAATATGGGGTCGCTCTATCCGGCTACCAAATCCCGGGCCGATGGGAAGACATTTTTGGGCAAAATTGTCTGAGAAAGTCAAATAACTTGCTTTTTACTGCTGTGGTCAAAGGGGAGATAACTGGCATCTCCCGAATCGCACCCGACGACCGTGGGGTCGCGGCCTCTTGAACTAAATCAACACCTGGGAGTCGTGTGGTGATCTTGGTTTGACCCTTCAAGGTCAAGGTCATGGTCAAATGGCTATCATGGACTATTTTTTTCCACTTCCGGTCGCCGGAGAAAATTTTCGAGGGCACCACGCGACGCACAGGGATCGATTTAGTAGGGGTAGCCGCTAGGACAAGTTCCGCGGAAGATTTGGAAAAATTAGAAAAAATAATTATGAACTGCAAAATATATTCCCCACAAAAACGGTCAGAATTCCTCATAATTTTGTCACTTTTACCCCTCAATTGCCGTCCGAAGCTTATCGCGTAAGTAGCGTTCGTTCCCCCATGAAGCCCGCAAAATATTCCCCACAAAAAACCGCCAGAATTCCCCATAATTTTGTCACTTTTACCCCTCAATTGCCGTCCGAAGCATATCGCGCAAGTAGCGTTCGTACCCTCACGAAGCCCGCAAAATATTCCCCACAAAAAAACCGCCAGAATTCCTCATAACTTTGTCACTTTTACCCCTCAATTGCCGTCCGAAAACGTATCGCGCAAGTAGCGTTCGTACCCCCATGAAGCCCGCAAGTCAGAAATTGCACAACTATAGCTACGGGAGTACGTCCGTCCGTCGGTCCGTCCGTCCGTCCGTCCGTCCGTCCATCGTCCACAATTTCTTGTGAACGCACTAGAGGCCAGGGTTAATATCCGATTGACTTTAAATTTATACACAGTGTTTAAGGTCATGAGACGAAGAAGCCTATTGATTTTCAGCAATATCCGATAATTACTGCCAGAGTTATGACCCTTGATCACTTTGAAAAATCTTGTGAAAACTCTAGAGGCTAAAGTTAATATCCGATTGACCTTAAATTCATACACAGTGTTTAAGGTCATGAGACGAAGAAGCCTATTGATTTTCAGCAATATCCGATAATTACTGCCAGAGTTATGACCCTTGATCACTTTGAAAAATCTTGTGAACGCTCTAGAGGCTAAAGTTAATATCCGATTGACCTTAAATTTATACACAGTGTTCAAGATCATAATACAAAGAAGCCTATTGATTTTCAGCAATATCCGATAATTACTGCCAGAGTTATGACTCTTGATCACTTTGAAAAATCTTGTGAATGCTCGAGAGGCTAAAGTCAATATCCGATTGACTTTAAATTTATACACAGTGTTTAAGGTCATAAGACGAAGACGCCTATTGATTTTCACGGATTTCCGATAATTAGTGCCAGAGTTATGGCCCTTGATCACTTCAAAAAATCTTGTGGATGCTCTAGAGGACAAAGATGATGTCCGATTGACTTCAAATTTATACACAGTGTTTAAGGTCATGAGACGAAGAAACCTATTGATTTTCAGCGATTTCTGATAATTAGTGCCAGAGTTGTGTCCCTTGATCACTTCAAAAATTCTTGTGGATGCTCTAGAGGCCAAAGTTAATATCTGATTGACTTTAAATTTATACACAGTGTTTAAGGTCATGAGACGAAGATGCCTATTGATTTTCAGCGATCTCTGATAATTATTGCCAGAGTTATGGCCCTTGATCACATCAAAAAATCCTGTGGACGCTCTAGAGGCCAAAGTTAATATCTGATTGACTTTAAATTTACACACACTGTTTAAGGTCATGAGACAAAGAAGCCTACTGATTTTCAGCGATTTCAAATAATTACTTCCAGAGTTATCTCCCTTGATCACTTCAAAAAACCTTGTGACACTATAGATGCCAAACTTATCATCCGATTGACTTCAGATTGATACACAGAGTTTAAGGTGTTGAAACGAACAAGTATTTTGATTTTCAATGAATTTTGATAACTGAACAGCTAAATCCATGATGTTAAATGTTTCCTATACTAATTGTTAGCGTGGGGCAAAACTTTATAAAAAGCAAACAAATTCTAATGATTTTCAGATAATTACAAAATGAGTTGTTACTCTTAATCAGATTTTAGTGTATAACAAATGTTTCATTCCCCAAAAAAGTAAAAATATGCGACAACCCTTGTTGACTGCCCGGACGATTTAGCTGCTGTGGGCGTATGTTTCGTTGCCTGGCAACCTATCTTTTTGGGTAAGCCGACGCATATCAAAATTTGTTTTCTGGTCACTAAAACAATTAAACTGATGTTTCCACCCTGGAATTCAATGCCACAATGACTGTAACATTCAAAGTCAGAGTCGTGCAAATCTTGGGTTGGACCCCATGATGATCCCAAGCATCACCTGCATTCCATGCGGTCGCTATTGGTGCGTTTGGGCGTCACATGTAACTGGAAATGTTTCTTCTGTTAGGTTCTATAGTGACTTTTTTCGTAGTCATTTGCATATTTTAGTATTATGCCCCCAAAATCAAATATCCCCTACTTTTTTTAATAGTATATATTAATTATATTATATTGATTTCGGGCAATTTTCTCTTATGCCCCCCCCTGAATTACTTTGAGCTCCTACGCCTATGCATCTACCGTCTGTCCCATGGTAAATAATAAACGGATTTCTGTGTTTGAAATAAACTCCGATTAAATAAAATCCATTGCACAATTAAATATCCAAACGAATAAAATAGTTCTCTCTTGAAACCATTTACGTGTTTACTTATATTTTCTACCAAGCGGAAGACAACATGGCTTTGGACGAAACCAATAAAACCGGGGGGGGGGGGTAATTTTGACAGAGAGTTTGACAACCACGTGTTACTATGAAAACAAACGCGATCGTTTCGACGAAAAATATTAACTATATGCAATTACATAGAAGATTTATATTGAAACCATTGATGGCCAGTCAACCAAATTTTATTCAAAATGAAAATATCAATGATTGCAGGGATACTCGTAAAAATAAAGTCGTATTTAAACTAACCATTCCCTATCTACTTTATATTATAAATAATTAAGAAACAACATGAAGCTCACGACCGAAGTTTCCGAGTGCATAGTAAATTTAATATCATTTTTTAAAGGAAACGATGACCGTTTTAGCAACATATACAATTTTAAGCGTGTTGTGGCAGTTTTGTTGGTTTATAATGCCAAAAACCTATAAAACCTCTTAAGAAGCGTACCTTTACTTCAAGGTTCGACAGTTTTGATCGCAGCGTAATTAGGGAAACTATCCATAGTCTGTACAATCTCGTTCCCAGAGGCAGCCGCGGAGCCGAAGGCCTCTGGCACATTAGACCTTCCAAACCTAAGCCCCGCTCATTCTGACCTCTGATTGGTCAATCTTTTTGGGTCGATTTCTCGAAAACTAAAGGTCGAATCGTCGTTTCGTTTTTTGTAAAATGATCCTTGAGTCAAAGTCAACTCGCTGACATAAAAAATTGGATCCTGAACGAACAAATTCAAGTTTTTGTAAAGATCTATTTTTCTACGCGTGGGTATATTTTTAAGTCATTCGGTCATTTAGGCATGTGAAATCAGGGGCGTACGGCGCAAATAAACGAGAAATTTCGCGCGTAGGAATTACATGTCATTTTCCGGGAAAATGGCTACCCCGATTCACCAGAGAAATTTCTTCAAAAATTTTTTTCTGGTTTCGAGATTGTAGTCTGTATAGAAAAGGCCAATATGTAAGTACAATTATGCTTTATGTTACTATTGGAGGCGTTTAACTTTTCCATAAAATTTAAAATTAAAAACGCGAATAATATTTCACAATTGATCCATTTCAATCAATATTTATGTTGTTATCTTGACGTGAAAATATGCGACCCAACTCTCTTATATTTAAGACAAGAAATAAGGAACAATTTATAATCACTTCACAAGTTGTGTTTTCATATTATTTCAAAAGAAAATGTATAAACTTTGCAGTGATTTTACTAGAATTGAAAAAAATGGTAATGAAATAAAGAGATATATAAGAATGACGTAATAAGCCTCCATTTTGGTATTGCCCTATGTCAAAAGTTTGTGGGAGTCAATTTTTCGGGAGTGAACTTTGGATATTTAATTGTGCAATGGATTTTATTTAAACACAGGTAAGTTTATAATAACCAAAGTTAAGTAGTTTCTTCATAATCTAAGAAATCCGAAATACACAGGTAAGTTTATAATAATAAAAGTTAAGTAGTTTCTTCATAATTGAAGAAATCCGTTTATTATTTACCATAATAAATCTGCATGTTGGAGGTCGTTTTCCTGGCTTTAAATTTTGAATAAATTATTTATTATTTAGAGCATTAAGCGTGTCACTATAGATTATCTAACCGCACCTGATTGTATACGGCTATTCATTTTAATAATACCGCGTCATTTCTGTTCGGTTTTCACATGTTCTATTAATAACACACGGGATCAATTTCATACCCTACTTTATATATATATTCACGAGCTGATTACTATATTGTGTAGCGCTTTGAGCATGAACTTGGTTTATGGATATAGCGCATTATAAATATACTCATTATTACTACTCCGTTATATAGAATATTATGAAAATGAAACGAAATAGGGAATAAGGTCCTACTGTCAACGTACACGAAATTAATGTGTCCACGGGACACCACGCCGGAAGTTTCTTGTCCAACACCGGGAGCTAACCCACGACCCCAGGCTCACTGATTCACAGCGGCTCCCCATCAACCATGTTTGTAAATAAACAGAATTATTATGAAAATTGGGAAATACAACTGGGCTATAAATAAAAGTATAAAACGGGTATTTCCTTTTTGTATTTAGCCAATCACAACATTACACGCGCGTCACATTCAATAGATTTAGACTGGTGGGTTTACCAGACAAGATATTACACCTTGCAATGTTTGACTGAATATAGAAACAGAAGAGAAGGGTTTTGATTTTTACCGGAATTAAAAGTCCTGGAATAGAGCGAATACAGATACCGTAAGTTTTTCTTTGGAAAAGTCGATATACAGTCAGCTATATAGATTTTACCTGTCACGGGTGTGAGAGATGGGTGGTCTAGTATATTTCTATAAATGTGTCAGTGTAATGTCAGTAAATTATACGGTGAGTCCTGTCGTTTCTGTATATATAATCTACTTGGAAACAAAAGTAAAGAAATCGCAATGAAAAGAAATGGGATTTAACATACTACTCTTCTTCACCGACAGGGATAATGCAGACGGCATAAGCCTTACAATATGCTATGTAATTCCAATGGTCATTGGTTCTTTTACGTGCACGTCGATGTGTATAGGCCTACAGAACTTCGGATTTCGCCCCGTGAGAGTCCCAATGAACTTCCTCGGTAATCATGATCGAACATCGCACCTCCAGATTAGCGGACTAACAAAGAAACCACTCAGCCACCGCGGCTGCGCAGACAGCAACCGATCTTCGGCTGCAAACTGCTGAACGCTTGACTGGACATCGTTACTGCAAATAAGACTCACACCATCAATCAAAATAACAAAAGACTACGACAGTAAATACTGAATGTTATTGTAATTTTTGAATTTTACGAGTAAGAATTATGTTTTTTCTATTATTATTATTCTCATCCTATCCCAGCTTCCTTCTTTGAAAATATACCCCCTTCACCACAGATAACCAAACACATGAATGTGAGATATTGGCGACACTACCGCACAGCTGAATTTTAATCAATATAAAAATTTACATTAAATAAAGACGATAGCAAGCGCGATCAGCTCTATAGTAATTAGCCTCCCAACATTTAATCTCTTCTGTTGGAGGTAGGTTTGGGCGGTGGTTTACGGGGGAGATGAGGGTCGGAGAATTTAATACCTAGATGTGCATTGTCGACCGAATCGGCATGAAATCTTTCATACGAAGCAGTCAAGAGCCAAGATGTTCAGGACTACTTTGTTTTTTTTTACTAATACTATCATATTTCATTATTTTGTTAGTGTAGGACATTGTCATTTATATATATATTAAACATGTATTTTATATCTTATTATAGAAGTCTATTGTGTAATGTTCCCTATGTGTGAAATAGCTTTATTTAACGTCCGCTTCCACCGAGGTGATATCGCAGACAAACTAATGTTCCCTAGGACAATCAATCTTTAAATACCTTAATATTCCATACCTTTCTAAGCAGAGTATTTATTTTTAGATAAGGGTAAAGATACGTCCTACCTCTTAAAATGATTTAATTTATCTAATAAGTAAATAATTATTATCATCTAATGAATGATGTTTTGTGATATATACTGTGTAACCAATATACACACTGTACTGTTATAATCAATATGATACTGTGTATTAGTCGTGTTTATATTCTTATGATTTGATCTTTTTAATGTAATATTTGTAAACCACCAGTGGGAACAAACGTTTCTTACATATACATATATACATGCTGGCTGGATTTTGTACATTGGGTTAGACATTGGAACTGCGTCGACTTGAAGCGGCAATATCGTCAGTGCCGGGTTAACCTTGTGGGGGGGGGGGGCCTGGGACATACCAACTGTGCGGGTCCCCCATTGTTGTTTGTTCAAATTTTTCGTACTGACCGCGGGTGGTACTAGTATGTACTCCGTCCCCTTGAGTGCAGGAATTTTGTTTTTAGAATTAGGATTAATTTCAGTGCATCCGAGACAATTTAGACAGCGATTTCATTGACGTTTAGAATTCGTTGACAATTTGAGTATTTTAAACGGACTCTTTCTCTTATGAAGTTTTCATTGACCCAGAATTGTGGGGTGACCCAGAATTGTGGGGGCCTGGGATATTTGTCCCACTTTGCCCCCCTTCGATCTGGTACTGAATATCGCTGATCTTGGTAAGCTACCTTTCGAAGCTATAGACCCTCTTCTCGCGACGGAGGCCACTGACTACTCTTTTTAAGAGAGTACCGCGATCTAGGATTGTCCAAGAAAATATATTTTGCAGATTCAAAACAAACTGGCAAAATTAAGAACAACCACGACGACGCTATTCGCCTGGAAAAGGACAGTTAAAAGAAATAAACGTATTAAAACTGTAAATACTGATATATGTATATTGAGTGTTTTTGTTACATAAAGGTTTGAAAACTGAAAGAGTCATTCTCATTCCTAAGATGAAGCTTGTCTTAATTTTAACAAAACACCGTTAATGACTACTATTTAATTTGCCCTTTCAGACCCTTCCGAAGTTGTGTTTACCGGTAGCTCGTGATCAGCCAGGAATAGATTACTGGTGGCAAAGATAGTTTCCTGTTTTTTGGATAGATATCTGAACTTTACAAGAATCCGTCATTCGGCTCCTATTAGAAATAAAATTTTCTCGTTTTTGTTCCAGATTTAGTGTATAAAATGGGACGTAACCGGCCACAATTTCCCCAACATGTGGATGATATTGATGACTACCTGTACCATATAAAACACTGGCCAGATGAACATCAAGAAAGCGTATCGACTATCGTAAAACAGTTAGTGATACGACTTCATAAATTACCTGATTACAGTATCAAAGAAATTATTAAGGTATGATTTAACTTTACTCTAAATAGTGTGGAATCGGCCAAAATATGATACATTTTACTTTTATTTCCACGGAGTTCAAATTCAAGGTGCATTTTTTAAACACACTGTACACTGTAGCCTTAAACTCATTGTAACCCCCCAACATAATGTAAGCAGAAACACACCACAGCTTTAGATCATAAGACCTGTGTGTCACGATATCTATGGCACCTGCAATATATCACTCGTGTAAAACCATATACCAGTTATTTGTGTCACGATATGTATGACACCGCATTAAGAAAAACAAATAACACGACTAGTATAATTAGGTTTAATTCCGAATAATACAACCATAAATCAACCAACAACCAATTTAACTTTTCAATATTATCTCCATGTGGTCACGTCTTGTGAGTAGATGAAATATGGTGGTATGGTATGTCAGCTTCTCTTGACAATATTGCGCCAAACAGTTGGTGACGTCAGCGAGACAATTGGAATAATATCACATTAATATATTTATATGCATCAAAAAAAATCATTATTATTTAAAATATAAAACACGAAGAAACGAAAACATGTATATATACAAATTTTATCTTTAAAAAGGTGTATCGTTTATTTTAGAAAATCACACAAATTGCCTACATTTGACAGAGACATACATTTATAAATACAAATCTCCAAATACAAATCTGGCAAGACATTTCTTCGAAAACATATCTCCAAAAACATTTTCGAAATTGATTGAACCGAAACATTATGACGACATGAGCGGAAATCAACCTGGCATACAATATGTCACATACAATAATGGGGAATCGAGCAAGCATATATACAATGTCCACTACAATATGAATTATTCTTATCTAGCTGTTACAATTATTCTCCTGATCAACCCGTTAGAGACTGAAAATGATGTTGCATCCACACTTGCTTTTATATTGAAAATATTTTACACATGCAGCCTGCTTTAGATTGAAGTTGGCAACTTATAAAATAAATTTGGGTCATGCAAATGAGTAAATAATGATATGAACTATTTTTGTTGTAAAATTCATAAATTATCACTGAGTCCAGTGGCGTCGTTTCGATTCCCAGCTTGTACGGGACAAGGAGTAGAGTCGACAGTCGAATCTCGTGGGTTTACTCCGGGTCCTCTGGTTTTCCAGCGAAAATTATTGAAATGAAATTGAATCATATGTTAGTCTGTGTCGGGTTGACGTTACACACACACACACACCCACACCCACACCCACACTCTCTCTCTTTTAAATTTCAGGGTGGATCTCTGGGTAAAGGAACGGCAATGAAGAAGGGATCTGACATTGATCTAATTGTGTTTTTCAACGAATACAATACTATTGAAGACTTGATCTATGAAAAACATCAAATCATAGATGACATCTGCAACTATTTTGATGACGTGTACATACACGAATTTGAATACATGTCTCTTGTTCGGAAAGACAAATACCTTATTCAGTATGAAATAAGGCTTCTTAATTCAAACAGATCTTTCCATGTAGATATTTTAGCTGCTATGCCCGTTGTACATGTAGATGGTAAGTTGTGTATCTAGTTTTATATAATATTTTATTTAGTGACAAAGATATACCTGGTTTACATCATGAATGACCGCTGTCCGGCAGATCGTGCGGTGGGTTACCCCTGACAGACACGCCCAAACTGTCACGTCCTCAACTTAGCTAGATTAGCTGAAAGGGAATTTATGTCTGGGTTACCCTGTTAAAAATACATGGTAATACATGTACCATTCTATAGAGGTCTTTCAAATATACATCATCTGGTAATTTGGTAGGCCACAATTATAAACCGATTTAAATGAAACTTACAGATTGTGATAGCATTAATAATATTTCCGTCTACCTCCAGTCTGAGATATTATTATAATGTTATCGCGATCTGTAAATGTCCTTGAAACCGGTAACGCAGATGGAAATCGTTTGGTAATTGCGAGCTACAGTCGTGCCAAAGAAATTTGTGGTCACCTGATATTATCGGACATGTGTTGACGTTGATAATTATGTTTTAGATAACTATTCTACCAATGACCCGTCACATGTACATAAAGTGTGGTAATCTGATATTATTAGACTTGTATTAAAGAGGATAATTCGGGAATATTAATTTTCAGATGACTATTCACTCAAAGACCTGGTTCCTGTATATGAAGAAATGGAATCTAAATCAGCTGATATAAGAAATCATTATTCGACTTGCTTTGCGAAAGTCCAGAGGGACTTTGTAAAGAAAAAACCAGACAATGTACTCGACCTGATATGTTTGCTCAAAAGTTGGAAAAAGGTAAGAAGTTACACAAAATGCTTGGGTCGACATGGGTCGTATCTGTTCTTGCTTCCGAGTTTATAGACGACATTTTGGAATGTAAAATTCGATTTCACTGAATTGTATATTGTTGATGTGATAAGTAAAGGGGTGGCAATCTGCCTATTACTCCCGATGGGGTAGTTTCATGTGGTATTAAGTCCGTCCGTCCCACAACAAAATGCTACAGTTTTTGGCATATTCTTATCAAATATGGTGTGCAGCATCGTGGTCATGAGCAGACGAACCCTGTTGATTTTAAACGACTCACAGTTTTCGTCCCTTTTCGGAAACATTTGTGAACGCGATTGAGGCTTAGTGTTGAATGAATTCTTTTTTTTAATATGGCGGAGGCATTGTGTCCATGAGAGAGCTAACTGCCCACGTTCTGCTTCTTTCCGTTCTAGAGTAACCCCGTTTGCCGAAAGCCTTTAGTTGGGCATACTCCTCGCAGTGTTCCGTTTGATTAGAGGTAATCCCACTACACACTGCTGTATTGAGTGGATATTGTTGTTTTAAAATTTTGATTGATCAGTAGTCCGACTAACAACCAATGACTAGCTGCTTTACAAAAGCTTTACATTGGACCAAATATGTTTGCATAACATTACGTCATCGTTCACGATTTTATTATGCCCAAATAACCCATGCATAGCCGAATACTGCAGTAAAACTAATTGCGTGACAAACGAGACCAATGAAGTGTAAACAATACTGTTTGGAAACGAACATACTTTCACCATTCTTAATACATTAAATCACTGTCCAACCTTTTAGGGGAGGCCCAGATTAAACGAAGGACTGTCATGTTGATTGAACGGGAGGATAGAAACCCTTCCTCAAAAGTTCAAGAATCAGAAGTCAATCCAGCAATGGGCAGAGAGGGATTTCTCTATTCAGGAATATGTTAGTCGGGTGGCTAAAGGTGTTGGGCCGTAATCCCCACCCGAGGTGTGAATTTATGAGACCATGTTCTAGACCTTTTTTTGCGTAGATACCAAATCTGGGTGATGATTAGGTATTTGAGAGGCAGAGGATCTGGGTGTGGTTTTAATAAATTAATAACAACATTAATACTTTAAACTGAACTTAAATTGTTTTTTTAGAGATTCAATGTCCCTATCAAGTCTTACTGCTGTGAGGTGATTGCTCTCTTTGTTCATTGGAAATGTTTTGAAGAGGAAGAATTCTTTGATGTAGGTGAAGCTTTCTTGGGGGCCATGAGATTTTTGAGTCGCTATAAGACTCTTTATATCGTTCTTCCATTTTACTATGAAATTAAACGATGGTAAGTAAAAGGAGGTTCTGGTAATTATAGTTATGTGCTTATTAGATCCTTACAGGGGATAACCGAAGTTCTGTCTGTCGAGTCGTCCGTCCGTTTCTGTCCTACCGTTCTGCGCCAACCGGGCTAATAGAAACAGACATACGCTATGCACAAAAAACGACGTTCGCGCTTACTGTTCGAATTACAATTTCCAAGGTTCACGCCAACATGTACACGGCGGTGTTACATAGCAGATCCTCCACACTGCTCTATTTACATCGGAACACTGAACGGAACTTTCGCCAACACATGGATTGAATCCGGAAACCTCCTGGCAAATGAGCCAGCTACTTCCACCGTGGCCTCTGAACTATGGATTGAAGCCGGAAAGTTAGTGAGCCAACTACTTCCGAAGTAGTCCCCGTCACATGGATTAAAATTAACCTCATGTCTGTCATGTAGCGCGTGCATCATTAAATAAATTCATGTTAACAATTTGTTGATTTGTGAGACGAAGGAGTATAATTAAAACTAGAGTTATTGCCCTTGGACCCTTTGTTATGAATGACTTGTTGTTTTTCAAATGAAAAGTACTATTGTTTTGTATGATTATTGATGGAAAAGTATTTTCCAGTTTCGACAGAATCCCAGTAATTATGAAATAATTGTTCATGATCCTTTAGTGGTATTTAGCGATTGGAGATATAACAGAACTAACAAAGTGATATGGGAAAACAATCACTGTTTTTTTTATACACAAGCACGATTTTTCATTGTACTTGCTAACGATACGAGGATACTTATCGAAACTTCATACTTGTATATAATCAACCAGTGATTGTGTTAGTTTTGAAAGAATTGATGCCAGGGGCGGATCTAGGAATTTTGAAAAAGGGGGTAGGGGGCACCGCAAAATGAGGGCACTGACCGCGGAGACGGGGCACGACGCTGAGAGGGGTGTTGGGGGCCCCAAGAAAATTATCCGTCATTTCCTTGCATCTGTAGCCATTCCAAGAGCTATTTGGCTGATATTTTTGTCTAAGCGTTCGGAAATCGTTGAAAAAGAGCCTTAAAATCGAGCAAAAAAAGCCAGTTGAAAGGCACTTTCCGTAGTAAAAAGGGGCACTGTCGACAATTGGGGGGGGGGGGCACAAGGGGCGCCTCTGGTTGCCTTTGATTAGATTGTGGTAAACGGTGAATGAATAGTCCAGTGGCAAAGGTTATCGGATCAAAATACACAGACAAAAAACGCAAGTTGAATCAAGCTCGGGAAATCTGGTAGAATCTTTTCTTTTAATAAAGGAGGACCGCATGCATGTAAACAAAACCCATAAGATACACAAGGAGAATAGTTCTCAAGCATAGGCTGTTTGTTGACAATTTTAGCACGCTAACGACATCAGTTTATAACTACATGTATTCAGTGCTGAAAGAGGGGTAAATATGTAAGGTGTATTATATGCAAAGGGCTCAACCAAGCAGCACTAATATCAGAAAGGATCAATCTAATTAAAATTCAGATCTATATTTCGTTTCTTTTTTATAATTTCGATGGCCTACACAACATGTAGATAACAAGTTTTAGCGGGAGGTCACGTTCAGTCAGTTCAGATGTCAAGCACGCGACATTTGACCCATTAACCGCGATCATTCGATTAGCCAATCAGAATCGTTGTTGCTTTGTTTTGATTTCTAGCGCTGATAATGCCTACCCACAATTCCGCGCTAAAAAGGTCAAAGCCTCGATTCAACAGACAATTTGATTGGCTGACCCCTCATTTCAAGCAGAACACGAGTTAAATAACAAGTCTTCCAGATCCTAATGTAGTAAAGACAAGTAAAACGAAATTTTGAACTATAAAAAACAAAACGAAATAGGATCTGTGTTATAATCGGATTGAGAAAGGATCAATGCTATAATAAATAACATGATCCGGACTACAGCCCGGCTGTATTCTGTGCCACTTATCCCTAATCATTTTTACACAGAACACAAACTGAATCTGTTGTAACTCTATCTGTAACTGTTTCAGGAAGCGACATTTTCCAGACAAACCTTATATTCTGGACCCCGTCAATCCCTTTTCGGATACCACCGATAGATCGCTGGATGAATACGACCAAGATAGAATTGCGAAATGCGCAAAAAAGACGTTGAACAAACTCAAAACAGAAAATGGATATCAACCCGTCTCCATGAAACTAGAAGACAAAGCAACAACCCAATTAATTCCAACGACACAGTTGCCCCAGGCGAGTAAAAGTGGACCACAGCCAAAGTTGGACAGACTCATAGAAGAAGGAGTGTTTGCCGCTAACAGAAGAAAAAGTCCCCCTCGCTGCAGTACATGTTGTGTAGTAGTGACTGTAATATTTTTGTGTCTCCTTTTCGGGCTGATTGCAGCTAGTTTAATGTTCTGGTTATTTTAATGTTATCCAAAAGGGATGACAAGGCAGTGATAATATGAAACGTTAATGTGACAGTGGTTACACGGACCCTTAATGTGGCAGTGGTCACACGGACCCTTAATGTGGCAGTGGTCACACGAACCCTTGATGTGGCAGTGGTCACACGAACCCTTAATGTGGCAGTGATGACATCAATCCCTTTTGTGAAAGACATGACATCAAATTGTGACTATGAACAATAGTCACACTGAAAAGAGACCAATCTGTTTTACAGAGAATTACTTACGAATTATCTCTGTAACAGATGACTGTCCACAACACGTGCGTTGACTGCACGCGGCGTTAGTCATTGGCGTTAGTCACAATACTCACTAGTTCTGACACTTCGTGTCATTTTTATTGCCAACGAGACTTTATTTGATCATTATTCTCCTTCCGATGTAATTAAATTTGTCCTTTTACAGCGTTATTAATAACAAATCAAACTTAAAAAGCTATCATTTACCGATATTCAACTTGCCGAGCCCGGAAGAAACCCGAAATAAGGTCAAAAGAAGTCTGTATCACTCAGTCCCTTTATAAACCTATCATTACTCGATATGTGCATAGGAACTGGGTGATCAAGTCTCACTCAACAGCGGCCTGGCTTCGTAAGTTCTATCACGTGATAAAGCCTACGAAGCGAGGCCGCTGTTAGGCGAGACTCGATCACCCAGTTCCTATGCACATATAGAGTAATGATAGGTTTATAAAGGAACTGGGTGATACAGACTTCTTTTGACCTATTTTCGGATTACTTCCGGTCTCGGCAAGTTGATTGTGGATAAATGATAGCGGTTCAAGTTTGATTTGTTATCAATAACAGTGTTAAATGACCAATTTAATTACATCGGAAGGTGAATAATAATCAAATAAAGTCTCGTTAGCAATAAAAATGACATGAAGTGTTAGAACTAGTGAGTATTGTGAGATGAATTCAGACGATTCATGGTATCTCAGTCAAAACAAAGATGGCGTAGTGACTTACCTTCTTGTATTTATTAAGCAGTGGTAAGAAGTTTATTTTAATTTATTTTAATCCCTTCAAGTGCCTGTGATAACTGCCATCATGTTGTACAGAACTTAGCTTAGCTCAGTGATGCATACGTACGCGGCACAAGAATCTGCCAAAACTCTAACACTACTCTGACGCAACGTGTGACGCATATGATACGGATACGTGATACGGATAGGGAAAATCCCACTTGCCAAAAGTCTCTAATAACAATAACATCACTGTACATATGCACAATAACATGACCATATACATATGTATAATAACAAATATAGGTTCGACTACATTATGTAAAAAAACAAATCATACATTTTTGATAAATTCTCTTTTCATTTTACTGAGATTCGTGTCGTCTCTTTTTAAACTGACCCTGCAGTGAATATTCGCTTGGCCGCTACAATCACTGATAAGCATGACATCGACGAGGCTTAATGAGTTCGGCATATTAACTTTTTGACTCCGACAAATTAAATTCTCAAACATTTTTTTGAGGTAACAGAAACAGAAATAAAGACGTTTGAAGTATTTGTAGTTAAAAAATATTTCCTATTTAGTGTAAATGGGTATTAAAAGGAGTAAAACGCACCATTTTGCCCGAAGCAGTTAGGTGTTATGTAAACAATGCACGAGCCGTTTAGCCAATGACTGACGGCACGTGAAGTCAATGCACATGTTGTAGACAGTCATGTGTGACAGAGATAAATCGTAAGTAATTCTCTATGAAACAGATTGCCCTTTACCATAGAATCACATCGTTTACAGCTTTGCAAGGTCCCATATCTTCCTAAATCTAGCCCGTCGTTCAACCAGCGTGCAGACAGACAGGAAAAGTATGAAAATTCCGAGAAAAACCCATCAAAAATAATGATTAAATTTCAGTCTTTATTATGATTAAATTCACATCAAATATACACCTATTTGTTCTAAGATACACATAGATTCATAGAAAGCGCTATGATACAACATTTAAGTGTCTAAAAGGACGACAATGTTATACGGACCTTCTCCGTATGTAAGCTGTTCGATACGGGTTGTCGTATCCGTGTGCTATATCACGTATGAGAAATACACACACATTGATGACGTCACACACAAAATTCATACGGATACGCGATACGCACAAAGAATTTACGCTAGCCAAAAGTCTCTATTATACGCGTGTATATAGTTATTGTACATATGTATACAGTTATGCTATTATTATTATACATAGTTATATAGTTATATCATTGTTATTATACATAGTTATATAATTGTTATCATATGTACAGTGATGTCAAACGTTATTGTTATTATACTGTGTCCAGTCCAAAAGTAACTAATACACCAAAATAATAATAATAATAATAATAATAGCCCTGTCAGAACATCATCGAAATTCAGAATGTAGCAATCTGGTTTAACGTCCTACTCTTCTGCTCCAAACTGGGCTAATGTGTGACGGGAAATCAGTTTTTTTTGTCTCAGCCGAACGACTAGATAGCTGGCCTTGCCAGACCCTCTGTCCTGCACCACTGACAAGTGGGAAACCCCGATGAACTTTCTCGACCCATGCTGTGATTGAACACACGCCCTCCAGGCTAGCGAGCCAGCGTCTTACCCCCTTAGCCACCTTGACTTCAGTATTTATTACAATGGTAAACCGCATTTCATTAAAAATCAAACAAGTCATTGAAATCAAAGCAGATGAAACCATTGTTCTGTATTGCAACAATTTGCATGTAATTATTAACTGTACGTAATACTTTAAACAGTTGGGACAGAGGAGAAATTTATATATAAACAACAAAAACAATAAAATATATTACATTATGAAAAATACACTTTATTTATGAAAATGTGTAATATTTTATTTACGAAAATATATAATATTTTATTTATGAAAATATAGATTTTTTTATTTACGAAGATATAAAATATATAATATACATTTTATATGTATGAACATATAATAAAAAGAGTAAACATGGGAATCCTTAATTGCTCCTCTATCGTAGCAATGATCTCTGTGGTAAAATTATATTTGGAAAGTGTTTAAGCAGTTCTATCACATATGTGATAATGACTGACACCAATATTATCCTTTAACAAATATATTATTTCATTTAAATAATTTAAAATAATACACGGAATGATTGGAATCATTTATGGGGTCAGAAGGATCATATAAAGGACAAATGTCTATTTGGGGTCCCAGAACCAATTTACTTGAGTCCGTAATTGTTGTTTATTTCTTGTTACTTCTATGTATTTTCATTATGTCCACAGGTTTATTTTGTCGGATTTGTTTCTCCGTCACTTACTCTCAAGAGCATATTTCTTCTGTTGTTGATAAAATATAAAATATGATGGTTAAAAATTAGAGAATCGCAGTAGAAATTTTATTCCAAAGAACTGTGTCATGATTTGTTTTGATTTTTTATGATATAAAATTATTTACAGTCATGTGCTTGTTTTGAGTAATAATCTAAAATGAATTACAGTCATGTCATGTGCTTGAGTAATAATCTACCCTTTTTAACACATACTAAAGGTACCCACGTGATCTTTTTACAATACAACTTCTATTAATACATATTTTAATGCAGTACACTATTAACGTTTAGGTATTGATAACACCGTATTCATTTAACTCGCCAGTGGCAAGTTACTTTTAAGCAGGGGAGTATTTCCGCCATATTGAATGTGTACAAATTAAGTGATATTTATGGATTACCTGGATAACTCATAATATTATATAGGATTAAGTTTATATCATGAATTGACAAACAAAGGTAACTAGTTATATATTTAGTATTGGTTGTGATAAAGTATTTTAGATATTATTATTTTAGTATTCCAGAAGGAGGAAGTTATAAGTATAGTAGTGCCCTCGATCAAAAAGGCTCGTTGAATTCAATGTCGTTATGTCAACAGTATTATAACATGGTCAGGACAATTTATAAACTACAGTTTGCGCCTTATTAGAATTCGTAAACGAGAAGGGGGACGGAGTGGGCTCGTATCATTCTGTCTAGAGAGTGGAAGTGAATACGTCTAATCTATATTTTAAAATCAGGGGGGTTGGATTGCCGAAACCACGCCTGCCATTGAGTCTACTGGCGTGGTTTCGAACCCCCAGTTGTACGTGGCAAGGATTAGGGTCGCCTGTGAACTAGGACATTTTAAGATACAATTCGATCCCTAGCTACCATTAGAAGCATAAAGATTGCCAAGGTTCAACTAAAGTAAATACAGCTCTATCATCACCCATCAGTAACAGCACCGCTTTCAGGAATTCTATTGAAATCTATTAGCAATGGTTCAGAAAGTGTCTAAATGATATTTACAATAGAAGAATTATACATATTTGGATCCTTAAAAATGAACTCCAATGGGTGCCGATAAAGATTTAATTTGAATAATTTATTACATAAAACTGAATATTTTTATTTTCTCAATGTAAATAATAATGCTCCTTTATTAACGCACACAAAATACGCACGTGATCTGCATTTTAAAATACAAATTCTATTGAAGGGCCAATCCCGATAACTTTTGGGGGAATAACCCGATATTTGTGATACGCTTGTAAATAACTTAAACCTGGCAGTCTTCATCTGGAAATGTAGACCGTTGTATTATACAGTATCTGGATAAAACCAGACTATTTTTTCTATAAAAATAATATGTATGTGAAATTTACCTTTGGTTATCAAGTACAGTACATGGGTCATTCATTGTATAGACCTCTCAAGAAACGGGAATCGATTATCAGGTCACCCAATGAGAAATTAACCCGAAATCTTAAAAGGGTTACGTGTCCGGATAAGCAGTGTTGAGGTCCACGTCCAAACGACTTGATATTTGGAGCTGAAATTTTGAGACAAAGTAAATACACCATGCTGCTATATTTTGGTCCATAAATTTCATAAATACTCGGACTTTGATTTTTGAGACTCTGTTCTTATCGGGATAGTCCCTTTAATAACTATTAAAGGACAGTAACGCTATTTAGGTCTAGGTGTTGATAACAAAGTATTCGCTTACGGAGGTTTTAAGTAGGGAAGTATTTCTGCCATATTGAATCTGTTCAAAATTAAGTGATATTGATGGATTACTTGGATAGCTTATAATATTATACAGGATTAAGTATACTTAATGAATGAACAAACAAAGGTAACTAATTATATCTTGTATTGGTCGTGATAGTATTCTAGGTAGGCCCTATTTTAATGTTCATATTTCTGAGGGGGAAGTAATAAAGTATAGTAATACCCTCGATCAAAAAGGCTCGTGCAATGAATTGCATATAGTTGTTTTTTTTTTAAAACTTGGTCAGAGAAATTTTCCTTTATGCAAGGACAAACTATAAACCATGGTATTTCTGTCTAGGAACTGGAATCTAAATATGTTTGATCTTAATTGAAATAAGGTTTGTAAAACATGATTTAAAGTCAGTTCAATCACAAGGTTAGGGCGTACAGTAGTTCCAGATATAAGGTATACAGTCTGTACTAATAAAATATAGGTTGCACTAATGATATATAAAATAAAAAATATATTTGTGAAAAAAAGTGTAACTCTATTCTTCTGAAAGTAGACATCTATAAATTATAGTGACGAGGCCTGGCAAAAAAACTGTAGTTTTAAGATTGTCAAGCAAGAAATGTCCATTCGCAGCTCAATAGAATATTAAATAACACAAACAATAACAGAAAAACAATGTCACAATAATAATAATTGTTCTTCGGAGTCTGTTTAAAATTCTCCTTGCAACACACACAAGTGATATATAATAATAATAATAATAATAATGTCATTTGTATAGCGCTATTCCACACTCAAAGTATGTTCACAGCGCTTGTGATTCAGCTCTGCATAAAGTAAGTTCAACATAAAGGCACTACTAAATATAACGTCTAAATAAATAAGTCTTCAGCGAGGTTTTAAATGTTGACAAAGATGGGCATTTTTTAAGGTGAATAGGGAGATTGTTCCAAGATACTGCTGCGCTGTATTGAAAAGTTCGTGCACCAAATGTCTTTAGGTTGTAATTTGGAACCGTTAGTAGAGATTTTTCATTTGATCGAAGGTTTTTAGATGAAGAATGGTGATGAATAAGTTCATTTAAGTATGAAGGTGCTGTCCCATTCACTGCTTGGTATGTTAGACACAGCAGTTTAAATTCAATTCGTTCGTTAATCCGGAGCCAGTGCAATGATGTTAATACTGGAGAAATGTGATCGCGGGGATTAGTTTTACAAACGATTCTAGCTGCTTTATTTTGAATTCTTTGTAAACCTTGTGACTGTTCTTTTGTTATTCCATTTAAAGCACTGTTGCAGTAATCAAGTCGGGAAAGGATTAAACAACGAACAAGTGTTGAAGCAGCATCTTCAGTAATTAGGTGACGAATCGATCCAATATTACGAAGATGATAACTACACGTTTTACAAAGAGAACTAACATGGGATTCCATAGATAAATTACTGTCCATAATTAGACCAAGATTTCTAACAGATGTTTTAAAGACAATGGATGACTGCTCAATTTCAAGATGGTTGACTGTACAATTTTGTAACCTTCGAGGTGGGCCTACCAATAAGATTTCGGTCTTGTCTGAATTCAGTTTTAGCATGTTTCTGTCCATCCATGATTTTACATCTGTGACACACTTTTCCATGCTGGAGCACGCTTGGTTTAGGCTGGTAGTGTCTGGATGACAGAAGTCAATAATTTGTGAATCATCTGCGTAAAAATGGTGATTCATATCGTGCTGAGTTAAAAGTTTACCAAGTGGTTTTGTAAACATACAAAATAGTATTGGGCCGAGCACTGAACCTTGAGGTACACCACAGCTTAAAGATGCAGAAATCGAAAAGGACTTCCTGACAATGACAGCTTGTGATCGATCCGTCAAGTATGATAAAAACCAGTTGAGTACATTACCACTTAGTCCATATTCTAGTTCCAATCTTTTTAATATTTTGCTGTGATCTAAAGTGTCAAAGGCTGCTGACAGGTCTAGGAGAACTAGCATAGCTACATTGCCAACATCAACCCCACTCCTGATTGTGTTTAAAACATGATTTAAGGCAGTCTCTGTACTATGAAAGCTTCTATAAGCTGAGTGGTATTTATACATTGAGTTGTTTGTTTCCAAATGTTTTAGGTGTTGTTTTTTGACTACTTTTTCTAATACTTTTGATAAGAAAGGCAGGTTTGATACTGGTCTATAATTCTTCAAGACTTCTGGATCCATGGAAGGTTTCTTTAGAAGGGGCTTAATAACAGCCTGTTATACTCAATCCCTGAATTGTCTAATTCTACAATATATTCACGGCGTCTAATAGCAACTCCAATGAGACGAACAGATAATTCACGTATTTGTGATGGATTAATCACCATCTCAGAGTTATGTACAGTGGGTATCTCCCTCTCCTGACACCCCGAAAAATATTCTGGAATAGCCATCTGTAAATACAAAACAAAATCAAAGACTTAAGAACAACAATAATGTGTCGGTAAGGTCTTTGAATCAAAAATATCTTCCCAAATTATATAAATCTAAATCATGGTAATCCTCAGATATTACCACCTTCTATGTAAGTATTTAATTTTTTTTTCTCTTGTGACTTCTCATTTAAGTCTAACACAAGTCTGAAAATCAATAGAACGCAAATAAAAAATGAAATGAAATGAAAAGAGTTTAATGTCCCCCAGCTCTGCCTGAACTGGTCTAATGGAGACTGACATAATAATAATAATAATAATAATAATAATAATGTACATTTGTAGAGCGCCAAATCCATCCAAAAAGCATACTCAAAGCGCAATGAGACAATGGTTATTTACACAATGAACAGAAAATCTAATTCTCATAGCATTCTCGAAATAAGTGAGTCTTTAGTTGTGATTTGAAATTAGTCAAAGTTTCACTGTTTCGAATTTTCAAAGGCAAACCATTCCACAATTTAGGAGCAACTATACTAACATATGTGGAGATTTTAAAGTAACGGTTAACCCGCAGCTAAAAGTAGATCAATATCCTCTGCCACGAGTAGACGATATCTTCGCAAACCTAGCTGGAGGCGTGAAATATTCCAAGATAGATCTTCGTAATGCATATTTACATATGGAAATTGAAGAAGAATCAAAACCTTTACTTACCATCATTTCGGGACTAACATGGTTAGCATGTGCACGCTGTATCATAAAGCCTGCCATTGAGTCAACTGGCGTAGTTTCGAATCCCCAGTTGTACGTGGCAAGGATTAGGGTCGCCTGTCCAACCTCGTGGGTTTTCTCCGAGTACTCCAGTTTCGACCCACTGCTAAAGACCAATACGCACAAGCGAATTATTGAAATAAAATCAAACCATATGTTAGTCCCGAAATGACCTAGTTTGTGTCGAGTGGACGTTAAAACCCCATTTCCCTCTCTCCCTCATATGTTAAAATCAGGTTTGTAAAACATATGATTTACAGTTGGCCATAACTGGTAGACAGGAAACACAGTCTTAGATTTTACAGTCTGTACCAACTGATATTAAAACACAATACAAGGTTTAAAGTTTGGACTAAGTGGTATAATTATAGTGGTTATAATAATTATGCAAATATTAAAGTGTGGTTATCTCCCTTTAATTAAAGTGTATATAGTTTCTAGTTTGTATATAAACACGACCTTATACGGTGTCGGTTAAGGGACATGAAAAATAATATAATTTGATTTTTTTAATATTCACCCAAGTCAGTTTTAATATAATTTGTTTTTTATAATTTTCACCCAAGTCAATTTTAATTTCCACCCAAGTCATTTATAATATAATTTCGCATTTTTTTTATTTTGGGTCACCTACTCGCATTGTTCTCTCACAGGGTGTTCAGGAAAAAAAAATTCGGGGATGGGGGGGGGCATGACCCCCCATTTGTATTTTCTTATCAAAAAATTCGAACGACAATTTTTGCTGAACTCTCGGGCCATGTCCCTCCCAAAAATGGAGGGTGCACGCCCCATAGGAACCGATGTATGGCCTTTGAAGTAATCCGGATGATTTGGAAAGCCGTGTTTGGAACGTCCCTCCGCGCCAGTGGTAGTGCTCAGTGACTTTGAATTTTAATAACTGGAAGATAATACTCCTGGTTACTGATCCGAAAGAAGAGAATGGATTCTGATTTATAGGGGCCGAGATATAGGGCCGCAAACATGGCCCCTCGTTTCAGGCAATAGCTCAAACTTCGCCAATTTGGACCAAAAAAAAACCCGATTTCGTTCTGTAAAGACCCAGATGCACCCATTGGGATGTTCCGAGGGTGGGAATTCTTGAAGTATATCGACGCCGGAGAGTCGCCCGGGGCACTCACATTTCAGCCCCGTCAACCGGAAGTGGGGGAAATCGTGATTTTTTGCATCAAAATGCCCGAAAGGCCCCCCCCCCTTTGCCTGACCGCAGCTTAATACATTGTTATGACAGAATTTTTTTTTTAAAACGGTCCTATCTCTTCGAAACTTCAGCTACCTCCCCCCCCCCCGCCCTCTATTTCCACTTTGGGGCATCCAAAAATGGTCTCAAAATTAAAATCCAACATCTAGTTCCATCTCTATTTTTTTTTTAAACTTTATATACCCCCGGGAAATGGCCACCGCTCACTCTCCATGGGTCGGGATCAACATTTTCTTTTTGGGAATTGTGTTTGGCCGAAAGATGGGTGCTTGGGTGGAATACCTGAAAAATTGGTGTCAATTAACCCTCTGGAGGGTCGGGCGTAGCAATAATCCACATGAAAAATGGACGCCAACTAAAAATGAGCAGGTTCGACCAAGCGGTTCCGAATTTATTTAAGTTCTTACGTAAAAACTGAATTAAGGGTAGGAAGGTTTCAGATCAGAACTCTACTCGACCTGATCCCCCCACCCCCGCCGATCTCCTATAATTTTTGTCATTTTATAGGATTCAGGTGTGAATTCATAGGAAAAGGGTGTGTGTGTGGGGGGGGGGGGGGGTAGACTATCCCTCCTTAAACCCCACATTCCCGTTTCTACCCCCCCCCCCCCTCTGAGACATCTTTTTCTCAAGGTCACGTTTTTCTAAACCCTGCCCCTCCCCGTGGCCCAGGGGCCCTAAATGTGGCATGAAGTTAGGCCTTGGTAATGCCTTCTAGCCCCCTAGGGGTTTGGACCCCAAAGTCCGAACCCTTAAACCTTTTTTGACGAGCAGCCCGTATAGGAAACAGAGAACTGGGGAGATATGATCATATTTCCTTTTTGACGATGTCACGCGCTGGGTGGAAATTCAACAGGATCGAAATTATATTACAAATGACTTGGGTGAAAATTGAAATTGACTTGGGTGAAAATTAAAATTGACTTGGGTGAAAATTATAAAAAACAAATTATATTACAAATGACTTGGGTGGAAATTAAAATTGACTTGGGTGAAAATTACAAAAAACAAATTAAATTAAAATTGACTTGGGTGAAAATTATAAAAAACAAATTATATTAAAATTTACTTGGGTGGAAATTATAAAAAACAAATTATATTAAAATTGACTTGGGTGGAAATTATAAAAAACAAATTATATTAAAATTGACTTGGGTGAAAATTATAAAAAACAAATTATATTAAAAGTGACTTGGGTGAATATTAAAAAAAAAAATTATATTAAAATTGACTTGGGTGAATATTAAAAAAATCAAATTATATTATTTTTCATGTCCCTTATCAGCCACCGTAACCTTAGAATAAAATACAGAGTGTAATTCATGTTCCAAAATGCAGGATATACAACCCCTAACTGATTGCGTAAATAAAATACAGTGTGTACTACCTGTTGACGTATAAACAAAATACAGTGTGTACAGTCCACACTAACTGATCACACAAAATCAAAATATATGTCTACCCGATAAGGTAAAAACAATATGATTTACAGTCTGTACTATCAGGTATACAAGAACAACCTTAGGTATTACATTCGGTTCTAATTTGTATAAACACAACATTATAACCAAATACAGTCTGTATTAAATGATGTATAGGATGTACAAAAGGTAACACAAGAGACCATTATCAATCAAAATATTAAAATACGGTCATCTCCCCTTAATTATAATGAAATTCATAATAGGTGTATATATTTAATAAAATTTAATATATTATATCATAAACTAATCACAGATCAATAAAATATTAAAGATACATTATGGAAGATTACATACTATTCAAAAAAAGTAGGGCATATTTGATTTTGGGGGCATAATACTAAAATATGCAAATGACTACGAAAAAAGTCACTATAGAACCTAACAGAAGAAACATTTCCAGTTACATGTGACGCCCAAACGCACCAATAGCTACCGCATGGAATGCAGGTGATGCTTGGGATCATCATGGGGGTCCAACCCAAGATTTGCACGACTCTGACTTTGAATGTTACAGTCATTGTGGCATTGAATTCCAGGGTGGAAACATCAGTTTAATTGTTTTAGTGACCAGAAAACAAATTTTGATATGCGTCGGCTTACCTAAAATGAAAGGTTACGTGCCCTTGGCATGCTACAGATCGGCACAACACAGGCGGTTGTGGCGCGGACGATGAATGTTTCTCAGTCTGTCATAAGCAGGCTATGGTCCAGATACCGTGATACACAATCTGTACAGGACAGACCACGCTCAGGTCGACCAAGGGCGACAACTCAAGACTAGGATCGATTTATCCGTACCTTGGCCTTGAGAAATCGTGTCATCACAGCAAATCAGATCAGCGCTCGTCTTCAAACAGACACTGGTGTGAGAGTGAGTGGCCAGACGATTCGGAATCGACTGCATAGGGGTCACCTTCGCGCCCGACGTCCTCGCGTGATCCCTTGTTTGAGAGATCATCACATTCAGGCAAGACGTCGTTGGTGTAGGGATCGTCAACACTGGGATCAATGCTTGTTTGGCAAACAGAGGAGGATTTACCCGTTACTGACTTTGTTGTGATGCTGTGGTAACTTTGCTGTTTGACCCCGGGTATCATTTTACCCTTATAATGGTCAGTCTGTGCCTCACTTAGTCTAACGATCATTTGGAATAAATCGATGAATGTGAACTTCATTTCATTTTGTCATTTGTTTCTTCGTCAGTTTCATTAGGTGACTTTAATAACATTTAAAAATCAAATATCCCCTACTTTTTTTGAATAGTATATATAAATCATTGAGGGCAGGATCGAAAAGGGCCAGTCCAAAATGCCAAAATGAAACCCTGCAGTTGAATTTATTTATTTATAATGGGAAATCATTTTCGCCATACTAGAGATAGGTTCGATTAATACCCATATTAAATAATGTTGTTTTGTTTTGTTCTGTTCTTTTAAAAATTACTCGGATTAATCTAAACTTTAAAATTGTACTGTATTCTTTTACGACCTCCGATGATTAAAATTTTACCATACTTCTGAATCACTTTAGCTTACACGCTTTCTTTTTAACAGGAAAACTGGCCTATTATAATATTATACATTATTACATTTTTATACGAATTATAGACTTACCTACGGCTATAACTTTTCCAAAATAAAATCTATGTATAACGTTTGCATCCTTGTGGTAATTAATATGCCGTTAAATGATACGTACATGTATACGTATTACATGGTTAGTATTTCGTTGGATAATCTTCCAGCGCTGGCAAGTTTCCAAGTAAACAGATATAATAATCATAATAAGGAGTCTTATAATGCGCTAAAATCCACGTCACAATAGGGAAATGCTCTGTTGTTTTCCGGGGCGTAAATGTGGGGGGGTGTCGGTCGCAAAATCAGTGCAGTCGGTCGCAAAATAGGAGTATATAGTCGGTATCAAAATGAGAGCTCACTGTATACGTTACGCAAAACTTTAGTATAAAAATAGTAGGTCGCAAAATCAGTGCAGTCAGTATCAAAATAAGTGTTAACTGTATACGTCACGCAAAACTTTAGTATATAATAACCTTGTCAACTTATCATGTTTGAAAAGATGCTGTGTTTCAGTCTCATTCTGTTGTGAGTATGTTAGTCTAACAACAAAATTTCACCCAGGGAGAAAAATAGTCGGTCTCAAAATAAGTGCAGTCAGTGCAGTCGGTCTCAAACACAATGCCAGAATAGATCCCAAATACTGTGTATTTGTGTGAATCCGTGAGCCTAAACTGCATACGTCACTCTTAATCTGTTGTGAGTATGTTCGTCTAACAACAAAATTTCACCCAGGGAGAAAAAAAGTCGGTCACAAAATAAGTACAGTCACTGCAGCCGGTCTCAAAAACAATACCTGTGTATTTGCGCGAAACCGTGTGCCTAAATTGCATACGTCACACAAAACTATAGTATAAAATAACCATGTATGCTTGTCACTCTTATTCAGTAGTGAGTATGTTCTATGAGACCGCAGTGGGTCTCCGACTAAATGAATTAATGAGATAAACCAACAATCACAAAACTGGCGAAATTGGCAGATAAGCCTCAAGATTCTGTTCCATTTCTTATCCTCTCGTTAACGAGAATTTGGTTCCATTTGCCATGATATTAATTCAAATTTTCAAGCTGAGTCCCAAAAATATTAAAAGCTCCGTTACATATCTACGGCGCGATTCCATTATAACATCATTTTTCTACACAGTTACATATCTGAAATTATTTTTCGCGCATACGGCGCTCTATTCCATTTTAAAATTATTCTTCTACTCCTCAGTTGTCTTATACTGTATCAGTACTATTATATTTACAATTATAGTGAACTGCCCAGTTTGTAGTACCACTGGTGTGTGGGGCGCCAGATTGTACAGATGTTATGTCAACTCTTGCAAAACAGATCTTGAGATTATGTCCCATTGACTGACATTTCTGGTCCACTCGTCCACACGAATTTCTCCCAGCAATGACCTCATATGCCAGGATATTGAATTTTCTCAAATTACTGTGTTATAGGCACAATCAATGATATGACCTAAACTAAATAAAACTGAATCTAGTGATTGTATCCCATAAAAACTGTGTTCTGTTAAATAAAACTGCTTTCCAACGAGACAACGATCGGCGAACAACTATGTAGTTCTACATTACTATATATGTACTACCGAGACGCCTAATGTTAACATTAGGGGGGGGGGGGTATGTACATCAGTCGGTCGCATTTTGGCTAAACACCCCCCCAAACGAAATCATTATGTACGCCCCTGGTTGTTTTGTTTCTACTTGGAATAATCCAAAATGTATTTTGTTTCAACCTGCAATGGTTAAAATTAAAGATATGTGACTATAGTTAGGGATCTCTTTTAATTCATTGTGCACTTTCTTATGCGTAGGTGTTTAATAAAACTAAACCTGGGAAAATTGTCTTCTCACATTCCTTGGATTCATTCATTTAACGTGAAATACTACACACTCTGGCACATTGCCAACCTGACACATTGACTGAACAACGTGGGCATTGAGTTAATTCAATGACTGGTTGAGATGTTTTCACTATGAGTTTATTAAAAATAATAATGTTACACATTCTTATGTCTGACCAGGTACATATGTTTTACTAATTAGACGAAATAAGTAAACCCCGGTGTACTTTTGCTCTAAAATGAACGAAAACTGCCTTACCCCTAACAACAACAAATCTACCAACCCATTCTAGACCACAAACAAAACAATTCAAAAAGAGTGAATGGATCCGCGGGCTAGCCGTAAGCGTCCACTGCGCTGTATACAGTCCCGGGCCTGTGGTGACTCATATTTGAAAACAATTTGGAATACTACCCAAAGAAATAATTATGTAATGTCAGCATGGGTCATGATCTGTCATATGTTGCAAAAAAACCGAATGCAAGCATGTTGTACTAATTTCGCTTTACAAGTAACCACACCGGTAAATGTATCAGAAATGACATGAAATAGGGTTTAACGTCCTACTCTTTTGCACCTAACCTGGGCTAATGGAAGACGGGCATACGCCATACAGTATGCTATGAGGGGAATTTTGCCCGGGCAGCGGCGCTACGGCCTACTCTTCCAACTGCCAAGGGATCTTTTACGTGCACTCCAATTTGTACACGGGACCTCGGTTTTTCGTCCCATCCGAACGACTAGGCAGCTGTCCTTGTCAGGCCCTCCTTCTGCATCACTGACAAGGGGAAATCACGCCGGAAAATCGAGATGAACTTTCTCGGCCAATGCAGGGATCGAACACCCGACCTCCAGGCTAGCTAAATGTATCAGAGAAGTAGTATCAGAGAAGTAGTTAAAAAAAACTAGACGCACTAAATCAATAAAGAAGATGATTGAAGTATATTGAATGCATTTAGGGCACAGATTACAACCGGGTATTTGACGGGTATTTTACTACTTCAAAACCAAATTTGTATGTTTTATCGAATATACCGACATTAAATTTATCGTTAATTATATTCATGTCCAGGTCACGAACAGGTGCATTTATAAGTTCAGGATGATATATTTCACCTTAATATTTATTGAAATTACCATTATCATTGATGGGTGTTATGTCATCAATGTAACGGAAGGTATAATTTAGACTTCTAGCTACCTTGTAATTTGTTTTTCGTTTATGGTCTTGAAAGCAAAATTCGTATTTATATAAATGTGCATTTGCCATAAATGGGGCGGGGTCAGTTCCCATTGGTGAACCAATAGTTTGCTGTATTATCTGATCCCCAACCTCAAATATGGCATTGTCAATGAGAAAGTGTATGATTTTTTGAAATTTTTCTTTATCAAAAACTACAGTGTTGGCATTGCGCCGTTTTATAATCCATCTCGCATCTTGTGGGTAGATGGCCATCAACTGTCTGCCCTTTCTGAAAGCTCCATTAAAGGCTTTATCTACGAACCAATCCAAATTATTTTTGAGATCTACATGCTGTAGCATAGTATTTAAGGTAGAAACGCCGAAAGTTTCGATTGATTCTGCATTGCCTTTTTTATTGATTTTATCTAGAGTATCTACTATGGGTTTATTTTTATCAAATATGTAGTTGACATAACTTGGAAGTGACAACCACTTATGTCCCTTGATCGTCATAAATAACAAGATGAAGAATATTTTGAAATAAAGACATACTTCTTCGAGCGCGAGAACATTTTTATTGCTTCGTTGGATATAATTTGGAACTATAATACTAGAAATTATTTGGTGTTTCTACGCTTTTGTGCAAAACCTTTCACGAAATAAGAACAAAATGGTTGGTGTAAGGCAGTTTTTCCCATAATTTTAGAGCAAAAGTGGGAGAGAGGGAAATGGGGCTTAACGTCCACTCGACACAAACTAGGTCATTTTGGAACTAACTTTTTTTTAACAGTAGGGGGAAATCGTAGTACCCTGAGAAAACCAACGAGGTTGGACAGGCGACCCTACTTCTTGCCACGCACAACCGGGGATTCGAAACCACGCCAGATGACTAACCATTCGGCCATCCAGTCCCCCTAGAGCAAAAGTACACCGTGGTTTACTTATATCGTCTAATTAGTAACATAATGTACCTGATCAGACATAATAATTGTTAAGCAATAATATTTTCAGTAATTGGTAGTTGAAATATTGATAGCTCGATGTGGACAATGTGGTTGACAATCGGTGTCCATAATCCATGCAGTTTCGATCCGATACATGAAAAATAACTCAAGGAAGCGTACATTTAATTTCGTATACAGGAAAGCGGGTGACAACTCGCATTTGTAGTGTAACTTTGGTATGCCATGTGCTAGACTAATACGTGTATGCAATTTATATTTGATCAATTAAAATATATATATATACAGAAGCGTTTGTCGGGTAGACAGGACCCACTTATGCATACATAGTCGGTCGCAAAACCAGTGCAGTCGGTCGCACAATAGAGTAGTCATTTGTGATACAGTCGAGTGTAATGAAATTATAACAGGTTCTTTTTCAAATATAGAATAATCTTTAATCAGGAT
The DNA here is from genome assembly GCA_963678685.1 of Patella ulyssiponensis. Taxonomy (NCBI): domain Eukaryota; kingdom Metazoa; phylum Mollusca; class Gastropoda; family Patellidae; genus Patella; species Patella ulyssiponensis. The sequence goes on from OY783230.1 coordinate 77,918,043, forward strand.
GTGTACAGGTTACAGAAGTTCAGCAATAAGATTATGTTTAGAAGTCACGAGTTTCTATATAGCCGTTCACGTTGTGTGTTCCTCTTGATAGCCCTCTTGCTTCGGATCTCTCGTATTTTGACCTGGTTGTCTGTTGAGTCGGAATACCTTGGAGTTGCAGTACGGTACTGATTTGGAATGTATCCGATTCCCCCTTATATAAGACTCTGGTCAATTTATCAACATCACGATGCCCGAGGGCATCGTGTGGTCATTAGAAAAGTTTAGCGGGCGAGAACAAAGGCGAGTCTGAGGACATCGTGTGGTCATTAAAAATATAGAGGCCTAAGGCTGATCTACTAATATATCATTACTTAAATATCTTTAACAATGGTTTGACTTACATCGAGTTATATAAATATAAAATATAGGGCACGACTATTTTACACATTATCGAAATACGTACTCACTGTATACGTCACGCTAATCACGCAAAAGTTTACTATAAAATAGTCGGTCGCAAAATCAGTGCAGTCGGTCACAAAATAGGAGCAGTCGGTATCAAAATAAGTGCTCACTGTATACGTCGCGCTACTCACACAAAACTTTAGTATAAAATAATCTTGTCAACTTATCATGTTTGAAAAGATGTTGTGTTTCGCTCTCAGTATGTTGGTTTAACAACAAAATTTCACCCAAGGAAAAAAATAGTCGGTCACAAAATAAGTGCAGTCACAGCAATCGGTCTCAAAAATAATGCCAGAATAGATCTAAGTAGTTGCGTGAATCCGTGTACCTAAATTGCATACGTCACACAAAACTATAGTATACAATAACCATGTCCGCTTGTCACTCTTATTCTGTTGTCAGTATGTTGTTCTATGAAATGTTTTCTACCATGGCAAAAAATAGTCGGTCTCAAAAAAAGTACTCACCGCAGTCGGTCTCCGACTAAATGAATTAATGGCATAAACAAACAATCAAAAAACAGGCGAAATTGATAGATAGGCCTCAAAATTCTGTCCCATTTCTTATCCTCTCCTTAACGAGAATTTGGTTCCATTTGCCATGACATTGATTCAAATTTTCAAGCCCAGTCCCAAAAATTTAAAAGCTTTGTTACATATCTGAAAGTTTTTCGCGCCTCCGGTGCGATTCCATTATAACATCATTCTTCTACTCGCTTACATATCTGAATTTTTTTTTGCGCCTGCGGCGCGTGATTCCATTTTAAAATCATTCCTCTACTCCTCAAATGTCTTACTGCCTCAGCACTATCATATTCACGATTATAGTGAAATGCCCAGTTTGTAGTACCACTGGTGTGTGGGGCGTCTGATTGTATAGATGTTATGTCAACACTAGAAAACTCACACGTGGTGCTCGGCTCCGGATTGCGTCATTCGCGCTGGGAGGTGGGGGCGGGCGTGGGGGTATGTGCATCAGTCGGTCACATTTTGGCTAAACACCCCCCCCCCCAAAAAAAAAACGAAATCGTTATGTACACCACTGTATAGTAGGCTAAAGCATCTGAATAAATGGAGATAACCGCTAGTTGGATTTGTCCGCCACAGTCCTTGCCTAATATACCTCATATTGCCGTGATTTTTAATGGTTGCCTCTACTTTTACATCAGCGAAACGGGCATTCTTCAAAACGATAGAATACGCAATCATCGACATGATTGTAACATTGAAAACAGGTCCGTATCTGTACGTTAACACATATTTAAATCGACGAATAAAATTTACCGTTTTATAAAATACTCTTTTTAGTCTATAACATAACAAAAAGAAATATTATTTAGAAAACCATTTTGTTACAAAAAATACGTCCCTTGACTTGATAGTCAAAAATTAACAATGGTCCATTAATTGCTGGAATCTTTCCAAAGATTATTTTTTTCACTCATTGTGGGAAGATAAAGCGTACGGTGTCCCAACTGATTTTAAAACTGCTTTAATAAAATTGTAATATTTTTAAAATACTTTTCGCTCATCTGTATTTTTATCATTCATATTTAAAGTTACGTTTACTAACTGTAAATTAGTGCCTTGCCAGTTGTTAGTACTTTTTGTTCCAGCCCCCATAAATACTAATTATAAGACATAATTATATTGTCCTTACTGTACTGGCAAGGAGAGGGTCTTGTCATTCCGATGGAAAGAAAATCGAGGTACGTGTAAAAAAAACTAACGTAGGAAATCGACATCCATCTCCATAAGCCCAGTCGGTGTAGAACAGTAGGACGTTAACTTCCATTCATTTCAGTTTCCTCTTATGTGCTACTCCTCCTTCACTGGCGAACAGACTCGAATTAAAGTTTTTACATCGGGGTCACTGTCTCCGTTTATTCTTCATAAACGGAATCGAATGGAACTTGGCAAGTATATACTAGACATCAATGCGTAATTGGTATACGGACGCCTATTCTCAATTTGTTTTGTTTTTTAAAAACACCATCGATACCTTTTTGAGCTCTCTGCACGTAAAGGAATTATGAGATGCTTTATATAAAAAAACTGTCAGGATTGATCGACTGGGAAAATCAAGGAAATCAAAGTTCATTATTTTGCAGAGTTATTTCCCTTAACACGGACAACTTGGAAATGCTTTGACGACTAGTTGCTGAGATTGTTAATCATCAGTGCAGGACATGTTCAGAAGGAGTCGTATAAAAATGATCAGTTACTTATCAATTCAATAACGGAGATGGAAGACGCGTTTATTCACCTGAAATTTCTGATTTAAAAAGACAGTTGGACAAACGTTATTACAACCACGACTAAATATACAAAGCTCTGGGATTTTCTGTAATGAATTTTCAGTTAAAGGAGTTGAACAGCTAACTCTGCGATGGCTGAAACGATGACGTAATCCTTAATTCCTAGAGGTTAGTACGGTGGAGCTAGTTCTCATTACCTTTTCTATTCTTTATGTCGTAGGATTATTTTAAATAGACTTGATTATGTGCTTTGGACACTAGCATAGCGAGAAGCTGTGAACTGTACGGGTGGTGAGGGTCCAAATCTAGGACGTCGTCTACAATTGAACCTCATAATGAATGGCTACTTAATACTGGCTATAACACAGGGCACCCGCTAGAACACAGAAACATTGCATGTATAGATGGGTATATCGGTGAAAAACGGTTTTAATCCAGCTGCCATGTCGTTATTATTTTCTTCTGAACATCAAGGGCGCTTACTTGCTATTTACGGCGAGATCGACAGTGTTTGGGTAGGATTAAACTTAATCAAACAAAACACTGGGAAGTGGGAGGATTACGGTCTCCGTTAACGGGTCCAATAGAAACAGAACAGTAGGGTGTTAAGCACTAGCCATTAGTAGTCAAATTAAAACAGACGAAACAAACGTTCTGCGCTGCAACACCCTTTCATTCTCTGGAATCCCTTAGACATGAAAGAATAAAAAATGTGACGAGATAAAACAATAGACGAATGCGCTTAAACTTAAACGTACACAAGAAACTTTATCTGATAAACTAGTATGTAATTATTGGGCAAGCTAAATGTATCCAACCACCTGGGCACAGAAGATATTTGTATATATAACAACAAAAAAAAAATATTTTATGAAAGCACTTTATGTATCAAAATATATTATTTTGAAAATAATCAACAATTCAAACAGAGGAACGGATTTAGTCGATCGGGGTCATATATAAAAACAATAATTGGGGCCATATAAAATACAATGATTTGGGCCATACAAAAATACAAAGATTCTGGCCATATAAAAATACAATCATTCTGGCCATATAAAAATATAAAGATTCGGACCATATAAAATACAATGCTTGGCGGCCATATAATAATACAATGCTTGGCGGCCATATAATAGTATAATGATTGGGGCCATATAATGATTGGAGCCATATAATAATACAATGATTTGGGCCATCTAATTATATAATGATTGGAGCCATATAATAATATAATGATTGGAGCCATATAATAATATAATGATTGGGTCATATAAAAACATAGTGATTTGGCTCACATGAAATACCATGATTAGGGCCATACAATAATATAATGATTGGGGCCACATAAACAAATATAATGATAGGTGCCTGTTATCTTTTTTCGGGGCCCATTCATTGCATACATATAAGTATGGTGGTCCATATATAACATTTTGTACTCAGTTGTAAAATTACAAACTTGAAGTGTATCTTTAATTAAAAAGAAAATAATGTAATTCTTTAGTTTACCACATTCACCCACACGCTGATATATAATTTGTACACATTTACACCTACTCCGATATAACCTGAACACATTTACACCTACTCCGGTATAACTTGAACACATTTACACCTACTCTGATATAAACTGAACACATTTACACCTACTCTGACATAACTTGAACACATGTTATCCTACTCTGATATAACTTGAACACATGTTATCCTACTCTGATATAACTTGAACACATGTCGTCCTACCCTGATATAACATGAATACATGTTATACTACTCTGATATAACTTGAATACATGTTATCTTACCCTGATATAACTTGAACACATGTTATCCTAACTTGAAAACATACATATTAACATCTACTTGAACAAGAACATTTTAAAATACATTTCGATCCCTATAGCTACCAGTAGATGCATGCCTTATGAAGATTTCCAAGGTTAATCTAAAGTAAATACAATTATTGCTGTATACAGTACTATCATCACCTATCAGTAACAGCACCACTTTCAGAAATTCTATTGAAATCTATTAGCAATGGTTCAGAAAGTGTCTAAATGATATTTACAATAGAAGAATGATACATATTTGGATCCTTAAAAATGAACTCCAATGGGTGCCGATAAAGATTTAATTTGAATAATTTATTATATAAAACTGAATACATTTATTTTCTCAATGTAAGTAATAATGCTCCTTTATTAACGCATACAAAATACCCACGTGATCTGCATTTTAAAATACAAATTCTATTAATAACTATTAAAGGGCAGTAACGCTATTTAGGTCAAGGTGTTGATAACAATGTGTACCACAAGGTGTTGATAACAATGTGTCGGTCACAAAATAAGTGCAGTCACTCCAGTCGGTCTCAAAAACAATGCCAGAATAGACCCCAAGTAGTTGCGTGATCCGTGTACCTAAATTGCATACGTCACACAAAACTATAGTATACAATAACCACGTCTGCTTGTCACTCTTATTCTGTTGCGAGTATGTTGTTCTATGTAATGTTTTCTACCATTTCTCCGACTAAATGAAATATTGGGATAAAGAAACACTCACAACACAGGCGAAATTGATAGACAGGCCTCAAGATTCTGTCCCATTTCTTATCCTCTCGTTAACGAGAATTTGGTTCCATTTGCCATGACATTGATTCAAATTTTCAAGCCCAGTCCCAAAAATCTAAAAGCTCTGTTACATATCTGAAATTTTTTCAACTTTTAAACTTTACAAATTGTTCATATATATATATATATATACATATTGAGGGCAACTTCTTCACACTTACGTGTGAATTTAAGTTCTTTGAAGTAAAAACAACATGATAATTTATATAAATCTAAATCATGGTAATGCCCCCCTCACCCGCACCAAATAAAACGCGGAACTTTTCTTATATTTAGTGGATACCCAATCAATCGATTCCCAAACAGAAAGCTATAATAACAATGTCCCTCTAAAGCATATCAAGCTTAGTGCATTATACCATTCTCTGTAATTGGAATAATTATAGTCTCGTGAAGAGAAATGAAAGAGTGTTTAATGTTCAACTTTTGTGCTCCGATTGTGATATTGAAGACGGAAATACGTCATTTTATCGGGTCAGTGCCACTGTGGCATACATGTATTTCGAATTTAAACTGTCAGTGGATCTTTTACGTGCACGTCAATATGTATACGGTACCTCGGCTTTTCTTCCCATCCGAACTACTTGCCATCACTGACAATCCCGGAGACACGCCGAAAATCCGATGTACTTCCTCGGCCGAACATTCAAACCCATTGCACGCCTGAAGGTGAATAATTAATATTCCGACCGCCCAGTTAAGCTATTCATCTTCTATTAGTGTTTAATGTCAGCTGCCATCGATGGGGATATCGCAGTTATCATATTTTAATTTGTATTATCTTAGAGTATGTGCAGGGGTCTTTTCTGTGGGTACCCGGGGTAAACCAACGTGGTTGAGAAGGCGCCCATGCCACGTACGCTCACGCAAGGGATCGAAAACTAGAAAGAAAGCCAGAGGAATTTAAATGAAATAACATGGAATGGTGTTTAACGTCCCGACTGGGATAATGAAGACGGGCAACGGCCTACTCTTATATCGAATTCAAACTGACCAGGGATCTTTTACATCCACGTCCATGTGTACACAGGACCTTGTTTTTTTATAACATACGACGACAGGACAACAGTAACTGTCTTTGCCAAGCCCTCCGTGGGTTATCAAATTAGACTGTAGGCCGAAAAGTATCATTCCTAGATATTGTCAAATGAAACCCTGCTGATAAATTTATTTATTAAGTGTAGAAAATCATTTTTTACTGCACTGGAGATAGATTCGGTTAATCGCCAACCAATAAGGTTCAGGTAAACAGATAAAATAATATTGTTTTGTTTTTAAAGAAATATCTTTCAATAATCCAAATTGTAAGAAAATACTGTATTCTTGTCCCACTTCCGATGGTTAAAATAATTTATTTGACCTTAGTTATGAATGTCATTGCACAATATCTTACACGCATTCTTTTTTTAATCGTCTGGTCTAATATTATGCATTTATTTTATGTATAGTATAATCTTACCTGTTAATAATGAACAGACTACAATTATTCCTTCATTAACTATCCAAAATAAGATTTGTATGTAAGGTTTACAGTCGCCTGTTGTATGAGTCACCAAAACTGCTTGTGAGTCTGTCTTCGTTAGCCCAGTAGAACAGTGGGATGCTAAAAACCATTTCATTTCCTTGTTCGTTCTTTCCTGCTCTTGTATTAACCTTCATTGGTAGTAGTTATATCCATATATACCTTGTGTTGTGTTTCATTTCCTTACAGCACCTGATACCGTAACAACAGCTATTTAGCATACCGATACGAGTGAACTACTAATGAGTGAAAATAGGCTAGGCCTACTATGACAGGAAATCATATTAATATTGTCTTTTAGAATGTGAACTATATAATGATTTTAGGAATGTTTTATTCTCCTTTATTCAAGTTGTGTGTCCAAACTTTGCGTCTTTTAACAATTCTGATGAAATGTCTTTTATTCTGTCCAGTGACGAAGTAGTTAAGTTGAGGGCCAAAACCTGCCATGATATTTTAAAAAGACGAAGGCAAACTTTATATCCATGTACGTGAATGGATCCTTTTTAGCCTTGTGTAGACATTCATTTTAGAACTACCGTCGTGGGTCAGTGTGTATAGTTTTTTTTTTTTTTTTTTCGTTTATTACTATTTTATTTTGCTTATTTATTTGTTTCTATATAATGTACATTTCGTTTATTACTATTTTATTTTGCTTATTTATTTGTTTCTTTATAATGTACATTTCGTCTCTCATAATTCTTAATGAATGGCAGTTTTTTAATTCTTAGTATATTATAATTTATGAATGTGATGTATTTAAAAACTGGTGAGACCTTAATAAACAACTACTACTACTACTAATGAGAGAGAGAGAGAGGGAGAGAGAGAGAGAGAGATCTACATGGATACAGACTTACAAATATACATAAACTTGTCAAAGAGTTAATGTGCTCAAGTTTATTTTTTCTGTTTTATGACTTATCATAAATTAACATATAACAATATAAACAAAGTGGTGTGTTAAGAAATGACATCTACATGATATTAGTGTCTGCCCTAGGATTGGGGTCTTGATACTCAGGCGAATATGGAAATAGACTCCCAAATAGGAATTCCGTGGGTGGGTCTAAAAGAACTGTTTGGATTTTCCAAGCTAAGTTCCTACTTGTAAGCGGTAATGCATGTGGGGTCAACAAGGGCATAATATCCATAACAACTTCGTATACGGGTTGTTCCCAATAAAATATCTGTAACAAATTTATGTTATGTTACATAGTTCATATGTATGGTGGCTGATTGGTATCATGTCGTATTGTCGTGATGTCGCCTTTCATAACGCGACAACCCGACAACCCGACATCACGACATTTCTACCCGACAACACGACAACCCGACAACCCGACATCACGACATTTATACCCGACATCACGACATTTTTACCCGACATTACGACACTAAAAATGTCATGATGTCGGGTAAAAATGTCGTGATGTCGGGTAAAAATATCGTATTGTCGGGTTGTCGTGATGTCGGGTTGTCGTGATGTCGGGTTGTCGTGATGTCGGGTTGTCGGGTTGTCGCGTTATGGAACAAAAATCTGACAACAAAGAAAATGGTTGATCAAGTGGAAGTAGATTCACGCTCACATTGCAGTTTGAGTTGCATTCGTATCCATTTGTATACGTCCACATTCATAATGTGAACCGTCTTCATTAGCTCAGTCGGATCAGAACAGTAGGACGTTAAACCCCATTTCAGTTCATAATATGAACATATTATGCCGCCGCCCTTGTCTGTGTGTCTGTCATTGAGTCAAGTGGTGTGGTTTCCCGCCCAAGCTTGTCCATGACAAAGAGTAGGGTCATCTGTCTAACGGGTCGTCTGTCTAACCTCGTGGGTTTTCTCCGGGTGCATGCCCTACCCCGCGGGGTGGTGCCAATCCCGCTGTTTTGTTATTATTTTGTCTGTAAATATTCTACAGGTTGCAGTTATTAACAGATTTTGTTCAAATTCGGCATGATCAATCATTTCAATAACAGGATGGTACCTATATTAATATTTAGTCTGTAAACACTCTACAGGCCGCGATTCTTAATGGATTTTCTTCAAATTTGGCATGAGCATTATTTTTAAAGAGACAATGGCACCAACTGATGTAAATGCATGCCCGACCCATAGGGGCGTTGTCACGCCCACTTTTCGTGAATATTTTGTCTGAAAACACCTTTCAGGCTGTAATTCTTATGAGATTTTGTTCAGTTTTAGCTTGATCAAGACAGAATGGTAAACACCCTACAGGTTGCAAATTTCATACGTCCACATTTAAATAAATCGTCGTCGCCCCCGTTTGTCCATCAGTCCGCCCGTCGGTCAGATTGTGGACTCTCTGGGGCCTAAAGTTATCATCGGATTGATTTTAAATTTATATACAATGTTTATGGCCATGAGACGTAGAAACCCATTGATTTCCACTGCCAGATAATTACTGCCAGAGTTTCATGAACATAAACACTTGGTATAAATTTCAAATCAATCGGATAATAACTTTAGTCACAAGGACTGGCATGAGCATTATTTTCAAAGTTATGGCCCATGATCACGTTTCACTTTTTAAAATCTTGTGGACGCTCTAGAGGCTAACGTTGTCATCCGATTCGCTTGAAATTGATGCACAGTGTGCAAGTTCATGCAACGAAGACCTAATGATTTTCAGCGATGTCCAATAATTACTACCAGAGTTATGGCCCTTGATATATTTCAATGTGGGCGTATAAAATTTGCAGCCTGTAGGGTGTTTACCATCCTGTCTTGATCATGCCAAATCTGATTAAAATCTCATACCAATTACAGTCTGAAAGGTGTTTACAGACAAAATATTCACTAAAAGTGGGCGTGACAACGCCCCTATGGGTCGGGCATGCATTTACATCAGTAGGTGCCATTTTCTCTTTGAAAATAATGCTCATGCCCAATTTGAAGAAAATTCATTAAGAATCGCGACCTGTAGAGTGTTTACAGACAAAATATTAATATAGGTACCATCCTGTTATTGAAATGATTGATCATGTCGAATTTGAACAAAATCTGTTAATAATTGCAACCTGTAGAATATTTACAGACAAAATAATAACAAAAAAGCGGGATTGGCACCACCCCGCGGGTAGGGCATGCACCCGGAGAAAACCCACGGGGTTAGACAGACGACCCTACTCTTTGTCATGGACAAGCTTGGGCTGGAAACCACACCACTTGACTCAATAACAGACACACAGACAAGGGCGGCGGCATAATATGTTCACATTATGAACTGAAATGGGGTTTAACGTCCTACTGTTCTGATCCGACTGAGCTAATGAAGACGGTTCACATTATGAATGTGGACGTATACAAATGGATACGAATGCAACTCAAACTGCAATGTGAGTGTGAATCTACTTCCACTTGATCAACCATTTTCTTTATTGCCAGATTTTTGTTCCATAACGCGACAACCCGACAACCCACATCACGACAACCCGACAACCTGACAACCCGACAATACGACATTTTTACCCGACATCACGACATTTTTACCCGACATTACGACATTTTTAGTGTCGTAATGTCGGGTAAAAATGTTGTGATGTCGGGTATAAATGTCGTGGTGTCGGGTTGTCGGGTTGTCGTGTTGTCGGGTAGAAATGTCGTGATGTCGGGTTGTCGGGTTGTCGCATTATAAAAGGCGACATCACGACAATACGACATGATACCAATCAGCCACCATACATATGTATGGAAGCGTATATGGGTCAATAGCACGATAGATACCGCAATATTAAGTTGGTAATCTGTCAACATATTGTGATTTTTCTGACGATTTTATCTCTGAAAAGGCAATTTTTGCCGAGTTAATTGAATAACTCGCTAATTTGCATGTCGTCATATTGTTTTAGATACACACGTCGACATAGCGCATAGCAATATTTTGCGAATATGTCGACATATACTACGGCGAAATGGAATATGTCGCCAAAGCTTCCGAATAGCAATATCTTACCGCAAACGTGTACATTTAAGACGAAATGGGGACATAAAACATAGCGTGTTGACTCAATTACCTCGGCAAAAATTGACTTTTCAGGGATAAAATCATCAGAATAATCATAATATGTTGACATAATACCAACTTAATATTGCGGCATCTATCGCGCTATTGACCCCTATACGCTTCCATACATATGGGATGTTCGTCACGGTAATAGTATGGAAGCGTATTTGGGTCACTACTTATTGAGATAATATCCCAACATATCGACTAAAAATATGTCAACTTTATGAGTTATATTACAAGAAATCGACTTAATAAAGTTGACTTGACGCATTAATTCACCCTATGTCGACATAAACTATGTCGATATGTTTAAATCATGTCAATAGTCGATTTGATTCTAAATCGATATGTCATGTTTTATTGCATAATTATATATAAACTTAAGGTAGAGTGGTTCAGGCTAAAAATGTTTTATAACAAACAGACACTATTTCGGGACAGTAAAGACATTATATATGATAAGACTTACTATAAAAACTTCATTGATCAACAATGGAAGTCTGGCCACTTCTGATTTTTGAGGATATATAACCATTTGGACATATGTTATAAATGGCTCAAAATCTGCCCGGCTTCCATAATCAAAGGAGTTATCTCTTAGTGAGAATAAGAGCTATGTCCCTTGGTTGTACTAAAAAAAATATGCTCCAAGCTACGCACGTCCCGGAAACGAAATAACTTTATCGCAGTCGGAAAATATCGTTTATTTCCATACTGCAAAGTAACAGATTACACTCTATGAGACGATTGGATTTGACATATGTACGCATGCGCGAACGCTTAGTTGTTTTAACAGTAAACCCGCGCCTTCAAATGTCTTTATATTAACTGTGTTTATAATGCTACAGTAGAAATTAAAATACATGTTAAGCTGGAGATGAAAATATCGGCATTTGACATGAATTATTTCAAGATTAGCCTAATACATACATGTATATTAAAATGAACAGTGCGTTTACTTATTTATACCCAGACACTGGCCTATTTATAACGGCATGTTATACAGAGGGAGCGAGGGAGAGAGAGGGGTCTATAAATCTAATAATGTAACACTTTAATGTGAATCTCAAAGATAACTAAATATTATATTGTGCAGTACGATGTTTGTTATGAAAAATAAATTGCCGGGTAAAGTACGAGGAAAATATAATGACATGTAATACGGGGAGTGAGAGAGAGGGATTACCCCCCCCCCCATAAAACTATTAATTTAAGACTTTATTTTTTGTCCCTCAGATAAATAAATATATTGTACTGCATGATGTTTGTTATGAAAAAAAAGAACACATTGCTGGATAAGTGGCGTATGCGCCGAGCCAGCGATTATTGCGTATGTACCGAATTTAGAGCCAAATTTTGTAGTTTCGTCTGTATAAAGGGTGGTATTTTTCGCCGACTTCAAGGTTTCCTAAACATTTGGACACCGGCGCGCTCACATGATATTCTTTGAACTGTAGATTTTGATGGAGTGTAATTAGATTTAGTCCCGCGAAAGCCAAACATGCGGTTATAACCACTGCTACGTTACCATTGGAAACGTTTAGATTTTTAAGTTTCATGACCAAATTATGGCATTCTGCCGTGTATCTTTTATTTTTGACATCATACAAAATTCCTTCGTTCGTCTAAAAAGGTTTGGACTTGCAACCATTCTTTTTACCTGCCAATTGTTTTTTATTTTCATTATTAGCCTTCATGCGAATCATTTCTTTTTTAGTCTTCCAAAGTTGATTTTTTTTTTAAACTTGGCGATTGTGCTTTTATGACAATCGCCGCAAATACTTTTTTTCTATCTAAATCAGTCAAGGTCGCATCGGCAGATGTCCGAGTCTCTCTGTTTATTAAATTAATTTCACTTGTGTCTGCCGATGGAGTAACGTAAACTATCCCGGAAAAATGGGGTGTCAAGAAAATGGTCGAATGATTTCATACATTTAGTGGACTTAACCTTACTTTTACTCAGCGTCCTAGTCTTTGTCGTCAGTCTGGCCAGTCTATTTTGAATGTATTTGTCACAAAAAGTCACACAGTCGTCATGTAAAGCAGTCATGACAGGCCGATGCTCCGACGTTGTCGGGAATTTATTAACATTTGTCTAGCATAAAGCCTATTTGTGATTTTTGTCATAGGTAGTTTGTTACAGTTCCCAAATCATATGGGTACTTGTCCAATCCAATGCTGGATAGCAAATCATCCGTGGACGATATCTTGCAGGGCTCAGTCTCAAATCTTGAAAAAAATAAGTCCGTCGATCAAAGCCTATGCCTACAGGATGGTTAGATAATATACTATGATTATAAAAATAATTTACACCATGTTACCGAAAAGGGTCTGGAAAATAAAGACTGCAAATAAAAAGTTTGTTTCGGTTATTTTCCGGTCTCAAATAGTTCTGCGTATTTAGAGCTAGCAAATATTTATTTCCTAACCACGATAGATGCCAGCGTAAACCAAGAATGTAGCCACTTAATAAAAGTAAATCTCGAAAGGTTGTAGTAAATTTATCTGGGCACTCTCATGTGGTTGAAAGTTAGAAATGAGACGAAGCTATTACAGCTAGCTCTGTATTTAAATCACCAAAATCGCCAAAATCAAAAATCAAAAATCAAATCAAGGAGTGAAATTGAAATTTTTGCTCACGTTCGCTATTAAATAAACACGTAAGTCGAAGCCCGTAATGAGTGTATTTTTTACTCGGCGTTATATACCAATACATGTTTGTAAAAATACCTCATGTGACGTATATTTGCTGCGACTTCCTAAACCACGTGCGCGGCGCTAACTTCTGCTCACTTCAGAAGATTTCTCGACGGAGCAATCACACAGATAAGCGGGTCAGTTTTTATAAGGACAAATATTGTGTCTCTGAACCACTCTACTTAAGGGCAAGGTAAAGTGACACCATTTTGTCACAACACCTGAAATGATGAAAAACTTATTTCAAAAACCAAAACAAGGGCCCTTGGATACAAAAGTCTAAAATAAAAAACATTACTCACAGACCCTTTTTTTACTACCACTGGCCCTTTAAACTCATTCTAGGATCACTGAGGCCTAAATTTATGGTGAAAATATCGCAAAATGTCCAACAAACGCGGTTACACCTACAACATTTATTTTAACTTTCTGACGTTACTTATTACACTCAACTATTGTCCCATGGTGTGTACAACAACCGTCAAGACTCGCTTTTTCAATTAACCCCTCTCTATTCATGTAATACGTATTTCATCTCGTTAGGTACATACTCGCATGTGCTTTAGCCATTTTGTTATTTCGTCTCCACCTTCGTCTCAAGAGACCCTCCGTTGACATATCACTGAAGCACAAAAAATTGCCAGGTTGATCAAACCTCCGGACCGAATACAAATCGTGGGGGATCAATTATTTACATACCTATGTATTTTTTAAAGCCCTAACCTTTTCTTTTCCTTTCTGATCACCCATTAAATACGAATGCCAGTCAAGTCGTCCACAAGCAAAGTCGTCCACACGAAAAACCTGGTTAAGTCGTCCACACCCGTTGGTGGAGTCGTCCACACCCGTTGGTGGAGTCGTCCACACTCGATTGGTTGAGTCGTCCACAAGACTTAGTTTAATTTTGAAGATATAGTAATACGTTGGTGGAGTCGTCCACACGACATAGTTTACATTCGGGATATGGATATTCTTTCTATAATCCGGTAAAATATTCAAAACAAGCTTGTTGATTATTCATAAAAGGTGCATTAAATTAAAATAAGCCACGTGGTCATTGAAGGCAGTCTCGGCATGGTTTCAGAATTGCACGTCTTCCACGCTCTGTCCGTGTGACTTTCGGGTACCGATAGATATTAAAATAATAACCGGATAATACATTGATGGATTCACTGACCAGTTGTTAGGTAAATTTAAATCGTCATTAGATATAATTCCCTGATGGAACATCGAATACACGGAGAGAGAAACAGTGGATGTTTTTCCCGACAGAATCTCCATTGGATAATTCCAATGATACGTGCATGACATATCGGTGGCATTATGCCAATAAAGCAGTTCTATATCGATTTTTTATTTCATACGCTACAGGCAATCTGAACGACAGGCTCACCCTACCTATTATCATTTAATTTTCGTACGTTAGTTACGTACGTATTGACAGGGTGTTAATGTTAACAAATATTGTAGGCTATATCATCAGTCGTACAGAACTTTATTTTATAGCCATTTCAGTTATGGTTGTCACGTGATCATTGTCTATCATCGACGGATGAATAAAAACGTTTGCAAGTTACATGACTGTTACGCGAAGGACTACAAATTGTGTTATAAAGAAATACCACGGCATTTTCTGATTTTAACTTCGGCATTTTCTGATACTGACAATAAACACTAATCAAACAATCAAAATTGCTAAAATCATAACGCCAATTAACAAACAATACAAGAATACTTCATTAAAAAAACATCGGTGAACAACAAAACAATGGTCATACGATCAAACAAACAATACGATTAACATTAACTTCATTATAAAAACATCCCCCCCATGCAATATGCAATTAATAAGATAGTTTTATTCGTGCATGCATGCTGTCATCCAATAGTAACTGTAAATTTTCCCGCGGTTAGACCGCCTCTGACCAATCAAAAAATTGTGGTTTTTATCACTTGCACCCTTCAATCGAGAAATCAAGCTTCTCGTGCGATTTTCTATAATTTAACTATAAGTGTGTGTTTTAATGGTTTCCAAATAAAAAAAGAATTTACATGTATGTAAATAGAAATAAATATGACACTACCGTTAAAGAAATGTGTAGAATTCGGATTCAAAAGTATCGGTATAAAATTGAATATCAAACACGACGTCACACCTGTGCAGAGCCAGATGACAGCCGATCACGCCCCCCTCGAATTTCTTTCACACATTCGACTAATTTACGCTAACTTTATTACAAAACAAATCGTCAATACTAATCAAACAATCAACAATGACCATACGATTAACTTTAGTACAAAAACAACCGTAATTCGATCTGAAATCAAATAACAGAATAGTACTAGCTATTTCTTCCATACGATTAAATTGTGTACGAGTCTTATTCTTAGTTTTGGACGACATCACCAATGGTTGTGAATACGATTAAATTGTGTACGAGTCTTATTCTTAGTTGTGCACGAGTCTTATTCTTAGTTGTGGACGACATAACCAATAGTTGTGGACGACATCACCAATAGTTGTGGACGACTCCACCAACGGTTGTGGACGACTTCACTGTGGACGACTTTGCTTGTGGACGATTTGACTGGTACCCTTAAATACAATACATAGTTCCGAAAACAGTGCAAATGACCTTCACCTTATACAGACATTACTCCGCGTTCAGTGAGTTTCTGTCTTAATTTTATAATTCGCTTTTGTATGTGTCATATTATGTGTTATAATGTTTGGCACATATCATTGAGAGTATGTTGCATCTATTACAATTTGTTGATGAAGTTTAACTTTGGGAATTTACATTGGCTGCACCGGACTATTGCCATTCGCTGCAGCACTTCCAGAAGATGCCATTTGGCCCCCAAATGTCAACAATTATGAAATTTGGCAAAAACTTTATTTTGTGAATATTTTGAGAGAAATGATTTGTAAGGAGAAAAATTGAAAGGTAATGTAGCATCATGTTGCATGGATGTCACTTGTAATCGGATAGCCGATCTCTGGAGATGTGGGTTTTTTTCGAAGGGTGGGATGAACTGTCAAAAAAGTTTGTACATGTGGTTTCGTCGTCAAGTGACTTCAAATTCGTTGAATAAATTTTATTTTCATATTGGTAAGTACACACTGCATTCTTGCATTGCAACTTATATTGTGGTGATATCCATTTGAGAAAATAATAGTTTTTAATGGCTTGTCCTGTATTTAGTTTGGGACTACGGAACGCCATAGGTAGCACGTGCCAAAGACGACAGTCTTCAGTTTATTTGACTAATCATTTTACTAAGCTTTTTGAAATTAAACCTTTGCATTAGGTTTATTCATATTGTCAACTTCAAAATTAATTGTTGGATAATTTCAATTTCTTCTAGTGCTACATTTTGTGGGTTTTGTGTATGTCAAAATTATCATGTTTTAGCCTATATTGCCTATATTATTACTAATTAGGCCTAATTTATTTTCTGTGGCTTAGGTATACTTTTAAGACATGGTTTGTAGGGTTTTCATGTTTAAAATTCTTATATAATTATGTGTTGTTTATTTACTCTTCATTGATATAACCACTGGTACATTTTTATTCTTATTTTACAGAATTCAACAAGATAATCTACGCAGATTATGGCGGGCGTGTTGCCTTAATTACAGGAGATAAATATTTGAGACTTAGAAATTGACACAAATTGGTAACACCGTATATAATAATGCAATATGAATGTATATAAACTGATTTACTAAAATTTCAAATCAATTCTATTTTGCGAAATATGCCAGATGTCTCAATTGAATGGCAATAGCTAGCGTCTGTTTATTCCAGGCTACAATGATAGTTTTTATTGTACATTTGGTCTCCAGATAAGAATATGAACACCCCCCCTCCAAAATAAACATTCCTATTCAAATAAAATATGTGAATATGTGTGGATTTAAAGTCCTCCAAACTGATGGCAAATGTATATGGTGGCTGTCTTTTTTTAAATCTAGAAGGCCTAAAGCAACCATCATGCCAATAAAAACAATTTCCTATCTTGACAGTAAAGTTACACTTTTGCAACATGATGAGTGTTGTGCATGGGCAGGGTACAACGTACCAACCCTTCTAGAAGACGTGTACATTGTACATCTGTGAATGGATGTGATTCATTTCTGTCAGCATCTAATTAACTAGAACATCTGATATCACCTACCATTCGAAGTTTGCAAATAATGCTGAATGCTTTACACATGTACATGTATATTAATGTTTGATTATAGAATTTGTGTATGTGTTGGATTTAGAAAATGAATTGAAAAATACACCTTTACATTATTTATTTTTCAGAAATATAGGAATACTTGTCTAATGAATGCCAGGAACTGAGATATGATTTAGGATTTGTTGACTTTAATAACAGGTGCGTATAACAAATTGTAAATAATGTGGATTATTCCATTTGATGTACATACCTGTACATTACTAGATGAATGCTTTTTGAGTAAGGGGAGTTGGATGGCCGAATGGATAGCATGTGCGTGCTGTGTCATAAAGCCTGTCATTGAGTCAGCTAGCTTTGTTTTGAACCCCCTGTTGTACGTGACAAGGAGTAGGGTTGCCTGTCCAACCTCATGGGTTTTCTCTGGGTCCTCCAGTTTCCTCCCACTGCTAAAGACCCCTATGGGCAAGCGAATTATTGAAATAAAATTAAACCATATGTTAGTCCCAAAATGACCTAGTTTGTGTCGAGTGGATGTTAAACCCCATTTTTTTTCTTTTTAAGTAAATTGGGTATCCGAAAGATTAACGTGCACATTTGATCACAAGGTCTGTCATTGAGTCAAGTGGCATAGTTTAAGTTCTCTGCTTGCATGTGACAGGTAGTAGGGTCACCTGTACAACCTAAAGGGTTTTATCCCAGTCCTCCTACTGCTAAAAACCCCTACATGTTATCAAATTATTGAAATAAATTTAAACCATGAGTTAGTCCCTAGTTTGTATCCAAAGGACATTAAACCTCTCTGTCTGTCTCTCTGTCACTCACAATAATACATTTATCAAATTCATGAAAATCCCCCACCCACACACACACCCACATACCCCCAAAAAAGGCTGCTTCTATTGCAATTAGAAGTTATATCAGGAATATGAAAGCTATGTATATAATGTAGAACACTGGTAAATGCTTCACATTCATATCTTTGTGAAACTCATATCATAGGGCCAATATTGCTATTCACTGTGCCACTAGTGGTACACCATACATCTGCAGAGAAAGTAGTGCATGAAACAAAATGGCCTTTTGTTTACAAAATATTTGAAAACTTTGAGGTCCTATAACTAAGTTTTGATAATTTTTTTTCAGATTTCAAGTCTTGATGGTTGGAGTTTGATTATCTGAGCAACTTTTGGCCGGTTTAGTTTTCCTGTGTTCTTTTTTATAAAGCTTGTAGCTGCGCAGCCCTGACTTAGGAATTTCCTTTATTATTTGGTAAATATTTTATTTCAAAGTCATTTTTTTTTATTTCCATCCATTTTTTATTGTTCTGTATCATCTCAGGCACATTTAGATACCAACATATCAGCATTAAATCTTGTGTAAGTCCCTTTTTGAGAACCCCCCATTTTAGGTGTTGTGACAAAATGGTGTCACTTTACCTTGCCCTTAATAATATGGCTACAGACCACTAATGATTCCCCATTAATTTTAATGTTAATTATCGTCTCTTAGACCGGCTCTAACTTTTTCCCAAATTTTTTTGGGGTAGAACGCTTTCTGCCACAGATGAAGCAACATGTGGCAAACCCATGCCCAAAAGCACGTATGAAAATGAAATGAAATGAAATGTGGTTTAACGTCCTACTCTTCTGCACCTAGCCTGGGCTAATGGAAGACGGGCATACGCCATACAGTGGGCTATGAGGGAAATTTTGCCCGGGCAGCGGCGCCACGGCCTACTATTATATAGAATTCCAACTGCCAAGGGATCGTTTACGTGCACGCCAATATGTACACGGGACCTCGGTTTTTCGTACCATCCGAACGACTAGACAGCTGTCCTTGTCAGGCCTTCCGTTCTGCATCACTGACAAGGGGAAACCACGCCGGAAATTCGAGATGAACTTTCTCGGCCAATGCAGGGATCGAACACTCGACCTCCAGGCTAGCGAGTCAGCGCCTTGCCCACTTAGCCACGTGATCCCCCAAGCATGTATGAGGTTCACCTTGAAAAACTTGAGATACACAAGCTGGAAGTAGAGACAAGAAAACAAGCAATTTTCGGCCTTACATTTCAACGTAACCAACTTCTCAACCTTTGTATCCCTCCGCCTCAAAATCATGAATATTTACTATAACCTGGCAGAAAATGTATTTTCAAACCCTTTTCTTTGATTCTACACCCATCGCTTTTGGTTTATCCTGTTTTCTATCCATCACTTGCAAAATGTTGCGTATCCTGCCTGGCAGTCGCTGGTTATTTAAAGATGGGTCATTCCATGAAGTTGACACTTTGTTACCAACGATAATTAATGTGATGATAAAATACTCAAGAAATAGAATTCAATAAATGAATTGTTGATAATTATCTTGGGGGTCTGATGTAAAGATAATATTAAAATGTCATTTTGTGAAATAAAAAAAATTTACTTGAAAAAAGGATGTGTCAAATGCATTTTCTGCAGTTTGACATGCACCAAAAGTGTGACATTTTCACCCCCCTGAACTTTGATTTGATCCCAACTTTTTATTATGTGTTTAAATCATCTATCCGAGGTGCAGTTGCAAAGATTTAACTTTCAATTTTTCAAATACAGCACAACAAGAGCATCGATTTGACTATTTGTTGAGATATCGTCACCCAAAAATACAGAAAAAATCGTAACTATGTCTGTCAACTTTGTTACGTACGCTAATGACACGATGAGACAGAGCGCTTTCGTGTGACGTACTTAAATAATGTCGTAAAATGTAACCACTCTTATTTCATCTCGGAAAAGGGAAAATGTTTATCGGCTAGACTTTTCAAATGTTATAAACTGCAGTCATTGCGAAAAGTGTTGATTGTCTGTCAATTTTACGTTCGCGCGATTTCCATCTCTCTTTACGCCGGCGAAAGTGATCGAAAATTTAACGACACCACACAACTCATTTACAGCATAGACGACTGGTTAATGGCAACATGGCGGAGACAGCCGTAGAAAATATGGAATTCGGTAAGGAAAATGGAATTTGTCAATTTGTTACGTACATTTGAATCGCTTGTGTCAAGTTACGAACAACATATGAATACTTATTCAATATGAATGTTCCTTTTCTTTATATACATAAGTATAGAATACTGTTATGCAAACTTTTTGTCCGCAAAACAAATGGTTGTCATCGCCGATCTCGGGAACAAATCGGGATTGCATTGGTTGGTAACTTGACACGGTTAAGCTTTCAATTGAATGTCAAAATTACTAACAACCTCTGTCTGGCACATTTATTTAATTATTTGTTAGATCTTTACAAAAGCTTATCTTTTGAAATAGTTCATGGTTCTATAATGCCATTACGACTTCGTTGTCATCCTTATATGTACCTACACCTGTTCAAGACTGTTGATGAAAATGATAGTGACTGTTGGTAACAATGACCAAACAACTGCCCTTGAGAAATTTTTGTTACCAACACAGTTATATTTCTTGTTTAGATTTTATTCAATAATGGCTGTACTTATTTAATTTGCATGTTCTGAACACGTTGTAGGCTATTTAACATTGAATTGCAAAATAGTGTAGAATTAACCTTGTGTTTAAATTAATTTCTTTCTAGGTTGTTGGTTGTTCATGTGTCAAGTACTACAAACCAGCAGAGAATTTTCGGTTGGAAAGTGAACTGTTATTTGAATCTCTAATAGGAATAGCAGTCCGAAATTGATTTGATTCTGTTGACAACTTGAAAATGCTTCTCCCTATGTAAACAAGCCTTCCGTCATCTTTGTTTCGCAAAATATGATGACCAAAAGAGCTTTTCGTCATCTTTGTTTCGCATTTAATCTGATTGAATCTATGCAGGGAAATTATCTCTTGCTGATGTTTTGATTTCTTAGTTATACTATTAAGTCAGTCAATGTTGAGTTTCAGCATTGGTTACGAAGAAGAAAATATTTTTTGAAAAATGCAAATCCCATGTCGTTACTTTAATTAAATCAGTATTGATGCTTTATCAGTCCAATTTAATTGAATAGTATTGATGCTTTATCTGTCCAATTTAATTAAATCAGTATTGATGCTTTATCTGTCCATTTTAATTAAATAAGTATTGAGGCTTTATCCATCCAATTATTTTACCATTATTGTAATGTCATTTACATTAAACCCTATTTTATTTGTTATGTCATTTTTATTTTGTCTTTGTTTTTACACTGATCACTATGATACATGTTGAATAATAAATGAAATATTAAATCATATTTCCAAAGTGGTTACTTATTTAATGATGGTTGTTCGAGAAAGATGGATTTTAACGGTCACTTGACTCTAGGTTATTTCAACGAGTGGCTTGTGAGGTCTTTAGCAGTGGGGGTAAATGATAGTCCTTGGCAAAACTCACAAGGCACAAGGTTAGACAAATGACCCTTGTGCTTGTCACACACATGACTAAAATCAACGTTATCATTTGTATTTGAAGGCCATAGCTTCTTCGAATGGTTAACACAATTTTTTATCCCCGATTACAGAACAATATATCACGATTCCAAAAGAATTTGATGTGGTCAATGTTACCAACTCTTTTTACCCAGGATATGTATTTTTTTTTAATTATTATTAGACAGTACAATCAACAGGTCAAAAACTGTACAAGGCAAATAGATGTACAATATTAGGAATTGATTTCCAAAGGAATTTGATGTGGTCAATGTTACCAACTCTTTTTACCCAGGATATGTAGTGGTTTTTATTTTTAGATGGTAAAATCATCAGGTCAAAAACTGTACAAGTCAAATAGATGTACAATATTAGGAATTGTTTTCGCATTTTTTTTATGAGTATTGTTTTATAGAACTTTAACGTGTGTTTTTGGTCATTGTTACCCGCAGACTCATTTTGAGAGATGATGTAAAATAAATTACATTTTTTTTACATTTTGATACCACCAAATGATAGACACTTTGGTCTTGAGTACTGAGTTGCCTTTGATCATGATTTATTTATCTTAACAAGAAGAAAAATAGGACAATATTTTGTCAATGTTACACGCATTCATTTTGGTTTGTCAGCATTTTTGCAGAAAATTGTGAAGTTTTTATCTTTTTACCACATTGGTACATCAGGTGACATTGAAAACAAAACAAACAAAGTGTTATTTTCTCTCCAAATACATTTTGAAATTTTAATGCCCATGTCACACTTTAGGTACCAACTTCATGGAATGACCCAGATGCAACATGTAAATTTCGTAGAAGAAAAAAATACAAATTTTGAGTGTTTTCTGTGTAATTTGTTTATATCCTGTCCCATTTTTTCACAGAACTCAAATGCTGCCTTTAACAAGAAAGATTTTAGCCCAAAAGACCCATGGACCTGAGATGCATCGATGTACATAAAGCAGCATGTGTACTTGATTTTTCTTTTTCTTTCACCGGTATGTTTTCAGAACGTATGGGAAGCATATAACAAAGGCCTTTTGGTGATACCTGAAGTTTTACCCTTATATACGACACATCTAACCAAATATTTCCAAGCCGTAGGACGATAGTTATTTTTAGCCCTTTTCTCCCTTTCCCTTTATCCCCTTTTGCGTTTGTGGTGTAAAATCAAAGAAAGGCGTTTGAAAATACATTTTATGTCAGGTTTTGGTGAATATTCATGATTTTGAGGCGGAAGGATACAAGAGTTGAGAGGTTGGTTACGTTGAAACGTAGGACCGAAAATTTCATGTTTACTTCTCTCATTCAAGGGGGGTTGGGATGGCCTAGTGGTCTGGAGTGCCGCGCTTCGACCTCTAGCTGGCCGGTCACCTCTGGCTTGCGGCTGTGGTTTCGAGCCCTGGTGTGAGCGTATGTGGCATGGAGATAGGGGCGCTTTCTCAACTTCGTGGGTTTCCTCCGGGCACTCCGGTTTCCTCCCAGTGCTAAAGACCCCTACGCGCAAGCGAATTATTGAAATAAAATTAAAAACCATATGTTAGTCCCGAAATGACCTAGTTGTATCGAGTGGACGTTAAACCCCATTTCTCTCTCTCTCTCTCTCTCTCTCATTCAAGTCTGTGTATCTCAAATTTTTCATGGTGAACCTCATACATACTTTTGGAGAAGAGTTTGCCACATATTTTGCTTCACCTGTGGCAGAAAGCGTTATACACAACAAAAATTTGGGGAAAAGTTAGAACCGGTCTAAGAGACGAGAATTAACATAAAAGTTAATTAGGAAATCATTAGTGGTCTGTGGACAATATTATCAAGTCTATATATTATGCAATAAAACCTGACATATCGGTTTAGAGTTAAATCGACTATTGACATGATGTAAACATATCGACATAGTTCATGTCGGCATAGGGTGAATTTAATGCGTCAAGTCAACTTTATTAAGTCGATTTCTTGTAATATAACTCATAAAGTTGACATATTTTTAGTCGATATGTTGGGATATTATCTCAATAAGTAGTGACCCAAATACGCTTCCATAGTAATAGCTACCACCATTCATATAATATTTGACAATAGCCTATATTTAGCTCAATATGCGTGATATTAAGTGACATATTGGTATAGTACGAGTGCGATGTCACGAGGGCAATGTCGATATATGACGCAATATATGACTATTAAACAACTTACAAGTTGTTGAAATAATGCTAGACCGATGTGGAGAGTGTAGCTGCAAAAGTGTATAATAGATGTAGGTGTGGCCTGCCTCTGTTTTCGTACACCATACTATTCATAAATAATGCATAAAAAATATAGCACTTTATATATATTTACATGGTAAAGCTGTGGTTTATAATTGTCAATAGGCAGAACGTAACCTAGGCAAATAAAACCTCAAGGAAAAGACTTGTATTTACTTTCCATACATCATCTAGTATACATATAGTATAATTGTAGCTATCCACTTTCTGCCCCGAACCGCCCCCCATGGGAAATGAACATTTAATTTTGTCATGTCATACTCAATGATCAATGTATTATTCAGGAACACGGGAGACAACTCGATTTTGTAGTGTAACTTTGGTATGTATTGCGCTTTTACTATAGAGTACATATTCACGTGAAATAGCCTTATTGAAATTTGCATATTTATTTATTAAAACTATGGTTCTAATGATAATCAACTAAACAGTATAGTCATTAGAATTGTTTAAGTTGTTGGGAATTAACCACTTTAAGTAATGGTAGAGAGCCAAATAGTAGATTTGTTTGTATAGAGAATCTCCTACGAGTGTTTTTTGATATCAAAAAATATCAACGAGTGTTGATATTTTTTGATATCAAAAAACACGAGTTGGAGATTTTATTTATCACCCAATCTTTTCTTACATGCACAAATAAATATATATGATTCTTAATTACATTACAGCGTAGTGATACATCAGTTTTTTGACACCAGTTTAGCTATTGCAAAATCCTATATATTGACCCAGTATTTTCTTCAAGCTCAATTAAATAAACGCAGTTTCTTTTTAACAAAAAAAAGTCACTTTTTATTTAAAATACGTGGATTCTTTAAAATAAAAGAAAGTAGTTCCCTTTTGATTGACCAATCAAATTCATGTAAATCGATATCTCCTAAGGAGATTCCGCAGTAGATTATGTAATTTATCATACAACCGATATCTACTGTCAAATAAGATATTGGGTGATAAAAATTAATTACATGTTTCTGTAGATAAGGGAACTTATCAAATCAAAGATACATGTATATATAAACCCATGAAACACTCAGTACTTTGAAACCTGACGAGCTGCTCTCGTATTTAGATATGTGTAAATATGTTTGGGTCAATATTATTTTGTAGTACTTTATGTATTTTTATCATTCATATTTTGAATTACGTTTACTAACAATAAACTTATTAGAGCCATACCGGTTGTACTTATTTTTTGTTCTAGCCCCATATAGTATAAATACTGGTTATAAGACAGATAGCGTTATGTCATTCCGGTGGACGAAAAAGAAACCTAAAGTTGGAGAGAGAGATAGCGAGAGAGAGAGAGAGAGAAATGGGGTTCAACGTCCATTCGACACAAACTAGGTCATTTTTGGACTAATACATGGTTTCATTTTTATTTCAATAATTCGCTTGCGCGTAGGGGTCTTTAGCAGTGGGAGGAAACCGGAGTGCCCGGAGGAAACCCACGAGGTTGAGAAGGCGCCCCTATCGCCATTGGTGCTGTCTCAGTTTATTCTTAAAGAACAGAATCGAGTGGAACTTTGCAAGTATATACAAGACATCAATGCGTATTTGGTATACGGACGCCTATTCTCAATTTGTTTTTTTTTTAAAAAATAACCAACACGGATACCCTTTGAGCTCCCTGCACGTAAAGGAGTATTACGATGTTTTATATAAAAACCTGTCAGGATTGATCGGCTGGGAAAATCAAGAAAATTGAAGTTTATTATTTTGTAGAGTTATTTCTCCTAACACGGACAACTTGGAAATGCTTTGAAGGCTAGATTTGCTGTGATTGTTAATCAACAGTGCTGGACATGTTCAACTAGACCTAGACCTAAGTTACTTATCAATTTATTTAAATAATTGAGATGGCAGACGGGTTAATTCACCTCAAATAAAAAAAAACAGTTGGACAAACGTTATTACAACCACGACTAAATAATATAAAAAGCTCTGGGATTTTCTTTAATGAATTTTCAGTTAAAGGAGTTGAACAGCTAACTCTGCGATGGCTGATACGATCACGTAATCCTTAATTCCTAGAGGTTAGTACGGTGGTGCTAGTTTTCATTACCTTTTCTATTCTTTATCTCGTAGGGTTATTTTAAATAGACATGTTTATGTGCTTTGGACACTAGCATAGCGAGAAGCTGTGAACTGTACAGGTGGTGAGGGTCTAAATCTAGGACGTCGTCTACAATTGAACCTCATAATGAATGGCTACTTAATACTGACTATAACACAGGACACCCACTAGAACATAGATAACATTGCATGTATAGATGGGTATATCGGTGAAAAGCGGTTTTAATCCAGCTGCCATGTCGTATTATGATTGTTATTATTTTCTTGTGAACATCAAGGGCGCTTACTTGCTATTTACGACAGTGTTTGGGCAGGATTAAACCTAATCAAACAAAACACTGGGAAGTGGGAGGATTACGGTCTCCGTTAACGGGTCCAATAGAAACAGAACAGTAGGGCGTTAAGCACTAGCCATTATTAGTCAAATTAAAACAGACGAAACAAACGTTCTGCGCTGCAACACCCTTTCATTCTCTGGAATCCCTTAGACATGAAAGAATAAAAGGTGTGACGAGATAAAACAATAGACGAATGCGCTTAAACTTAAACGTACACAAGAAACTTTATCTGATAAACTAGTATGTAATTATTGGGCAAGCTAAATGTTTCAAACCACCTGGGCACAGAAGATATTTGTATATATAAAAACAAACAAAAAATAATATTTTATGAAAGTGCTTTATGTATCAAAATATAATATTTTGAAAATAATCCACAATTCAAACAGAGGAACGAATTTAGACGATTGGGCCATATAAAAATACAATAATTGGGGCCATATAAAATACAATTATTTGGGACATATAAAAATACAAAGATTCTGGCCATATAAAAATATAAAAATTAGGACCATATGAAATACAATGCTTGGCGGCCATATAATAATATAATGATTGGGGCCATAGAATAATATAATGATTGGAGCCATATAATAATAGAATGATTGGAGTCATATAATAATAGAATGATTGGAGCAGCCATATAACAATAGAATGATTTGGCTCACATGAAATACCATGATCGGGGTCATGTAAAAACATAATGATTAGGACCACATAAACAAATATGATGATAGGTGCCTGTTATCTTTTTCGGGGCCCATTCATTACATACATATAAGTATGGTGGTCCATATATAACATTTTGTACTCAGTTGTAAAATAACAAACATTAAGTGTATCTTTAATTAAAAGGAAAATAATGTAATGCTTTAGTTTACCACATTCACCCGCACTATGATATATCATTTGTACACATTTACACCTACTCCGATATAACCTGAACACATTTACACCTACTCCGATATAACTTGAACACATTTACACCTACTCTGACATAACTTGAACACATGTTATCCAACTCGGATATAACTTGAACACATGTTATCCTACTCTGACATAACTTGAACACATGTTATCCTACTCTGATATAACTTGAACACATGTTGTACTACCCTGATATAACTTGAACACATGTAATCCTACTCTGAACACATGTTATCCTAACTCGAACATATACATATTAACATCTACTTGAACTAGAACATTTTAAAATGCAATTTGATCCCTAGCTACCAGTAGAAGCATTTCTTATTTCCAAGGTCCAACTAAAGTAAATACAGTTCTATCATCACCTATCAGTAACAGCATCACTTTCAGGAATTCTATTGAAATCTATTAGCAATGGTTCAGAGAGTGTCTAAATGATGTTGACCATAGAAGAATGATACATATTTGGATCCTTAAAAGTGAACTCCAATGGGTGTCGATAAAGATTTACTTTGATTAATTTATTATATAAAACTAAATACATTTATTTTCTCAATGTAAGTAATAATGCTCCTTTATTAACGCATACATAATACCCACGTGATCTGCTTTTTAAAATACAAATTCTATTAATAACTATTAAAGGGCAGTAACGCTATTTAGGTCAAGGTGTTGATAACAACGTATTCGCTTACGGAAGTTAATTGTAAGTAGGGGAGTATTTCTGCCATATTGAATCTGTTCAAAATTAAGTGATATTTATGGATTACTTGGATAGCTTATAATATTATACAGGATTAAGTATACATTATGAATTAACAAACAAAGGTAACTAATTATATCTTGTATTGGTTGTGATAGTATTCTAGGTAGGCCCTATTTTAATGTTCATATTTCTGAGGGGGGAAGTATTAAAGTATAGTAATACCCTCGATCAAAAAGGCTCGTGCAATGCATTGCCTATAGTTGTTTTTTTTTTAAAAAACTTGGTCAGAGAAATTTTCCTTTGTGCAAGGACAAACTATAAACCATGGTATTTCTGTCTAGGAACTGGAATTTAAATAGGTCTGATCTTAATTGAAATAAGGTTTGTAAAACATGATTTAAAGTCAGTTCAATCACAAGGTTAGGGCGTACAGTAGTTCCTGATATAGGGTATGCAGTCTGCACTAATAAAATATAGGTTGCACTAATGATATATAAAATAAAAAATATATTTGTGAAAAAAGGTGTAACTCCATTCTTTTGAAAGTAGACATCTATAAATTATAGTGACGAGGCGTGGCAAAAAAAACTGTAGTTATAAAGATTGTCATAGGTCAAGCACGAAATGTCTATTCGCAGCTCAATAGAATATTAAATAACACAAACAATAACAGAAAAACAATGTCACAATAATAATAATTGTTCGTCGGAGTCTGTTTAAAATTCTCCAGGCAACACACACAAGTGATAAATACTCAATCCCTGAATTGTCTAATTCTACAATATATTCACAGCGTCTAATACAAACTTCAAGGAGACGAACAGATAATTCACGTATTTGTGATGGATTAATCACCATCTCAGAGTTATGTACAGTGGGCATCTCCCTCTCCTGACACCCCGAATAATATTCTGGAATAGCCATCTGTAAATACAAAACAATATCAAAGACTTAGGAATAACATTAATGTGTAACAGTGGGATATTATTCTGTAATAGGATGGCCTCAACATTTAAACTTAACAACGTGTCAAAACATATAGACCATTGCGGACAGAATCAACTTCACCACGCTTACGTGTGTCGGTAAGGTCTTTGAATCAAAAATATCTTCCCAAATTATATAAATCTAAATCATGGTAATCTATGTCAGTATTTAATTTTTTTTTCTCTTGTGACTTCTCATTTATGTCTGAAACAAGTCTGAAAATCAATAGAACGCAAATAAAAAATTAAATGAAATGAAAAGAGTGTAATGTCCCCCAGCTCTGCCTGAACTGGTCTAATGGAGACTGACATGTGATATAAAGTGTGCTATTATTGAGGAGATTTTGCCAGAACAACGGCGCTGCAGCCTATTCTTCTAGCGAATTCCAACTATAAGTGTTCTTTTACGTGCAGGCCAATGAGTACACAGGAGCTTGTTTTTTTCGTCCCATCAAAACGACTATACGTTGCCTCTACATCACTGACAAGGCCGGAAACAAGCAAGGTATGCATCGCCAACACAGCTGATAAGTTATTCATCTTCTATTAATGTTTAACGTCCGCTTCCACATGCGGTGATATCGCAGACAAGTTTTATTTGTATTACGTTCATCGCAGCACGCTCAGGGGTCTTTCCCTGTGTGGGGGGGGAAGAGATCGTAGTAAACCCACGAGACTGAGAAGGTGCCCATATCGCCATGCCACATACGCTCACTTCAGCGACCAGAACCACGACCGCAAACCAGCGGTGACCGGCCAGTTAGATCTGGAAACTCAACACTTTAGACCAATAGGCCAACGTTGGAGATAGGTCCGGTTAACCTTTAGCCCACGAAGTCCATGACCAGGTAAACAGATATGAAATAATATTATTTTGTTTTTAAAAATAATTACTTTAATCTTTAATAATGTATTGCACACGTCTTACACGTATTTTTAAAAAAACAAACAATTTGGAATAAGTGGTCTAATAAAATACATATTATTTTATATATATATATATATATATATATTATAATCTTACCTGTTAATAATGAGGGAGTTACAGATTTTCCTTCTGTAAGGTTCGAATACATCGAGCTGTATCACGTTTCAACTATTCTACATTTTAAGAAATTCGGGGCTTTCCCTAATTGAGTGTGAGGAGCTGCAAGGCTTCGTGTTTTTTGTACTCCCGCCTTGTTCGCGGGCTAGAATTGAATGGCAATTGCCCCAAACTTCGCCATTGTTCGGTGTAACAAACGATCTGCGTATGCGCGTACAGTGATGCGATTAATATGACCTTTGACCTTTTCTTGTCTCCTTATATAGGACACAGATCACTAAATATTCATGGACCGTTACCACTCCTATATAAAGTTTAAAGAATTTGTAATGTATTGTTAAACAGACTTCACCTCGTTGTTGTAGATGCGTGCACATATTCAGTCTAATTTAGTCATAATGTTTGTTTGCAAGTATCCCTTATTTCGATGGTTTAGTGCTATTACTATTGCGTAAGTTTTTGGTGAATTATTTAGACTTTTGTAAATAAGTCTTTGCCAAGTTCATCAAAACACACCCTGTATGTTAAGTGTGGTTATCTCCCTTTAATCATTCTTGTAATAATTTCTCTGCCTAATTTATTGTATTATTATTGTATATCTCAGAAGTTTCGTTTGTTTGTTTGTTTTTTATCTCAAAGGGCGCATTGATAGCCACCCCACCCGCCTAAGCCCGCCTTTAGTCGAAAGGATGTACAAACTACACCTTCTTTTACTATTTTCACATTTGTTAGTCACGTGGTTTTGAGCTATGATTATTTACTTGGAGTAGAGCCAAATATCTAAAGGGAATATAGGGCTACATTTTAGAACGTTAAAATAGACAATGCTTCTCAAAGAACATGTTTATCAATCAAATATGACTATACATGTATATAGATCTATTTACATTCAATTTTGTTATTATTAGGTTAATTGGGTTGGATGAAATACATCGTTTGCGCCTGCTTAGTCCATCATTCTACGTGGATTTCATTTCGCAGCAATGACATGTGTCAAGAGGAGCTTAAATAAACCCAGTTCTGACCAATCATGTGGCTGTAGTTCAACCCTCAAAGAAGCGAAAGGTAACATGGGACACAATAACTCTCCGTCTAATTGAGCATTTGATTGGTTGATGCTTTGGGACATGATAGCTTTAGTTCTAATTAAATGAGAGTTCGATCATGCGCATTTCCCACTAAAGCTAATTAGTATAGATTGTTCAATACTTTTGAAAACTATAAATGTTGGCTTGTTTTATGTTTTATTTTAGGCGTGTGAACTTTGTTTATATATCCTGTTTTCATTTATAGCAATGAAATATTTAATTGTTATTATAAATAGACATGTATACACTTGTTTCGTATAACTATAGTCTGTTTTATTATTGTATCATTTAGTTATAGTCTGTTTTATTCTAGAATCATATAACTATAGCCTGGTTTATTATGGTATAGGTTAAACGTCACTAAAGAATATATTTCCTTATAGTGTCATGGCAGTAGAATAAAATAGGCTATAGCTACATGAAACTATAATAAAACAAAATATAACTACCTGACGCTATAACAAAACATAAATTAACTTTATGATTGATATCAAACAAAAACTGAAAGATCTGGAACAAACAGAAGCTTCTAATACGTTGAATGAGCCTATTAGTCTCAGGGAAGTCCACACTCTCTTTGTAAAATTAAAGAGTGGGAAAAGTGAAGGATTGGATGTAATAAGCAATGAAATTATTAGGGCGCTTAAAACCCATATTTCACCAAGGTTAGTGGAATTATTTAATAGCTGCAGAGGGCATGTTTTCCCTCATCTATGGGTAGAAGGTTAAATCACCGCAGAGTGCAAATGAGTTTGGAGGTCTTACAATAACCAGTTGTATTGGAAAGTTATTTATCAGTATAGTAACTGAGTTTTTAGATATTATTAGTGTTCCCTCTAATTTCCAGTGTGGCTTTAGAAAACGTTATAAAACCTCTGACAATATCTTAATCTTAAGAGTTTCAAGAAGAATAGATGTCTTTATGTTTGTTTCATTGATTTTAATAAAGCCTTTGATAGAGTTTGGAGAGATGGTCTTTTCTACAAACTATTAGATTTAGGTGTAAATGGTAATGTTTATAAATGTTTTTAAAAAGTTGGAAATACACTAAGTGAAACGTTTATGAATGAAGTAGGTGCCATGCAAGGAAATAAACTTAGTCCGTTATTATTCAACATTTTTATTGACAAGCTTCCATCGGTTTTGAATCATTCTATTGATGTCCCTAAATTAAATGATACCCCTATTCCTGCATTACTATATGCTGATGACATTATTTTGTTTCAATTATTAAGTAGTGGTTTACAAACCTCATTAAATATCGTAGATAACTATTGCAAGCAATGGAGGCTTAAAATTAACATTAAAATAGACACAGGTAATGATTTTTAATAAATCCGGAAGAAAACTTTTGACAAATTCAATATCAACGGAAACTGCATAGAAATTGTTCAAGAATACAAAATCAAATCGTTATTGTACGATGTTCTGGTTGTTTAACAAGAGGCGTTGACAATTTAAATGATAAAGCATTGAAAGCATTTTTTCAAAATTTTAAAAAACTGTTCAAATGTTGATGCCTCTTTGAAAATTGAATTAAAACTATTTAATGTCTTAGTCAAACTCATACTATTATATGGATGCGATTTATGGGGCGATCATATTACATCCAACCATACACACTGTTACAAGCTTGAAATATATACTTTTAGAAACCTCTGTAAACTTTGGTCTTTGATGATTATTATTATATTGTACTTTGCATTGCATTCTTTACCATACTCGTTTATTCCATGCAGTTGTGTAATAAAGCATTATTATTATTATTGCAGTTAACCGTTAAACCAGGTTTTTATATCATTTCCTATGGCATCAAGATAACTAGAAGTGTAAAAATGGCGGCAGGAGATTGGGGACATATATAGGATAAATTGAAATAGATATAAATTAGGGTATTAATAGCAATTTAAATATATAAGCCTACTGACTTAATAACACTGTGTTAATCTGCACGAAGTATTAGATATTTACAATTGAACCGAAATGATCAATTATGAGAATCATGCATATTTAGAATTACCTGGTTTTTGTCACAATAAAAATAATTTCAACTGTGGGTGTTACATATTTTAAACTTTTGGCAATATATCTATGAATTATCCTTTCTGGCCTACAATCTATTTTGATTACTCCATATTTCATACAACTATTATAGCGGGTTGTTTATATTTGGGTAAATCTATCGATAATCGTTATAATAGACAACTATTAGACAACGTTGGTTGTGCACACACGTTTCGTAGTTTCGGCTTGCGTAGTATATATTGCGTAGTGCATATAATGCCAGATAGATGAGTTGGTTGTGCTAGTGAGTTATGACAAGATATGGCAATTCATTAACTTGAACGGTATGTCCGAATGTCAGCGTAGACCCTTTGGACTTAATAACGCGTCTATTAGTTTTCAAATTGTTATGCCGGATATTTTACCCGACATGTATTGGGAGTATGTCCTTGTCAGTACGCCCGTCTTCATTAGCCCAGTCGAGGCAAAGACTCGGAAATTAATCTTCATTTTTTTAAAAAAAATTCATTTCACTTTCGTATTTATCTAATAAATTGTAATTGAGAAAATAATCATTCGGATATTGGAAATTCATTTCACTTTCGTATTTATCTAATAAATTGTAATTGAGAAAATAATCATTCGGATATTGGAGTACCCTTTTCTCTATGTAAACTTGTGTAGTCGGTATGTTACAATGTAATTTGTATTTTTCTATATTAAGCGAGGGAGCTCGCTAATCTCTGGCGGTCTCGGGGTCGCTCCAGGTATTGCTCGAAATACTTCCTCGGGATATTCCCGCGTGGTCCCCGTTTGTCGGCGATGCAGGAAACTAATCATTCGGAGGGTATGAAAAATTGAAGTCCCGTGTAGACGTTGCCATGCACATAAAAGAACCCTTTGCAGTTGGATTTATTACTTTATGGGCATCATCTTTGTATACATATAATATAATTGAAGCTAGATACTTCCACATCATGACGCAATACAAGATATCCCCCTTTTTGAGCAGCGAAATGATCATGGTGTGTATTATTTTCTTCTTCAGACAAAGGGAGACAACTCGATTTTGTAACTTTGATATATAATGTGCTATACTACCTGTACTGGAGGGAAAAGACATCCCAGGTGTACTGGTTATAGAGAGAGAGAAATGGGGTTTAACGTCCACTCGACACAACTAGGTCATTTCGGGACTAAGTACTGGTTATAAGATATTACCTGGAATTGTAATTTATACACTACAGATACAGAGGCTTGATTGGTGGGCTCCCTGGTCAATTCGCTAAAACTGCAGAAACGCATGGATGGGTAGGCAAGGCTCCATCATAAATACATTAAAAACAAATGAGGATAAAGCTCGAATCCCGTGAGCTTTCTAGCCAGAAGGATGGGGGTGTTATGTGCTCTTATTCAGTAAAAGTAATCTAGAAAATATTTTGATCAAATAAGCAAGGAAATGCCAATCAGTATCATCCTAATAAAAGAATAATGAATAACTAAATTGTAGTCAAGCAAATCTAAGCAAAGACCAACAACGAAAACATTCAGCTGTTCAACCGACTAAAATTTTATCTAATGTACATACATGCATCATCGACCGAGTCAGTTGTCTCTCAACCCTAGTGGGAAAGGGAACTCGTCAACGCAGCTGGTTATCGACTTATTGTGGCTTGTACCTAATTTTCTCTAATTTCGGTTTTACACATTTTGCCTAGCATTATCACATTGATATGTCTCGTAAGCAGCTTAATATTAACTGTACGTTTTTTTAGCATTAGACCAACTTTCCCTGGACCAAGAAATAAAGGTTAGATTTATTTCGCTAAATCAATTTACGAAAATGAAAATCACCAAACCCTATTGGCATACACGCTTTCATCATTACACATTCTTTCCCAGAAACCTTCCACGCTGGACTCACAACCGGTAGCGTACCTAAATCTTGTCCATCTCCTTATTCTTAGGGCTATCACGGGTTACATTTGATCCACCGTGACTCAGTGTGTGAGGCGCTGATTCGCTAACCATAAGGTCTGGGGTTCGATCCAGACGTTGACCGAGAGAATTCTCCGGTATTTTCCAGCGTACTTTGCCCGGCTTAATGATTCAGGGAGGAGGCCCTTGCTAGACAATGTCTGGTCGTTCGGTTGAGACGAAACCCGAGATCTTGTGTAAACATTGGCGTGCAAGTACATCAACCCGTGACAGGATAATCCTCAAAGCACACTATATGGTGTATGCCCGTCTTTAATAGCCTAATCGGTGCAGAAAGGAGGGCGCTAAATCCCATTTTATTTCATTTTATTTATACACGTATACATTATCCAAAGCTGCACCATTTTATTTCATTTTAATCATTCACGTATACATTATCCAAAGCTGCACCATTTTGTTTCACGGTAATCGATGAATAGATAAAGGTACGCCGATACAAGGTGATTCAAACACCAGTTTAATAAAATTAAACTTTTAACATTTCTCACAATCTTAGCTCATCTGGAAGCAATATAGAAATAATGTTCTTGTATAGCGATGGACATAATCAACAATTTATACATATATTTACACTGTGGTGTTAATTCTCTATAGTTACAATTGACCTTGGTTAGATGGTTAACTAACAGAAAACATGTATTTCATATTTATATACAAGTTCTATTTACCACTTCTGTGATATTTGTTTTTATTATGTTAAATCATATAACCTGTCTCATATTTTACTACATAATGAAATGGAACTGATGTGCCACATAACCCCATTTCATTCATTTATTCTCCTCGAAGATGGCGGTTTATTAACCCTTTCTACTGAATTCATTTGAATAGATAGATTGGATTGGACACCGATATGACAATACTATCACCAGAACATTTTAGATTACATAGTATACAAAAATATAACATAGCTATCTGAAAAACACCCAAATATTCGTGTCTCGTTCACTTTCACCACAGTGCAGGCAATCACTGTCAACAGAGAGAGAAATTACGTGCTGTCTAATTTAAACTTCTTAGTCCCTAGTCTCACTGAGTCCACTCGCGACACAAACTACATCATTTCGGGAATTATTTTTAATGTTTTCACAGTGATCACGGCACTTCGTTATATTGTCATCAATTACATTTGAATCAGGAGGAGCAAGTTTTTTGTAAGTTATTGCTATTGCTATGTGAACCATTATTTGTATTCCTAATAGTTAGAATGCACCCAGAGATTCTAACAGAGAAACCGGGTACCACGTTTTGCAACAACTGTGAATTATATACCGATTTGAACCTCGAATTTGACACAGTATTATATCCCATCACCAGCAAACGGGACACGTGGTTCTTAGCTTTTCGTGAATGCTAGACTTAATTTGATTTCATAATGTCTTCTTGGCTCTTGGAAGCTGTAAACATCAAAATGCTGAAACATCGCTATCTATCAACAAGACACTGGTCTATGTTACTGTTGTTTCCATTTTATCATGCTCTTGTTTTGATTTAACACGATAACAGTGATGGGTGTATCACGCAACTTGGGATATTGGGTTGCTGTCGTTAATCGGTTTCTGTTATCGCCATTGATATGTATTTCAGAATCACAATGGGTAAATCATTCATATTATCACTTTCAGCATTTTCTTCAACAATTCTTTCAAGTCATCACTGTGCGTTCAAGACATCAAAGTACTTTCTAGGTCATATTGTCATCTCTTTAGAACACAAGTTGTTGTTACTTTCAGCATCATTGTCCGAGGCACTGCCGCGACCGTCTTCAATGTCTATAGGTCACTATTGCTAGCTGTGGTGAACTTTGAATCCATGGGAAAGAGTAGTATTCCCCATAATAGTATTAGTAGTAGTACAAACATTAGTAGTGCAAAGATCAGTAAACAAGGTAGAAAGCAATAAACGGACGTTTCTCTTCTTTGACTGTTTGCCACCGATCTGTCCTCGTTGATGTCAGTCATTTTCACTATTGTGTGAAGTTCACCAGAAAATTGTAATTTTCCTTTGTCTTCTCGTGGTGGATTTACGTCTATGTTAATTGCTGAATATTCCGGTTTGAGTTTTTCGAGTGTCATATTTACACTGTCCTCAATGTAATCCTCTTTCAAGTAACTTAGAGACCTGCTTAGACATCTGTTTCCTGATATGAATATTTGAAATGTTTTTTCTGCGCATTGCTCAATTTTAACTGTGTCGCATTGATCCAGCGATCTATCTGTGGTATCGGAAAATGGATTAACGGGGTCGAGAATGTAGGGTTTATTTGGAAAATGTCGCCTCCTGAAATAGATATATTTGCCGTTTAATCTCAAATGTTCTATAGAAACATAATTGGCCACACTATCCACCAGAAAGCATAGACATTCAGGTAGTGAGAAAATGTATAAAAAAAATACCGATTTTTATACAAAGTGTATAGTTCTCATACCCAAACTGTGGTATAATAATTACCAGAACCTCCTTTTTACTTACCATCGTTTAATTTTATAGTAAAATGGCAGAACGATATAAAGAGTCTTATAGCGACTCAAAAATCTCATGGCCTCCAAGAAAGCTTCACCTACATCCATGGATGCATCTTCGTCAAAACATTTACAATGAACAAAGAGAGCAATCACCTCACAGCAGTAAGACTTGATAGGGACATGGAATCTCTAAAACAAATATATCAAAGTTCAGATTTCAAAAATTATTTTAGTTTCAAAGTGGAATTACATTGGTTTGACCTATAGCATCACTCAACGATTAAAAAAGTAAAGATAAAAGCGTTCTAGCAATTGTAAACAAACGACTCTGAGATTATACGTGAACAGTTGTAAGCTACTCCTAGTACATGTAGTATAAAAACTTCTAGCCAAGAACTCAGTTCGCCCCGTGCACTTCGACTAACGGAGTGTTTGACGCAGCTACCGATTTTACTCCCCGATTATAATTTGCGACGCGGAGCTGCTTATTTGGCAAACTTTTGTCAACGGTCGTAATCTGTAGACTAATTACATTCCACGCATGTACCTTGCTTTTGAGTTCTTCATATTCAGAAGTTCGATTGCGGCTTCCCTGTTTGGCAAGAATAATTGTAAACTGTTTCTGAATCTCACTACATAGAATAGTCTTTAGATAAAAGTACAATAAAAATTGTTTTTTGAGACCGGTTATTACAACAAAAATTTATACTTTTGAAATTACAAGAACAGGGACGGAGATTGGGACAAATGCATTAATCAGACAAGGGCAGTTTTATTCGCAGGTAAATTATATTAACTTCATTGGTATACTCAGACTAGGAAAAAGATCCCCCGCCCAACCTTCAACGAGAAAACCTATCACATCATTATGTCAAGGTTTGTGACAATATAAAAAAGTAATTACCATTCAAGCAATTGAACAATAATTAATACAATTGGAGTTATTCCCCTTAGATGTTCGGGAAGGGAGAGCAATGTGGTTAAACGTCCACTCGACATATACTATGTCATTTCAGCACTAACACATGGTTCAATTTTACTCTAATAATTCGCTTGCGCATAGGGGTCTTTAGCAGTGGGGGGGGGGGAAACTGGAGTACGACGAAAAAAAATTCACGAGGATGGACAGGCGACGATGTACATGAAATTTGAAAGGAAAACATGAGTAAAATTTGACAAACCATAGGCACGTGGCAAATAATGATAGGCAAGCGTTGATAATAATAGTTTGCAATAATCAAAATGTTCTGCTGATGCCTGTCAATATCTATCTTTCACCAATATAAATCCTGATATGTAGGTGAAGACAAAGGTTTACATATTAGCAAATTAAATATAAAAAATCTACAGGACATAAATGTTATGAACCAAATATCAAGAAAAAAGTGATACGAGTGGTCAATAATAAAGCATAGGTATAAAAGTTTAAAATAGGCCCAGAAACTTACAATTTTGAAAATCCTATTACTTACGTTTTTCCAGCTTTTAAGCAAACATATCAGGTCGCGTACATTGTCGGGTTTGTTCTGTACCAGTTCACGCTGAACTTTCGCAAAGCAAGTCGAATAATGATTCCTTATATTATCTGGTTTCAATTCCATTTCTTTATATACAGATATCAAGTGATGGTGTGAATAGTGATCTGAAAAATAATATTCCAGAAATCATCAACGTCAACACAAGTCGGATAAATAGGACGAAACACTGCAACCAGTATCTTAGTTGATATTTATAATTAATCAGATATCAACTTCAATAAAATCAGATAATATCAGATTAGCCTTTACGAACATTTTACAAACGTTTCAAGTTATCACATATGTCATGTAACTTGCGGTCGGCAAATGTGCCATATGGAATATCTCGTAACCTAATACCTCGGAAACCGTTAACCGGAAGTAGACAAAATGCTGTCTATTCTGAGATGCTATTAATGTTAACAAAGTCGGTAAGTTTCATTTAAATCGGCTTATATTTGGGGCTAGCCGAGTTACCAGAAGTGGCAAATAGCCCCAGACCCCCCCCCCCCAAGCCCGATACTTACATGTAGCCAATACTGTCCGAATTGATTTACCTCATGTGGCAAATAGCTTTCGAATTGACTTACCATATGTGGCCAATAGCCCTGAAATGATTTACAGCATGTGGCAGATATTTGTCTTACCACACGTGGCAAAGAGCCTCAGCCAATGTAAACCAGGGCTATGTCTGTAACTTAACACTTTTAACAGTTTTTACTCACCGATTTAAAAATAACTTACCCGGTACAACTCGCATAGCAGGTACAATATCCACGTGGAAAGATTTGTTGGAGTTAATATCCATGATTTTATATTGAATAAGGTATTCATCGTACCGAACAAAAGACATGTAATCAAATTTATTAAAATAATTAAAGATGTCATATATAATTTGATGTTTGTCGGCCATTAAGTCTTCAATACTATTGTATTCGTTGAAAAACACAATAAGATCAATGTCAGATCCCTTCTTCATGGCCGTTCCTTTACCCAGCGATCCACCCTGAAATTTAAAAGAGAGAGATGAATAGGCTCAGTATTATTTTAATAATTCGCTAGCGCAGAGAGGTCTTCAGACAGGCGAAGATTCTCCTTGTCACGCACTGGAGCGGATTCAAAAATAACGTCACTTAAGTCATTGGCAGGCCTTATGATCTAAAGCTACAATGTGTTTAAGGCTGTAGGCTATGTCAGAATTGAATTTATAACAGTCTCAGTATAGGATATTGACCTATCCGAGGTTGATATGATAAAGAACACACAGGCGAAGTTCAAATGTTCCCAATTATATGAATCCGAGGGGGATCAGAAGGTTTATATACGACATATTCTACGCCATTAGTCGTTTTTAATTGATACAATACTAATTGGATAATATTTCGATAATTTCCTCCAAATAACGAAAATTACCGAACTCAATCACTTTAATGTATGGGCAGGTTTATTTCAAAATATCGTCTCGCCATTTTGGAGTCTCTATAGGATCATTTGAATTAAAAACAAAAATGAAATGGATAGCAATACGTTGTTAGACGAAGAATTAATCCCTTTTAGCTGACAGGTTGAAGGCGAAGAGGATGCCAATGCCAATTCCAACGAGGATCTACTAAACCCAAAGATCTTCGTTCCTTTCGTTATTTGCGCATATCTGATCGTAACTTCCTGAATTATGGCCCCTGATTTTACGCAAAATCGCCTTTTTATACGCCCACATTTTCAATGTGGACGTATTATGTCGTCGCCCCTGTCCGTCCAGTAATACGTTATGAGACGAAGAATTAATCCCTTTTAGCCGACAGATTGAAGTCGAAACGGATGTCAATGCCAATTCCGACAAGGATATACTAGTTGCTGGTCAAAAAGCTGACGAAATTGTCCTTATTAGGCGGTAAATATTGAGATATTGTCCAATCATTGTTGACTTCAAATGGAAGAGTTCATTTAATTTAAGGATGATTTTAATCAGTTTTAAAAAAAAAACTATGACGTTGTATATTCGGATATAAACCTTCTCCGCCTTGGATTGATATGGTAGAGAAAACTTATTGGGTTAATATTCTATAAATATTAATTAAAGTAGGAATTTCAATTAGTTCTCCATGGAAAAAAGTACAATATATTGTATTTTGGCCGCTTTCACTATTTAGAGTAAAGTTGGATAATACCTTAATAATTTCTTTAATACTGTAATCAGGTAATTTATGAAGTCGTTTCACTAATTTGTCTACCACTTTCGGTAAGGTTGTGCGAAGTTCATCTGACCAGTCTGTTATATGGTTAAGGTAGTTAGGTATCTCATCTAAATGTCTGGGGAATTGTGGGCGATTTCGTCCCATTTTAGAACTAAATCTGAAACAAGAAATCTAAAATGAGCACATGCACGAAGCTTTTGGCGGTTGGGGCTGTGGTGGCTCAGTGAGTAAGACGTTGGCTCCTCCGTGTTCAATCCTGGTCTTGGCCAAGGAAGTTCACCAGTAATTTCCGACGACGTGATTTCCCGGTTACAAAGTATAGTCGTTCGGATGGTGCATAATGACATGAACGTGTAACACGAACCCGCGACAGTTGGAATACGAAATAATAGTAGACCTTCGCGCCACTGTCCGGTCCAAATACCCCCATAGCACAGTGTATGGCGTATATCCGTCTTTATTATCCCAGTCGGATAAGAAAAGGGCAGCTGTCTAGTCGTTCGGATAGGACGAAAAACCGAGATCCCATGTAGACATTGGCGTACACGTAAAAGATCCCTTGGCAGTTGGAATTCGATAGTAGGCTGTAGCGCCGCTGCCCGGGCAAAATGTCCCTCATAGCACACTGTATGGCATATGCCCGTCTTCATTAGCCCAGGTCAGGAGCAGAAAGTAGGACGTTAAACCCCATTTCACTTCATTTCGGATCTGAAAAGAAGGACGTTAAACCCCATTGTATTTCTCTTGACGACCATAATTTATCAGTATATTCATTTTTCATTAAGAGAGGTATACATTACCCTCTTTTCTATAACTTTCTTCTATAACATTACAGCTAAATGTACACTCTTTTGTGACATATACAATAATAGACATCGCTACATCACTCACACTAGGTGAATATCATATTATGTCAAAATAACCTGGCGTATATCTTTTTTAGGATTTAAACGTATCTCATATACAGGGCGTCGCCTCGCTGACTTAACTGTATGAATAGAATAAACAATTTCGTGAAATGTTGCACCACAGTACAGGGTCCCCTATATTAGAGGGGTTTCCGTTTCGTACTTATGTCGTTTTTATATAAAGCATACAATTTGTGATTTTGTGTCAAATAATGCTAAATACCATACTGACATGCAATTTGTGTTAGTGTGACAGACAATAACCAGAATATAATCACTGTTGATGCAAGGGGCTAAGTGTCATTTTCAGCCAGGGGCCCAATGGAAGCCTACATTTTAAAAACATATATACAGAGAAGTCATAAAAACGGACTCACCGTTATTATACTGGCATTACACCCAAACTTTCACATTCATAGATAAGACTCTTGCTATGTTTTTTTGTCTCTTACAATACATCCAACATGTTAAATTCCAAATCTTACAGCAAACTGTATTCGCACTATTCCAACATATTAATTCCCATCAAGTACAAATCTTATAGAACAGAAGGACGTTAATCACCATTTCATTTCAAAAAAATCTTATAGTTAACTTAATTCGATCTGTTTCAAGATTTTTAAATTCCCATCAAGTACAAATCTGTTATTTGATCAATAACCATACATAAAGCTCGTGTAATGTTGTGATTGGCTGAATAGAATAGGTACACGCCCTTTATTTACTATTATTTATAAACTATTTGGATTTTCCAACTTTCATCATTATGACGTCTATAAATTATGTTATATATAGAAGTCTGTCGTGAGGAGTTTTTGTGCCCGGCAGTCTTTGGTTCGTTCTCGATGTTGACCAAGTAGTTCTAGTCTTATGTCCCCTTCTCAGCGGTGCTGGATGGAGTGCCAGGCAACGACAGCCGCCTAATTGAGGGGATGATACGA
Source organism: Patella ulyssiponensis (assembly GCA_963678685.1). Taxonomy (NCBI): domain Eukaryota; kingdom Metazoa; phylum Mollusca; class Gastropoda; family Patellidae; genus Patella; species Patella ulyssiponensis. Next base: position 77,961,695 of record OY783230.1, read on the forward strand.
AAAACCGTATCTGTCATTTTATAGAACATTTTATTGCCAGACTGACAGCTATATAGTTCATGGTTGAATGCACAACAGTTATGGTGTTGAAGCATGCGTAATCAAGAGAACCTATAACCTATATTTTTGACATAAATTCCATGTGCTTTCGGCTCAATAAATCCGAAAAAGATACACTCTCTGCCCTATGGTTGTAACACTATATAAAGCAAAACGGTGCAATATTACCCAAATAACAAATCATCGGCCTGTCATTGAGATTCATGTGGCGTGGTTTCGATTAACCGCTTGCATGTATTTGACAAGGGGTAGGGTGGCTTGTCCAATTTTGTGGGTTTTCGCCGGGGCTCCAGTTTCAATTCCACTGCCAAGGACATTGAAATCAAATTGAACCATATGTTCGTCCCGAAATTCTCTAGTGGCAAGTCTTTGAGTGGTATCGTTGTCATTGGGCCAAGTGGCGTGAAATTGATCCCATCAGCGTGTGCGTTGCAAACAATAGAGTCGCCTATTCAACTTCGTGGGGTTTTCGCCGGACCAACCGGTGTGCCCCATAGCTAATTATAAAGACCCTCACGCGCAAGCGAATTACTTCGATTAAATTAAATCATTATTATGTTAGTCCCGACACGACTGAAATCTCTCTTTCTCTTTCTCTTCCTCCTCTCTCTCTCCCATCAATGGTTTCTGAGTTGCGCTGTGGACCGTGTGTTGACACGTTAGTTATTAATTCATCACAATTCCAGGACATTATGAGAAAGTTTAGTGTCTGTACATAGTCTATATTAGTATCTGGTGTGTCCACCAGGAGGATCAATAACAGCAGCGCAGCGTCTGTGCGTGGAATGAGTGGACCAGACGATTGATGAACGCCACTGGCACCTGGAACCACACTCTCAGAAAATCCTGGCGGAATCCATCGGCTGTGTTTGGTCTCGGTACGACATTATTATTAAGTCAACTCTGATTTTCATCCCAAAGATGATCAATTGGGTTTAAGTCCGGGCTAATGACTAGCCAGTTACATAACGTTGACACCGCTCGGCTGTAGAAATGTGGTAAGGTCTACGGCAATGGGTGTTTTGTCTGGTGAGACGTTGGCACACTGTATCGGTACGGATGGGTCTTCCGTGTGTTCCCACCGACTGACGTGCTGTCTCAGATGCCTGCGTGAAGTGATTCTGCACGTGCTATCGCACAACATGGCGGTCAAGTCGCCTTGTGGTAACCCTTGGTCTTTCCTAAAAAAACAAAAGTGTGCGCTATTAGATGAGCATCATTTTATTTGAACATGATCAACATTTCAGACTCCCAAATCGCGCCTTGGGTTCCGTGTTTAAGCCAGTGTGGTATATTATATATTGATCACGTGTAGTGCGGTATATTAATATTATTGATCACCTGTTTACGATAGTGTAGTATAATATAGTATCATCACCTGGAACAAAATTAAAGGCGTGTGAAGAAAAAAATTGGTTGGGTTGCGGGACGGTTACGCGTGACTGACTGCGCAGCCTCGAGGTGACTGGAGTTCTCCCCCAAGAAAATATGAAAGATTGAAGTCGATTTCCCTGCATCTCAGGCACTATCTGTTGTACAAATGTTCTTTTAAAGGTATAGACTCCCTCCTAGGTCTCGTAGCAAGCCTTGACACGCGCCTACTTTCAATTGAATTAAATGGGTATTTCGTGGTTTGATGTTAATCACGTTTACACGTTTAATGTGATTTAACAAGAACCAGAATCAGAACATAACAAACAGAAAACAAAAACAATTGTGTTAAAGTTTTATTCAGATAAGCATTTTACTGGTTGCTATAAGAGTCTAAAAATAACAGGCATGCGCAGTTATACAAATTAAGTGCAGACAATTGCAATAGTATTGAAATATATAAAGAAAATTACAATAGTATTTAGAAATATATTTAGAAAATTGCAATAGTATTAAATGTATTAAGCAAATTGTAGTTATATAGTATTAAAATATAAGCAAATTGATTTTGATAGCCAACTTCTACGATATATCCACCAGTAGCAAGGTCTTCAATCAGGCCATACATTCTACTTTATATAAGATATCTAAAAAGCCTATTAAATTTTACAATTGTATAAATATTTAATTGCAATACAAAATAATGTATTTTCACAATAAAGCTGTTTATTTTTCCTTTCACCTCCAGTAATTATTGATATTATGATCAACCCCCTCGTTTATAGGTAATGGCCTGCTCAAATTAATTTCCCGAGCCTGAAAACGAAACACAAGCAACAGTAAAATATAAACACTAAGAACACATAATTTAAGGTACCACTGGAGTTTTAATACGCCCATCCCCGCATAGTCTCGGACACTTTGAACATCTCCGTCTTCAATACAATCAACCATATAACTCGGACACCCGGTAAGCATGCATTATATTATTGTAAAATAAAACGTGAAACGTGACGACTAATTAGGATGAATAAAATAGCAATCTGTAAGGTAAGGTAGATAACTCTTTTAATATTATCTGACAATAACAAGCTAGTACTTACTGTAAGGTAGGGTAGATGATTCTATTAACATTAACAAGCTAGTAATGACTATGAAAGTTTTGATATACACAAATTGGAAGTAACTATCGGTCGTAGAAATCATCGGAAACTATCTGTTAATACTCATATCCTTCTACAATTCAAGACTAGAAAGACTCGCCACGGAAAATGATCTATATAGAGAATGACTAGGAAACACAACTTACTTGTAGTATTGAAGTTTCTCGGATTGTTGAAACCAAGCTTTGAGCCACTACGACACACGCCATCTTGTATTCTACAGCCTACTGTATTACAGTAGGAACATGTCTGTAGACACAAACCATTACATCCCCAATATCCATCTTTACAACCAGTCAAACAAACACCATCTAATTGTCGACATGGACCATTACAGGTAGAACATGATTCTTCACACAAATCACCATAGTAACCATCTTTACATCCGGTACATTTCCCTGTTCTATCATTACATTTACCATTCTTACATCTGGTGCTACATGACAATCCACACCTGCTACCATGGAGATCTCCTTGACAACCATTAGAACATGATCCTCTCATTTTCTCACAGGCATTGCTTGCACAATTCGCTGGACATCTGATGTTACAATTGGTCCCGTAAAATCCATCAGGACAATTGTCTAAAGTAAATATAAAACATTCAAAACATTGATAACCTCTCAGTAAGGAAGAATAATATACCGTTTAGCCTTTGGAGGCATCTTTAATTTACTGATGTAGACTTTGATACGCAGAAACAAATATCCAAGATCCTCTCCTCGATACTACTTTCATCACCTCAAATCTTTTCTATTATATTGAACTCTCCTGTATTTGGCAAAATAGATATTTGAAGAATTCTATAAAATAGCAGTAAAAGATTTTACATATAATTAGTGACGTGGTGCATTTCGTGTGTATGAGGCAGGGCTTTGTATTTCATTATTGACGACTAACGAACACAAACTAGTTTCTGGTTCGTTATTCAGCAGATATGGAATTAATAATATAAAACAGGCGCTCTTGTAAGGAAAACGCTGGGTGTGGAGTTTTTACGAGCCTAGTTTGTAATTCGTTATTTTGATATACGCATGTAATTAATAGTGGTTATTCGTTCACAAAACTCACATCAATGTGACGGGGGCTTTAAACGTTATGAACTTAATAAATTTACCTGTGAATATTTGTAGTTCACATATCTGCAAATATTCACGTTTTACTGAGACGAAAACTATTAGTGATGGTACAGATGACTGATTACATTTCTCTATTGTATATGACCTACCTGCTAAAATTAAATCACTTACCTGTGAATATTTGTAGTTCACATATCTCCAAATATTGACGTTTTAATGAAATAAAAACTAATCTAGCTGATAATGATGGTAGGGATGGTTGATTACATCTCTCTATGGTGTACACAGGTAGCGCTGTTGATGTGTGGTCCTTATAACATGGTGTAGCTGATGTAAATCCTGCTTCATCACAGTGACCAGTAGAACTCAATCTAATCTCAAATCCTCTGATGAACTCACTACCTGCAGACAATACAAATTATATGTAACTCACACAGTGGTGGCTATCCACATCTAAGAACATTAATTTAAAAACTTGGAATCCAAATCAATTGTTTGTAACAATTAAAACAACTGTTAGATGAGACAAACGAATTGGGAAATAGATATATGTGATAAAGCTGGAGATATCGAGTGGGGTTTGAACTGATAGAAATGTATCGGATCTGTTACGTGACCGGAACACACCAAGGGTTTCAGGTTTCTTATTGAATGTGACAGAGCTATTTAGTCATATTCTTACGTACAGCAGTCTATTCTGTTAAATATCTTCACAGCAAGGATATCAAAACTCTGTTGTAGATCAACACATAACCAGTTGTTGTGTATATGGTTTTGAGTAATCGAACAACTTCCAGCATAATAATCTTGACTAGTATTACCATCCACAGCTCTAGATGAAACGCTACTCATGTAAGTTGAGCTTTGCCATGTTGGTTTATTAAGAGCCACATTCAAGGATCCTGAAAAATATGTACACTGGTGAACCTCTTGTTTATAACGTTGTCACACTGTCAATCAGTCCGTCTGCGCGACGGTCAATGTGTAAGTCGTCAGCCCATCCGTCAAAAATTGGATTTTAACGAATTTGAAGCATTGTGGTCGAACCCTGTCTATATCCAGCATTCCCCAACGTTCCCTTCAAGCGTTATCACCTTTGCGAAAAAAAAACGTTTGCGAACGTGCATTCAGCATTCTCAGATAGCCCTTTGCAAGAACCTTGTATCAGAGATTCTAAAAAAAATGGCGTGAAGAAGCGGGAACATAAGATAGTTAACCCATACTTTCCATACCTGAAACTGGGGTGGTTTCGAATACCCTGTTGTACGTGGCAAGGAGTAGGGTCGCCTGTCCAGTCTCATGGGTTTTCTCCGGGTACTCCGGTTTCCTCCCACTGCTTAAGACCCCTACGCGCAAGCGAATTATTGAAAAAAAAATAAACCAAATGTTAGTCCCTAAATGACAGTTTGCATCGAGTGGACGTTAAACCCCATTTATCTCTCTCTCTCTCTCTCCATACCTGAGTTATACCCCCTTGTCGAAAACCTTGTGAACGCAATGGAAGCTACAGTTTAATCTATTCCTTTCAAATTTGGTGGGAATATACAAAATGAGAGGACGAACACTCTCCATATTCAGAATTATGTGACATTCGGTTAAAAATCTTGTTAACGAAATCTTTTCAAATTTGGTACGACGCATTCTGGTAGTAAGAGAACTAACAGGCAGCATTTTCCAACATTTAATTCCAGAGTTATCCCCTTTGCCGGAAACTATTATCAGAGATTTTTAAAATCTGGTGTGCAACAGTGGGGCCATAAAAAAATGAAATGAAATGGAAGATGACAAGGGGTACCATGCCGGAAAATCTGATGAACTTTCTCGGACTCTGCCGGGTTCAAACACCCGACAACCAGGCTACCGAGCCATCGTCTTTCCCACATATTCACCGTGACCCCCTGGGGTCATAAGATAGTAAATCATATCGACATTCAGCATTTTCCGACCTTCCGTAAAAAAGTTGTAGCAAACGCAGTGAAAAGTTTTCTGGTGCTAGATTGATTTGTGTGCGGCCTTCTAATTGTTCTTGGTGAAGACCCCAGACCCTTCCTCGTTCCAAGTCAATTTCTACCGCAATAAAGTTTTATGGGACACTAATCAGTTTTGTTATTTTTTTTTTTAATCGTTAAGGATTGTGCAAGGAACTGTGTGATTAATGGGTTTATCATCGCATCACCCGCCCTTATTCGCATAGATTTTATTTTGATTAGGCGGAAATAGCCGGTCATAAGTATCAATAAAAAGGTCACAATTCTATGGAATACAATTACTGATTATTACTGAGCGATGATAAAATATAACAGGAGAATATATACATGTATACAACAGTACTTGATTAATGCTGACCAACCAGAGATACCCATCTAATTACATGTACCTAAAGGGAATCTAATTTAATTAAGGATTATAAAAGTTTAATACTAATAACAACATTCAATATGGCATGTGGTCCACTATTTCTACATGTCATTAAAACATTTCAATAGTATCCAGTACACTGAAGACCGATAAAGTGATAGTTATCACGTTTTACCTTAGCGAGAGAGGGTAATAATAATAATAATAATAATAATATGTATATGCTGGTCATATAACAGAAAGTTTGAATATATATAGATATAACATTTATTAACCAATATACATTATAAATGTTATAACTTACCCAATATACAATAAACATGACTGCATATAAACAGACAGATTAATACTCTATCTATAGTCAACATTTTATCTATAAACATTCTACCAATTATAATACTGTTCTTCTTGTCGAACTATTATACCAGCTTGTACACTAAGCACATCACTATCCCGTACTGTTTTACTGGCGTCTCCGCTGAACACAAAAGATCCGATAAAAACGTACAAGAGAAATGTTAGCCAGCCTTAAGCCAGGCCCAAACGTTTGTACGCAACCGACTTTGTTTGGGACTTTATTTTGTTTGTGTTTATTTTATGACAATTGCTTTTATACCCTTACAATCTGAAATTAATCAAAACACTTTCTGTGTTGCGTGTTTACAACAAAAAGTAAAAGGATGAGGGGCATGGGCGACAACATGAAAGTAAAATTCTGTGTATGCAATCGTCAGTAACACCAATGATTATTTCTAACCTACAGATCTATAAAAAATAGATCTGAAAATAGATGTACCAATCATATGTACCTTGTGATTGGGGTGGTCTAGATCATGGCACTTTGAACTCCTGTCGAGCGGTATCAGGTGCGGACCGAAGGGGGGGGGGGCAGGGGCCGTTGACCCCCGTCAGCCTCAGTGACATAGTAGATTTTCATTTTCGATTGCTTTGTTACTGTTGTAGTTCACATATCTGCTCCTTAATAGATGATATAAACATCATTTTCGCATTGTCCCCGCCCAAGCAATCTCCAATGTGTGCCCCCCCCCCCCCAATCGACAAAATCCTGGATCCGCGTCTGGGTATGTGGCTTGGAGATAGGGGTGTCTTCTCAACCTCGACAGTGTCCGGGTACTTCAGTTTCTTCGTACAGTAAAGAACCCATCGCGTGTCCTGAGCATAGTAAAATAAGGCAACGAGTTAGCGATATCACCCACGGTGGATGCGGACGTTAACCATTTACAGAAGCAGAAGACAGCTTGCGGCTGGTAACGCACACAAAGTCAACTATGTGTTGGGAATACCCTCGAAAAACAGCAAACAAACATTTTGTGGTGTGCATAGGCCTTAACAAGCAACCACGGGCCTATTAAACCAAGTGCTATGTTTTTCAGCGTGTTTTAATTATCCAAACCGACAAATTATAATTATATCAGATTACAGCAACACGAACAACTACTGATTATTTAACACCTGGTGCAACAGAACGTCAATCAGGGTGACAATTTCATATTATTGAGTCATACTGAATATCCTTCAATTTCAAGGCTTCTGGAACTTTTCACTTTCACCCCAACTTTTCCGTTTATTCTATGGACCACTTCACATCTTAGTCCAACCCTGTATAGTTTATTTATATTTTCTAATTAGTTGCTTTGGGTCTGATTGGGGGGGGGGAGGGGTAACGTGACAAAATAAATTTATTCCTTAATGGACTGGACAACGTTATCGTTCACGTGTGATAAATGGAGATGAATACCAAAACTTTCGAGAATTTCAGACGAATCTAGCAACCGTTAGATGTTGTAAAACTGGCGGTCATTGCTTCAAGAACATGCTATATAGCTTATTAGACATTTCTCTTGAATTTTAGGCCGGTAAAGTAGGAAAATGGAAAGAAATGGGTTTACTGTTCACTCGACATAAAGTACATTATCTCAGCATTTAGATATGGTTCAATTTCATTTCAATAATTCTCTTCCACGTTGGAATCTTTAGCAGTAAAAAGAATCCTTGGGCACCAGAGCAGACCCTCCCGGGTGGGAAGGCGGCACCATTCCTTGTCACGTTCAAGCTAGATATCGATAAATCACCACTTGACCCAATGACAGACCTTGTGATCTAACGTGCATGCCTTACACCGACTTCCCACCATTGTGTACGAGGATGTAAGACAATGCCATACATATCGATATGGGACAATAATGTGGTAGAGCTGAACCTCATGGTAAAAACACGCGGACATGTTACAGCGCATGACAAGAGTAACAAAAGGAAGGCTAATCAAAAGCTCCACATCTGTACTTCTACACATATCAGAGTGCTGACAGTGAAGAATGTTATATCATGAATATTGCACATATTATCCCCCCAAAAAACTCAAACGAAACAAACTAAAATAACTTTAACATTGAAACAGGATTATTTATGACAAAATATAATAGACTGTCGTCTGTATAGGGAAAATGTGCTTAAAAATCGATTTTTGTTGCACCCCCCCCCCCCCCCCGGGTCTAAAAAATGTTGCCATTTTCTTATAATACAAGGTTTCTAGTGATGGAAAATCCATATTCCCACCTTCAGATATTGCCAGTTCTTAAAATATTACCCATTTACCCAGGGTCTCGGTCACTTTATCATGCTTGTCTAACATGACTTTGACGTCGTGATTTTGGATGATAAAATTACTGCAGGTGAATAATTTTTTTCGTGTGTACTGCCCAAATGCACAGTAACATTTGAAAAAAAAAATTATGGAAATATCTCAATTTGTATATGCACAGGACCAATTATAAGCGCCCACAAAGCAGTAATGTTGCATATCGTAGCATGTTTTTGTCTATTTATGAAAATACAGCGTCATTGTATTGATATTGAATTTAATTTATTATCAGAAATCATACATAAATTTGATAATTGCACAGACATATTTGATTTCAACCAAAAAAACAATACATAAACGTGATATTTCAAAGAGGGGTCCCAGGTAAAAAGGTATAAGGGGAGATAACTCGTATCATAAATGACCTATAAATATTGAACAAAGACTAAATTTCTCCTTGGCAACCCACCCTATCACCAAACAAAGAATGAAAACAAATTTAAAACATTAATCTTTTATGTAATGACTAGTATTAAAGGTTTAAATAGATATAAATTAGGCCTTTGTATTGCAATTTACAACAACATTTCAATATCAATATTTTTTTAAAATACAGATAACTGTTATCTCAATAATTTTTTTAAATGTTGCTGTAACAGTTGTGCAATAACTAACGCTTAAATAGTTAAAATATAAAATATAAAAAAATATAAAAACAGTTAAACAAAGTACTAAAATCAACAAATGGAAAAGTATTTACACATTTATTTATCTTTCGATATATTGTTTGGTTATCTTTTAAAGATATGAATCATGCCTGTGTATTATAATTAAAAACAACATTTCAAAACTAGTTTAAAATGCAGAAAACCCTTTGTTTTGTTAAAATAATAATTCAATTAAATCTGGACATAAAGTAGTTGAATATTATACATGTAGTTAGTATGTAAAATACAGGTAAAACAAACAGTTAAACAAAATACTAAAATCAAAAAATGGAAAAGTATGTACATATTTATTCATCTTTATCTAGTGATATATTTTTTTTAAAGATTAAAATAGATATAAATCATGTCTGTGTAGTGTAATTTAAAACATTTCAAAACTAGTAAAAGTGCTAATAAAAAATGTTGACACATTCTTAGAACGGATGTTTTAGTGCATTTGGACACCACAATCTAGTCCTTTTGTGCCAATTCACTTGCCATCAAATATACCAGCACTACTTATACTATAGAGTATAGAATAAATCGGCTACTCCCACACCTTGTCATTGAGGTCGCTGATAATGGGATTCGAAATCAAGTCCATTGATGACAGACCTTTTTGTAACCACTTGGCTATATAAATCCCTTCCCACCCACTAGTTGCCTATGTAGGCCTATGATATAAAATAGATATAACAACAAGCCACAAGGACACAACAACTACTACAAGTATGAAATAAATTCACCCTGACGACTGAACTGTGGGTTTTCTTGTTGGGAATCGAACATAATCCTTGTAGCATCGTAGATGGTACCTAACTTCAACAGCAACACAGTCTTTATCTCTGACGTGCCAAAGAATGGTTTCATCTTCTTTCTTAATTGCTGCTTCTCTAAGTCGCCCTAAAAAGATATGGAAAATTGTAAATATCATGGATATCATAAACCAACTAGAAGTAGAATGCATATTCGTTTTCTGGTTACATATGCATAAATAAAAAACCCCATAAAATTCTTTATGCAACAGTTTTTATGTGTATAATAGGCTTTGTATGGAGCAGCCTACTTTTAACAATGAACTAGACAACTTTTGGCAGACCTGGTAAATACATTTACATGTACATAACCCTGCGTGTTCGGATAGGCTACTCCCACACGTTTTCACTGAGATCGCAGAGAATGAGACTCGTACCCTCGACTATTGATGACAGACTGATAGATAACACCTATCGGCCACGGCCCGACCACTCTCCCCAATAAACGCCTTTTACGACACGCTGAGGAGGGTCGATGGGCCTATTCCACTAGGTAACACTGGGCATAGCCAGGAAAGGAGGGTGGGGGGGGACAATATTAAATCACAACAGTTGAACAAATAATAAAAACTTACCCCCATCTTTAATTTCTGCTAAAACCAGCTTATCAGAGACAGTCTTATTCTGACACCTGTAGAACAAAGGTACTTTTTTGCAGATAATGCATAGGAGGAAAGACATGTCCTCGCAGGTGGACAGCTTGGGTGGTTGATGATTTAGTGGAGGCTGATCGCAAACCTTGTCTAGAGGTGGATTGACTCTCATCACTCGTTAGCTTCTCACCAGACTGTAGCCTAATGCAACTCTTTTAGTAGCTCGTTTAATCTTTGTTCTGTCTGTGAATCTCGAATAACACTTGGAATGATAGCCATAAACCCATAGTCACATAGTGCATCATCTTTATTCCCTATAAATACAAACATACTGACTCCTAATTTTATTGCACACATAAACAAAATAAGCAAATTAGAACCTGAGAGAAGAATTTAGGTGGCAACAAATATCCATAATAAAAATTACTTTTCTTTTATGAAAAACAATAAGACACTGCCACCTGTTTGCACTTGATTTGTGAAAAGACACTTAGACAATCTGGGGTTAATAAAATAAAACCAAAGGCTAGCGTGAATGCTATCGATTTTAAAACAAACCTATATGAACTATATAACGAGACTATAGGCCTACAATGTGAACGGTCAGTGAACGTCAACAAACATTATTATTATTTATCGTAACTTGCACACAGCAATGACAACAAACAAGAAATATTATATACGGACGTAAGCTCTCGTTGCGTTGTACAGTCCCGATCATTTGTGATGAGTACAGGTGTCTATAAAATTTAATCCGCCTATCATTTTGTGTTTCGCTGAAAAATAAAATGGCGACTCTACTTTCAATTTTAGTTTGATTTAGTTGATAAACTTACCATCAAATACATCTTTATATTGTTGGCACACTTTTAGCTCGTTTCCATCAAGATTTGACCATTCTTTAAAACTTAAAACAACCTTATACAACTGGTATCTGTAAATTTAATCAGCTTTCCACAATCTTTGTCTACGAGGTGGATAAGGCACTTACATCGTCTTAAAGTAAACACGCTAACTCGACTCACCTTTTGACCTGTGAACTTGAGGTCAAATTGGCTCTAGAGTGTTTTTGATTGGTTGTTTGTTTTAATAATATGCATCAGGTGTAAATACTGGTTGATAAACTTCATGGCGCGAACAGAAACTTGGGACGACTCGTTTATAAAAACTGGGACATTCTAGAAGCGGGAAGGCGGCTTTTTATCCATATAAATTCACATTTTACTAATGTGTGACTTTACAACTAAACCCATTTTATAGAAATTTTTTGAAACGATAGCTACTGACAGACGACAGTCTATAATGCTTTAAATGTATGTTAATATGGTAAGCGTTCGGGAAAAACATCAGAATTAAGGGCATAAAAACACAATCGACCAGATGTTCTACTTTATATATTTTATGTACAAAATCTCGTTAAATGTTACATTGAAATACAAAAACAATATTTTCACAATATATTAATTGTTTCCATTGATTGCTGCTATTATTTTCACTTCTCTCGTTTTTAGAAACAGTTCAGTTCCACAAGCTGAAAACAAGAAACAAGTAATATTAAATATAGATATAAAACCTACAATACTTTACCATGGTATATACGGGTGAACATTTGTGGAAGATAAGGGTAAATACGGGAGGTGAGTTTAACACGGATAACAGTCCTTCCTTTTCGTCTTCAAATCATATGGCCTACTAGACATGAAATGAAAGTCTGTTTTATGCGACCATGTCTGATTTCAAAGCTTATACGAGGTTGACCACAGAAATATGGAGAGGGAGCCTTTTAGTAAACATGTAACTATACACCGTAACAAAACCGGTGATGGCTAGATTATTAATAACATGTGTCGCAGGGTTAATAATTATGTTAATATTGCGCTAGCGTATTTTATTTTTGTATGTTGAGGTTGTCCATAGTGTGTTCTTTGTCGGTAAGCTTGGGGGTGTCCGTCACGTGTGATTGTTTGAGTGATTTGATTGGTTTTTAACTCCACCCGCGAAATGCACGGATATTCAATTGCACTCCACTACTGCACATCGTATAGAGACATGTGGAATAAACACATTTACATGTGTATGTATCTAGATTGCACATTACATATGTTAGGGTGCCCAACGTACCTGCTGAAAAGTTGTTCTTGACAAGTTGATTGTGCACGCTTCAGATGGATCACTTACTACTGATTTCTGACAGTCTTGCACTCTCGTTGAGGCTATAGCATGCGGAAATGTTCAACACACTATCAACTACTACAGTCGTAAAAAATCTATTGTTGACGATTCTGAATAGCAATATTTAACTTTTTGAATATTACGGCATCTTTAGAAATTACAGCTTGGAGACTTGCTGTTGACAGTATATGTAAGACAATATCAGTCGAATCGACAAATAAAGTTCCGTTTACATTGGCCTCTAATACAGTAATGACTATACATGTACAAGCAAATGCAAGGCGACCTATTAATATTGCAACTGCTGTCACAGAGCTTAGTGATACGACACAGTCTGGGAATCTCATTGTTTGTCCGAGGTTAGTGACCTTAGGGTCCTGTATGAGTATGTAACATATCTTGCCAAACGGTTGTGATTCTTCCCAAGAGCACAATATGCGGACTTAGCTCGGCACAAGTTATTGAATCGTGGTCACTTGACACAACTTCGAAGAAAGTTGGCGATAAGTCTTCCCGTGATGGGCTTGGTATCAAAGTCGAATCTGATAGTTTGACAAATAAACAATTAATGAAAGGAAATAAACTACTGCAGAAATGGGGAAGTATACTTTCACGTTCTTTTACTGATAAAAGCAATACAAAGTTGGTAAAACACTCTATAAAGTTGAGTGATAACACTCCTTTTAAGGATGCATATCGTCGTACTCCCCCTGGTATGTTTTAAGAGCCCAGACAGCATTTAAAAGAGATATTAGAAGCTAGTGCTATCAGGAAATCTAATAGTCCTTATTGCTCTAACGTTGTCTTAGTTCGCAAAAGGGATGGCTCTTTAAGGTTTTGCATAGATTTTCGGAAACTAAACAACATTGCTATTAAGGATGCGTATACACTACCCCGAGTTGACGGAACTATTAATTTGTTAATTGGAGCCAAATTCTTTAGTAAATTGGACTTGCGTTCAGGATATTGGCAGGTCGAAATGAAAGAAGAGGATAAGGAGAAACCACTTTCTCTGTGGGCCCACTGGGTTTCTATGAGTGTAATCGCATGGCTTTCGGCTTAAACAACACACCGGCGACATTTCAACGTTTAATGGAGACGTGTATGGGCGATTTACATCTTGCAGAATATCTCATACTTTTGGACGATATCTTAATTTTTGATTCCACTTTTGATGAGCACCTAGAAGGTCTAGAACGTGTATTTAAGCGTTAACATCGTTATGGTCTGAAATTGAAGCCGTCAAAGTGTGCGTTTTACAAGACACAGGTAAATTATCTTGGTCATATCGTTTCAGCAACTGGTGTGCAAACTGATCCCGATAAGACGTCGGCGTTGACAACCTGGGCTGTCCCAACAACCATAAAAACATTGCGATCTTGTTTGGGCTTCACTGGATATTATCGCCGCTTTGTTAAAGATTATGCTAAATTAGTTACACCGTTAAATGATTTATTGATTGGACATCCCACTAATAAGCAGTCCAAGAAACCAATGGAGCCTAAAACCCCGTGGGTGTGGTGAGCTAAGGAATAGAATGCTTATCCGATACGTTTCACGATTATTTGTACGGAAACACATTTGAGGTACGGACGGGTAACAACCCTTCGACGTTTGTACTAAAATCAGCCAGGTGGTTGGCCTCGTTGTCTAATTACAACTTTAAAATGGTATATAGAAGTGGCAAATCGAATTCAGACGCTGATGGAATGTCAAGAAGGCCATACGCTGAAATGTTTTATGATGATACTGATGGAGTTTATGGTCAAGATGTTAATACCACTGATTGGGTAAGAGAACAATCGAACGATCTTGTTATACCTAGAGTTCTATCTTTGTTAAGATCCGGTGTACGGCCTTCAACAATAGATATTAAATGTGAGTTAGAAGTAGTTCGTAAGTATTTACGCGAATGGAGCAAATTAATCATTCAGAATAATATCTTGTATCGAACAACTGTTTTAGAGATTGAAGAAGTTAGACAATTAGTTTTACCATCACCGTTTAAAAACATCGTGCTTAAATATCTTCATGATGTTGGTCATCAGGGTCGTGACTGAACATTGTGACGTGTACGTCGTAGATTTTATTTGCCAGGTCTGGAAGCTGATGTAGAAGCTAAAGTTCAAAACTGCGGAAGATGCATACGACACAAGACGCCCTTGAAGCAGAAAGCCGAGTTGATTGCAAAATAGACATCACGCCCTATGGAACTGGTATTTATTGACTTTTTGTCTCTTGAAAGATCTAAAGGCGGGTATGAAGATGTTTTGGTTATCACCGATCACTTTACAAAGTACGCTCAGACATGTCCTACACGTAATCAATTGGCGAAAACAACAGCAAAAGTTCTGTATGAAAACCTCATCAATTACTACAGTTTTCCAGCACGACTACACAGTGACCAAGGTAGAAACTTTGAAAGTCGTGTAATTAAGGAGTTATGTAAGTTGGCTGGTGTAGGAAAGAGTCATGTGACGCCGTACCATCCTATGGGTTACGGTATTGTAGAACGTTTCAACAGACGCTAATTAGTATGCTTGGTACGCTTAAGGATTATCAGAAAGCGGATTGGAAATCATATATCTCTCCGCTCGTGCATGCTTACAATGCTACAAGACATGAAACAACTACTTTTTCGCCTCATTATTTAATGTTCGGGTGGCACCCAAAATTAGCTGTAGATGCATATTTAGGATTGGATGATTCACCAGATGTGATATCGACTAGAGAGAATTATGCCAAGAAGTTGAAACGAAGACTAAATTATGCCTATAAGGTAGGCACTGCTGAATCAGAACGACGCAGTATGCGTAGTAAAGAACGATACGAATTAAAGGTAAGCGATTCAATTTTACAGGTAGGCGATAGAGTTTTAGTCAGAAACTTGGGTAAGCATAAACTATCAGAAAAATGGGAGAAAGATCCGTATATTGTATTAAGAGTTCCCAATCAAGATGTTCCCGTTTATGAAGTGCAGAAGGATTTCGGGAAAGGAACAAAAAGAATCCTCACAGAAATCTTCTGCTACCGTTCATGTCTATTCCTTGCTGTGAGCCCGTTCAGTCGGAGTCTGAAGATGAAGGTTCCGTGCCAAAACGAACAAAGAGTAAACCAAACACATCTGCGGAATCTCTTTCAGGGGATAGTAGTTCATATGATAATAGTGTTCCTCGATACGTTATACCCGCGAGAAGAATTACGCGACGTTTGCGTGACAGGGATATATCTTCCATAGAAATGTCCGAGCGTTCTAATTTTTCGGGAGATTTCAATTCAGTTTCGCCTTCGCGAACACATTTAGGTACAACCACGGATGTAAGTTATCGAAATCGTACAGGTGAAACTTTATCTGCACCTGACGAAACCGATGTAATTACACCTCCTATGCAACGCCCTGTAAGAAAACGAAAACCACCAGATGGGTTTGGGGTATGGCTTATGATTCAACAAATTGACGCCCGTGATCCCGTTTTTGTGTAATCCTTTTAAGGACAAATTAGTGCAGGGGAGAATGTCGGAGGTATAGTCTATCAATAGAGTATTGATAAAGTATTTCAATATGAATATTTATTTTCAGCTGATTACCAAGTTAATTTACATTGCATTGCTTAATGAGCGTTAATGATACTAGTATATTCATCGATTTGTAATTCACATTCAATTTGGTGTTATTAATATTTAATTTTCAGGTATATATAGTTGTATCCTGTAAATGTATGTGACACATGTAACTATACACCATATCAAAACAGGTGGTGGCTGGATTTTTAATAACATGTAACTATACACCGCACATGTCACCGTAACCATGTCGATGATTGTGGTGGCTGTGGACGGGAATGTGTTGATTAGCGAGCGACCATTTGGAATCCTACCCAGCCTGATTTACAATGATTACGAAACACGACTTACTTGGACTATTGAAGCATTTCGGATTTTTAAAACCATCTTGGCAGCCATTGTGACATACCCCATCTTGTATTCTACAGTATTACAGTAGTATTACAGTAGGAACATGTCTGTAGACACAAACCATTAGATCCCCAATATCCATCTTTACAACCAGTCAAAGAAACACTATCTAATTGTCGACATGGACCATTACAGGTTGAACATGATTCTTCACGCACACCACCATAGTAACCATCCTTACATCTGGTACATTTCCCTGTTCTAGAATTGCATTTACCATTTTTACATCTGGTGCTGCATGCAGACTCACACTGCTCACCATAATAACCATATTTACAGCCGGTACATTTCCCTGTTCTGGGATTATATTTACTATCCTGACAATTGGTGCTGCATGAAAATTCACACCACCTGCTACCATAAAGACAACCATTATAACAGGGGGTGGGGGGTGTAAATCAATAAAAACTATGATCTTTAGTTCTTAAACCTTTATTAAAACCCCTGAAAATATATACATTTTAAAAATGATTATGGGTATGAAGGCAGTGAGCGTAAAATTTTCAGAATTTTCCCTGATAGTTTCAAGGAAGCGGTATTAGACCTTTATTGAAAAAGACAGGTTTAGAAGTGAACATTCTGAAAATTTTCTGTCCTCTTTCTAACCTTTCTGTTTTGTCGAAATATCTGAAAAAAATCGTTGTGACTCAAATTACCAAGTACCTAAGTGAAAACGATTTGTACATGAAGTATCATAAGTCAGCATACAGAGCTTACCACAGTACCGAGACCCCACTTCTGTGGGTGCAGAATGATGTACTTTGTGCATTGAACGATCGATCGGAAGGATGTAGTTCTTGTGATTCTTGATTTGTCAGCTGCGTCTGATACGCTTAATCATACGGTTTTACTGCATATTCTTCAAGAACTTTTTGGATTTACTGGTACTGTGCTGAATTGGTTCCAGTCGTATTTATCATATTCTCAAACTTGAATACTAAAAAAGCAGATTTGAAGGATGTATATCTACAGAATGTCTCCAAAACACATTTTATTAAATCAATGATCTAAAACGAACTAAAAAAATATCATAATTGAGGATGCTTGAGCAGTGGATTCACATAAAAACTTTTCTTTCTCGTTGTTTTTTGATATTGGCGAATCTCGAAAAAAAGAGCTACTCGTTTTTCGATATTTAAACTCGAATATCAAAAAGTCGATTTCATGTATATGTATATCTACATAATGTCCCCAAACACATTTTATTAAATCA
Organism: Patella ulyssiponensis; assembly: GCA_963678685.1. Lineage (NCBI taxonomy): Eukaryota > Metazoa > Mollusca > Gastropoda > Patellidae > Patella > Patella ulyssiponensis. Next base: position 77,979,803 of record OY783230.1, read on the forward strand.
GTTTTGTAAAACGAACTAAAGATGTCATTAATGAGGATGCCTGAGCAGTGGATTCATATAAAAACTGTTATTTCTCGTTGGTTTTCTTTTATATATTGACGAATCTCGAAAAACGAGCCACTCGTTTTTCGATATTCAAACTTGAATCTCAAAATAGAAGATTTGATGGATGTATATCTACAGGATGTATCCAAAGCACATTTTATTAAATCATTAATATAAAAACTGTTATTTCTCGTTGTTTTGGTTTTTTTTTTATATTGACGAACGTTTTTCGATATTCAAACTTGAATCTCAAAAAAGAAGATTTGATGGATGTATATCTACAGGATGTCTCCAAAGCACACTTTATTAAATCATTGATCTAAAACGAACTAAAGACATCATAATTGGGGATGCTCGAGCAGTGGATTCACATAAAAACTGCTCAAAACTGCTCTTTCTCCTTGTATTTTGATATTGGCGAATCTCGAAAAACGTTGAATATTAAAAAAAGCAGATTTGAAGGATGTATATCTACAGAATTTCTCCAAAACACATTTTATTAAATCAATGATCTAAAATGAGGATGCCTGAGCAGTGGATTCTTATAAAAACAGCTCTTTCTCCTAGTTTTTTGATATTGGCGAATCTCGAAAAACTAGCCACTCGTTTTTCGATATTCCAACTTGAATATCAAAAAAAAACAGATTTGATGGATATTTATATACAGAATGTCTCCATGACACATTTTATTATATCAGCGATCTAAAACGAACTAAATACATCATAATTGGGGATGCCCGAGCAGTGGATTCACATATTACCTTTGTGTAGTACATTCAATGGAGTGACGTCTTGGGTATTTATATTATCTGGCTTGAATATACTCCTCGTCGAGCCCTCCTTGTAGGCAGGGCAGAACCGGGGGGCGACGAAGGGTGATTTATTGAAAAATATTTTTTGGATTCCCAAACCCCCTGACCCGATAAATAAGTGTCAAAAACAGAAACGTCCTAATACACGGGACGTTTCTAATATATTTAATGTTACAAGTAAAATATTAGGATATTCGCCAGTGAGCCAAGGCTATTAATAAATTAAAGAATGGCGCCGAATTGAACATTTTGAGTCATATTACATATCCATAGGTGCAGCAGTTGAAGAATTATAAAGGTTTCCCGGACTCGCATTATTTCAAATTAAATAAAACAGCAGACATTTTTAATGATGGCAGCCATACTGACATTTAGCAAAGTGACAAAGTCCATCAACCAATTTCGGACACTTTATAACTTCGGCTAAGCGAAAATAATAGTTAAATAAATTCAACAAAGCTGACAAAAAACAATGTAATAGACAGATTTAAAAAGAGAATTAGTTGTACTACTAATTGGTTTAACAAGATTTCTATTTAGTTTTCTGTGTAATAATTGTAACCAAAACGCCATAAGTTTAGAATTTGTTTTTTAAATATGAAACATGCTGACTTTTGTTTTGTTTCATATATTAAATGGCTTTATATCGGGGGTGGGGGTATTTTTTTTGTGTATGAAGTATATACTAGATATATAATAACTTTATGTAATGAACGAAGTAGACGGTTACGTTTATTGCTCCACCACTCTACACAGTGTAACGGAAGTGTTTTGTTTTCCTTATCACATTGAATAGATAGGATGTATTGAAAACTTACTGATAAGCGATCATTCCATCTGTGCTCCTATTTTGAATATAGTTGTACATATTCTACTTGCATATTTTAACTATTGTTTGTGTTGCAATGCAGATGTTTAAATATTGAAGAACCATTTGATATGGTGACTGGGGAAAGGCGAAAATATCAATTCAAACGACAACTTGCTTATTCCTTCAATCTAGTTTATTTATAATTAAAAGTAGAAACATACAACTATGACAATATTAATAACTAGAGCTCCGAAGGAGTATTGACATGTTTCGGTACGTCAGGTCACGCCTTGTCATGTCAACAATCAAGTTACACCATGAGTATATTTACATCCATTAAAGTGGAAAAATACTGTCATTTTATAACTCTCAATAAAACAGGAAGTCATACTTCAAGACCACACTGTGTGATATTAAATGTTAGTTGACATCAGGGTCATCAAATATACAAAGGTCAATGGTCATTGAAAGGTTATGTTACTAGATAGAAGGTCAAAGGTCGAACAAAATTGTTAATATCATTTTGACGGCATCGATGTGTTCCTTATTCCTACCAAGTGTCAACTTGATACCTCAAAGAGTGACAGAGATACACCATCTTGAATGTCGAAAAAAATGATGAAGATAACGTTCTCAAATTTTTGATGCTAAAGCTAATCGTGGTACAAATGTATACAATATATAAAGAGAAATAAAACAACAGCACATAATTAATCAATATTTTCAAACGAGAAGAAAGTGCAAATATTTTTGTTTACGAATCCACTGCTCATGCATCCTCATTTATGATATCTTTAGTTCGATGTAGAAAATATATTTAATCAAGTGTTTTTTGGACATTCTGTAGATATAAACCCATCAATCGGACTGAAGTGAACGTGATGTAGATCGAGGGGACAACTACTCCATTATCTGACTTATTATATTACATAATACTATATGATTCTCCAATAATATTTGAGGTACATCACAGCAAGTATGTATGTTATCTGAGAAACAATATTTAATCGATATAGTGTTATATTGATTCAATTTATAAAAAGAAAATCAACCTGCTGTGATATCACTGAGTAGAGAGCTCAGCTCACAGTCGTCTGCCACCAGTGTGTTTATACAAACCTAGCTTGTGATCTGATCGAATCAAGTTAAATTGTTACATCTGGTTTGTGTTTTTTGAAATAATATAATGGGTAGACCTAAAGATGTTAAAGGGAAAGATAAAGAGAGGCGGGCAGAATCTGTAAAACGACACCGCTCAGATATTTCATCAAGCTATGATTCAGCAAGTATAAATGAATTTCTTGATTCAATGATGAATAATGATGTAAGTTTCAAACTTCTAATCTATGAACTTTTAAAGCGCGACCAAGCTAGGGGCTATCTAATGTCATGCTTACAGCCGGAAATTATTGAATCCATGTCCAACCGTATCCACATGCGTGAAAACCGAGTTGACGATATGGAGCAATATTCAAGGCGTACCCGAACCGCATGCACAGGATACAGTAGACACTGATAAAATCGTCCTAGACGTGATAAATAATGAAATTCTAAAAGATGACGGGTCACTCACAATAACAAAAACCAAATCGGCCGAACACATCGTGTTGGTAAAAGAAAACAGGGATCCAACCGCGACATAATTGTTCGTTTTATAAGTTACAGAGACAGGGCTCTGATATATGGCAAAAAAGTAATTTAAAAACTAGAAACTTGGACCCAGATAAACCAACAAAGTTATTTGTCAATGAAGTACTCACAAGAAAGCGCTCCTTTCTCTTCAAATCCTGCAGGGAACTTTTTAAAAAGAAAAATATAAAAAACTATTGGACCTTTGACGGAAGAATATATGTTAAGCTACTGAATGAAGAGATAATCCTCATCAAATCTGAAGAAGACCTTAATAAACTTCATACTCGTGGAACTGATACTCCGCATAATGCTACATTAAACCAACGACCCTTCCTGGATGAAAATTTACAGGGACGTTCCAGTCAGCGGCTACCACTTTACCCAGACCATGACTTGATGTTTACATCAACACCGAGACATGGAGCTATAGGCAATCTTCCTTAGATTAACCCACCTTATACGAGTCAGTATCCTTAAGTTAATGTCATTGACTAATCCTGTGTTTATTTTACATGTATGTTTATATAATGTAATATCATCAGTACAATTAATATAAACTTTCCATAGGTAAATGTCAACAAAGGTTCGTCAGCTATATGCACACTTTAAACATTAGGTGGTATAAGATGCTCTAGAGAGAGTAGGGCATTTTCCATAATGATATCCTATAAATAAATGACCCAATTATTCTTTCGTTTTATGATGCAATTGCATTACCGCGATTAACATCATTAGGTGGTATAAGATGCTCTAGAAAGAGTAGGACATTTTCCATAAACCATTATATCCTTTAAATGTAAATAAATGACCTCAGTTATTCTTGTGTTGTATGATGTAAGAGCATTACAGGATTAATATCAACTTCATGCAAAAATCTTCGGTTATCTATGCGCACGTCTAATTCGAGAAGTGGCAATAGATGTTCTTGAAAGAGGAGTATATTTTCCAACGTACCCTTAACAACAGCATCTGTCAATTTGATTCCTAGCTAATCTCTATTCTTAGTATAAGATCCGTTAGTAATGGGGTACATCTTAGCTAAAACCGTCTATTACTTACTGATTGAAATACATGTATGTATTAATCAAAGTTGGTTTCCAATACTCATTTATGTATTAAAATCATTGAAATAATTGCAACTGTTTATAGCCACATACATAACGGTTTGTATATACTGTTTTCGACTGATGTATGTTATGTTTAATACAGATAGAGACAGAAACAGAATGTAATTTTCTCGAATATCTTAGTAATCGTATGTGAAAGGCAATGCATAGTAGATAATTGCCTATAACATGTCTATAAGATTATCACCCCATATAGCAATCTAGAATCGCCGAAAATTATTACTAATCGAGGATAGGCCTACAGTAACAAATTAACAAATTTATTTAATGTACTGATATCTGTGAAATGTTTTCTCTCTTATTATGTTTGTACATCATATCCCTCTTTGAGAATGTTATAAACTCTGATATATGAGTTACCCCCCCCTCACACAACGTGGACATTGTGATGGTTTTCCATGACGCATATAGTATGTTAATCTCTTATTACGTATTAAACACACTTAGATTTCGTACACTGAAAATGAAACTTTGGTGTTTAGAACTTATATGTGAGTATAAGAAAAATAAACAGTATATTATTTTTGTATTTTCTTAGATATAAATGTACTTCTATTCATTCAACGCACATATAAATAATGTATTGTTATTATTATTATTACATACAATTATGTTCTCAAAATGGGTTTTCCTACACACAGATCTATTATCTCCTTCGTAGCTTTAAATTTGTTTATCTACTTTTAAATAGTATTAAATGACGTCAATTAAACTTCTATCCATCAATGTAAGAGGAATTCGAAATGCCTTAAAGAGGAAAAAGATATTTAATTGGTTAAACGAACAATCATGTGCTATTAATTTTCTTCAAGAAACTCACAGCAGTGTATGCGATGAAACCGATTGGCAAAGCGAATGGGCTAATCGCAAATTTTTTTCTCATGGTAGAACTAACTCAGCAGGGACAGCTATTTTTTTAAAAAGTAATAACAACATAAATATTATAAAAAAACAATCCGATCAAAAGGGTTATTTTAACATTTTAGTAATAAGTATCTATAATGATATCTTAGTTTTAGTCAATACATATAGCCCTATATCTGACAATGACCAGGCCACTTATTATACAAGATTACTTAAATCTTTACAGCAGCTATGTGGTGAACTGGACTCGTTCTCAATGGTAATTGGCGGAGATTTTAACAATGTCCTAAATGTTCAACTTGATAGATATGGCGGCAATTATAAACCGAAACGAAAAGGCCAAACTGCCATATTCAATATAATTAATTATTTTAACCTCTTAGATATATTCAGAAATTTAAATCAAAATAATAAACGTTTTACTTGGAAACAAAGGAAACCATTGATACAAAGTCGAATTGATTTTTGGCTGATATCGGAAAAACTTCAAGATTGTATAAAATCATGTACAATAAAACCAACTTCCTTTACTGATCATTCATCAATTCATCTACATATCAAAGTAACTAATTATCCTCGCGGACCAAATCTGTGGATATTTAACTCGTCGTTAACGAATGACAAAACATATACTAAATTGATAAAATCCTCTATACCGATATGGAAAAGTAAATATTTTGACAAACAAAACAAAAATGGTTTATGGGACTTCATTAAATTTAAGATAAAAGAATTCTCTATAGAATATTCCAAAAAGAAACAAAAACTTTAAAAAGCTGTAAAAAATAGTCTAACTGAGGAAATGATCGAGCTTGAATCCCTTATCAGTAAACAGGAACCTTGTAACAACAAAATTACCGAAAAACTTTATGATCAGTATGCTGAGGTTAAACAATCATTAGACAACATTTACATGGATGAGACGCAAGGAGCAATTATTATATTCTACAATTTTTGACCCCATAGTAATATCGGGTGAAATATTTCTATTTTATAAAAACTTATATGCGCTGCGAGATACGTCTTTTAAAAGGGAAAGCAATTTTATAACACATTTTAGACCCGTAGAAAGGCTAAATGAATATCAGAAGGATTTATTTGAATTCAAAGTTGATTACTTCGAACTTCAGAAAGCCTTAAACTCGTTTAAAATAAATAAATCTCCAGGAAATGATGGTATCACAATTGAATTTTATCGACATTTTTGGCCTGATATTTATGTATTATTACTAGACTCGTATAACTGTAGCTTTGAAGAAGAATCTTTATCCGTAACACAACGTCAATCGGTTATTAAACTCATTCCTAAAGGTAATAAAGACAGAACATGCTTAACTAACTGGAGACCGATTACGCTTGTTAATGTCGATGTGAAGTTGGTGAGCAAAGTTTTGTCTAATAGATTAAAACCATTTTTGAACCAGTTAATACACCCCAATCAATCCGCGTTTATACCAGGTCGCCACATTCATGAAAATACCCGTATCATCTCTGACTGCTTTGATCTTGCAAAACAAAAAAGAATAATAGGCTTTCTTTTGGCTATAGATTTCCAAAAAGCCTTCGATAGCATAAACCATAACTTTTTAATACAAACTTTATCGTCGTACGGTTTCGGACGTAACTTTATTAGATGGATAAAAACCCTTTACAAGAATATCACCTGTTGCGTAATAAACAATGGATTTACAACCCCTTATTTTCATGTAAAACGGGGTGTTCGACAAGGCGATCCAATGTCATCCAATCTTTTTAATTTGATCATAGAACTTTTGTTATACGCTATTAGAGACGATGTAAATATAAATGGAATAAAATTTGGTCGAAAATCCATAAAAGTTGTAGCTTTTTCTGACGATATAACGACATTATTAAAAGATTTTAGCTCTGCACGACATTTGCTTGAGATATTGAGACTTTTCGGTTTAGTTTCGGGGCTTATAATTAACGTTAATAAAACAGAGGCGATAGATTTAAATAGCTGTGATATGAATTTAATGCAAAAATTAAAATCAACCGGTATAGTATTATGCGAAAAAGTCATAAAAATCCTTGGGATACATTTTTCAAAAGACACTCAAATTACCAGTGAATTAAACTTTACAAATAAAATAAATGAAATATTAAAAGTATGGGATAAACATAAATTATCTTTAATTGGAAAAATACAAATAATTAAAACATTCTGTATTTCAAAAATTCTTTACCCGGCAACTGTTAATCCAGTGCCGGATTCTACTATTCAACAACTAAATTCAATATTTTATAAATTTATATGGAACGGACCTGACAGAATAAAGCGAGATATTCTTAAACAAAACAATAAAAATTGCGGATTAAAAATGATTGACTTAAAAGAATTCCTAATATGTAATAGCATTTTTAGGATAAAAAAAAAATATACCAGTCACCAATCCAAACATGGCTCATACCATATGATTTCATTATGGCTGAATATGGTGGAAATTTATTACCTGCATGCAACTTTCCAGACAAGTTAAATATAAACATTCCTTTTTATAAAAACCTGTATGCCAACTGGTATACAATTTACACAACGCATATAAAGAACATTGCGCACGCTGAAAATCAAATTATTTGGAAAAATACTAATATACAGATTAATAATAAAATTATATTTTTAAAATTTCTTTTTAACAATAATATTCGGTACGTTAGTGAATATTTTGATAAAATAAATAAGACCGATAATCAATATTTAGAAAAACATCAATTTATCTTAAAAGGAATAGAAAAATGTATCTTGCAGTATATGCAGGAAACGAGCGAATTTGAAAGTGTGGTACATACGAATTTTAATTATAATAGAACTCCTTTGGAAGATATTAATACTAATTTTTACAAAATATTTAATACCGATTTTAACAACGTAGACTCAAAAGATATTTATGATAGCCGGATAAAAGCAAAGTTCAGTAGGCCAAAGGCTATTAAAGAATGGGAACACATTTTAGATACAGAGTTAAGCGATTTAGACGTAGAAAATATATTTAAAATAATAAACACTGTATGTCTAAGCACAAAAATAAGGAGTTTTGAATACAAATATCTCCATAGGATTATATTCACAAATGATAAATTATTCAAAATTAGAAAAGTTGATAACACACTCTGCACTTTCTGTGAATCTAATATAGAAAATGTAGAACATCTCTTTGCTCTTTGCCCATTTTCACAAATAATATGGAATCATTTGAATACTATCTTAGATCGCGGTAATATAAAGATAAATATAAAAACACATATCATACATCTTGGCCTAACTAACAAACCAAATTATATAAATAATACCGAATGGATCTTCATTAATCATGTAATTATTTTAACTAAATTCTATATATATCGGGCTAAACTACGAAATGAAACACTCAATATTAATAAGTATGAAAGCTTCTTAGTAAAACATGCTAAAATGGAGATTGAGATATCAACGGAACTATACACAAATAAATGGAAATATCTTTTTAAGAATGAACAGACAGCCCCCTGAACAATTCCCCATTGATGGATTTATGTATTTAGATCTGTGATTTAGGAATCCTGCGATTTACCTTTTATATAGAACAATGTATGTTAATTGTTAAGATATATTATAAATGTACATTATGCTATTGTTATTATACATAGATAGTTATGTTATTGTTATTATACATAAGTATATAGTTATGTTATTATCAAATACATATGTATATAGTTATGTTATTGTTAAGTGTTAATAGATATTATATCCAAGTTTATTTATGAACTACAAAATCATCCAATCGTTAAATACGGTCAATAATGGTTAAGGTAGAAACTGTATACCTATTGATCACAAATCAGCACTTAAGAGTAAAGTTAATTAATAAAAGACCAAGAAACTCCTTACCTTAAAATCAGATCTGTATTTATAAGAATACTTATCTGATATCTAATCAAAACCAGTTTAAATTTCAGCAATAAGTTGGAACTGTGGTTATGTTATTATTATTATACATAGTTAAACCCGTTAATAGATAGATGGATAGAATAAAAAGTTGCCATTAATCTTACCACCCCCCCCCCACATACACACACACACACACACCTAACCCTAATGGTTCATACAACTGCTCATATGCCAGAACACCGTCGAAATTCAGAATGAAGCAATCTGGTTTAACGTCCTTTTATTCTGCTCTGAACTGGGTTAGTGAGGGAAATTTTTCTCGAACAGCGGTGCTAGTGGCTACTCTTATATCGAACTGTCAAGGGATTTTTTACGTGCACGCCAATGTGTACACAGGTCCCATGTTTTTCGCTCCATTAGAAGGACTAGACAGCTGGCAAGGGAAAACCACGCCGGGAAATCTCGATCAACTTTCTCGGCCAATGCAGTGATCGAACACGCGCCCTCCAGGCTAGCGAGCCAGCGTCATACCCAATTAACCACCGTGGCTTCAGTGTTTATTAGAATGGTAAACCGTATTTCATTAAAAATCAAACAAGTCATTGAAATCAAAGCAGATGAAACAAATGTTCCGTGTTTCAACTACAAGTATGTACTTATTAAGTGTACGTAATACTTCAAACAGTTGGGACAGAGGAGATATTTATATATAATCAACAAAACCATAATATTTAATATTAAATTTACGAAAATATTTAATACTAAATTTACGGAAATATTTAATATTAAATTTACCAAAATAATTGATATTGAATTTACCAAAATAATTGATATCAAATTTACGAAAATAATTGATATCAAATTTACGAAAATATATAATGTTTTATTTACGAAAATATATAATGATTTATTTGCGAAAATATATAATATTTTATGAAAATACAGATTGTTTTATTTACGAAAATACATTATTTTTTATTATGAAAATATCGTATTTATGAAAATATAGATTGATTTATTTACGAAAATGTAAATATACCCGTACAACCGGGGAGTCGAAACCACGCCACTTGACCCAATGACAGACCCTGTGATATAAAACGCACGATTTAAACTATTCGGTCACCCAACCCCTAATATTATACCAGTGACATGTTAGGGCGTTTGTATAGTTCCTACTAACAGGTTCTTATAACACAGTTTATGTATTAAAGTATTATGACCGTTTCACAAGACAAGAACATAATATACACAATCTAAGCACACTGAAAAAGCTTTTATAAATAACCTATTTCGTGAAAAGTAGTGAAAGGCAAAAACAACTTAAATGGCGTCATTGAAAACTCACTGTATAATCCAAATTCGTATTGCCTCTGAGATCCTCATAATATACTTTAACAACGATTAAAACAACTTCTTACTATTTAAGTTCAGACTTGCACAATATATATATATAAATATGTATATATATATTATTGTTTAAATGTCGTTAATCAACAACCCCATATCCACTATATATATTCCCTGTCCTTATGCACTTACTATCAAACCAGTTTAACTGTACTACAAATTAAATATGTTTCCTTATCTTGAATCAGTTCAAATGATAAAAATAAGAGGCATAGATATATCATACCCAATTTTCCATTGATGACAAGTATAACGACAGTGATGAGGGCGGCTACAACAACACCTATCGCTATACCAATATCTATACCAGCACCAAAACTTAATTCCCCTCTTTCTCCCATCCCTGTATTTATTGTTGGAAGTGTTGTAGAAGAAGGCGTGTCATCTGGTGGTAAAGATGGTCGATTTTGTTGTTTCTCACCAGGCTCTGTTAATGAGAAAATGTATACTAGTATAACCCAGCTATATAGTGTATACTAGTATAACCCAGTTATATAATGTATACTAGTATAACCCAGCTACATAATGTATACTATCATAACCTCGCTATATAATGTACACTAGTATAACCCAGCTATATAATGTATACTATCATAACCTAGCTATATAATGTATACTAGTATAACCCAGCTATATAATGTATACTATCATAACATAGCTATATAATGTATACTAGTATAACATAGCTATATTATGTATACTAGTATAATTATTTCTAAGCAATGATTATAATTATTTCTATAATAAGATAAGGCGACTGCTTTCTGTAAAAGTTAATTCTTTGCTGTAAACATGTCTTTGTATGTGTTACATTTTAATTATATAACCTCAACCCCACCCGATTAATTATTAGTACTTACTTATAGTTACAACTTCCGCTACTTTGGAATAAAAACCATAACTGCCAAGAGTTACGCCTACAACCATGAAATAGTATCTTGTGTCTGGTTCTAGTGAAGTACCAGTTATGGGAATAACTGACCCAGGATCAATATACGAGCCCATTTCCTTCCATAGAGTCGCACTATTTTTTTATATAAACTCTAAACGTTTGTGTGAGGTTATAGCTGTTACCAGGCTGCCATGACACATGAGCAGAATTTGGTGTTGTGCTCCATGCTATCACATTTTTAGGTGGTTCCGGTGGCCCTACATATAAAATACAATCCACATTTATAGTAACACATTCAGAGTAGATATGAAATAATATACTTTAAAATCCTACTTTTTGAGAGGTCGTGAAATACCATCTAATGATGGAAAATGATTTCAAGAAATGTGCCCCCTTGCTAAAAGGGATTATTGTGGCCTTACTAAAAGGGATTATTGTGGCCTTGCTGATTATTGTGACTGAGTGGTCTAACGTAATTCAAGTGTAAATATTCACGTGATAAGCTTGTATTCTAACTCACCTGCCACTGTGAAGTTTGTTATCAGAATACCTTCAGAATTGTTAGCTTTCAATCGATAGGTACCAAAAACATCTTTATCAAAATTATAAAATCAAATTCTACATTCCAATGGTCTTCGGTCAATCTGATGGGGTGGTGGAAGAGGTATGAGACCGTCTGGAGTTAGCTTTTGTACGCTGTATATGGGTATAGGGTAGTCGAGTATTTTCAAAGTGAAATATTTGTAATTGTAGTTTGCATTGTACAGAAGTATTGGAACTGGTGTATTTGGGTATAACTGTGGCGGACCTGCAATTAAATCCATTCTTTGTAAGGGGTGATAATACAGAAGAAGGCAATTAATAAAATTATATCTGTCTTTTTCATCTGCTGGGCTTATACATAAATAAAATAAATAGTGAGTACCATCAAGTGTTTGTAGAGATAGGTGTTCACAGAGTAATGAAATATAAAAATGATATATTTGACATTTGAGTATTAAAGTTAAAGTCCTGGCAATAGAAGTGTCGGTATTATGTGTATGCGAGATTATCGAGTGAGTGATGACGATTTTGTTTAATGCTTTTAAACGTATAATGCTATATATTTTGAGAACAGGAAAAAGGTCGTCTACTATAATATGTTATTGAAGATAGGCTGGCACTGCCCACATTTTCGAGAGATGGATAGAGAACAAGCAATACCGAAAGTGATTTTTCCTAAATCATTAAGTCTTGTATTTCATACTGTATTGGGAGCAGCAATTTTGTTGGTCAGTTCCAATCTGATATTCATGAAATGTGACTTTTCGTCAAAATCGGATAAGAATTGTGACCTTTAGAGAGTCCACAACCATGATATACCATATTTATACACTATTCGTGTACAAAAGGCGACCATTTAGTCCGGCAATTTTGGTACGATTTTCACGAAATTCGAACTCGACCTTCCTCATCAAAATTGAATTAAAATTGTGACCTATACAGGGTCCACCATGATATACCATTTTTTAACAGTATTCGCGTACAAACGGCGGACATTTTGTCTGTCAATTTTGGGACCACAAGCTAAAAATTCAGGAAGTTACGATCCAATGGGCGCAAATATCGAAAAGAATCAAGATCTTTGGGTTATAAACATGCATGTCAAGTTTCATCAAAATCGGTTAAAAATTGTGACTTCTATAGGGTCCACAACCTTGATATAATATATTTTCACACTAATCGCGTACAAACGGCGGCCATTTTGTCTGTCAATTTTGGTCCGATTTTCACGAAATTTTACCTCAATCTTCATTACCATGTAACGGTGATATAATCAAACGGTTTTTTAAATCGGATAATAATTTTGACCTCCAGTTGGACCAGGGTCCACAACCTTGATATAACATATTTTCACACTATTCGCGTACAAACGGCGGCCATTTTGTTTGTCAATTTTGGTCCGATTTTCACGAAATTTGAACTCAACCTTCATTACCATGTAACAGTGATATAATCAAACGGTTTTTTAAATCGGATAATAATTTTGACCTCCAGCGGGACCACAAGCTAAAAAGGGCGATTTTTCGGACAATCAGGGGCCATAATTCAGGAAGTTACAATCCGACGGGCGCAAATATCGAAAGGAACCAAGATTTTGGGGTTATAAACATGCATGTCAAGTTTCATCACAATCGGTTCATCACAATCCATTTGCTAATTACACTATTTTGACTATAACGTTTTTTCAGGACTTGGATTGTTCGTACTTGGTTTTATTTTATTAAATCTTGAATGTTAATCTATAGTAATCAGATGGGTATGTATATTGCATAAATGTTAATCTATAGTAATCATATGTGTTTGTATGTTGCTTAAATACTTATATTAACATATAGATGCTGGTTTAAGGAATAGAAAGTTTTCAAGTGTTTTTTTTTTTTATTTTTGATATATGTATAAGAATAATAACGTTAGTTAGGTACGTGTGTATCTAAAACACAGTCAATTACCAAATATTATTTTAAAGCCAATGTCCATATTTGGGTATTTCAAGACGCCATTAAACATATAATAGTGGAAACTGAGTACTGGAATAATTAGACACCGCTTGATTGATAGCAGAGACACATTTCCATGAGCAACCCCCTTTGTATACAATAAATTAACATACGATTTGGCTGCTGTGTATACGAACACATCGTTGAGGTCCGAGTGAATTTCAAGAGAAGAGAATTACAATAATATCGAGGCGAGAGTCAAACCTAGACGATCACAGGCGAAGACAAGAAGAAATAATCCAAGCATTTTGTGCGTTTTTACTTCAAGTTAATAAGCGGTTGTAAACTGAAGAATATTTTTAACAAGTTTATTAACAAGTTCATCATGATGGCTAAACCACGATAAATCTTCTTAGAGTCAGACAGTATAACCACCAAAGACCGATCGACATGAAACTTAGCATGCCTGTTCCTTGGACAATTGCGCATCGATTTGAACAAGTTGATTATGAATAACTGCAAACATGATGGCTAATCCGTGGTGAATCTTAGCGTCAGACATTAGAATGATCGACATGAAACTTTGCATACAGGTTCCTTGGACAATTCCGTCAAGTTCTAAATACCTATATTCATCGTAACTCCTACATCCAGTATTTCTTTTTAATATCAACTAATAATTGATATCATTAAAATCATCTTGTATGAATTATATCATTTTGTTTATACAGCTGCCGATACTCGTAGTTACTAAACAGCCAGAGTAGTATCAATTTTAATAACCTGTCATTATTTCTACCCAGCCTAAACCCAAAATTAATTTTTACAAGCAGTACAACAAACCTGTATGGTTTAAATCAATATAACTAAACTGTATGGTTTACAATCAGAATAATTAATCTGTATGGTTTACTATCAGTATAACCAACCTGTATGGTTTTACAATCAACCCAGACAGGCAATTATTGTTTAGAAACAAACCGCTGATTACAATACGTAAAACAATATGTATATAGTATACAATATACTAACCAAAAACAAACAGTCTTTGTTGACAATCAGATATCGAACAGGTATAATCACCGGCATCTGTTATATTCACGAATTGGGTCACAATCTGTAGTTAGTAATTCATACTTGGATGGATCAGATACTAATAGACAGGTGCCTCCAGTCTTGTTAACAATACTAATATCATTCGGTGCTTTAATCTCCGTGTTTGTAGGCAAATCACTAAACATCATAATAGCTGTATCAGATACATTCACATAGGTTGCAGCTTGACAAACTGTAGAAATATGATTTGTTTTAAAATAATATTTATTTCTTTCATCTGTAATTCACTTTAACATGTTAATGTGCTTTACAAAATAATAAATCTCTATGTAGCGATACAGAATTTTTCAGAAGGATATGGCGTGTTTATTGGGTATAATTAACATTCTTTATAATTGAATATTATGTCTTGTTCTCACCTTTTTCAAAGATGACATAGATAAAAGATAGCGAATGCCGTTACTATAAATTCACTGATTATTCTCAACAAATTTCAGGTATTAGGTATTAACTATTGATTTCTGTGGATATAATATGTGGTCAACTCTCTTGGCTATCGGATGGCTCCAATTTTAAGTAGATTAGAACGCTTCCGCCATTTAATAATTAAATTTATCTAAAATGGAGGAGCGGGGATTAGTCTCGAATACCAAATATTGTTGTTACGATAATAAACTGATCTTGTAATTTGAATGAAATTTTCAATATTTATATTTGTCCCTCTCGTTACTATCTAAATATATCATAGTTCATTTTAGCCATCAAGATTTGGGTGTTCACTGATTTCCTCTCTTTACTATCTTTATATTTTCTAATCTTCATAAAGGAATATTGGTATACAAGTTCACCTGATAGCATGCCCAGATATAGAAGATATACAAGTTTACCTGATAGCATGCACGCACATGGATTGTTCTAACGTAATGTGGAAGTAAAATCCTAATACAATCTACGAACATCCCACTTCACACACTATTTCCTTTAGAAACGGTCTCTGATCGGACGCACGGGCGTTCCTGTTCGGTCCTTTAAACTGCAATATGAAAATATTACTCTACCTCCACCTACGTTCTAGGGCTATATTGGAATCCTTATCGTCAATTTTACAAAATTCTGCTTGACATTAGTGTTCAATTATTATAAATTTGTGTCAGAAATAATTCCCTTTGGTGAAAAAAGAAGAATCTCGTCGGAAAATAGAAGGTAAGGATTCAACTAATATAGCATTAGAACAGAAGTAGGGGTAGGGGCGAGTAGAGCGATGTTTTTATATTGCAGCTTAAAGATACATTATGGGAGATTTTTATAAGGAGTTAGCCATTCTTGCTATAACAGTTAAAAAAAATATGATGAAAGAAGAATATATTGAAAAAATCAGTCAAATTACTCTATTCTGAACATAGTTATCACCAGTGTAATTTTTGACTAGAAATAGGGTTGAATTCTATCTTCACCGATTCTTAGTATGGCCGATCGTTTGATTGACAGGCATTAACACCACCTACATAATCTCTGCTGTCTTTAATCTGCTGTCATCATATCCGAATTTGTGTTTTACCTTTTTGGATTTTTATAACAATTGGACAAAATGAGTGAGAGGGTAAATTTTCATTCTTACTTGTATTTTTGGCATGCATTAAATCAATTGAATATAGGACATAATATTATAATACAATTATGATAAATCAATAGGTATACACCAGTGGCGTGGTGCCTATTGGGACATAAAAATATTTTTATTGATATTATTAAGACAGAAGACCTGTCCGTCCGTATTAATCATGACATGGTCTTCAGGAATTGTATAATTTGTCTGTGTATTGTTTATTGCACTTTAAATAGTTTAGATGTCATTCGTTAAGGCATAGCTCAACAGCGGCCTCGCTGCGCACATTCTATCATTTAGACTCGATCTGGGAATATGACGTCAACGTAACGGTTAATCTCCGCTCACGACGCCATTTACCATTAAATCCCGTTAAAACCAAGCTGAATCCAAGCCATCCGTGAGTCTACAGTGTTGATACTAATTTATAATTTCTATGACATCTGAAGCCTAAATAAAGACTTGCAATAATCAGATTTAGCTCTTGCATAATGTTGCTTAATTGGACGAGCAGGAACGGTCAGAGAAAGGCGTCCGATCAGAGACCGTTCCTAAAGGAACTATCCAGACACCAGCTAAACAAGTTTTTATTTTCAAATAAATCCTGTACTTTTGTCATGCCTTTTATTTATCCTTGTCATATTTTAATATTGTCCCCCCCCCCCAATGAACAATTAAAATGGACAAAGAGATCAAAGTCGTCATTTTCTATGTTTATTTATCAGTTAAAATTGTTAGTAATTACGTCTAAGTCATCCAGTACATAGGTGTTATATGTTATAAAAGTGTTCTTGATTGTTATACGGACATCGTAAAAATTATCCACTTTTTATGTGGCTGAATTACGTAGTTAACTTATTTTTCAGTTAATCGGTGGTTTTTTGGGGGGGAGTTTTTGGAGAAAGTTTGTTAAAAGTGTGTATTATTACTATTCTATATTAATCACGAAATTTCTATGAAATTTAGGGAAAAGGTGTTTTATAATAGACTTTTACGGGATAAACGACGGAATGCCCAGGAATTTATCTCCTTGTGCAAATACAACGATAGGTAATCGTATATATATAAGCATTCCTAATAATTATCATGATATAGTATTCATTTGAATTCATTAACCATAATATGAAAAATCATATTTTGCAAATGTTGGTATATAACATGACATGTATACGCCAGTTCCATGATTTATAAGATCTATAAAGTGTATTCATTATACCTTAATCAGATTGTAAGTATTTTCATAAAAGTATAAAAATATGTTTTAATGTTCCGTATGTGTGTCGGTTTCAAACTGTTTCAAGATTAAAAGTATCAAAACAAACAAAAATCGCAGCCCTTCAAAGTCATATGATGCTTCACTTTAACCTAATTACGAAAAATATAACTAAAATGTTCATATTTCCTACACGTTTCCTAATTTCAAAAGTACTGGACAGTCATAATGTTGTCTACTGTTAGTTTGGGCGTGTTGTTATATGTAGATCCTCGCGTGACGTAGTATAATGTATTCAACCCATTCTTCATTAAAGACAGCGAGGTGTGCAGACGTGTTTTGTTCCATTAAAACGGTAATATATTTTATTTTACTTGAAAAAACCTTGGTGGTATATTGATTTTGGCTTAGGTAGCCAATAGCCAAGGTGGCTTTTCGATTTTGGCTTAGGTAGCCAATTGCCTTGGTGGCATATGATATTGATTTTGGCTTAGGTAGGCAATAGCCTTCGCGGCTTGGAATACCTTGGTGGTATTCAACTTTTACAAGTCCTGATGGAAATATGAAAGCCTTGTGGCAAAATTAGTAATTTTCAGTGAAGAAATTTATTAAGAGAAATTGAATACACAACAGAGTACTAAGCGTCTTATTTGCGTGTAAATTGTTTTCATGCTCGATTGACGATAAGTAGGTCAACACACGTGTTTGTTCGTCAGCCATGATCGGGGGTTTAAACAAGTGAGTAGTGACAATGAGGCGTGATCACTTAGTCCGATTTTGTCGCATTTGTTTTGTTGTCTAGATGATGGGTGTAACGATTTGTATGTTTCTTGATGGGATCTTTCTTACCACACACCCGTGGGACACTGATGCCTTTAGTGGATTTCTTATTCACGTGGGTCAGGGGTGAGGCACTTCTGTCTCCTTGTTTGATTTGATCTGGTTTAGTTCTAGTATTTTGATATGTTTTATAGAATGAAATGTATTATCACTTCAGGGAAAGTATTAACAGTATCCGTGTTCATTTGTACCAGAATTGGAGAGAAGAGAAGGTGTACCTGCAATCTTTCTTTGATTTCAGTCCTAACTAAGCCAGAGTGGATTACACAGAGGACAGTCCTCCCTCATCACCTGCCTTCAGTTAAATTTTAAATTATTTAATTATTCTTGATTTATTTGAGATGGAATAAATGAAATTTGTGTGATGTTATGATATTTTTGTTTTGGGTATTGGGAATAGAGGATGATAATATGCTGGCTTAATGTGTTTGAAGACGGATCGTGAGATAGAATATTTTATCGCATTATTGCTCCCCAATACTTAATACTTCTGGAAGCTGGAGGAACTGACATGCTGCGGATTGGTGTATACTAGCGTTCAGCGCAGCTGATGATGACAACATATTGTCGTGTCTCATTAAGTTCCGGGAGTCGCGGTGGCTACGTGAATACCTCTTTGTGCGCTAACCTGGAGGTCCCGTGTTCGATACCTCTGTTGGTTGAGGGGGTACCTCGGTACCTTCCGGCTGTTGGCAGAGAGGGTTCCTCGATATGTCCGGGTTTGTTTATCCTTTGTCGATAATTGTGCGGAAGAGACACAAGTTCGAGGTCAGGCGTACACGTAACAGAACCCATGGAACTGGAAATAAGATTAGACTGCATGTTCAGCTTCATTAGCCCAGTCAGTGCAGAAAAATAAAACGTTAAACCCCATTTCATTTCATTTCTCAGTACGTCTATATTTCACTTCTCCCAATAAACCAGGGAATGGAATGAAATGGGTTTAAAGTTAAACTGCCAAACGATTCCTGGTCCTGCAACACATTCCCTTCTATCCCAGTGACGTCACACCTTGACAATTGAAATAAGAGCCGGATGTCCTACACGCACGCCTCGTCATCTCTTAATAATTAATTCTATTTACCATATTGACATACAAATTGCATTTTGTGTGTGTTTGACGGACAGTAATCAGAATATGCCGTTTTCACTATAAATTAAACGACCCCAGTTAAATTTAATTTTCTACCAGGGGCCCAATTCAAACTTACTTTTTAAACAAGAATATTATATATTATAGGGAAAAGCGGACTTACCGTATAGTTTACTGATCCGGCACTAAAACCTTCACATTCGTAGACATATACTCAACGCCGGATTAACCATGGTGGGGGCCGTGGGGCCTGGAACATGTGGGGGCCCCTGATCACTGACTGCGAGCGCCGAAGGCGCGAAGCCCCGCATAGGGGGGTCTGGGGGTTTTCTCTCCCCCCCCCCAAAAGAAATTTTCAGAAATTGGAGGCCAGAAACGCGATTTCCTGGCATTTCAGGCACTTGTGTTGGAGCCATTTAGAAGTACTTCCCCAAGAAAAAAATAAAATTCTGCCACCAAATTAGCGTTATTTCAGTGGACCAATCCATGCGAATGCTATGAAATGATGACATTTCTAGAGGAGGGGACTGTAAGTGGGCAGAGCAACATCAAACCTAATTTTGAAGTCGCTCAGTGATAAATAACGGGGTTACTTGATTCGGAATCGTATTATACCCTCACGATGATTTGATGAATGGAGGCCGTAACGTTACGACCAAGCCGGACTCGATGTTTGACAAACAAAAGGGCAATACGAGATTTAATCACGAAATATGAATATTTCGTGTGATCATGGTGTGCATCTCATCAAATTCAGCTTATACCCACAACAAATATCAACAACAACTACAGCTTATATACAATCGTACGTCAATCTGAGGCAAAATTCGCGCTACTCGAAATGATGGGGACGTGTAATTTGTTCGAGTTATACGATAATACGATAATTCGAGTTAGACGATGGTCGGTGCGATAGAAGATCTCACGACAATAAAAAAACATGTGTTACACCCATCACCGGATTACACCGAATTCTCGGATGTCGATCGCAACACATCATGGATTGAGGGGGCATCGGAGGGGTCCCGTCACTAGGCCACCGGACGTTGGAGTCCTCGGTCCGACCATGCTCGAGGCGCGCAACTGAGATTTTTGTGGGGGCCCCCTAATGTGGTGGGCCCTGGGGCCTGTGCCCCATGGTTAATCCGGCGTTGCATATACTAGACTATTTAGCTCTCATTAAAACATTCAAAGACAGAACAGAAAGTAGCTATGTTTTCCATTTCTTACAATACTTCCAATATATTAAATTCTTAGATCACGATTCCAAATCCTATAGCTATCTGTATTCCCAATATTTCAAGATATCAATTCCCATCAAGTACAAATCCTGTAGCTATCTGTATTCTCACTATTCCAAGATACCAATTTCCATCAAGTACAAATCCTGTAGCTACCTGTATTCTCACTATTCCAAGATACCAATTTCCATCAAGTACAAACCATATAGCTAAGATTTTAATTCCCATCAAGTACAAATCCGTTTCTTTCTTCCAATCAAACTTTGTATGGTGTAATATCTTGTCTGGTAAACTCATCAGTGTACATATACTGAGCGCCATAGAAAACGCATCACTTAGTTTTTCGTATAGCAAAATGATCCTGTAAACATATCTTATTTATTTTGCTTCTTATCGTGAACAATATTCAAAAGGGAACACATCAATAACAACACTATTTGTACCCTTATATATGTTTAATCTGTAATCAACGGTACAAAGTAAGAGGGGTCAAAACCAAAAGTCCGACACATATGGTAAATTCCATTACAAAATGTGCAGCGAAGTCGCATGGAATTTACACGGATGGTTAATTCGATGCTACGTCGCTGCACAGCGTGCGTTAGAGCAAGTGGAACACACTCGCGCTACTGACATCTGTGCCGTCCTTTCGGTTTTGACCCCTCTGACTTTGTAGCGTTGATTACAGATTAACTATCCATAAGTGTACAAATAGTGTTGTTATAGATGTGTTCGCATTTGAATATTGTTCACGATAAGAAGCAAAATAAATACGATATGTTTGCAGGATCATTTTGTTATACGAAAAACTAAGTGATGCGTTTTCTATGGCGCTCAGTATATATTGCATTGTCAAATATAGTCTACGACCAAAAGAGAGAATGTACTAACCTCTGGGTATAATATCTTGTCAGGTAAACCCATCAGTGTAAACCTAAGAAAGTGTTTGTACTAACCTCTGACTGATAAAACAGGCTTTATGTGAATGTTTAATCAGCAATCATACGTAACGCTCCTATAATGTGATTGGCTAAATAGAATAGGGAAGTATCCCTATATACTATTATTTATAAACTAGTTGGATTTTCCAATGTCTTTTATAAATATTTCAATTATCGATATTTATATATGGACGGCATTGATTACATCATACTTCTATATTATGGGGAACTGTGTTGATTCAGTGAGTAAGACGCTGACTAGCAAGCCTGTCGCTCACTTGATCGCTCCAGTTGGTGACCTTGAAAGTCCCTCGGGATTTTCCGGCGTGGTGTCTCCTTGTCAGTGTTGCAAGGCTGGGTGTCTGAGAGGGACAACGTATAGACGTTCCAAATGGACGATTAACCAAGGCTATGTGTACACGTAAAAGAACCCTTGAGATTTTGAATTCCAACTGAAAGCTGATCGCAAAATGTCATTTGTATGCCCGTCTGCATTAACACAGTCGGTGCAGAGCAATAGGGCGTTTAATCCTTTTTTCATTCTGTTTTCCGGGAATCCTAAGTAAAGATGCTGAAGACACATGATGGCGAGAGAATGGAGCAAGTCGGCATGTTGTAGCAAGTTACTTCCCATTACTTGATGTTCTACACCAAAACAAACAAACAGTATACAGATATTTTATTCCTTTATCATAATAAAGGACAACCATTACTAATCTGGCTATAGGAACACCAACAGTAGACCTCCGCCTACAACCACAAAACCGTGTTGGGCAAACTGTTTCAGTAAAGATTCTATATCTATATTTGATAGGTCGTTATTAGTAGCATTTTTGTTTCACAAACGATCCCTAGAATACGATTTAGGAGCAAGACATTTCGTGTCCCGTGTTACAACTTCCAACCTGGCTTAGAAGTCGCATTTTGAGGCGCATTTTGACGTAGAAACGCTACGATTTTAAATCAAAAACGACAATTCTTTAATTTAAGAAAAAAAATAATTAGGTAAGCGTTTGTTTACCTGTTATGTTTTGTTGACATAATCGTAGCAGACGACAGGTCGCAAAAATTATTCAATGAGAATTAGTTCAGTCAATAAGTTCCCTTGTATTACAATTACACTGCTTGACACAAATAGAAGGCAGAGTAGGAAACTCTCAGGGAGTAAGCACACCCCAGATAAATTATATGTAGATTTAAAGTAGCTTAGTATCTAACTCAATATCATCCAAAATCTTCAACATTAAAAACACGAATTATTTGTTAATTTAAATCAACATTGATGCTGTGGTCTTACCGAGAAAGATGGGCGTCTGATATCCAATATTCAAGACAAAATAACCAAACACTAAAAGTTTGCATTCGATTGAGACTGCTGACATATTTCGCGGAACATAACTGATTTGAAATTGAGAGTAAAAACGGAAACCAATGAATGTAAATTAGTTTATTACAGTATCATATGCGTTGCGACCCACTTCTGTCCCAAATGTTAGCGATCGAGATCCTTTAAGGGTTATTATACTCAGAGGTCCGTCATAAAGCAGGCGAAAAACTTCACAAACATATTAGAAGTAATGTAGGAATAACCTTGAATGATTATTTTGTTAATAATAGTCCAATGGACGAAGAGCCTACCCAAGCACCGTAAACTTGTTTCTGTTTACAAACTAAATAAGCAAATAGAAACTAACGGTATATCCATATTCCCCAAGCTGATACACGTGCATTATGTAACTGGTTAAAACGACAAAAGAGAATACCTGATTGGCTGAATCTTTACGCCACGTGATTGTTATCGCCTTATACTAACGGTAAATAACATCAACAATTTATAGAAGTGGCCACTATACATTATGATGTTAAATGAAGCACACATCTTGATATATCTGAATAAACAAACCACAGGATATATTACAATGTATCTTTAGCTACAATTTCCCCTTTGTACCATCAAAATAAATGTATATTACTTTATACTTAGCTAGCTCTATCACTGTGTAAGGAAGTTGATGTAAACATGAATACACTCATTTATTGTAATTTAAATATTTATTCGACATCATTGTGCAAATATCTTTATTTATATGGTGAGTATATACCCACCCTTATTAAGGTGTATGTGTCCTGATCTAAAGATGTATATATCCCAAGATATGATACTTTATACATCACTACATGCATGGATCTAGGGGTATATCCATAATGATTAAAATTAATAGTTGTCAATAATTTCTCTTGTCAATATATATGGAGTTATCTCCCTTCTATCAAATCTTGCCCAGGCGAGAATACGCATGTTATCAATAAATCCATACTGGGGCCTCACATCATGGGTCTCCCTGTTCACTCTGGCCTTTCGAATTATTTAAATTGGCGGTGGTACCTACAACTTTCCTGACCAAGAGATATACACAACCGTCCACACACAGTGCATTTATGTAATCTTCCAATATGAGGGGCCATAATAAACACAAGGGTGTCCTTTTCGAACTCCGAACTGAAATCCACACGAAAAAAGAAAGCTTACAGAGGTCCTCGGCTGGAACCAATACTGATTACGATTTACAGCCCACTTCCACGGGTGTCACAGAGATTATCGTTCTACAACAGCTAGTTCGGGAAGTCATCGGGTTTTGAGATGTACACCTGAAATGTTAAATTTGGATAAGAATGTGAATTCTGGGGCGAATACAATCCAGGGAAGCGGATCATTGACATCCAGCAAATGGTCAAAATGTGTAAGTCTGTCATTCAGTAACAAATTTCCAGCCCATTAGTGAGCAGAAGTGGGGATCAGGTTGGATGTGCTTCGTAAAGTGTACGAAATACACATTTATCTCACCTGTTTTGGTTCTTTTTTTTTTCTATTTAATGCTCGTGTTGAGGTCAATCATTCCACTCTATGAAACATTACCCTGGCATCTGAAATGATAAAAAGATGGGGATAAATATACCATAAAAAAGTGAGAAAATAAGAAAGAACAAAAATGGTTTCAACTGGAACTAGACATAAACCTCTTTATTTCTGGCGAACATCCCGTCACTGACCCTCCAATAAGAAACCAGTTAACAATCAATAAAAAAGTAACCTTACGTGTCACATAAGTCTAAGCTAATCTCAAAGGTAGACACCATAATTATTTTAAGGTTCAGTCTAAATATTAAGGAGGCCAACGGCAGATTTGCCCAAAGGTCACATGAGTGTGAATTTTACTTGTATGATGTCAAAACGTAGTTAGGTCTAAATATTAGGTTTAATTTAGCATCAACCTTATAGAGAAAGGGTGTATTGTACTTAGCTTAATAAATACTTAAATGAATGATGAATTATGGAAGTCAAAAGAAATGAAATGGGGAATAATTAGGTCCTACATGCCGGCACTGACTGGGCTAATGTATACAGACATACGCCATACAGTGTCCCATGAAGGTAAGTATAGCAAGGGTTCTGTAACATATACGACTAAACGCTGCCCTAACCAAGTGCCATTTCCTGCAACACTGGGGGAATCGACGCTGGAAATAAAATGCTCCACGGGCAAACTGAGACAACCACACGAAACGCAGAAAATAGTCACAATTTAGCCACCTGCCCTGACCCCGGTGTTAAAAGTTTCTTGAACCTTGGGCAAGAAATTTATTGGTGATAGAATGGATGTCAAAAGGGTTCGAGTTTGCATGTTTACCTTGCATGTATCCTAGCAGGCAAAAGTATTTCCGTCACCCGTGTGGCTATTCGCGATCGTTTTCATTTTCCTCGGTTCATTTAGCGAATTAAATAAAACAAAGACAAATCCAATCCAAAAGCCGACTCTTCTTGGTCCAACTGTTTTGGGAGACATGTAAAAGTTGTTAATGCCTAACCAATACAGATAATTCGCAACTGTTTCGGAGGCAAATCAATGTGATTATATGTTAGGCTATAAAGTGTAAAGTATAATTGGGACCACAAGTGATTGCAAAACACTCCACAAATTGGTACCAGCCACAATCAGTACCAGTTGTCCCCTGTCCTACTGAGGCTGAGAGCCAACCGACAGCGAGTTGTGATGGATGCTGCATGTACGTACACTGAGTGCAATTTGTTTTTGTAATCGATTGATATGGTTGGACCAACGGAAGGGGAGCAGGAAAAGAGGGCATGATTTTGTCATTAGGGCAATGGAAATATATAGCGTCACGTTTAGTATTTGATATAATTCCAGGTCACTTTTCCGACAACCCTAGCAGCACCCACCGGATTCGAGCGTTATCAACGAATTCGGGTTCTTTTGTTTTGGTCTCTTTGAGAAAGCCCTGCCCACCCACACACCATGCTTAAGCATCTGTAGTGTATTTTTGAGGGAGCCCTAGCTGCCAACCCACACATCGCGTCTCTGCATCTGTAGTGTACTTATGAGGAATCCCTGTCTACCCACTCATTACGCATCTGCATCTATAGTTTATTTTTGAGGAAGCCCTGTCTAATCGCCCATAAATTGTCATTTAGGTAACATATCGGAACGTGGTCCTCACTAACATCTTATAACGAGTACATTTGGGAAAGCAATATCTTTCCCAGCCTATACAGGTTGAAAAACACATGGCCACAGATCACTAATTATTTCCCCATTGACTTCAATGTTAATTGTCGTCTCTTCGACCGACTGTAACTTTTTCCCAAATATTCGTTGGGTAGAACGCTTTCTGCCACAGATGGAACAACATGTGGCAAACTCTTGTCCAAAAGCATGTATGAGGTTCTTCATGAAAAACTTGAGATACACAAGCCGGAAGTAGAGACAGCTAACCAGGCAATCCCCCCCCCCTTTCAACGTAACCAACGTCACAACTCTTATATCCTTCCACCTCTAAATCATGCATATTCACCAAAACCTGACAGAAAATGTATTTTCAAACCCTTTTCTTCGATTCTACGCCAAAAAGTAAACAAAAATCACCATGTAAAAGGGAAAGGGAGAGAAAGACTGAAAATAACTTTGCCCTACAATTTGTATCGGCGTAGAACTATTTAGTGATCTGTGTCCACATAGCAAGCCAAAGCTACACTACACAATGGAGTTGTCTCGCTTCTTCCTGCAGAAGAAAATAATACTTCGTATGTTTAATGAATATAAAATAAAATGGGGTTTAACGTCCACCGTTTCAGCTCCAACTGAAGTAATGAATACCGACATGCACCACACAGTGTGCTATAAGGGGATATTTTACCTGGACAGCAGTGCTACGGCATACTCTTATATCGAATGCCAAGGGTCCTTTTACGTGCACACAAATAACGTGCACACGGGATCTCGGTTTTTCGTAGCATCCGACCGACTGTACGTTGTTCCTTGGCAAGCTATTTGTGCCACTTTATAGGCACTTTTCGTGGACCTTGTAGACCTCAATTGGACCCCGGGCCCCTGTCACAGGGTGTCCATATAAAATTTTCTCCCCAGATTCAGCGTGTTTAATTTTGGAAATTTTCGAAATATTTTCGGCTCAGAGACTGCCGCCTCCTCTCTAATCCGTCATTGGGCGTATGCCAATCCTCATCCTTTTAGTTAAAGTCCTATATCTAAAAATGACCAGTACGCTTATTATATAAGATTACTTAAACCTTAGCAGCTATGTGGTGAACTCGACTCGTTCTCAATGGTAATTGGCGGAGATTTAAATAATGTTCTAAATGTTCGATTTGACAGATATGGCGGAAATTATAAACTGAAATGACAAGGCCAAAATGCCATATTCAGAATTTTAAATCCAAAATAATAAGCGTTTTACTTGGAAACAAAAGAAGCCATTGATACAAAGTCGAATTGATTTTTGGTTCATATCGGGAAAACTTCAAGATGAATTAAATCATTTACAATAAAACCAACTTCTTTTACTGATCATTCATCACTTTATCTACATATCAAATAGCTATTTATCCTCGCGGACCAAATCTTGTTAACAAAAGACAAGACATATACTAAATAGATGAAATCATCTATACCGATATGCAAAAGTAAATATTTTGACAAACAAAGTAAAACCTGGTTTATAGGACTTTATTAAATTTTAGATAAAGGAATTTATTTTTTATAGAATATTCAAAAAAAAAAAAACTTTAAAAAGTTGTAAAAAAATAGCCTAGCCGAGGAACTGATGGAGCTTGAATCCCTTATCAATAAACATAAACATAGTGACGACAAAATTGTCGAAAACTTTCAATATTGTTATATGCTGTTGATATAGCCTTGATAGCCCCAGACGAACAATCAATGGAACAGCTCCTACAGGTGCTTTCAACGAAACAAGCTGATTGGGACCATGGCTCATTGGGACCACATTCGTGGCTTATTCGGACCACAACTAGGCTGATTCGGACCACATAATAAAAAAATCCCAAAATACTAAAACTGAGATTTTGATATTGAATGTAGTTTAAAGGGATTTTATCTAGGCTATAGCCTGACAATAATATGTGCTTTTATGTACGTCAATTTATGTTTTATATTGTATTTGGTTATGTCGATCACGGTGACTGTATGAACACAAGTTTATGTTATTAATCTAATGTAAATTATTATACGTTTTATGCAATTTAAACATGCCATTTTTATTTTATAAACTCCATAGCTTGTTTCGGAATCCATTATATATATTGCGTGTAATTATATGTTGTAGAAATACTGTTTAAACCAAATTATGTTAATTTCAATAAGTCAAACAAATACTAGCAATACAGTGGCATAGCGGAAACCCGAATCCATTATTTGTGTGTAACTATATGTTATTTATAGAATATACTATTTAAAATTTATACCAATTTATGTTAATTTCAATAAGTCATATAAATGTGAAAACTCATATTAGCAATACAGTTAGTAGCATAACAGAAATCGGTTATTTCGAATACGATGTATATAAAAGAGTCAAAATGTTTAAATTTTTAAATTCCTACCTTGTTTAGAAAATAAACGTAATTGATTCATAGACTCAATTCTAACACAAGTAAACAGGAAGGTAGCATCATGGAAAATGTACTATATTACTACATGAAAATTAGTCCGATTTTACTTCTTACTGACAGCCACAAAAGGGAATTGGTTTACTGGGCTTGTCATTAATTAACAGTTCTTGTATTGATACCTGAGTTTAACTAACTTTCTGTAATGTGTATTTGTGTATATTGCTAAGAAAATGTTACACATTTCTTAACCATAGTGTATTGCATTCAACACCTGTCTAGATCAGGAAAGTCTCTGACTCGGCCAGTTGGTTAGATTACATTTATCAGAATATATAAATATGGTGGAAAATGTGCTCACACTATTGCCCCTTGAAACTTGGTACAAGATGCCTTGAATAATATTTACTGATTAAAATATTATACAAAGAACAATCTGGTCCCAATCAGCCAAGAATGTGGAGCATTTTCTCCATGATTTAGCTCATTGGTATTGAAGAAATTACACTATTTATTGTCATTTTTGTCTTATTATTAAATATATGCAACTATATGCAAACATATTTTAAATACTCTCGTCATTTAAATAATGGTCCCAATCAGCCTTATCGTGGTCCCAATCAGCCAAAAATCTGGTCCCAATTAGCCAAGAATCGGGTCCAATCAGCCACGAATGTGGTCCCATTCAGCCAGGTCCCAATCAGCCATTGTCCCAATCAGCCGATTACCCTTTCAAACTGGTGTGACAAATGGAAAATGAACCTTAATACGACCAAAATCAAAATTGTTCACTATCGAGTGTCCTCTAAAACAAGATCAGGTCATGTTTTTAAATGCGGTAAACATGAGATTGTATACAGTGACACCTATCTTTATTTAGGATTATGGTTAAATAAACATTTAGACATTTAGCTTTAGGGGTTCTATGCACTAAATTTAAATATTCTGGTGGAATGTCCTATAAAGTATTTACGATTCTGTATGAGGCTTTGGTCGAGCCAATATTGTATTATTGCGCTGGCATTTGGGGAGCACGGTCTTATTCATGTATAAATTCAGTACAAAATAAAGCAATGAAATTTTTCTTGGGTGTGGGTAGGTCCACGGCCAACTTATCAATTAGAGGTAATATGGGCTGGACCAGTTGCTTCACTAAATAAAAATTGGAATGTATCTGACAGCTCTGTAAACTGTATCGCCTTGATAAGAATCGCTTACTATTTAAGATTTTTTCATATTTATGTCGTTCTAAAAAGAAAACGGGGTGGATAAATAGTGTTTATAAGTTTGTAAAATCTATTAATATCAATAATATTATCTTGAATGGTAATATTAGTGTAAAATATGTATCAAATGTTACAAAGTGTAAACTAAGAGAACTGGATAACGGTGAGTGGATATCAGAAGTTTTCAATGGCCGTAGCAATTTTAACGGTAACAAGCTGCGAACATACAGGAAGTTTAAATCATGCGTATCACGTGAACCTTATGTAACTGACCTACACAAACCAAATGAGATAGATATGTCAGCTGAGGAGTGGCTCTTTCCCAATCGCAATAGAGACTGGCCGCTATACAAAACCCCCAACTCCCCTTGAACAAAGACTATATAAATTCTGTGATAGAAACCTAATTGAAGATGAATTCCATATTATATCCGAATGTCCATGTTACAATGAACTACGATCAGAACTTATATTAAAGCTAAAAAAAACAAGATTTTAATCTTTTAGCGACATATGAGGGGTTTTTATATATGTTAATAAACCCCATTGAATGTCAACTTAGAATGTTTGTAGATAAATTGACAAATAGACGAAATACCCTGAAAAACGCTGCATAGTTTTAAATCCTGTGATTGATTCAAAACGTTCATTTTTAGAATTGTTTTATAATTGTTTTTAACATATTGGATGGAATTTCAGTATTAGAATACATATTTTACACATATACTATGTTTTATCCCTGTTTTTGCCTATAGTTTGGAATTTTACGATTTGGATTGATTAATTGTTTTACTAGTATTTATTGCTTTATACTATATTATTTAATGATTTATCTGCAGTGTCTCATAGGCCTATGTTGGCCAGGAATCATTTGCATCACGATGTATAATCCCTGTAAATATTCAACTGATTTGTGACACTTTAATAGAATAAATTATTATTAAGCTTTCATATTACATATGAAAGCTTATTGTTTCTGTTAAAGTTATTATTATTAAGCTTTCATATGTATTACATATGAAAGCTTATTGTTTCTGTTAAAGTTATTAAGTTTTCATATGTATTACATATGAAAGCTTATTGTTTCTGTTAAGATTAATATTATTATTATTTTTTTTTTTTGTGTTTTATCCACAAATCGGATTTCTCAGAATCTAACCATAGGATCTTTCTGAAACTTTTACCTATCCCCCCCAAAATGGGTGGTGGCTGTTGATTAAATATATTTTCAAAACGTTTTACGTATCCGAAATCACAGAATTTTACGAACGAATGCATTTGACCTACAATGCTGTAACTTTGTTACTATTTGACCTATTTTACTAAATCTTTTTTCTTTGAGTACTTTGAGACAATTACTTTAAATCTGCAGTTTCAGATTTTCGAATTTCGAAAATTCGTCGCTGTGATTTCGAACCGGAAGTTATGACCAATTTGACAACTTCTTAAATAGTTGTAGGATTTTCATAAAACTTACCATGTAAGTAGATCATGCTGATGCGACTTCAAAAATATGATTAGAAATTTTTTAAATTATCTCCCCTTGATGAAATTAAGGATCAAAATTTTCAAAAAAATCATCGAAATATAGGTCAGAATGACCTAAAAATTTTTTTTGATACTAGACAAGTAATTACTGATTCGTGCACAAAATATGAAGTTTGTAGATCGAACCGGAAGTGCCACCATCTTGTAACGTGAAAAATCCCTAAGGCTTTTTTGCTATTTTACTTACAGACTCGGGAGTCATATTTTTGGAATCCTTGAAGGAATGCCTAAAAATCTATCGGATCAGAATTTTGATTCCGGTCACGTGATGGTCACCATTTTGAATTGAAAATGAAAAATAGAAGCAATTTGAAGGGCCGGGAATTTGGAACACAATAACTCTCCTTCTAATTAAGCTAGAATGTTCAAACTTGGTGTAGACGTTCACTAGGTCAATGTTATGATTGAGTTTAAAGATGAGCATTTTCTGCTTAGGGTAAGCAGAGATAAGCATGCTGATTTGTTGATTCTTTAGGGCACGATAACTTCGGTTATAATGAAGGGAGGGCGGTGAAACTTTTGTCAATAGAGAGTCTAATGGCTAGCCTGTTGTGTGAAATCATTGTATCATTTTTTTTAAATATCAGGGATAGCCGAAAAAAAGAGATTGAAAATCCAAAAAGTCGTATTTTTACAATTTGGAGCATGTTTAGAGGCCTTTCTCGTAAAGTCAACATAATATTTTTTGGGAACTTCTTCAACAAAGAGTCTTATTGGTAGTCTTTTATATGAAACCATCGATCAACAGTCCAACATATCAGGAGTAGAAGAACAAAAGGATCGAACATTGAAAACGGCACCCTTTCATTGTTAAGCGAAACATGCAGTGTGGGTGACTACAATCTACACATTTAGTCATCGTATAGAGCTTATTCAACAGTATCGAATTCCAACTGCTTAGGGATATTTTACGTGCACTCCAATGTGTACACCCGACCTTGGTTTTTCGTCCCATCCGAACGAGACAGCTGTGCTTGTCAGGACCTCCGTTCTGCCTCACTGACAAGGGGAACCACCCCGGGAAATCGAGATGAACTTTCTCCGGGCAGAACTTTCAATTCAGGCAAACGTTTATTGCATACGATTAAGCTGGTCAGTTGGAGCTTATTTTCAAAAGTTTTGTAATAATCGGTTGGTAATTAAAGTACCGTGCACATTAAACTGTTAAAACAGAAAATTTCGCCCGGTTGAAATGTTTCTTGCTATAAGTCAGCAATTTTCCGAATTCAGGGAGGCTGAATGGCTGAATGGTTAGCATGTGCGCGCTGTATCGTAACGTCTGTCATTGAGTCAACGGGCGTCGTTTCGATCTCCAGGTTGCACGTGACATGGAATATGATGTCCAAACCCGTTTATTGCGAACGATTAAGCTGTTCAGGGGGAGCTTATTTTTAAAAGTTTTGTAATATTCGGTTGATAACTAAAGGTACCGTGCAAATTAAACTGTTAAAATAGAAAATTTGGCCCGGTTGAAATGTTTCTCGCTGTAGGTCAGCTGGAATGTTCAAACTTGGTGTAGACGTTCACTAGGTCATTGTCTTGATCGAGTTCACAGCAGAAATAACAGTAAAACGATCAACGAACTCATAGCAGAAATAACAGTGCAAAACTTAACGAATTCATAGCATAAATAGCAGAAATGAAATGGGGTTTTACGTCCTACTCTTCTGCACCTGACCTGGGCTAATGGAAGACAGGCATACGCCATACAGTGTGCTATGAGGGAATTTTTGCACGGGCAGCAGCGCTACGGCCTACTCTTATATCGAATTCCAACTGCCAAGGGATCTTTTACGTGCTCTCCAATGTTTACACGGGACCTCGATTTTTCGTCCCATCCGAACGACTAGGCAGCTGTCCTTATCAGGCCCTCCTTCTGCATCACTGACAATCGAGATGAACTTTCTCGGCCAATGCAGGGATCGAACACCCGACCTCCAGGCTAACGAACCAGCGCCTTGCCCACTTAGCCACCGTGATTCCCATAAATAGCAATGAAAAGATCAACGTTTAACGCTTTAACAATTAACGAATTCGTAGCAGAAATAACGGTGAAACAATTAACGAATTCGTAGCAGAAATAACCATGAAACGTTCAACGAAATCATAGCCGAAATAAGAGTGAAACAATCAACGAATTAATAGTAGACGAGTTCATAGAAAAAAAACAGTGAAAGAATGAACGAATCATAGCAGAAACCAGAAGGCTATCAATACACTGTGAAATTGGAAACCTAAATGGCCCGGCTAGGAACAATATCTACATGCCCGTAAAAGACTACTTAACAGTTGGAATTCGAAACAAAAGACCGTAACGACGCTGTCCGATCAAAATTTAGTTAATTCAATCGGCGCAGAAAGATAGGTCGTTAAAACTATTTCTGTTCATTTCATTCCATTTCCTTAAATCTATGAAAGTTGTGTGAATTGGGAATCGCATATTTCCTTAACAGTTTCAGGGGAGATAAGCCGTCTTTGAGATTGGAAATCAATTTTTGATATCGACTGTGTATGATTGCTTCTAGATCGATTGTGATTCAGGTTCTAATCAGTTTGGATTGAAGAATCGGGGTGGTATATGTGTGTGTGATGGGGGGGTGGGTGGCACAAGACGCTATATCCCATTCGCAACCACACACCTAACAAATGCAGGGTATAGGTTGCGATCAGTTCTTTCAAGATTTTGATATATTTAAGCCACTTTATTACACGCCTCATCTGAAAATGTCTGTGTTAGTGTTAATAAATGTTGACCAAATATCATCTTTCACCATTTTGACTTTCAGTTACAGAACTAGCATAGGGGCGTTTTAAGGTTTATCATGGCGGAGGCTGTACTATTTTGAGGGCCCTCTGTCGCGAGGGGAGGTTCTTGATTGATGATTTTCATGCCAATGCAATGGCTGCATTCTAATTCAGAAGCGGATTCGACAGTAACAGTGTATAGAAAACGATTGAGTCGGACTCGGGGGCCCTTTCCCTTGGCCCTAGGGACCCTTTTGTCATGCGTGGGACGCTTTTGTCTGTCTTTAGAGCCCTCCCTAACTAGGGTACATTTTCATTTTTCGCATCGATTTTAGCATTTTTCTCCAGTTTTATTTTTTCAACTGCTTTGATTTTTTTCGCGAGGAGGCTGGCGCCTCAGCTATAAAACGCTTTTGAACTAGCAGTACTATTGACATAATACCGTTTTTTCCAGTAATGGTAACTCACTCGTTTCTTCAAGAATCATTCGGCATTCCAGGTATGCTACATTCTATTCGCTGTCTTCCATAGGAGCGGTAAGATGAGACCTGTTTTTGGGAAAATCCCTAAACAATATGCGAGGGTGGAATAATTGTACATTATTTTAAGGTTTGCGTGAAGTAATTGACATATCGAAATTACAGTTATAAGAACTGAATAACCATGACACGGAGCGAGAGAGAGAGAGAGAGAGAGAGAGAGAGAGAGAGAGAAATGGGGTTTAACGTCCACTCGACGCAAACTAGGTCATTTTGGGACTAACATATGGTTTAATTTTATTTCAATAATCCGCTTGCGCATATTAACAGTGGGAGGAAACCGCAGGTCCCGGTGTAAACCCAGGAGATTGGACAGGCGAGATTGTAGGTTAGGGTTAGGGTAAGCGCTAAGGTTAGGTCTTGGGTTAGGATTAGGATTAGCGATATCCCTATTTACATCTCGTGACCTTTGACCAAACATAATGAAGACAGGATGTGACGTATATATGCACATTGAGGTTATCAAGCTATAGACCGGACTAGTAGTAAGCTATAAAACGGATAAATAACAAGAGTTTATATGTATATTATTTTATTAAATTTATATATATCTTAACTCCCTGATTTACGTATATACATTATACATGGACAATAGAAACTATATACTAGTATTTATAAGTATTAAAGCTATGGTAATATTATGCTATCAAATAGCCGTATTGTCTTAATATTTGTTGTAACCGTAACCTTGATAGTTATTGTAAGAAGGATAACGGTTGTAGTTGTTGTATCCGTTACCGTATCCGTTGTTATTGTAGTTGTTATATCCCTTCCCATATCCGTTGTTATTGTGGCCATTGTTGTAACCGTTGTTGTAATTGTAGGGGCCGTTGTAACTATTGTATCCTTTGTTATTGTATTGGTTGTACTTGTATGGTCCGTTGTTGTATCGGTTGTATGGCCTGTTGTTGTACCCGTTGTAGTTGTATGGTTGTTTGTAAGCTCCAATCTTTCCATGTCCAACAAGTCCGTTTCCAATGATACCGTGTCCGATACCGTTACCAACGATACCATGACCAATTCCGTGTCCAACAATACCGTGTCCGATACCGTTACCAACGATGTCATGCCCAATGCCGTTACCAATCTTTCCATGTCCAATAAGTCCGTGTCCGTTTCCAATGATACCATGTCCGATACCGTTACCAACGATACCATGACCAATTCCGTTTACAACAGCACCGTGTCCGATACCGTTACCAACAATACCATGACCAATTCCGTTACCAATAACACCGACTTTGCCAACAGCTACTATTCCGTGTCTGAGTCGGTTTCCTTGGATACCATGTCCAATACCATGGTTGAGTCCGTTGCCAATAGCTCCTACACCAACAAGACCATGTCCAACACCGGCATGTCCTCTTCCAAATCCTTTACCAATTCCGTTTCCAAAGACACCAACACCATGTCCGAAACCGTGTCCGATTTTAGCATCGATGTATTGGGAAGCAGCTACTGTCAAACAGACAGCGAAAGCGACGAAAGCCTGAAAAAGAAAAAAAAAACATGTGTTTTACAGAAATAGCCGTAGATTTGATTCCATACTAAAAAAAACCGCGAGGGTTTATTTATAACCAAAAACTTGACAATCAAGAAATTTTACTGTGCCGCCATTATTTAGTACATGATCGAGTTTTGGCGTTACCAGGCAAAATCACAAATAATGTTCAACTCTGGGTAATAATTTACACTTTTTATAATTTACCGTTCTGGCCCTATGAATATAAAACTGCCTTTAATACAATGTCAAGGGCGATAAGCAATCATACAACGGTGACGATGCAATACCATGTTCAACCCTCGGTAATTTCTACCAGTTTTAAATTTAAAGATGGACCCACGGGTATGAATGCCAAGTGCGATAAGCAATCATATAAAAATTTAGTATGTAATGAAACTTATTAGTGCTATACCCAATTAGATATCAGGTTTCTTGTCTAGAAAGTTCAAGTATACCCCATCTGGGTCACGATCCTTGTCAATACATACCGCTAATTGTAAGTATTGAAGATTATTTAGTCAGCAAGTTAAATTTACTCTCTGTAGATTGTTACAATGTTTTACTGTATTAGCCCAGTCTGTACAGAACAGAAGGACGAAAA
This sequence comes from Patella ulyssiponensis, assembly GCA_963678685.1. Lineage (NCBI taxonomy): Eukaryota > Metazoa > Mollusca > Gastropoda > Patellidae > Patella > Patella ulyssiponensis. The sequence goes on from OY783230.1 coordinate 78,016,861, forward strand.
AGTAAGTCCCATTTAAGATTTCAGGGACCGGGTATGCTTATCTTAAAACTTCAAAGATTTGAAATCTTATACGGAGTAGGACTAAAGTCCTACTTTATACACCGACTGGACCAATGAAGACAAACAGATAGATTTTGCCCGGACATCTACATTACGATATACTCTATCAAGGAAACTTTTACGCGCACGCCAATGTGTACACTGAACATTGCTTTTCGCCCCATCCTGACAATTAGACACTATTCCCTGTCAGACCGGGCAGACCTACTGTCCTGTACAGCTAACAAGGGCAGTCAAGCCTGTACAATTGACTTTCTGGTCCAACCCCGGGAGAGAGCCCAAGACCAACTGGTTAGTTAATCAGTGTCTCTTATCACTGAGCCACCATGATCCCCATACATTAAAAACATGGAGTTCGAAGATGAGCATTTTATGCTTAGGGTAAGCAGAGATAAGCAATTTGATTGGTTGATGATTTCGGACACTTTCACTTCAGTTCTAATTAAGTCAGAGTGATGAAACTTGGTGTATAGTTTCATTACATCAATACCTTGAATATGTTCGACAATGAGCATTGTCTGCCCTGGATAAGCAGAGAGATGAGCAATTTGATTGGTCGAGAATTTGAAACAAAATAACTCTCCTTCTAATTAGGGCAGAATGTTCAATCTTGGTGAAGGCGTCCATTAGGTCAGTGTCATGAAGGAGTGCGAAGATGAGCATTGTCTGCTTACAGTAAGCAGAGATAAGCAATCTGATTGGTTGATTCTTTGGGGCACGATAACTTTGGTTATAATGAAGTGAGAGTGACAAAATTCCAAATATAGATTCATTATGTCATTACCTTGACTAAGTTTGATGTTGAGAATTTCTGCGTAGATTTAGGAGCAATAAGCAATTTGACTGATCACATTGGAACATAACACCTCTGTTTTTAATTAAGGTAGAATTTGAACCGTTTGAACTGTTTCTCGTTATAACTCGGTGAGTTTTTGGCGGATTTCATTAATTCTTTTTCCTTTTTAAGATTCTTTATATAACTCTTGAGATGCGACAGAAACTGACCGTGAATATGAAAGCTTTAATATCTGCTTAGCAGATCTAGTTATTATTATTTTTTTTTTGTGTGTGTTTTCTGCAAATCGGATTTCTCAGAATCTATCCATAGGATCTTTCTGAAATTTTGACCTACCCCCCAAAAATGGGGTGCGAACCTTGATTAAATATATTTTCAAAACGTTTTACGAATCCGAAATCACCGAATTTTACGAACGAATGCATTTGACCTATTTGACCTATTTTACTAATTCTTTTTTCTTTGAGTATCGTGAAACATTTACTTCAAATCTGCAATTTCGGATTTTCGAATTTCGAAAATTCGTCGCTGTCATTTCGAACCGGAAGTTATTACCAATTTGACAACTTCTTTAATAGTTGTGCGATTTTCGTGAAATTTAGAATGTTAGTAGATCTTGCCAATGCGACTTCAATCATGTCCCTGGAAATTTTCTAAATTATCTCCCCTTGGTGAAATTAAGGATCAAAGTTTCCAAAAAAATCGTCGAAATATAGGTCAGAATGACCTAATTTTTTTCTTCGATACTAGACAAGGAATTACTGATTCGTACACAAAATATGGAGTTTGTCGATCGAACCAGAAGTGCCACCATCTTTAAACGTGAAAAATCACTAAGGCTTTTTTGCTATTTTACTTACAGACTCGGGAGTTATATTTTCTGAATCCTTGTAGGAAGGCCTAAAAAATGTCGCGAATAGAATTTTGATTTAGGTCAACCGGGAGTCACCATTTTGAATTGAAAATGAAAAATAGAAGCAATTTGAAGGGCCGGGAATTTGGAACACAATAACTCTCCTTCTAATTAAGCTAGAATGTTCAAAATTGGTGTAGACGTTCACTAGGTCAATGTTATGATTGAGTTCAAAGATGAACATTTTCTGCTAAGAGTAAGCAGAGATAAGCATGCTGATTTGTTGATTCTTTAGGGCACGATAACTTCGGTTATAATGAGGGGAGGGCGGTGAAACTTTTGTCAATAGAGAGTCTAATAGCTAGCCTGTTGTGTGAAATCATTGTATCATTTTTTTTAAATATCAGGGATAGCCGAAAAAAAGAGATTGGAAATCCAAAAAGTCGTATTTTTACAATTTGGAGCATGTTTAGAGGTCTTTCTCGTAAAGTCAACATAATATTTTTTGGGAACTTCTTCTACAAAGAGTCTTATTGGTAGTCTTTTATATGAAACCATCGATCAACAGTCCAACATATCAGGAGTAGAAGAACAAAAGGATCGAACATTGAAAACGGCACCCTTTCATTGTTAAGCGAAACATGCAGTGTGGGTGACTACAATCTACACATTTAGTCATCGTATAGAGCTTATTCAACAGTATCGAATTCCAACTGCTTAGGGATATTTTACGTGCACTCCAATGTGTACACGGGACCTTGGTTTTTTCGTCCCATCCGAACGACTAGACAGCTGTGCTTGTCAGGCCCTCCGTTCTGCCTCACTGACAAGGGGAACCACACCGGGAAATCGAGATGAACTTTCTCCGTGCAGAACTTTCAATTCAGGCAAAACGTTTATTGCATGCGATTAAGCTGGTCAGTTGGAGCTTATTTTCAAAAGTTTTGTAAAAATCGGTTGGTAATTAAAGTACCGTGCACATTAAACAGAAAATTTCGCCCGGTTGAAATGTTTCTTGCTATAAGTCAGCAATTTTCCGAATTCAGGGAGGCTGAATGGCTGAATGGTTAGCATGTGCGCTCTGTATCGTAACGTCTGTCATTGAGTCAACGGGCGTCGTTTCGATCTCCAGGTTGCACGTGACATGGTGTATGATGTCCAACCTCTTGGGTTTTCTCCGTGTTCTTCGGTTTCCTCCCAACGGCTAAAGACCAGTACGCGCAAGGGGAGTTTTTAAATAAAATTAAAAAACATATGTTTGTCACGAAATGACCTAGTTTGTGTCGAATGGACGTTAGGCCGCATTTCTCTCTTTCTCTTTTATTTTTAAAGTTTTGTAATAATCGGTTGGTAATCAAAGGTACTGTAAAAGTGATAAAACAGAAAATTTGGCCCGGTTGTAATGTTTCTCACTTTAAAGTCAGCAATTTGCCGATTTTAAGGGGCAAACGTTTATTGCGAACGATTAAGCTGGTCAGGGGGAGCTTATTTTTAAAAGTTTTGAAATATTCGGTTGATAACTAAAGGTACCGTGCAAATTAAACTGTTAAAATAGAAAATTTGGCCCGGTTGAAATGTTTCTCACTGTAGGTCAGAAATTTGCCGATTTTAGGGAGGTTGCGTGGCTGAATGGTTAGCACGTGCGCTCTGTATCATAACGTCTGTCATTGAGTCAACTGGTGTTGTTTCGATTTCTTGGTAGTACGTGACAAGGAGTATGGTCGCCTGTCCAACCTCGTAGGCCGTAACGCCGCTGCCCGGGTAAAATTTCTCTCATTACACACTTTATGGCGTATGCCCGTCTTCATTAGCCCAATGGAGCAGAACAGTAGGACGTTAAACCCCATTCAATTTCATTTCATTTTCTCTATGTTGCTTATATATTATAGTGGATAAATATTTTTCTGGTTCTAGCAATTATTTAATTTCTGCATAGAAATCTTGCTTTGGCAAGTTTTTTTTATTGCAGAGTGCCATTCTTGTATATTGCAGTCTATAATCCTTTGTTTAAAACATTCTTAAGAAGTCGTCACGATTTCCTACTTATAACCAAACATATTGGAAACCATAATTATATAACATATCTCTAATTTTGGAAGCCCGATTACAGCTATACAAGTTTTAGTTATTTCCCTTTAGTTTAAAGATTATTTTTTTGCCCGGGTGCAATGTTTCTCACTTCATTTAAATTTGTAACTTTGTGAGTTTTTGACCGATTTTGATAATTATGTCTTAATTCAAAAAGTTTTAGTTTTGTTCCAAGTTATCTCATTTAATTTTTCGATGTTTTCTTACCATTTTCATTTCATTTTTCTGAAAGTTTTGAAGTCGGAAGTCACCCCGATTACAGCAACACAAGTATCAGTTATCTCCCTTTAGTTTTCAGATTATGCAATGTTTCATACTATATTTAGACTTGTAACTTCGCGAGTTTTTGACCAATTTTGTTGGTTGGTTATTCTTATCCTTTTATTTGAGATACTTGATATAATCGATGACACGTGACGATGAATATGAAAGCTTTCATATCTGCATGGGACAGTAGCAGATCTAGTTATTTTTTTTTTGTGTGTTTTCTGCAAATCGGATTTCTCAGAATCTATCCATAGGATCTTTCTGAAATTTTGACCTACCCCCCCAAAAATGGGGTGCGAACCTTGATTAAATATATTTTCAAAACGTTTTACGAATCCGAAATCACCGAATTTTACGAACGAATGCATTTGACCTACAATGCTGTAACTTTGTGACTATTTGATCTATTTTACTAATTCTTTTTTCTTTGAGTATCCTAAGACATTTACTTCAAATCTGCAATTTCGGATTTTCGAATTTCGAAAATTCGTCGCTGTGATTTCGAACAGAATGACCTAAAGAAATTTTTTCCGATACTAGACAAGGAATTACTGATTCGTACACAAAATATGGAGTTTGTCGATTGAACCGGAAGTGCCACCATCTTTAAACGTGAAAAATCACTAAGGCTTTTTTGCTATTTTACTTACAGACTCGGGAGTTATATTTTCTGAATCCTTGTAGGAAGGCCTAAAAAATGTCGCGAATAGAATTTTGATTTAGGTCAACCGGGAGTCACCATTTTGAATTGAAAATGAAAAATAGAAGCAATTTGAAGGGCCGAGAATTTGGAGCACACTAACTCTCATTCTAATTAAGCTAGAATGTTCAAACTTGGTGTATACGTTCACTTGGTCAATGTTATGATGGAGTTCAAAGATGAGCATTTTCTGCTTAGGGTAAGCAGAGATAAGCATGTTGATTTGTTGATTCTTTAGGGCACCATAACTTCGGTTATAATGAAGGGAGGGCGGTGAAACTTTTGTCAATAGAGAGTCTAATAGCTAGCCTGTTGTGTGAAATCATAGTATCATTTTTTTTTAAATATCAGGGATAGCCGAAAAAAAGAGATTGAAAATCCAAAAAGTCGTATTTTTACAATTTGGAGTATGTTTAGAGGTCTTTCTCGTAAAGTCAACATACTATTCTTTGGGAACTTCTTCTACAAAGAGTCTTATTGGTAGTCTTTTATATGAAACCATCGATCAACAGTCCAACATATCAGGAGTAGAAGAACAAAAGGATCGAACATTGAAAACGGCACCCGTTCATTGTTGAGCGAAACATGCAGTGTGGGTGACTACAATCTACGCATTTAGTCATCGTATAGAGCTTATTCAACAGTATCGAATTCCAAGTGCTTAGGGATATTTTACGTGCACTCCAATGTCTACACGGGACCTTGGTTTTTCGTCCCATCCGAAGGACTAGAAAGCTGTGCTTGTGAGGCCCTCCGTTCTGTCTCACTGACAAGGGGAACCACCCCGGGAAATCGAGATGAACTTTCTCCGTGCAGAACTTTCAATTCAGGCAAAACGTTTATTGCATACGATTAAGCTGGTCAGTTGGAGCTTATTTTCAAAAGTTTTGTAATAATCGGTTGGTAATTAAAGTACCGTGCACATTAAACTGTTAAAACAGAAAATTTCGCCCGGTTGAAATGTTTCTTGCTATAAGTCAGCAATTTTCCGAATTCAGGGAGGCTGAATGGCTGAATGGTTAGCATGTGCGCGCCGTATCGTAACGTCTGTTATTGAGTCAACCGGCGTCGTTTCGATCTCCAGGTTGCACGTGACATGGTGTATGATGTCCAACCTCGTGGGTTTTCTCCGTGTTCTTCGGTTTCCTCCCAACGGCTAAAAACCAGTACGCGCAAGGGGAGTTTTTAAATAAGATTAAAAAACATATGTTAGTCCCGAAATGACCTAGTTTGTGTCGAATGGACGTTAGGCCGCATTTATCTCTTTCTCTTTTATTTTTAAAGTTTTGTAATAATCGGTTGGTAATCAAAGGTACTGTAAAATTGATGAAACAGAAACTTTGGCCCGGTTGTAATGTTTCTCACTTTAAAGTCAGCAATTTGTCGATTTTAAGGGGCAAACGTTTATTGCGAACGATTAAGCTGGTCCCATGGGAGCTTATTTTTAAGAGTTTTGTAATATTCGGTTGATAACTAAAGGTACCGTGCAAATTAAACTGTTAAAATAGAAAATTTGGCCCGGTTGAAATGTTTCTCGCTGTAGGTCAGCAATTTGCCGATTTTAGGGAGGCTGCGTGGCTCAATGGTTAGCACGTGCGCTCTGTATCATAACGTCTGTCATTGAGTCAACTGGCGTTGTTTCGATTTCTTGGTTGTACGTGACAAGGAGTATGGTCGCCTGTCCAACCTCGTAGGCCGTAACGCCGCTGCCCGGGTAAAATTTCATTCATTGCACACTTTATGGCGTATGCCCGTCTTCATTAGCCCAATGTAGGAGCAGAACAGTAGGACGTTAAACCCCATTCAATTTCATTTCATTTTCTCTATGTTGCTTATTTATTATAGTGGATAAATATTTTTCTGGTTCTAGCAATTATTTAATTTCTGCATAGAAATCTTGCTTTGGCCAGTTTTTTTTATTGCAGAGTGCCATTCTTGTATATTGCAGTCTATGACCCTTTGTTTAAAACATGCTTAAGAAGTCGTCACGATTTCCTACTTATAACCGAACATATTGGAAACCATAATTATATAACATATCTTGGAAGCCCGATTACAGCTATACAAGTTTCACTTATTTCCCTTTAGTTTAAAGGTTATTTTTTTGCCCGGGTGCAATGTTTCTAACTACATTTAAATTTGTAACTTTGTGAGTTTTTGACCGATTTTGATATTATGTCTTTATAATTTTCCAAATCTACATATTTGACGTACATATTCAAACAGTTGAGTTCAACCTGTTTTAGTTTTGTTCAAAGTTATCTCATTTAATTTTTCGATGTTTTCTTACCATTTTCATTTCATTTTTCTGAAAGTTTTGAAGTTATTTCCCTTTAGTTTTCAGATTACTCAATGTTTCATACTATATTTAGACTTGTAACTTCGCGAGTTTTAGACCAATTTTAATAGTTTGTTATTCTTATTCTTTTATTTGAGATACTTGATATAATCGATGACACGTGACGATGAATATGAAAGCTTTCATATCTGCATGGGACAGTAGCAGATCTAGTTATTATTATTATCAATATACTGAGGTTAAACAAATGTTAGACAACATTTATATTGATGCGACACAAGCAGCAATAATTAGATCCAAACAAAACTGGTATGGAAGCGGTGAAAAAAAAACACAAAATTATTTTTAAACTAAGAAAAAGAAAGAGAGTGTTCTATTACAATAACAAGCTTAAGAAAACATACGATTCTGTTATATTTGACCCAATTGAAATATCGGAGGAAATATTTTATATAAAAAAAAATTGTATGCGTTGAGAGAATTGTATTTTAAAAAGGAAAATAATTTATCAAATTTTTAGACCTGTAGGAGAGGCTAAATAAATATCAGAAGAATTTATTTGAATTCAAAATTGACTACATAGAGCTTCAGAACGCCTTAAACTTGTTAAAAATAAATAAATCTCCAGGAAATGATATCACAATCAAATTTTATTGACATTTTTGCCCTGGTATTTATGTATTATTATTATAATAATAATAATTTTATTCTCAAATAACCGTTGCAATAAACAGCGTAGAGCAAAAAATAGTGTAAAATAATCTACTATAATAATAATAACATAAAAATATATATACATAGGTTAAGTTGATGGGCGAGTAACATAATAGTATGAATATAATATACTATGGGTTATGTTGAAAGAGAGTTTAATGTCTGTTGAATAATAAATATAAATTTACATAAACTATTTAAGAGTCATTCCACGAGAAAACCATGCAGAAGGTGGGAAGGTGGGGGTCGGCAGATCCAGTTCATCTCGTGGGGATTTTATCGACTGCTCTGGACTACTTCACAGCCAGAACAGTCGATCTCAAAATTTAATCGTTATTGAGATATAGCCTCAGATTGATTTTTGGACATTTTTGCCCTTTTTCGCGTCATTTTTGGTCAATTTTCAGCCACCTATTCTGACGAGTCTAGGGTTTGGATGAAAATCGTGGTGGTTGGTGATGTTAGTGGGGGTCTTCCTGTGCCCCAATGTAAAGACCTTATGATCGCATCTATTCTCTGGGAGTAATGGTCTGCAAAATTGTATCATATGGCGAACAAAATAGAAAATATACACCTTCGAAGATTAGCCCTATTTTCTATGATGCGGGGGTAGGTCAAAATATCGAAATGGTTCTATGCACAGCTCGACCCCCTCTATCGATATAAGAAATAAAATCTCTGTCACCTCGTTTCATTCAATGCGAAATCATGAGTCAAAGTTGGTGAATTTTCCATATTATAAATCTCCAATTATCTATGAAATGACCAACTACTTTCATACAGGGTAAGCCAGCTTTCACCAATTCTTCGCCAAATCATTCGCTCATGCTCGCTGGTAGTAGCAGTAAACCGGTTCGAGCAAAACTGGTCACTTTGATGAAGCTTGGTATCCAATCCAAGATGGCCGCACCCGGGATCGCAGAAAATTGAGGTTTTTCTTCATTTTTGGCCATTGAATGTGGCACATATCCCAACATATGAGAACTAAAATGACTTCATACACTTGAAAGACTCTTTAGCACATTACATAGCAATAAGTTATGTGAGAGCCGAATATAAACTGATTTCTTGACGAAGTGGAAATTTTGATCTTATTGTGCTCCCAGTCGCTACCGCCTGGATCTCAAATGAAAAAGGACGTAAATATTCCCTGCATGGCACCACACCTATGAGGAATCCATACAAAGACTGTGCTGTGTACTAAGAGTGTACTAATATAAGAACATCACATTAAGGTCCACCCTTTAGCACATTACATAGCATTAAGTGATGTGACAACCGCATGGGAGCTGCAGATTTCTTGACGAAGTGTATTTTTCTTATCTTAATTCGTCAAGTTTAGATGGAAAGGTGATATGTGCTGCCCGTCGCTACCGCCTCGGTTTCAAACGGAATATTCCATAAGGGGAATCCATACAAAGACCTTGATGTGTCACTTAGAATCTGTTTATTCCTATTGCATGGGGTAAGTGAAATATCGATAAAAAGATCTTGTATGTGTGATCGACAACAATTGGTTTAAGTGATGGACTTCAAATGTCCTCAAACTAGCTGCATTGAGTCTGATATAGCTGTAATACCTTTACTGGGGGCTAGCTTGTTAATTTTAGAATTTTTTCGTCTGTTCTATGTATATGCTGGAAATGTTACAATGTCAATAATGAGGAAATGAACTGTGAAAAGAGCCAGGTTAGTTTTTCAAATAAATAATATGGTATAGGGTCAAAAATTCAACTTCATCATGTGATCATTTCCAGAGCCCAAAATGGATCTTGGCAGGCCTTTTAAAACTAAATTATTTCACGTGGTTTGATATTACTGTGGGAACTGATGACATCCATCCCACTGCTACATCATCTGCAGCTACTGGTAGTGCCTCTAACACCCATTATCAATCTACCGCTACTACATCATCTGCAGCTATGGGTAGTAGAATTGAAACACCGCCTCCACTTCCTGTAACAGCTACTAGTACATAGAACTGCCAAAAGTGGGAGGGATGTCATCAGTTCCAACAGTAATTTCAAACCACATAAAACAATTTTCTAAACTTATTCCAAACTTCTAAACTTAAATTTATTTTCTAAGTATTTCCATGGATCAAAATCAAGTGTCCAACTGATCAACTAGCCTGGTCCCTGTTACCAGCCGGTCCATCATTCGGATACTAGATACAAGAAAATTTTCCATGGCAAATATACGTTGCATTTGATATTTTGAGAGGTGGCCCCTGATAGAAATATCGTGGGTGGGGAGTCAAAAAGTCGTATCTGGATTTTGGGAAATTGTCCAGGAGAGCCTAAACCAGCACAGGACAAGCATAAGAATCAAAATGTCTTATAAAATCGTCGTCAAAATGTTGTATGTAAAAGGTCATATTTCTGAAGCTTTTCTCAAATATGTATTTACAAAATGTAAGTGTAGCCATTTAAACAGTATGCACATATCAAGCTCAACATCTAGTACAGAAATAATGAGTGAAAGCTCGTCATTTGCAATTCTATACAGCAAAGACGTATCTCCGAAAAATTTTATTGGACTTCGAATTTTGACTAATGGTTTGGATTGTTCGTACTTGGTTTTATTTTATTCACCTTTACCTGCTTCAATTTCATAGATTTCACAAAGAAAAACCTCAACAATAATTTCAATAATAGGTATTTAATCATAAAACACTACTGGCTATATTTCATTTGATTGTAATACATTTTCGCTCTTAATAATTTCTTTTTTGGAACACCCCATATACGACATTTTGAAACAGTATCTATAAACCCTCTTTTTATTGGCTTAAAATACGACAACCAGATGAAAAGATGCGCAAGAAAATTCTCATTCTGACGAAGCAAAAAAGTGAATTTTGCAAAATATGCTTGATACAACATTTTGACTCCCCTCCATGTACACATATAGTTTTACAAGGTCTGGCCAGATCCATTTTGGGCTCTGAAAATGATCATATGATGAAGTTGAATTTTGGACCCCATGCCATATTATTTATTTGAAGAACTAGCCTGGGTTTTTTTCACGGTTCATTTCCTCATTATGGACAGCATAAAATTTCCGGTATGTACCTAGAATAGAAGAAAAAAATCTAAAACTAACAAGAATTTTTTAATGCTGCCAGGTTAAAAAAAACCCAACACCTTCAGTAAAGGTATTACAGCTATATCACACTCAAGGCAGCACGTTTGGGGACTTTTAAAGCCCATGGCTTTACCCAGTCAACTCAAGGTTCACCGCACAACTCTTTTCGGCCAATTGTGTATATACCGCACAACTCTTTTCTGCTAAATTAGTTGTGGTCAAGCACACATAGAAGGTTCTTATTGATATTTCAAAGACACAATTTTATTCCTTCCTTTTTTCAATAGTATTTTATTTCACTTAGCTGATTCTAAGTGACACAGCATGGTTTTTCTATGTATTTCCCTTAGGTGTGGTACCATGCAGGGGATGTTTACATCCTTTGGGAATATTGCGTTTGAAATCCAAGCGGTAGCAATAGGCAGCACATTAAGATCAAAATTTCCACTATACGTCAAGAAATCAGTTCCAATTCGGTTCTCACATAACTTATTGCTACGTAATGTGCTAAAGAGTGGACTTTAATATTTTTAGTACAGTCTTTCAATTGGATGAAGTCATTTTAGTTCTCATGTCCGGGATATGTGCCACATTCAGTGGCCAAAAATGAAGAAAAACCTCAATTTTCGGCGGTCCCGGGCGCGGCCATCTTGCATTGGATACCAAGCTTCATCAAAGTGACCAGTTTTGCTCGAACCGATTTACTGCTGCTACCAGCGAGCATGGGCGAATGATTTGGCGAAGAATTGGAGAAAGCTGGCTTACCCTGTATGAAAGTAGTTGGTCATTTCATAGAGAATTGGAGATTTATAATATGGAAAATTCACCAACTTTGACTCATGATTTCTCATTGAATGAAACGAGGTGACAGAGATTTTATTTCTTATATCAATAGAGGGGGTCGAGCTGTGCATAAAACCATTTCGATATTTTGACCTACCCCCGCATCATAGAAAATAGGACTAATCTTCGAAGGTGTATATTTTCTTACTTATTCGCCATATGTTACAATTTTGCAGACCATTACTCCCAGAGAATAGATGTGACCTTAAGGTATGTATATTGGGGCACAGGAAGACACCCACTAACATCACCAACCACCACTATTTTCATCCAAACCCTAGACTCACCAGAATAAGTGGCTGAAAATTGACCAAAAATGACCTGAAAAGGGGCAAAATTGGCCAAAAATCAGCCCGAGGCTGTATCTCAATAACGGTTAAATTTTGAGATCGGTTCTTCTGGCTGTGAAGTAGTCTTGAGGAGTCCATAAAATCCCCCCAAGATGAACTCGATCTGCCGACCCCCCACCTTCCCGATTCTGCATGATTTTGCATGGTTTTCTCATGGAATGACACTTAAAATACTAGATGAAAGAATATTTCTACATTTTATTATATTTTTAGGAATTAAGTTAGTTCTGTGTTCACTTGGGGTTGGACATTCGAATATATAATGAAACTCGTCACCTATAAGTTCAAGTGTGCAGATATTACAGGTTCTCTGTTTTCTTGGAATACCAAGCCATCTACCGGTCTCTGTAGGTAGTCTTAAGTTACTCTTGATTTGCCGGGGGTTGGGATGGCCTAGTGGTTTAGAGTGCCGCGCTTCGACCTCTAGCTGGCCGGTCACCTCTGGCTTGCGGCTGTGGTTTCGAGCCCTGGTGTGAGCGTATGTGGCATGGAGATAGGGGCGCCTTCTCATCCTCGTGGGTTTCCTCCGGGCACTCCGATTTCCTCCCACTGCTAAAGACCCCTACGCGCAAGCGAATTATCGAAATAAAATTAAACCATATGTTAGTCCCGAAATGACCTAGTTTGTGTTGTGTGGACGTTAAACCCCATTTCTCTCTCTCTTGATTTGCCGTGTAAATTATGTAAATATGGTTCAAATTTCAATTCGCTTTTAAATAATTTGTAATTTATACATTTAGAGAGTGCCAGTTTTGCTTAAATTGATCTTGGAGTATTAATCTTACTGTGTGTTTTAACCAGGATACATTTACAAAGTTTTGTGTTGTCCAAATATAGCTTAAACCACATTCATCAAGAATATATTTTACAAATTTTAGCCAGGGATTGGAAACGTTAGCATTAAGAAATCTGTCATATATTAGTTTGTACATTATAATTGATATTTTAGAAGGTTTACCAGTCAGTAGTTTAGCCCAAAAGGTTATAACTCGTAGCGACCCAGTTCTCCGTATACCATGCAATTCGGTGTCGATTTATTAAAGTTTAGCAGATATTTGCAATATTTAAGGTGTGTACTTTCAATTTTGTCACGTTTTGAGAAGCCCCATATTTCACATGAATAAATTAACGACGGTTTAATAATTGTAACAAAGAGGTCTAGCTGACAATCAAGACTTTAGTTATTGGTCCTACATGATTTTAATACTGAAAACATAGATTTCATGGCTTTATTTGATAAAAAATTTATTGCTTTTGAGAAGTTTCCAGTTTTTGAAGAAAAAAAAGAAGAATCTTTATCCGAAACACAACGAAAAAAAATGAAGAATCTTTATCCGAAACACAACGTAAATCAGTTATTAAACTCATTCCTAAAGGTAATAAAGATAGAACATGCTTAACTAACTGGAGACCCATTACGCTCGTTAATGTCGATGTGAAGTTGATGAACAAAGTTTTGTTTAACAGATTAAAACCATTTTGGAACCAATTAATACACCCTAATCAATCCGCGTTTATACCAGGTCGCCACATTCATGAAAATATCCGTATTATTTCAAACTGCTTTGATCCCGCCGAACTTTATCGTCGTGCGGTTTACAAGAATATCACCTTTCGTGTAATACAAAATAGATTACAACCCCTTTTTTTCATGTTAAACAGGGTGTTCGACAAGGCGATCCAATGTCATCCAATCTGTTTAATCTGATCATAGAACTGTTATTATACGCTATAAGAGACGATTTAAATATAAAAGGAATAAAATTTGGTCGTAAATCCAGAAAAGTTGTCGCTTTTGCTGACGATATAACGGTATTATTAAAAGATTTTAGCTCTGCACGATATACATGTATGTTTGAAATATTGAGACTTTTTGGTTTGGTTTCGGGACTAATAAATAACGTCAACAAACCAGAGCTGTGATATGAATTTAATGCAAACATTAAAATCAATCGGTATAATTTTATGCGAGAAATTCATAAAAATTCTCGGGATACATTTTTCCAAAGACACTCATACTACCGGTGAATTGAATTTTACAAATAAAATAACTGAAATAGAACAAAGTATGGGGTAATCATAAATTATCTTTAATTGGAAAAATACAATTAAAACATTTTGTATTTCAAAAATTCTTAACTCGGCAACTATTAATCCAGTGTCGGATTGTACTAAATTCAATATTTTACAAATTTATATGGAACGGACGTGATAGAATAAAGCGAGATATTTATATGCAGAACAAAACGAATTGTGGGTTAAAAATGACTGACTTAAAAAGAATTCCAAATATTTAATAGCATGTTTTGGATTTTAAAACATATACCAGTCACCCGTTAAAACATGGCTCATATCATATGAATTTATTATAGCTGAATATGGTAGAAATTTATTACCTGCTTGCGATTTTCCAGAAAAACTAAATTTAAACATTCACTTTTAACAATAACCTCTATACCAAACGGTATAAAATTTACATAACGTCATTTATCTTAAATGGAATAGAAAAATGTATCTTGAGGTAGAGGAACCGAACGACTTTGAAAGTGCGATGCATACAAATTTTAATTGTAATATAACTGCTTTGGAAGATATAAATATTAATTTTTACAAAATATATAATACCGATTTTCACAACGTAGTTTCAAAAAATATTTTTGATATCCGGATAAAAGCTAGGTTCAACAGGCCAAAAGCCATTGAAGAATGGGAACACATTCTCGATACGGAGTTAAGCGATCTAGACGTAGAAAATATATTTACAAAATACGTGTAATAAACACTGTATGTCTTAGTACAAAACTGCGGAACTTTGAATACAAATATCTCCATAGGATTATATTCACAAATGATAAATTATTCGCAAATAGAAAAGTAGATAACGTCCTCTGCACATATTTAAAAATAATGTGGAATCATTTTCATACTATTTTAGATCGCAGTAATATAAAGATAAAAACACGTATCATACACCTTGGTTTAACTAACAAACCAGATTATATAAATAATACTGAATGGATTTTCATTAATCATATAATTATTTTAACTAAGTCCTATATTTACCAAACTAAACTACGAAACGAAATACTTAATATTAATAAGTATGAAAGTTTCTTAGTAGAACATGTTAAATTGGAGATTGAGATATCTCCGGAATTATACATAAGAATAAATAGACTTCCTCCATACCGATCCCCTATTGTTGGTTTTATCGACTTAGATCTGTGTATAGTAGGAACCGTTGTGATTAACCGTTTATATAGAACATACAGTCTTGTAAATACTGACGTTAATAAAAGAGTATTAATTTTAATTTTTTTTTTTTAAAAATCCCCATTATAGCACAGTCCCGTAGCAGAACAGATTGACTTTAGATCCAATTTCATTTCATTTCGTTGGCTCATAACGGGTTGATTACGTCTGTATTGTGTATGGTATAGAACAATTTGTGTCGTGGTAAGTTAAATGTTTTGAACAGAGCACCCCCAACTAAATACAATAGTTATCGCTAAAACGTTAATAATACGAAAAAAAGCATCATATTAAATAACCCACGTTAAAGACGCCGATAAATTTTGTTTCAAATAAGTGCCTCATAACATAATATTTGCTCAGAAAGGGTGACCACGCTATATTACATCACAGAATGGCAAGTAATGCCCGCGTACAAGTGAAATATTGAAATTAAACCACGTGCACGTTAAGCACACCCTTCCCTTGTCCGACCCCCATCCCCTCCTCTCCCTATCTCATTCAAAAATGCAGCACCAATGGAATGACAAACCCCCTCTTTTTAAATGCAATTCTATTATAAACACCAAAGTCTTATCAAATATGAAACGTGCTGCCCAAGCTTTTTGCTAATCCTGATTACGATTATACATGGAAAGGTTGTATCTTAAATACAGCCAGTTAAATATTAGCACTGATATATGATATTGTACGCACTATACTGTAAAGTATTCATTAAATGTTTCCCATTATTTATAAATTATTACTTTTTACGGTATGGAAAATTATTAACATTGATGTTAAAAACGCACATACTATTATCCGGGCCACGGAAAGACAAGCTAAAATCTGTAAAACTGGTTGATAATTTATTTGTGAATAAATTATTCAATTGTCTTACTCATGTGTAGATCTGTAAAAATTAATTACGCTCATTGAATATATGCTGACAGAAATATTATCAACCAACTAAACTGAAGATAATTTTGATATTTTTATTTTATTTGGTATTCAATTTGGACATTCCAACATACAATGTACCAAGTCATTACAAATATTTTATTTGGAAGCATAGAAATATGATAAATAAACCCGTTTATTGTATAGACAGCGTAACGTTATTTACGACAGACCCAGCAGATACATTATTTCACATTAATCATTAATATAAAATTATAATTAAAAACTTTGTTAAAGAATTCAAATCACCGTCCATGTCTATCGAACCAAACAACTGAATTATTTATGAGCGATTAAGAAATTTTTGAAATATATATTTAAAAGTGAAACTTTGAATATTGTACATAAATATTTTAATGTTTTTTCTTTAATCTACGAAAATTAAACATTGTTCATGATATGATGGCTTTTAATAAAAAAAGAAACATATTTATACATTGATATTGACTGTCCTGCGTAAAGAAATCTGTCCCATTTCGACTACAGCTTATAATAACAGATTATATGGTCTTGTGGTTTTATTATCTCTTCTTGTATACCATCTCTATAGATAAAATCGATACAACATCCCATTTAGGCTACAGCGTAGCAAACAGGAAACAGAATGTAATTTGATATATTTGCTATACATAGGAATTCTAATTTGATAACAAAACATTTGAATAAATGAACTAATACATCTTATATAGATAAGCAAGTATTAAACTCAATGTAATCTCCAAATATTACAAATATTTGTCAAAATAAAAATTTACTCAAGAGTTGATATTTTTGCTTTGATGTTAAAGAAAACAAGCTATATGAATAAGCTATTTTAACATTAATCATTAGATTAATTACATTTCTTAATCTTTGGAACAGTTCAATGCTGATTAGTTGGGGGTCAGGATTTTGATGATAACAAGCCAACAGTGAGGCTGATGTCCCCCGCCGAAATCCGAAAATAAATAGTTGACAAATTTTAACTTATCGCACATTTATTGTTTTCAAAAGTATCAAGCAATTAATTGAACGTTTATTAAGCCGTTAGACATTTGATATTTTAGCAAAAATGGGAATGGCGGCTCTGGGGCCTGTTGCTCGCTTGTTAACAGTCTATTAAATTCCTGTTACTGGAAAGTCAATTTCATTATCCACTAGCTAACGGATTCATTAAGGTTAATCCAAGAGAAAACTGTTTGTTCATTGGCTGAATTTAAAATTTTTAAATTCAATGTACATGTATTACAACTTCATAGAAGTTAGTATTACCAAAAAGCTGAAGACAATGGGACAACTGTGCAGTTTGGTCACAAAACTTGATTATAGACAAAAAGATAACTGTAGAATTTACTATAGAAAACACTATAGAATATTTTATTTCTTCCTTCAGGAATGTTAGCATAAATCTTTTGGAAAAATCATAGGATTTGTACTACAGAATATGTGGGGCCATTATTTCCTATAGACTCCCCAAATAGAATTTCATGCTATAGAAAATGGAATAGCCCCTCCATTACACTAGTAATCTATGACTTGTTGCTGTCAGGGGATACTTTGACTCACAGCCCACTAATGCCATCGTTAAACAGATAACGGAGCCCAACACTTCCGTTTAAAATAACGGCAAGTCAAAGATACGCTAAAGTTAACGGGGCTTCCAGCAACAATCTTTCTCTTCGTTAAAGTTAACGATTCGTTATCTCATTGTTAACGGATCGTTAAAAGTCAATGGAGCTTTGAGCAACCGGCCCCTAGTCATTAACAAGCAAACTTCCGTGTTATTTTTGAAAACAAAAATGTAATGCTTCTGAAAGTCTTTCCTGAACTTTTGTTCCCTATAGCAACGATAAAAAAAGACATAAATTTAAATTCTTACTAGCTCATGAAAGTATTCTGTCTCAAAGAAATGAAATACATTTAAATCCAAATAAAATCTTAACGAGTTCTTTTATTTGAAATTATAATGGAAATGGACTCCTGGCTGGCGTTCCAGGTTTCTCCCTCAACCGCCTTCAAGTTGTACAAAATAACTGTGCTCGACTAGTTGCCAAGTCATCTTCTAGAGATCATGTATCAGAAACTCTTAAAAATCTTCATTGGCTGCCTGTGAAAGCCCGAATCGATTTTAAAGTGCTATCAAATGTCTTTAAAGCTTTGTTTTCGGATACTGCTCCCTCCTACATGAAACAATTATTCACATTCTACAAGCAGGAAAGACCGAATCTTCGTTCGTCCACAGATACTACTTTATTATTTGTACCTGTTTACAAGAGACTCAGAGGAAAATTATCTTTCCCTATAAATGGTGCCCATATGTGGAATAAGCTACCAAGATCAATTAGAGAAAGCTCAACTTTTGTTAAATTCAAATCGGAGTTAAAAACACACTTGTTTAAATATTATTACGATCTGTGATGTGACATTTGTTAAGCGCTTAGAAATATCACCGGATATAATGAAGCGCTATAGAAGATGAATAATAATAATAATAATTTTCCATAAAAATAGTGTCGTATTTTATTTCTACCATTGCTATGATTTATCCATTTTTAAATTAATTTCTGTGGCGATCGTGTTTCACATCCCTGAAACAGTAAAACTTTCTGATGATCTAGAGGGTAGATTAATGCCTGGCATGTGAATAAAAAGTCGAAGTATTTAATATATACAATAATTGAAGCCAAAAAGGACCTGCAATAGGCATATTTAGCTCTTACATAATGCATCTTATTCACAAATCCATGAAGTTTGGGGGTTTTTCTGTGTAAACTAGGGTCTCCAATTCTTTGAATTCATCATCTGGGTCACCTTCCTCTTCACCATGTACAGGTTCATAGGTCTTGACAACTGATCTAGTGTTATTTCAATGTTACATTTTCTACTTGCCACTTGATCTTGCATTATTGAATTGAGGGCGCTAACAACAATAACAATCATGGCTTCATTCTTATAATAACAGACAGCTTTATGGATAACATTCACTAGGTTTATTAACTGCAAAAGTCGCTAATGGGTGCCGCCAGCTTGGTACTAATTTGTGCTTCAGTCGTGTCTATTTTAGATATACACAATCTATTCTGTTAATAATTTTAGGGCAGGGATTGACTAATTAGTTAATTTATTTCAGTTCTTAACATATATTTAAAACTTTAACACAATTTTAAAAAATAGCCAAATTCTGGCTGGGATTACAGAGCAAAATGGCCATACACTGTATACGTGCAAAAAAAAAAAGCTACCATTTCAGTTATGTACGTAGTATAGAATAAACTAGTCAACTTATGTTTAAGAACATCTTTTTCAGGCTTATTTACAAAAATTACAGATACGCTCACATATATGCATAACACTACATACATGGCAATATACAGTCTTACGACCAACTAGAAATCTACCAGATTTCTTCAAGTTTGGGAAATTGACCTCACAGATTTGTTAAAGAGAGTCCTGTCACCACCCTCTCAAAGGCAATAAATTGTCGCCCAATTATTTTCCACTCAGATGGTGTACTCTCAGTCTGAACGACAGACTCACCCTACCTGCAGAGAAGTGACTATGACAAAGTGAATAGCCATGATCAAAGCCGTGTATAGGAAAGGTTACGACAACTCATTTACAGGCGCCATTTTCGGGTCCCAACTATGACGCCGTAAAAACTATGACGTCATGGCGTCATATGGCTTTACAACGAAACGTTTTATTTTTTTCTTGGTATATCGTTTTACGGGATTTTATCCTAAACAAATTTCAAAAGAATAGTTTGGATAGAGTCTCCAAACCATGATGTATCCTGCAGTTCGAAATGAGTCCCTCTCAAAAATCATCTACCCTGTAGTTCGGATAGTCTCTAAATTATAGTGATGGATCCAATAGTTGAGATAGAGTCTCTAAACCATGTTTACACTGTAGTTGGGATAAACAATAGTTTTGTAAATAGAATGTCGAACGTCAAATGAATATGAATTTTACGAAATGTTAACCCAGAAATGCCATAGACTTCGTGTAGAAAATTCTAGATACACACTGTTAACCACACATAGATGGGTTTTTTGTCATGATTCATATACTTTATTCAGCTCGCCGCAAAACTTAAATATCTAGACACAGTTGGTTACACTTGAATGTAGATATTAATAATATACGTTGCATATATATATGCAGCCTATGTATGCACCTTTCGGTTGTATCATATCATCAAAATATCTTATTTCATACCCACATAACAACATGACGTTACTTTTACGTAAAATTTACGTAAAAATGGTCAGTCAGTTTACCATCAGTTTGCCCATTTCTTAATGAAAATGTAACGTCAGGAAATGATGTTAATTTAACGTAAAATTTACGTCATTTTTACATTGTATTTACATTTTCTGACGCAAATCTAACGTCAAGCTTACGTCATATTTTGACATAAATCTAACGTAAAGTTTACGTAAAGTTTATGTTAGATCTACGTCAAAAAATTACGTTAGATTTGCGTCAGAAAATGTTGTAAAAATAAGGTAAAAATGACGTAAACTTTACATTAAATTAACGTCATTTCATGACATTACATGTATCGGCTACACGAAAGTCTGGAAGTGGCGGCGAAGCAACGGGATTATACGATTTACCATCAAATTTACGACATGTTATACATTGATTGATCACCCTTCTTGCGAACTGTCTACCCTTGACTAACCAATACTTCGATCTCAAATCCGTTAGAGTTGCCTTCTTTTTGGAGTGTTTTACCCTAACATGACTTTTTCGAACTATGATTTCAACTAACGGATGATTCTTGTCGAGTAGAATGGGAAATTTCGAAGTTGTAGGTAAATCAGCATTAGCTAAACGACCTTTACATCGTAACATTCCATCTTGATCCAAATAAATTCCAAAGCCGTTCCTCCAAGATTCGAAATGCCGATGATTAGGTAATGGAGATTGTATATCCTTGATCAAAGCTATTTCCGCGTTCCAAAGTTATGATAGATTTAATTTTCGAGAAATTTTAGTTTTAGCTTTAAAAACACGAATAAATCTATAGACGTACGCAGTTACTCGAATAAACTTTTCAGTTGAGCTAAATTTGGTACAATCAATTATTGTTAATATTCCTGAAGGAGTTTGATTGATGGCCAGTAGATTTAACTCGTGTCGATCGGTAGCCTTCAATTCTTCCAAGCATTCGTGTGGGATTGGGTCAAGACTAGATTTTGAACTGAGTTGAAGTTCCCCTTTAAGCCATTCCGGACCCTCTATCCAGAAAGGGTTGTCTATGAACTGATATAAATAACATCCTCGAGATGGCAGATCCGCGGGGTTATCCTTTCCCGGAGTATGATACCAATTTTCAAAAACTGATAGAGTTCTAATCTGATTTACCCGGTTTTGAACAAACTGTCTCCACTCGCGAGATATTTGTTTTATCCAGAATAGCGCGACCTTTGAGGCAGTAAAATACACAAGATTGTCGAATTTCGTTTCATGTTCCAAAGTAATTTGAATTGTGTTGATTAACCGCGACAGAATCAAGGCCGACATGAGCTTCAGTCTTGGAATCGTAAGCTTCTTTGTGGGGGCAACCCGCGTTTTTGAAGCCACGCATCGAACATAACATGAATTAGAAGTCTTAACTTTAAAATAAACCACTGCTGAATAAGCATGCATTGACGCATCACAAAATCCCACTAAAGTTGAGTTAATTACATTTTCATTAATGTCCGAGAAATAGTATCGCGGTATAGTAACATACAGAACTGAAGATAATGACCGAGTTAAATATGTCCACTGTTGAAGGAAAGAACCTTCTAAAAGGTCATCCCATTCCAAGTTTGCCCGACAGAGTTCACGAAATATACTATTCAAAAAAAGTTGGGGATATTTGAATTTTAAGTGTTATTAAAGTCACCTAATGAAACTGACGAAGAAACAAATGACAAAATGAAATGAAGTTCACATTCATTGATTTATTCCAATTGATCATTAAACTAAGTAAGGCAGAGACTGACCATTATAAGGGTAAAATGATACCCGGGGTCAAACAGCAAAGTTACCACAGCATCACAACAAAGTCAGTAACGGGTAAATCCTCCTCTGTTTGCCAAACAAGCATTGATCCGACGTGGCATACTCCTAATGAGACGTCTAAGGTCATTTTGGTCCAGATTGTCCCATTCCTGTTGCAACGCAGCAGCAAGTTCTTCGACATTGGCAGGACGTTGTTGACGTTGACGTAACCTCTGTCCAAGCATGTCCCAGACATGCTCGACGGGGGAGAGGTCGGGACTCAGTGCTGGCCAAGGTAATGTGGTGATGTTCTGTTGTTGGAGGTAACCTGTAACGATCCTGGCCCTGTGACATCTTGCGTTGTCATCCTGGAAGATGAAACGGCGGCCATGGCGTCGTGCGAACGGCACAACATGGACTGCCAAGATGTTGTCCCGGTAGTACTGGCCTGTAACACGCCCTGCAACAACATGTAAAGCCGTTCTTCCAGCAACAGTGATGCCTCCCCACACCATAACAGAACCACCCCCAAATCGATCATGTCTGATGTCGTTAACGTCTTGGAAGCACTCGTTTCGACGACGCCACACCCTCCTACGTCTGTCCAAAAAATCAACAGTGAACCTTGACTCATCTGAAAACATCACATTGCTCCAGCGTCGATCCCTACACCAACGACGTCTTGCCTGAATGTGATGATCTCTCAAACAAGGGATTACGCGAGGACGTCGGGCGCGAAGGTGACCCCTATGCAGTCGATTCCGAATCGTCTGGCCACTCACTCTCACACCAGTGTCTGTTTGAAGACGAGCGCTGATCTGATTTGCTGTGATGAAACGATTTCTCAAGGCCAAGGTACGGATAAATCGATCCTGGGCTTGAGTTGTCGACCTGAGCGTGGTCTGTCCTGTACAGATTGTGTATCACGGTATCTGGACCATAGCCTGCTTATGACAGACTGAGAAACATTCATCGTCCGCGCCACAACCGCCTGTGTTGTGCCGATCTGTAGCATGCCAAGGGCACGTAACCTTTCATTTTGGGTAAGCCGACGCATATCAAAATTTGTTTTCTGGTCACTAAAACAATTAAACTGATGTTTCCACCCTGGAATTCAATGCCACAATGACTGTAACATTCAAAGTCAGAGTCGTGCAAATCTTGGGTTGGACCCCCATGATGATCCCAAGCATCACCTGCATTCCATGCGGTAGCTATTGGTGCGTTTGGGCGTCACATGTAACTGGAAATGTTTCTTCTGTTAGGTTCTATAGTGACTTTTTTCGTATTCATTTGCATATTTTAGTATTATGCCCCCAAAATCAAATATCCCCTACTTTTTTTGAATAGTATATAGAATTTTGAACATGACAATTAGAGGTTGAAGGAACCCCAAAGGATCAAAGAATTTAGCACTAATGCTAACTACATTACGTTTTGTTGGAAGAACTGAATTCGCTAACTGAGATATTCCTTCGAGATTATATACAAATTCATCGGTTGACGGATTCCACTCTACTCCCTAGATTTTCAGATTTTCCGAAGATTCCGATTGAGCTCCGACCATAAGTTTCGCATACGATTCGTCATCTTCTTGAATAGATTTATCCACCTGTTCTGAGTTATTGCTATTGGATTCACACTCGTCGATTTTAGTTTGAAGAGTAATTGAGTTAGTATTGAATTTACGTAGATTAAAGCCTACGTCCAGAAGTTTTGATTTAGCTGATTTATATAGTTCGAATGCCTCGTCTTCTGATTGCGCGCCACTTGTGAAATCATCGACGTAGATTGATCTAAGAAATGTTTTGACAAATTCTGGATTATCTTGAATATACTTTTCCGCGTGATACTTAAGGGTTGCGTTAAGAAGGAATGGGGATGAACATACCCCGAATACAACCCGAGTAAAACGATAACACACAATTTGAGGATCGGGTTTACTGAAATCATCGAACCACAAAAAAAACGCAACACATCACGATCCTTTTCCGGCAGAGTTATCATTAAGAAAGCCTTTTCTATGTCACCAGTGAGTGCGATCGGATATGTCCTAAACCTTAAAATGATATCAAGAATCTTCTGATTAAGCGACTGACCTACATACAAACAGTCATTTAGGCTAGCGTTCTGATTAACCTTCGCAGATGCATCGAAAACTATTCTGACTTTAGTGGTACTTTTGTCATCCCTAAGCACGGCATGATGCGGCAAATAGTGGACAGTTCCATCATTTGGGGTTGAAATGTCAATTGGTTCGATTATCCCTTGGTTTTTCTGCTCCTGAATTATAGAGTCGTATTCTGAGTAAAGCTTAGGGTCTGATAAAAGTCTCTGACGCAAGTTTCTTAGCCGCTAGAGTGAAAGTTTATAATTATCTTGGAGAAAAGAATGGGGTTGTTTCCACGGTAATTCTACTTGATAGCGCCCATTTTCAAACACGATATTCTCTACCAAATCGTCATATATAGAGGTGTCTACAATTCCCATTGATTCCAAGTCCCAAAATTTATGCAACTGTTCATCTAAAGTTGAATTTGTAAACAAAGTAGTGATATAAGTGTGTTCCGTACTATATTGTGAGGACACGGACCCGAAAGAATCCAACCGATGGAAGATTGTAATGCAGTGGGACCCATCTCCCCTCGTACGACAGTGCCACTAATTATGCTCCAGTAATAATCTGACCCAATGAGTAACTGAACTGTCCCATCCGAACGAGGTTCGGCAAAATCGGCTAGTTCTAAATTGTGTAAATGAGGAAACTGTTTTTGAATAGTAGCAACATCGTGATATTCTACCTGATGACTAATTAAAGGAATGACATAGGCTTGAATCAAAGTAGAGCTATTATCTTTATTATGAATTACACAATTTACTATGTCAACCTCTTGTTCAATTAGCTCCATGGTTCCAAATGTTCTAATTCTCACAAATTGTCTAGAAATTGTTTGTAGTTTGAGAGCGTCTCTCAAGTTAGAGGTTATGTAAGTTCTCTGACTTCCGTTGTCCATGATTATTCTCGCCCAAATCTTATTAGAAGGAGCAGTTGTATTTGAAGTTTGAGCTCGCGCTGTTTGAAGAAGTACTAATGAACGATGACCAATTGTAGGCCTAGAGTTATTATACATACAAGTGGATGGGTTATTCCTTTGAGCGATTCGAAAATTATCCTGTCTTTGATTTGCTGATCCCGATGGATTTAAGTTAGACGCCTGTGGATTAAGATTGCTTGAATTCGTATTCCGTTGATTGTGAGCTACCTCACTAAAGATAACATGATGACGTCTACCGCAAACTGGGCATAATTTATTAGAGTTACAATTTCTACTGATAAGATCCTTTTTTAGGCATATGAAGCACCTTCGATATTTTATGAGATTTTCCCTGCGAGCTTCCAAACTCTGTACGGTTTTACACGAATTTGATGGATGAGGACCTCTTCAATAAGTGCAGGAAAATGTTGATTCCGGATATGAATTATTTGACAAAAATGCTGAGGCAGTGCCTTGAATGGGACGATGCGATTGGTTGTAATTTCCTTGGCCTGAATGTCTTCCACGAAATCGATTGTTATAATTTGAAGATTCAAAATTTTTTGATGGCATTGCTACATCCGTGCGTTCACGAGCCTCGATTTCGCGTTCAAAGATTTCCATAACTGTTTCTAAATCCCAGTCATCATTTTTAACTTCCCGATTGATGGCAACTTTTAATTCGTGTGGTAATTTACTCATTATAACTGAAGAAAGAATAGTACCGTAGGCTGATGACTGAATGCCCATGGCATCTAAGCTTCGAATATTAGCCTCAAGTTTATCGTACAAACGTCGCAAAACCCGATAATTGTTAACATCTGATATCACCGGGATGTTAACCAAATCTGAAGTGTGTCTACTAATTATACGTTGCCGATTTCCATATTTACGTTTGAGAATGGCTATAACATTTGAATAATTAACCGAAGTTAAAGATAGTCCGGCTATAGAGGTACGCGCATCACCATTCAGAAAAGATTGTAAATAGTTAAATTATCCACATCCGATAGCTGATGGTTATTATGTATAGAGTTCTCGAATGTATCCTAAAAGGGTTGCCACTGTGCGTAGTCCCCAGCAAAACTTTGGAGAGTCAATTTAGGTAACTTAACTTGAGGTTGAGTAGCTTTACCAGTAAAATTTTGAGACCAGGCACATTTTGAGTTAGAGATTTGTCACCAATAACCGAATCAGAATCATGTACACTAATTACATCACCATTTGTCTTGTCCGAATTATCCGATGGCGAATTTTGGCTATCTTTGACAGAGTTTTCACTAATAGACTTAGGCCTAATATTCTCAAACTTTGATTCTAATTCTTGAATTTTACGATTGTTTTTTTGCAGAGTATGATGCAATATGTTCAGAAATTTCATCCGCGATCTCAATTTCGTCAGATAATTTGTCAGCATGAGAAACTTCCATGATTTCTTCATCCAATTTTGTCAATGTTTTAAGCTTCTCAGCCAATTTTGATTTATACCGAATTAGAGTGTCCCTGTTTTCCAAATATGCACTCTCGTCGACTTCAAGTTTCAAGATATCATTTAATTTTGAAATAATCCTTTTGACTGATGTTCGATGTCCATTTCTTTGAGCAATCTTATGTTTGACAATCTCCTCAGCCATGATTTAAATAAGCTTGCGACTGTCCAATAAATCAAGACAAATGACAAATCTTACTGACTTTCTTGAGGTTGTACTTGACTGACTGAACACTTGAATAAAGACTGTATCTTGAGCCAAATTTTCAATTCTTGAATGAGCGTCGATCCAGAATCCTGATTCAATCCGTCTCTAAGGTTGCAACGATATCAAATTCTGATATCGCCATTAATCATGATAACTGCTTTTGGAATTATCGCGATAAATAAAAGTCTACGATTATCAATTTTATCACGATAATTCTCTTTATCGTACAGTACTAACTTAACATTGAAATAAACATAATATTTTCAGTCTTGTTAACCGGGGATTCGCCGCACCGTTGCTACGGTACACCGATGTCGCGTGCGGCTTTGTTTACAAAATGTGTTTCGGGAACTTTCTCTCACCGATTTTTATTGTATAATTTTACAAGTAGTAATTAAACTATTATTTCGAATTCGATCCGGCCCCCGCACCGGTGAAAATGAACTTTGGATTTATTGCACCGACCTCCGCCCAAAAAAATCCTAAAATACCGGGGATTGCGATTATTCAACTTTGGCCGATACGATATCACTTGAAAAAAAATAATCGCGATAATGCGGCATCCCCGGGGTATCGCTGCAACCTTACCGTCTCGTCGGACCATGTAGCGGCGGGCCTCTCCAGAATCACTGAATTCCCTTGAACTATGCCGACAAAGGCAGAAACAACAACACCAAATTGAGATTTAGAGAACAGGGTTATATTAGAATAAACATACACAATTGGATAGACCCTTACCGCGATGGAATCAAACAGACGTACTTGATAGAAATTGAACTAACTGAGCTATTTTAAACGGCATGTTTTCATCTCGCCTTGAGTCCGTGCAGAGCGCGCGCTAACACACATGTCGAACCACAAGTCACGTATCATGATCATCCAGTCTCTCACAGGTAGACGGACTACTGACCAATCAAAATTTAAAACAACAATATCCTCTCATAATAGCAGTGTGTAATAGGATTAGCTCTAATCAAACGCAACACTGCGCGGAGTATGAGAGCAGAGTGGCACAAGGCACCCTTTATTTAAATTAGGCCTACATGGATTTTGAGTTACACTAATTTCAAATGTTTTATCCATCAGTCAATTTAAAGAAATTTCGATTTTTGAAAAATTGATGATACAATTAATTGTGTTATTCCAGGCGCTTATTTTGCCGACTACAAGGCAAAATGGTTTATCTCCCAAATTATTATATATATATTTTGATTTTTCACTTTAATGATAGCGCTTTTATCTGGCATATCTTTTACTTCATTTTCTTACAAATTCGGCTATATAGGCCTAACAATAATCTACTATTTGTGTTGTATAATAAAATAATACAGAACAATAAAAAATGGATGGAAATCCAAAATAATGAATTTGAAATAAAATATTTACCAAATAATAAAGCAAATTCTTAAGTCAGAGCTGCCCAGTGACTGCATTTACCAGTGTACTACATTGTACAAATTATAGCCTTCATATTTCTGATATAACATCTATTTGCAATAGAAGCAGCCTGTGGGGGGGGGATTTTCACGACTTATTGATGAATGTATTATTTGTGAGTGACAGAGAGACAGACAGAGAGGTTTAATGTCCTTTGGTTACAAACTAGGGACTAACACTTGGTATAAATTTATTTCAATAATAGGCTAACATGTATGGGTCTTTAGCAGTAGGAGGACCGGGAAAAAACCCTTGTGATCAAATGTGCACATGTTAATCTTTCGGATACCCAAATTACTTAAAACGAAAAAGAAATAGGGTTTAACATCCACTCAACACAAACTAGGCAGTGGGAGGAAACTGGAGGACCCGGAGAAAACCCACGAGGTTGGACAGGCGACCCTACTCCTTGTCACATACAACCGTGGGGTTCAAAACCAAGCTAGTTGACTCCACCCCCCTTACTCAAAAAGCTTTCACCTAGTAATGTACAGGTATGTACATCAAATGGAATAATCCACATTATTTACAATTTGTTATACACACCTGTTATTAAAGTCAACAAATCCTAAATCACATTTCAGTTCCTGGCATTCATTAGACAAGTATTCCTATATTTCTGAAAAATAAATAATGTAAAGGTGTATTTTTCAATTCATTTTCTAAATCCAACACATACACAAATTTTATAATCAAACATCAATATACATGTACACTTGTAAAGCATTCAGCATTATTTGCAAACTTCCAATGGGAGGTGATATCAGATGTTCTAGTTAATTGCTGACAGAAATGAATCACACCCATTCAATACGCCGTCATAATCTGCGTATATTGTCTAGTCCATTTCCGTAAAATAAGAATAAACATGTACCAGTGGTTATATCAATGAAGAGTTTATATGAAACAAATCACACATAATTATATAAGAAATTTAAACATGAAAACCCCAACAAACCATGTCTTAAAAGTATGCCGGAGTCACAGAAAATAATTTAGGCCTAATTAGTAATACTATAGGCTAAAACATGGTAATTTCAACGTACACAAAACTCACAAAATGAATAAACCTAATGCAAAGGTTTAATTTCAAAAAACGCAGTAAAATGATTAGTCAAATAAACTGACGACTGTCGTCTTTGGCACGTGCTATCTATGGCGTTCCGTAGTCCAAAACTACATACAGGACAAGCCATTAAAAACTATTATTTTCTCAAATGGATACCATCACAATATAAGTTGCAATGCAAGAATGCAGTGTGTACTTACCAATATGAAAATAAAATTTATTCAACGAATTTGAAGTCACTCGACGACGAAACCACATAGCTTTTTTGACAGTTCATCCCACCCTTCGAAAAAGACCAGAGATCGGTTATCCGATTGCAAATGACATCCATGCAACATGATGCTTCAGTACCTTTCAAATTTTCTCCTTACAAATCATTTCTCTCAAAATATTCACAAAATAAAGTTTTTGCCAAATTTCATAATTGTTGACATTTGGGGGCCAAATGACATCTTCTGGGAGTGCTGCAGCGAATGGCAATAGTCCGATGCAGCCAATGTGAATTCCATAAGTTACTCTTCACCAACAAATTGTAATACATGCAGCATACTCTTACTGATATGAGCCAAACATTATAACACATAATATGACACATACTAAAGCGAATTATAAAATTAAGACAGAAACTCACTGATCGCGGAGTAATGTCTGTATAAGATGAAGGTCATTTGAGTCTTGACGGTTGTTGTACAATAGTTGAGTGTAATAATAAGTAAAGTCAGAAAGTTAAAATTGTAGTTGTAACCGCGTTTGTTGGACATTTTGCGATATTTTCAACATAAATTTAGGCCTCAGTGATCCCAGAATGAGTTTAAAGGACCAGTGGTAGAAAAAAAAAGGTCTGTGAGTAATGTTTTTTATTTTAGACTTTTGTATCCAAGTGTGTCAGGTGTTGTGACAAAATGGTGTCACTTGCCCGTAACATGGTCCATTTCGGCACATAATCACATAACTCTGCAAATTCTAATAATCTTGTCAAAAGCTATCCTAAGTATATATCTGTACTAATTATGAATACCAGGATTTATTCAAGCCCAATATAAATTGTGTTTAATGTTTTAAGATTTTAGATGTAGTTTACCTCGATTAAAATTGAGTAAGAGTAAGTAGCTTATCAAATAGCATTACTATGTACATGTATAGATTGACAGATTTTATTACATAAAACACCTATTTCGGGCAGCATGTAAATAATACATATTATGCATGAAAACGGAAATACATAAAAAGTGAATGTGAAATATGAACATGTTACTGTCTGTACGATTTCATCTCAATTGAACCGGACGTTAAATAAAGCTATTTGATAATAATAATATCGTCATTTATAAAGCGCGTTAATACTGAAGAAATCAGTGTCTAATACCCCCGTCAGACTGGGGTTGCGTCCTTACTGCGCTTCTACTGCGACAAAAAATGGTCTCAGAGCGAGTCAAGATCGTCATAAGCGTGGTAAAAGCGGGGTGGAAATTCTAGATATCGTGCTGTGGTCCCCATGGTCGTCAATGATCGCCGAGCCACGACGTTTGTTTTGAACATGCTATTATATTATGGAAAGCTGTGAGAACGTGATGGGGTCGCTAAGATCCTTACTGCGCTGCTACGGCGACAAAAATGGTTTCCGAGCGTGCCAAGATCACCATAAGCGTGGTGGAAACGCAAGATATCTTGCTGTGGTCTCCATGATCGCTGAGTCATGGCGTTTAATTTGAGTATGTTCAAAGCAAACGCCAAAGTTCTGCCATATGACCTGGAAAGTTGAGAGAACGTGGTGGGTCGCGAAGTTCGCGAGCTAATCGTGGTAACATCTCTATGAACGTGGTACACGCGCAGTACACACGTGGCAAAGACGCTGCGAAAATTGTAACATTTGCAACGGTGCCTTCATGGCGTCTTCACCACAACACTCACGTGTCGGCCGTGACCCCACCAAGCGTTCTGAGTCCTCATGGCGATGTTACGATGATTCCGCGATTGCATCACGCCCTCATGGGGCTACCTCTAAGCAGATGGCGATGTTATGAGGTTCCCAATACGTGTATGGAGTTCTTAATACGACCATGGCGCGGTTACCAAGCTTGCATATTACTCACCTATGGCGACCATGCTTTTCATGTACGACTTGCTTTGAAAACGGGTGATTCAAAGGTCATCTTGAAATTTCGAAAAAAATTATAACCAGCTTATATAGTCGCCGTGATCACGTGGTGGAAACGCACGTGTAGTTCAGATAAGACGCGTGGTTAAGCGACGCGGGTTCGCGATGACCGCTGTTGCTAAGCTTAGAAACGCCATAAGCTTGGAGAGATCGTGATGATTGGAATGACTATCTACCGTATGTAATGTTTGCATATCGGTGTACTTTGCAAGAAAGTTCCGGTTGCTCACCGAACTTTTTAATGTTTGGTCGGGATGTTTACACCCCTCTCGAACTCCACTATGGACTTCCACCAGAAGTAGAGGAAAATATTGATGGCTATGCGGCTAATATCCGAG
Organism: Patella ulyssiponensis; assembly: GCA_963678685.1. Lineage (NCBI taxonomy): Eukaryota > Metazoa > Mollusca > Gastropoda > Patellidae > Patella > Patella ulyssiponensis. Next base: position 78,048,819 of record OY783230.1, read on the forward strand.
AAAAATTTCAGGATACCTTTGCGTTTACCAGAGACCACCTGAAAAACTCAGCTGCTAGACAGAAGAAATATTACGATTTAAAATCGTTTTCTCGAAAAATCCAAACCGGAGATTCGGTCTATGTCCATTCTCAAGTGCATAAGAAGGGTATTCCACCAAAGTTCCATAAACCTTGGACAGGACCTTTCAAGATTGTAAAGAAAATCATTGATACATCAATGGAAATTAATTTTGGTACAAAACGAAAGTAGTCCATACGGACAGATTAAAACTTTGTCCTGTCGAAGAGACTTGTAATGGGCCCACTTTCAGTACCAATAGTTTACAGGATTTTGATCGTAGTCAGGAAGATTTTGAACCAGAAACCTCTCATCAAAGTCAAGAAGACAATCCTAGTTATTTTCGGTCAAAATATAACCGACAATCTAGGTTACCCTCGAGGTTTGGAGAATACGTCTTGTATTAAAATGATTGACTACCAACAGAACCTCAAGAACTGTAGGTGTTCAAGTAAGCCAGATGATGGAGTTAAGGCTTGATTTATACATCGAGGACGAGTAAGAAGTGACGAAGGCGTGGGTAGTGAAGCAGTCAAGTGCCAGGATATTCACGACTACTTTGTTTTTACTAATACTATCATATTTCATTATTTTGTTAGAGTAGGACATCGTCATTTATATATATATATTAAACATGTATTTTATATCTTATTATAGAAGTCTATAGTAGTATATTCTCTTTTAATCATTTCTTTAAATACCTTAATATTCCATACCTTTCTAACCAGGGTAATTATTTTTAGATTAGGGTAATAGATAACTCCTACCTCTTAAAATGATTTATATAATTAGTAAATAATTATTATTGTCTAATGATTGATGTTTTGTCATATATTTTGTGTAACCAATATATACATTGTACTGTTATAATCGATATAATACTGTGTATTAGTCGTGTTTATATTCTTATGATTTGATCTTTCAAAGGCAATATTTGTAAACAGCTAGTAGAAATAAATGTCTCTTATAGATATATTTAGACGGCCGGAATTTGCACTGTAGGCTGATATCGGCAAGCTACGTTCCGAAGGCATAGAACCTCCTCTCACGAAAGAGGTCCCTCCCCTTTCAGTTTCAGAGAGTACGGCAATCTACAATTGCCCGAAAAAGACAAGTTGCAGATCCAAGAACAAGTACGGTGAATGCTATTCACCCGAAAAAGGAAAGCATCAAGAAAAGTACGGCAATTCGCCCGAAAAAGGACAGATTTCAAGACATTACGGCAAATGCTATTTGCCCGAAAGAGGAAAGACTCTTTTATAGTACAGTTAACAGAAATAAAGATATTGAAGCTGTAAATACTGATTATATATTTTGAAAGTTTTTGTTACATAAAGGTTTGAAAACTGAACGACTCTGTCTTATTCCTACGGTGAAACTTATAATATTAATTTAAGCAAAACACCGTTAATGACCACTTTTTAGCTGGTCCTTACACACCCTTCCGAAGTTCCGTTTTACCGGTGACTCGTGATCAACCAGGAATTGATCACTGGTGGCAGAGATATCAAGCTATACCCCAGACGTGGTTATCCCTTCAAGGAAACGTTACAAATATACACAATTATTGAGTTTAATACTAAGCGACGAGGATACAGGTGTGTGAATAGTAGGCAGATATATACTGAATATGCAACAAAAATAATCAAATACAATTAGAAATTAACACCTTTGATTAGGGGACAATCTGGTATATTAGTCTGGTATCCACATCTCTATATTGATGACGTATATTTTTTTTGATTGGGATTTATTAATTAAACGTATTAACACAGGGTACAGTTTTATTGATAAACAATTACGTCGCTCAGTATTAACCTCTGTGTATCATTACTGAAATGTCTAAAATTATAATACTGATAATAGGAAGATAGGATTGATTATAATTAAAACCTTTTGAAATATACCCTAATCCAATTAGCTTTTTACATTGTTCAACACCATTCTCCATTATCATTTCATTTAAACACGACTTCAGCAATTTATTTTCAGGTCATAGTGATTTTTAAAAATATTTTAATATGTGTATTTTTCTTAAAATATACATTTGATATCGGTCCAATTCATAATAGACCTTGTTATTGTTAGTGGACTGTTATACCCCTAATAATCGTTTTAAAAAATCGTTCTATGTAATAAGCTTTATATTAAAGTCCGCAATGAAAATTAGTTAAAAATGTCTTTAAAAAGTACTATAGTGTAATTGTCTACATGTTTCGCCTGAGCTTGTCAAGACCATAGAAATATATAAATAAAACGCCTGATGAGCCGCTATCGCGGTGAAAACGTTAGCATAAAAATGTAGTTTTATTTTGCCATCTTTAATTTCAATTATAACAGATATGTATTCTAAAGAAACAGATACCAAAAATTATCTGTCGTATAAATCATGTCACCTACGCCATACCAGAAATAATATACCTTTTTCTTTAGCTAGAAATATATGCACAATTGTGATAGATGAAGACCTCCGGGTTGTCAGATTAGGTGAGCTAAAAAAGAAATTTATTGAAACAGTATTACCCCTCGAAGTAATAGAAGTTGGGATAAAAAAGGCTTTGGTAATTGATATCCAAACAATGAGGGCTACAAAAGTAAAAGACAATTCGGATAATATCATTACCTTTGCCGCTACTCATGACCCCCCAACATCCCAACTTCTTTAAAACAATGTACGAGAGCAGGTCACTCCTGGCATCAAACGACAACCTCAGAGCGAAATTTGATAATGTTCAATTCATTAAATCACAAAGACAGCCACCTAATCTGAAACACCTCCTAACCAGAGCAAAATTCAATTCATCTATCACAAGGACCTGTTTTTATGTATCTAAATGCCTGGATCTTCGATGTAAATGTTGCGACCATATAACGCCTAATAACTAATATAATTTTCCTAACTTTACGTTTAGCGTCAACGACAATATGAAACAAGCCATTTTGGATGAATGTCTGAAAATATTATGCTTATGGCATATTCTCGGGTTGATAATATTTTAAAGGCGGTGAGGGGGTGTTTTTAAATAAAGACATAAACAAGCAAAGCCACGTCTACAAATATTTCGATTGGAATGGTTTAACTTAAAGTACGTGTAGTTTTGTTTTAGACGATTAGAAGTGCGTCCGGCATCGTGGAGAGGCGGTAAGTGATTTTTTTTCATTTTTGGAGATGTCGAAGCAGAGTATATAACGAAGGGTGGACTTCGACGGAAAAAAGTATCCACGAAGGGTGGACTTCCGCGGATGAAAGTACTTATACCCGGAAAAATCAGAATTGCAAATTTTTGTGATGTAGGCTACGTTTTACTGCTCCTCAAATCTGAGCAAATGCTATTCAAATTTTGAATTGATTAGCCAAATTGTGAATCTGTCACAAAAATTTGCTGCTCATTGGTTTAAGACTAAATTGAACCCTATAGTCAGGTCAATATATCGAAAATACCCCCTCAACGCCCAACAAAATTAAAACAAAAGGTTTATCAACGGATTCTGGCAAGGTTTAGTATACTTTATAACATACTAAAAGTTTGCCAAAGTAGGACCCCCGGAAAAGTGTTTGGTAAACGTTTAGTATGTTATAAAGTACACTAAACTACTTCATAACATACTAAAAGTTTGCCAAAGTAGGACCCCCGGAAAAGTGTTTGGTAAACTTTTAGTATGTTATAAAGTACACTAAACCCTGCCAGAATCAGTTGAGAAACCTTTTGTTGCAATTTTTGGGGGTTAAACTGTATTTTTTGACCTGACTACTGATATGAAATGTGAAATTAACTCACTAAAACTTATAATATATAAATATTTATTCAATAAGTATATTACTTTCCATACATTTCAATTAACCCATCATGCCATTAATTATTCAGTAATTAAAGTCGTAAAGTCCAAATCCATACAACCCACATTATAAATATAAATAGACGATATTTATTGAGCAGAAGATATAAATAGATACAACCAGTCACGTGATGCGCACTCCTGAAAAGCAACCATCTTTGTTTACAGTGACTTCGTCGGTTTTTGTGGTCACGTGCTCGTGATATATGATTTTTTTCGTCATGACATATGAATTTTTCCGTCTCGAATGTGATTTTTTCGTCTTGACATGTGAATTTTTCCGTCTTGAATGTGTATTTTTTTGTCTTGACATGTGATAAATGCTTGGCCTTTAGGGAGAGGGGTTTTACATAGGTTAAGCCTGTTCCCCAATCCCATTCAGACATCCTGAATAAAATATTGTTTATAAAAAAAAAAAAAAATGCTTGGAAGGTGATGAAAAAAATGTTATATACTCGAATTTTTCTCTTTCCATAAAGAAAAACGGACTTGCAATTAATTCACTTTTGGCTTGCCATAGGTTAGCGTCCAATTTACGTTACTTTTACGTCCGAAAATGACGTAAAGTAACGTGAATTTTATGACAATTTTCTAAGTAGTTTTTTCACTTATATTTTTTTGTGAATTAAATCACCATACCAGTTTGCATAAATTATAACAATTGATAAATAGTTGAAATCCAAACATAATAATGACATTTTTATTATTGGTGATAATTCTAAAGCCTAGCTTATGTCGCCCTACGACGCGATAAAACTGACGGCGACTAGAAATCGGCGACTGGTTTGCGATCAAGTGGAACTGATCAGTCGTGACTACTTGGGCGACCTGAGTTCTCTTTCGACTGGTGTGAATCGGACGGCAACCAGTCGCCGCCCAGTTTCTCCGAGTCACACATGTTCTACTCCTACGACTGGAGACAACTAGTTGTCTCTAGTCGCAGGCGACATGAGCGCACTTACGACTGGCTCAAGTCAGCGCCTCGCTGACGTAGCCAATAGGATTTGGTTATTTAGTCACGTGGTACCAGGGGCAGTAACAAATGGAATGAGCGGCCATTTTGAAGGTTATCACGTATCTGTATTATGACCCAGACACACTCAAAGCTAAGTATTATGCTGGGGAAGGGTGGTGCGCATGCGCTGTTTATTCTCGTATATACGAGATGAAAGCCTCCGCCGATGTGGCTAGGACTGCTTTGTCTGGAAGTTGGTTCCAGTCTTTAATGGTCCTTGGAAAAAAGGACTGTCTGAATAGTTCACTATTACACTGAATCTGTTTATAGTTTTTTAGGTTAGTTTTCCGTTTTAAGCATCTTAGTGACGCTGCTTTCACGTGAGTAATCCGATGTTATGAATCGTCCTGTGGATCTTTGACTGTGCGGGTCCCATATTGATGAGCAATATTCCAACACTGAGCGTACTAGAGATTGGTAAGCTGTAATCTTAAGAGATCTAGGGCACTTGCGTAGATTACGCCTCAGGAATCCCAATGTGGAATGAGCTTTATTAACAGTCTTATTTATGTGTTTACTCCATTTCAATAAATTACTGATGATGACTCCTAGGTATGGGTTATTGTCTTCTAAAATGGTATCACATAGTTGGTAGATGTAGGTGCTTGGTTTTTTGGATCTTGATACTCTCAGAATATAGCATTTTTTAGCCTTGAATGACATTTCCCATTCTTTGGCCCAAATTTCCTGGGATCGTAGGTCGGATTGTAGTTGATAATGGTCTTCAAGAGAGTTTATGGTTCTGTAGAGTAGGCAGTCATCTGCAAATAGCCTAACTGTTGATTTCACTCTCAGGGGAAGATCATTGATATGAATGAGGAAAAGAATTGGTCCTAAACAGGTCCCTTGGGGCACTCCTGACTCGACTCGCACAGATGACGATGTTTTGCCCTCTACCACTACACATTGAGTTCGTTTAGTTAAGAAGGAATTAATCCATGTTAAGAGTTCAGTGTTGACACCATAGCTTTCAAGTTTATATAGGAGTTTCTCATGAGTGACTGTGTCGAACGCCTTACTGAAGTCTAATATGGCCAGTCATGTGATCAGTTGTGGCCCCGATTCTTCAACTCATGCCGGACGACATGAGTGCGCTTACGACTATGATCAACTGGTTGCTCGCGATTCGTGAATAAATTCAGTCATAGCGATATAAGCTTTCAGTTGCCGTTAGTCGCCATCAGTTTTATCGCGTCGTAGGTATACATAAGCTAGGCTTAACGTTAATGTAACGTTAGTTTTCTAACGTACGTTAATGTAACTTAAGTTTTCTAACGTTAATGTAACATTACGTCGCCTGAAAACCATATTGTTCTCTCTCCCATTACCTCTGTTTTGAGAAAAATGAGATCAAATATTTGACGCTGTATATTTGTTTATATTATTGGCCGTCGGTTGTTTATTACTTTACATCACATGCATATGAATTATACCTGAGTTTGGAACACCAATTTTAGATGAAATAATGAGAAATAAAGCTAAAAAACGATTTTTTTGTTTGGAGATAGAACATTTTCCTAAATCTGAAATCGTTCAAACTGAAATCCAAAATGTTCTATGTCCATTCTATATGCATATGAACACGCACAAACTGGTAATTTTATCCAATTATGTGTGTTTAAGAAGGGGGGGGGGGCTAATGTGTGCGCTATAGACCATAAGGTCTGTCATTAAGTCAAGTGACATGATTTCGAACCCAAACTTGACTAGTACGTGACAAAAAATAGGCTCGCCTACCCAACCTCGTGTGTTTTTAAGGCCCCACCCCCACTATGCCCCTCTAAGCACAGGAATATTATTGGAATAAAATGGTATCACGTTTGCTCTGTCTCTCTCTCAGTTAAAGCCTCCCCCCTCTCGTAGTTAGAGGCCATGAAAACCTCCTTGACCTGTTCAGATTTAAAATAATAATAACACATTAATTAAACTAAATGTTTAATATTGTAATATCTGACATTTAATACACAATATTTAAACAGAGATTGAAAAATTTCTTATCATTCATGCCTGGTTCTTTGAACTTGAACTCGCGGTAGATCAGTATCAATATCTGATTCAGTCTCAACAAAGAAAATTAAAATACAATACACATGATGTAGTCTATAGATTAGTATAGATGATACATGAACAATATAAAATCTTTAATAACATCTTTTTCAGTCAATTTAGACATGAAGACTTTATCTTTTGGTGTCATGAACTTCAGCATGGCTCTCAAATCTTTAATCTTATCATGGGTAAGTTCGATCTTCTTATTGATACTTTTAACCGCTGGCCACCTCTCCGGTGAAGACAGACGTCTCTTCATACTTTGCGAACGTATCGAGCAACTGTTTCCGGTGTGTCCATCTTCGAAGGATAATTTATATTCTATTTCAAATGTTGCATCTTTACGGTATGAAATCTGCTTAACTTTTGAAAATGGTACACTTTTAAAGTGTAAAAGCTTGGATGATTCTAGATAGTTCTTGAAATGACCCTCCCTCATTTGAATAATCGTAATTGGTTTTCTCATACAGGTTTTCAGACAATTCATCACCCCGAGAGGACTGAATGTTTCTTGTTGTGAAAGTCGTCGTTCAATACAGCTGTGAATACTATCTACTTCTTGGATAGCTGAATGTCCGGGTTCACAATATTTCTGATGAATGACATCTACCTGGTGCTTTTGCAAAAAGTCTTTAAGGGAAAATGCTATAGCTGAATTTCTATTTTGGGGAACGCAAAAATCTGACCAAAGCGTGATTGTTTTGGGATTGTATTCTTCCACGATTTTTTCGAGTATGACAATTAATGCACTGGCTATCTCATTTGAGCCTCTACCAGCCAATTTTTCATGCCATATAGCACAGTAAGCACTGGAGTTGGAAGAACAATGGGCTGTCAGATTATACACACTTAATTTTCTGCGGTAGAAGAAACTTGAAATATTTGCTCTAGGACATGATATTACATTCTCTAAGTCGAAGCAAACAACCATATCCGTTCCTTGTCTATCATTGTCTCTTTCAACTTTCGTAGCAAGTTTTGACTCAACATGTTTTCTATTCAATTCAATAAATTCTTCATCTAAAACGTTACACCTTTCTTTCATTCTAAATTCTTCGCATTTATCACATCTATCTTTTTTAGGTGAGAAAAAGCTGAGATTAAATTCTGTATTAAATATTTGTCTGTAAATATGCTCCTTAACGGACTCTTTACTATCTTGTTCACACCTTTCAAGATACAACCTGTACATCTTCGTGATACTGAGATCACTCTCAAGGTATTCTTTTGCAGTTGATTGTCTACAGTAGTGAGATTCTACTTTTGGGAATGATTGGATATGCTCGCGTACAAAATCTTTATTTTCTTGATTTATTCGATCCTTTGTTTTACTTCCTCTTTGATCACCACACATCGGTGTTGAAGAAGCGGTATCATGGTTGTTTTCAAAATAGTAGGAAATTCTCCGTTGGGATATATCAAGTGTTGACAAATAAAAGACCTTGCAAACTCTTATTTTAGAGTCCTCAATATAGAGATTGTAAATATAAGAAAATGTTCTCCTACTTTTATCCTTAGATTTAGATCTGTTTCTGGATTTAATTGCCCTGTCTATTGTTTTTGAGTAGAAATGGTTCTTTTCGTTGTCATTTAAAGACCAAAATGAGGCAAAAATGTTTTGCCTATCTGAGTGTGATACTTTGGAACAACATTTAAATTTACAGCTCCCTACGCAATCCTTTTTTGTTTTAACATTTCGTTTGGGATTAGCTTGACCTCTAGAACCTGTATAGGCTTCTCCAGCTTGTCTTTGACGTTTCCGTTCACATTTTTTCCACTTGTTTATATCCCTTTTTCTTTTTCTTGATCTTATACTTTCTTCAGCTTTATTTCGGTCTGTACTATTATTATCATTATCTTGTGATTTATCGCTATCAGAATTCTCTTCGTCAACATTAGGCACCCATTCATCAGAACTGTCAACGGCCGGGGAATTTAAAATTTCATCAGTAGATATGTCAGCTGGTGAACTCGAAACTGGAGATTCAACAGTTTGGAATATCTTTAAATCACTCTCTGTATTCGTTTTTGAAGGGTGTGGGCCCAGTTCTATGACTGGGTCAACCGCTTCAAAATCAGTTTCTGGTTCTTCATCATCTTTTGTGATCATAGATAACACGTCATTAAAGTCGAAGAAAACTGACATTTTGAGTTTAATTTTCCTGAAATATAAATGAAATTAAATTGGGTTTAACGTTCAGATTGGAATGTAGATTAGTTGATATATAAGATGAAAGGATTGATAATTGTTCTATGTGTATTGCAACTCTTATTAATTATCTCTTCTATACTTCACATCCATAGTGTTCTATCTCCATAAGTAAACAAATCCACCAATTTAACACAGATTTATAAAGTAAATTAAAGTGTAAAGCATCAGTACGAATCCTTGGATCAAAAGGATTTGATAGACATGAAAAGTGTTAGAAACAACAAGTAGGTGTCAAGAAAAATCAAATATTGTTACCTGATATTTGTCTTTTCCCTCCAACAGAACTTTAATACCAAATTATACTATCTCCAAGTCACGTGACAAATCTGACATTCGTCATTGGTTTATCACATAGAACATTCTAGAATTCATTGAGGGCTACGAAAGTGGAGATAGTACGGTGATAAATATTGCGAAATCACCTCTATTTTCATATTTAAGGCTAGAAATTGCATAAACAGATAGAATAGAGCCTAATTTGGCGGTAAAGGGCAATAACTCCAATTTTACCAAAAGTGGACATAGAACACTTTGGTGTTCAGGCGACGATTAGTTTTTTAACGTTAATGTAACGTTAGTTTTACGTCAGAGTGTTAATCGTTAATTTTCTAAAATAAATCTATTGTAAGTAATAGCATAAATCTGACGTTAAACAAATGTCAGATTAATGTCAGGATACACACAATTAAATTACTGTCAAGTGTTTAATCGTTACTTATCTAACCATAATTTAAAATTAGTTTTAAAACATAATCCAATAAAGTTAACAAAATTCTAAATTTTAAGCATTTTGGTGCACAACTTGAACAAAATCTGTTATAAATGCAACCTGTAAAGTACTTACAAAGAAACTAACAAAAGCAGTGGGTGTTGCACCACCCCTGGGGGTCTGTGCAAGCCCCATGACAAATAGCCGCCATCCTTAAGGTATAAGGAATAAATATGCCAAGTTCCAAGATTATCCATTCAGAATGATCAAAGTTCCGAGACGATCTACAGTCTGGACACAAAAAAAAAAAAAAAAAAAATGGGCATGGCTGTGACGGATCATGCCGAAATGGAACGAAATCTGCGGTGTGAGAGATAAATGTGGTTTAACGTCCACCTGACACAAACTAGGCCATTTAGGGACTAGCATATGGTTCAATTTTATTTCAATAATTCACTTACGCGAAGGGGTCTTTAGCAGTGGGAGGAAACCACGAGGCTAGACAGGCGACCATACTCCTTGCCACGTACAACCAGGAATTCGAAACCACGGGTAGGGGTCTTTAGCAGTGGGAGGAAATCTGAGGACCCAGGGAAAACACACGGGGTTGTTAAATCAGTTCATAATTGTAACTTTTAGGGTACTTGTAGTTACAAAGTATTATCAGTATCATTGGGTGTGGCACCAGTCAAGTGGGTTGGATCATGCACCAAAATGAAAAGTTGCTATAATATTTTGGACACCTTATTTTGTCAAACAAGGCTGCATGTAAGGTAACAAATAAAAGCCCCCCAAATATGATATACCGGTACCGTAATTACTTATTTTGCACTGCCCGAAAAATCTTACAGCCCAAATTTTGTGGAGCGGCATAAAATTATATTTCATTATTAAATTGTTAAATTTGCTAATTTTTACCATTTCAAACAATAATCATCATTATTATAGACCTAGCAAGTCAATGTTACATTGCATAGATATATTTATGTGTACTTTTTGTACTTTGTATCACGATCAATAATATACGGAGATGGGTTGATTGAAAGCTTTTAGCTTGTCTTTAAATCTTCGCATATATGACAATATAATGATAAGTTATTAAAATGAAACTTATCTGAATAAAACATAAGTTAAATTTAATGATTTAAATTCTTGTAATTTGTACATCAAGGTGGCCACTAGGTGGCGGTTTATATATAAAATGGGTCATGATCAGGGCTCGTTCATTTGTTTATATCCGGTTTTCTTAAATTTTACGTTTGTATTTATATATAAGTTCTAAACCCCGACAAAACTAAAGCTTATCAAATTTATTTAGTTATACGGCCATAATATGAAATCTGGTAGAGCGCACAGAAACAGATTACAGTATAGATTGAATTATCAAAAATACGACACAAACTAACATATGGTTTTAATTTTATTTCAATAATTAGCTTGAGCGCAAGGGTCTTTAGCAGTGGGAGGAAACCGTAGGACCCGGAGAAAACCGACCCCACTCCTTGCCACGTACAACCGGGGATTGGAAACCACGCCAGTTTACTCAATGACGGGCTTTATGATACAGCACACACGTGCTAACCATTCGGCCACCCCCACCCCCACCCCCACTCCCACTTATATTTGAAATGTGTTCAACCAATTATGTAACACATGTAATATTGGTGTAGTATATATACTCACATATCAATTTTGGCGTATTATATTGTTGCCCTGTTTGTCCGTCCATCAACAATTGGCTTGTGAATGCGATAAAGATCCCAGGCAGTTTTAATGCGTTATAAGAGAAGACCTTAATACCGCTGCCTGCACACAATTTCATGATAAAATACTGCATAGAGTATGTCCATTTTCATTAAACCCATTTCATTTCATTCAAAAGTTAAAGCTTATTCCATCAATACCTTGAGCAAATGCGATAGAGGCTATAGGTTTTGGCCAAATTTGGTCAATATCCCAGTTTTCCTGTCTGATATGCATATCCACACTTTCATAGGGCTAATGTAGACCCTTTTCGTGAACATTTTCCCTTGTCAGTGATGTAGGACAGAGGACCTGACATGGATATCTGACTAAAACGAAGGTACTGTTTATACTTAGATGTGTGTGTGTGAAATATCCCTTGGCAGTTACATGGAATTCGACACAAGAGTATGCCGTAGCCTTGCTATCCAGATAAAATTTCCCTCATATATAGCACACTGTGTGGCATATGCCCGTCTTCATTTCTCAAACAGTTGTGGATATACATGTGTACTTTGTATTTTATAACATTATATTTCTGACTTTTAAATAAAGTACATGTGTACACACTTATTGTATATTTTGTTATATAATTCTGTCAGTTGTGTTAGATTTCTGTGCAATCACATTTAAAATTTTGAATGGTTATGGGTAAATAGAGAGAAATGGGTTTGTAACATCCAATATATATATGGGAATGGGTTGAAACAAATAAGAGAGAGAGAGAGAGAGAGAGAGAGAAATGGGGTTTAACGTCCACTCAACACAAACTAGGTCATTTCGGGACTAACATATGGTTTAATTTTATTTCAATAATTCGCTTGCGCTTAGGGGTCTTTAGCAGTAGGAGGAAACCGGAGTGCCCGGAGGAAACCCACGAGGTTTAGAAGGCGCCCCTATCTCCATGCCACATACGCTCACACCAGGGCTCGAAACCACAGCCGCAAGCCAGAGGTGACCGGCCAGCTAGAGGTCGAAGCGCGGCACTCTAGACCACTATGCCATCCCAACCCCCTGAAAAAAAAATAAATCATGCAATCCGTCTAATTTTTAAAAATCCATAAAGCCATGTCATCACAAAGAAATTTAATTTTATTATATGCCAGTCAAATCTTGTCTTCCACTCCAATCAAAACGAAGCATCCCGTTTAGTCCAGCTAGAAGAGTTTGCACAATTGTATTGAACCATTAGACTAAACCAATTGAAAATAATTGCAATTCAAATCAATTACAGTATCATGCTCTAATATTATCTACGTCCTTGTTATTATAGTATTCTATGTTTATTCTTCCATGACGCCACGTCATTGTTATGGTATGTTTTGACAAGCTCAGGCGAAACATGTAGACAATTAAACAATAGTACTTTCTTTAAGCATTTTCAACCTTTATTTAATATTTTCCGCCACAGGGGGATCAACATAGTGACATTATATAAGATAAGTATTTTATCTACACAAGTGCCCAACTATTAACTTCTTCCCGGATTATATAACGTCAGTATGATGAACCCCCTGGAATTAAACAATCAATAATGATATAGTTGTTCAAATCATGCTATTATTTATTTGTTTTTGGGTGGGGGTGATTTAAAACTGAGAGCTGAAATCTTTTTTTACTTTTATCCTATATGTTATTAAACCAGTGTTGTAATCAGTTTGTCTCGGTATACCTGTTACCGTGAATCAAAGTAGTGCAGCTTTGCGGTTGTGCTTTAATCAACTAAATTAAACTAAGACACCAAAATACTAATTTGACGGCTGGCGGGTTCTATATGTAGAATTACGTAAAACAATAGACGCAAAGAGAAATGCAAAATCGTCTGGGGAGAAATCTGTCTCAATAAAGGCACCTAAATTGTGGAACAAATTACCGCTCACCCTAAGAAACTGTGCATCACTTTCGACTTTTACAGCAAAACTTAAGACATTTTTATTTACCAAAGCTTTTTATTAAAATGTGATACGGTGTTGATTTATATTTTCACTTTTGGTTTTACTAATTTACATGTATTTTTATTAGTATGTATTTTATCTTCCTTAAGTTTGTATAAAGCATCTGGACACTCTATAGGTGAAAGATGCACTACATAAATACACCATAATAATAATAATAATATTTACATATAGGCCGCATTCTCGGTAGAAAAACCTGTCAAATTCGGACTATTAATAAATCGGACTATTAATAATCGTGCAATCAACATGTCAACAAAGTTCTCCAATATAATTTGTTAATTTAATAGTTTAAGCTCGAAATTGGCCAGAAATCCATGACCTATTTCTTTATATTGCGGATCCATATTTGCGTATGTGAGTTGGATGCTGCGCAGCTATTTCAAATTTGACCAATCACGGGTCGCGCGTGAGGGGTCGCGGTCAAAAGTCATGGGGTGAAGTGCCAGGTCATAGCATTTGTAAACAAAGCCATGTGCACGATTCACCTTGCAAATTGCTCGCGGTCGGTGCGAACAGAGATCCAGTGAACCAAATAAACGTTCCATCCGTGCAGAGAAGTGGTGTAAATTTTGATCACATTGAAACAAAATGTGGCAGTCAACTCAGTTTTTTTTTTTCGACACGTGCTAAGGTCGATTTCACTGAAAATAATGGGAAAATGCTTTCATATCAAGGGAGAATCCAAGGAATACAACAAAGCCACTACTTCTATAGGTATATTTCCAATCAAAGCATTCATTTTACATAACAACATACTGTCCTGCTGCCTTAATAATGATCATGTATAGTATATAACTAAGGTTAAGAATGGAAAATCATATTTCGAAATAAAGGATAAGAACTGTTAAAAAGTTGCAGAAATAGTGTACATGTAATCATTGATCAAAGTGCCATACACACTTTCAATGTTCCAATCTTCCTTCTGATTAATAAATTTCAGTAACATAAATATTTAATATTCAGATTTCTTGAAACAATTGTAACAGGTACAGTACTGTAGTCGATCAAATCCAAGACTAATTAACTCCCAGGACAAATATTGGCTCCAGCAGATTGCAAAAGTTTAAATAAAGTTAGGCTTTTCTAGATGTGACTCTGATTTAAAAAATATATTTGATTACTTAGGATGAATAAAATAGAATTTAATGAAGGATTTACACTAAAAGAAACACACTAACACACTTTGTAGTTAGAATAAGGCTATTTGTTTCACTGGCCTTGGATTTTTGTCTTGCAAATTATGCAGATCTCTGATAAAACTGACTTCTTTAACTCTGATGTGATTTCGTTGGTCAGATCAATGACGGAGTAGGTGGTGAATAAGACACACTCCTAATCTTTAAAGTTGATGACATACTTGGCCAAGTAGTAGGGGTTATGGACTTAAAGGCCCTAAACCCGAACGGCTAACGTATTTGGTCATAACGGTCAAACACTTTGGTCATAACTACATAATGGCCAAAAACAGCATCAGTTATATTATGTATCAATATAAATACAGGATAATATAAATACCAACATTTTGTAATGCAATAGATAATATTTAAATATAAATTTATTTAATACATAAATTTAAATACACTGTGGGCATTTATACTTAATGCACTATATAACATACATAATTTACAAAGACATCTATTTAATATGAGGTGGAGGGCTGGATGGTTTAACATGTAAACATGAAGTCATAAGGTCTGATATTGTGGGTTTCCCCTGATATTGTGGGCGTCCCTTGAGTCCTTCAGTTTCCTACCCCTGCTAGAGACCCATACTCTCAAGCGAATTATTTACATAAAAAGCAACAATATGTTGGACCCCAAAATGACCTACTTTGTGTCGAGTTGACATTAATGTCACCTAATCAGATTAGAAGTATGATGCACCTTTATTAATAGTAAGAATAGAAGCGTCATATCTTGTAGATTACTGAAATTATCAAGAGGACATTTTTAAGGATGATTAGTTAAAACCGTGTTTAAAAGATTATGTTACGAGTGAATTTTTTGTAATATGATTAATATACTAATAGTCAGTTGTTATCTTTATCAAAGGTAAATAATGTTTGGTAAAATATATTATGACCACATCAGAGTAGTACACTGTAGTAGCAGTTGCTGAGTTCTAGTTTTAGTTGGACTGAATGCAGATGTTGCCTTCTCAATCTTTTGTTTTGCTCTCTTTCTTGCATCTTTTAACTGCTTTTAAGAGGCTCATTTTGTCCATAAATCATCTATAACAAGTTGGGTGAAATCCAGCACCACTGTCGACTGCATCTTCAATATAATATAATATCCTTCGTAATTGATCCATTTGTGTCGATAATGCTGCAAAGGACTGGTCATTTCCATCCAGTTGAAACCAGTCTTTATATCTCACCTTGTCTTTGTAAAGGATTTTGCACCTTCCGTCTCAACATTGTCTAAGTGAACAATGCAAGTTAATTGGGCCTTTGTCGCCACTTCGTGTAGATTCTACAACTGGAATGTGTTAAGCACGCCATTTTGTGTTTAACAACAACACACGCGAATGTAGACAATAACGTGATTGGTCGATTGTGGAAAAAGCGATCACGTGACGTGGCGAATAACTTTGAATTGAGCCCAGTGATCTTGCGCACTATAAATTTTACTATCAATAAATAATCCGGATTTCAAAATAGAATATCATCGAAGAACTATTAAATTTTATCAACTAAACACTGATAAAATTTCTTCTAGACCGGATTTGTAGGAACGAAAATGATTTTGCAACGAGAATTTGTGCCCATAAATTGCGGCCTACTATGTCTACAATCAATAATAAAGGAATTATTTCATCTCTTGAAATAATATCCGTTTATTTAATTCTGGTTTGTACTTTTTGATGAAATACATTTCTTTATATTAAAGCAAATAATTATTTTAAAAATTCAATTAGTACACGGGAAATACGTTGGATTTTAAAATATAATATATCTATTAAAGTAGATAAAGTACAAGTACTTCTTTGTTTATGGTATATATAAATATGGATGGACACTATGCAAAGTTTAAAAAAAGAGGCAATTAGAGATTTATATCCCCCAGTTACACATTAATTGTTTTCCTCAATCTTTGAATTTATTTTATATTTACAGAATAAATGGCTGTTCCAGAAAGTTGTCAAGAGCGCGAGATACCTACTACACATAATTCCCAGATAGTGATAAACCCATTACAAATACGTGAATTATTTATCCTTGAAGTTTCTATTAGACTCTGTGAATATATTTTTAGAATTGATGGATTGAGTGTATATCACGTGTGTGTTGCCAGGCATTATATTTAAGGGGAGATAACCGCAATTTAATATTTTGATTAATAATGATCGCTCGTAGTTCTCTATGTATATGGCAATTGCTTGTGAACTTTTGGAAATAAACCCAAACAAAATCAACGCCCTTTTTAATACTGTGGCATATTGAGCTCTGGGTAGTTAATACTGTGGCATATTGAGCTCTCTGTAGTTATAAATAAACGGACAATTATCAATCCGAGACCAGATAATATTATTTAAGTCATATATATATATATTTGCACAATAAAACACGTCATAACCACGTACACTATGATTTTGCAGTGAATAATCAGTGCCGGACTGGGTCCTGACTAAGCTCATTAAAACAAAGTGGGTCTAAGCCTATAAAGAAAAAAAGAGAAAGAAAACAGAAAAAAGAGAAAGAAAAGAGAGGGGGAGAAAGAAGGAAGGAGAGGACAGGACACAGGACAGGAGAAAGAAAAGATAGGAAAAATGACTGAAGCTAAAGAAAAAATTTGTTTAGAGAACAATTATCAGTTATCATCACAGAAATAAACAGATATCATAATAAACTCGTGGGATTCATGAGCTTTTGATGATATTCGTTTACTTCTCGCTATATTCTGTGATGTGCGTCAACATAACTGTAAAATACGTGCACTGTATGTATCCATGTTATAAGAGAGAATTCTCAAATTCATCGGACGATCGCGCGCCTTCGGCGTGTAATTGTGTGGGCCTTGGTCAATGACCTGGCACTGTGAATAATTACTACACCATAGACGACTAATGTTACAATATGTTTGCTTGTTTTTTTTGTGGGGGGGGGGCGGTACTATTATATTCAGGTTTTTTTTAAGGCGGACCATATCCGATAATATTTTGTTCTAAGGTTGAGTTTCTTTATCATTTAAAAACGTGTATCCACTATTATTAGGGGGAGATAACCGCAATTTATAATTTGGACACAGATCACTAAATACTTCTACGCCGTCTCCCGAATGTAGGGCCAAAGTTATTTTTAGTCTTTCTCTCCCTTTTCCCCCGTTTGCATTGCGATTTTTGTTGACTTAGTGGTGTAGAATCGAAGAAAAGGGCTTGAAAATACATTTTCTGGCAGGTTTTGGTGAATATTCATGATTTTGAGGCGGAAGGATACAAGAGTTGTGAGATTGGTTACGTTGAAATGTTTAGTTGTCTATACTTCCTGCTTGTATATCTCATATTTTTCATGGTGAACCTCATACCTGCTTTTGGGCAAGGGTTTTGCACATGCTGCTCCATCTGTGACAGAAAGCGTTCTACCCAACAAATATTTGGGAAAAAGTTACAGCCGGTCTAAGAGACGAGAATTAACATTAAAGTCAGTGGGGAAATAATTAGTGATCTGTGCCCATTTGAGGGCAGACACCATTAAATTTCACCATCTCGGTAAACAGTGTAGTTCGTCTATTTATAGCAATTCTCTCCCTGTCTCTTTTCTCCCTTTTTGCATGCCCATCTTTTGATGATTTTCGGTCTAGAATGGACGAAAAGGGATTGAATTAGCATTTGGTAAATATTCATTATTTTGAGGCGGATAGATAACGGGGTTATCAGGTTGGCTATGGTGATATCTACGACAACTAGTTACATGTTTTTAGTATGCTTCTTCAAGTTCCTTCAAGTTCGTGTATTTCAAAATTTTGGTGGTCAACCTCACACAATTTGTGGTACAAAGTCATGACCATGTGTTTTTCTGTCTGTAATGAAAAGCATTCAGCCCAACGAAAATTTGGGGAAAAGTTGGAGGTGGGCAAAGACTCCAGAATTAATATTGAAGTCAATGGGGAAATTAATGGTGGTCTGTCTGCATTTGGGTTCAGACTACATGTAGTAATTACCCCCCCCCCCTCCCATTTCTATAAATAGGCAATTTTTCCCTTATTTTTTTCCTGCCCTCTTCCTGCATTTTTTGGTTGACGTTTTAGTCTAGACTTGGAGAAAAGGTACCAGATTAGCAATGTCATAGCCGTTTAGGGTAATACTGATGATATTACGGCGGAGGGATTGGGGTTATAAAGTTTCTTTCTGCAAGAGCAATCATTGTGTCGAAAGTGAGATTTTGACCCCAGTCAACATCAAATCTAAACGGTCAACTCCCTACAAAATTATGATGAGGAGATTGTCAAATGTGTTCCCAACGGAATCTTGAGCAAACAGCTACAGTCGGCGATGTTACAGCCATTTAACACGTAAGTAACTAACGTACGAAAATTAATTGGTGGCTAGCTTTTTTTCGCACTTATACAGTGAATGGCCATTTTGCTCAGTAATCCCAGCCATAATTTGGCTATTTTTTAAAATTTGCGTTAAAGTTTAAAATATTTGATTTAGAACTGACATAAATTGACTATTAGTCAACCCCCACGCTAAAACATCAACAGAATTGATTGTGTATGTCTGAAATAGACACGACCGACGCACAAAATAGTGCCAAGATGTCAGCCTCCATGAACAACCATTCGCAGAAGCTGTCATTGAAGACGACGTCAATTCTATGTGTTGTAGATGTTATTTTTGTGAAAAATCATCGGAAGAAAAGAGAATATGTTAGGACTGTACGGATTATATAGTCCTAATGGGTGCAAAGGAAACAATGCTGAAGATAAACCTATTGTTTACAACGTAACGTGTTGTTGACCTCTTGACCCATTGCCGTCAATGTCATGACGTGATCTGTAGATCACGTGATATGGATATCATGGCTATTGACTGTGTCTGTGTCTGAGATACTTCTCCGCAGGTAGCGTGTCTCAGATGCTCAGAATGCCATTTAACATTGAAGTCAATGGGCAAACAATTGCTAGTCTGACACCATTTTCATAAACGTCAACAGTATTAATGAGGGGAGATAACCACATTTTACCACTTTCAAAATTGTCCACAGATAACCAATGATTTCCCCGTTGACTTTAATGTTAATTTACCTGAAAGGCTATTAACAATTTCCCCCGTAAGAAAAAAACATCTCAACTGAATAAAAAGCATTTAAAACTTCGCTTGGTGTTGCGTAGCGAGGTCATACAACCAATGCTGCAACCCAACATAGGTTGAAACCGCCGATCGTCAGTGATTACGGCGGTTCCAGGCCTTCAGATGTAAGCTTGCAACATTGTCTATTGCAGGCATTGGAACCAGTGTTGCCACGCTGGCTCTCTGTTTCCACCCCATGCCTTTGTCGTTTTTAACCTACAAAGCCATGACCATGTGTTTTTCTGTCTGTAATGAAAAGCATTCAGCCCAACGAATATTTGGGGAAAAGTTGGAGGTGGGCAAAGACTCCAGAATTAATATTGAAGTCAATGGGGAAATTAATGGTGGTCTGTCTGCATTTGGGTTCAGACTACATGTAGTAATTACCCCCCCCCCCTCCCATTTCTATAAAAAGGCAATTTTTCCCTTATTTTTTTCCTGCCCTCTTCCTGCATTTTTTGGTTGACGTTTTAGTCTAGACTTGGAGAAAAGGTACCAGATTAGCAATGTCATAGCCGTTTAGGGTAATACTGATGATATTACGGCGGAGGGATTGGGGTTATAAAGTTTCTTTCTGCAAGAGCAATCATTGTGTCGAAAGTGAGATTTTGACCCCAGTCAACATCAAATCTAAACGGTCAACTCCCTACAAAATTATGATGAGGAGATTGTCAAATGTGTTCCCAACGGAATCTTGAGCAAACAGCTACAGTCGGCGATGTTACAGCCATTTAACACGTAAGTAACTAACGTAGGAAAATTAATTGGTGGCTAGCTTTTTTTCGCACTTATACAGTGAATGGCCATTTTGCTCAGTAATCCCAGCCATAATTTGGCTATTTTTTAAAATTTGCGTTAAAGTTTAAAATATTTGATTTTGAACTGACATAAATTGACTATTAGTCAACCCCCGCGCTAAAACATCAACAGAATTGATTGTGTATGTCTGAAATAGACACGACCGACGCACAAAATAGTGCCAAGATGTCAGCCTCCATGAACAACCATTCGCAGACGCTGTCATTGAAGACGACGTCAATTCTATGTGTTGTAGATGTTATTTTTGTGAAAAATCATCGGAAGAAAAGAGAACATGTTAGGACTGTACGGATTATATAGTCCTAATGGGTGCAAAGGAAACAATGCTGAAGATAAACCTATTGTTTACAACGTAACGTGTTGTTGACCTCATGACCCATTGCCGTCAATGTCATGACGTGATCTGTAGATCACGTGATATGGATATCATGGCTATTGACTGTGTCTGTGTCTGAGATACTTCTCCGCAGGTAGCGTGTCTCAGATGCTCAGAATGCCATTTAACATTGAAGTCAATGGGCAAACAATTGCTAGTCTGACACCATTTTCATAAACGTCAACAGTATTAATGAGGGGAGATAACCACATTTTACCATTTTCAAAATTGTCCACAGATAACCAATGATTTCTCCGTTGACTTTAATGTTAATTTACCTGAAAGGCTATTAACAATTTCCCCCGTAAGAAAAAAACATCTCAACTGAATAAAAAGCATTTAAAACTTCGCTTGTTGTTGCGTAGCGAGGTCATACAACCAATGCTGCAACCCAACATAGGGTGAAACCGCCGATCGTCAGTGATTACGGCGGTTCCAGGCCTTCAGATGTAAGCTTGCAACATTGTCTATTGCAGGCATTGGAACCAGTGTTGCCACGCTGGCTCTCTGTTTCCACCCCATGCCTTTGTCGTTTTTAACCTACAAAAACCTACGCTTGGTTTCTACCATTAACCTCTATGTACCATGTGAAATTAAGGTTAAACTGGAAACAGAACAAGCAGGCTCACAAGAAACGACTGATGGGGGCTAGACTAGATTATATAAACTTTTCTAGGAAGCTTACGCTTTCAGTTTCGCGTGAAGCCTCGTTTTAGCATGTGTTAACTTTCATTTTCGATGCAAGGCCTCGGCCGAATCCATTTTTCGTCACAGATTCCTCTCACAAGCTTAGCCTACTTTTCACAAATTATCTGGCAACACAACCTGTGCACCCAGATCGTAATGTCTCATTGGCCGTTGCTCTTTAAAATGATGCCAAATTATTATACGATTTTGTTTGATTACATGAATAATATACGTCAACTTTAGTTTTCTCACCATTATTTTATGCTGTGCCCAATGCTGTGAAAAAATCCCTACGATAACCTACGGTTTGATGGTTTTACCCGTAGGTTTAACCTACAACCTACGAAATGAATTTTTACCCTACCGTAGGGTAAAAAACCTGCGCGTGGCAACACTGATTGGAACTGCCTTAGAGACAGTCCAGCTTACACTGGCCAGTCGGTTTAATTAACCGTCTTCAAGTGAGCTTGATTACGAGATAATACAATCTATGGCCAGAAAAAAAAAAAAAATACTTTTATGAACATACTTACAATCTGATTATTTTACGATGAAAAATAATACACGTTATAGATCGTATAAATAAAGGAAATTATATATACATAACATGCAGTATACCAAATTTAACAAAATGTGATTATCCATATTATGGTTAATAAATTAGAATGAATACTATTAGAAGATAGTTATCAGGAATGGTTCGTTGCTATGGAATACTAAAAGAAAATAAGAGACATTAAATTTACCAATAAGTAAATTTACAAAAAAAACAAATGTGAATAAACGTAAATGTGTAAAATTACCTTCTCGCTTTGCTATTTTCAGTTCAATATTGAAATACTACATATGTAAGCATGTATTTTTACCGGGTTTTAATGTGCTTTTGATTTCATAAAAGTTTATTAAAAGGAAGAATGAAACTTGGTAAATATACATCATTTTGGTAAATATTCCGAACATTTTGGTAAATATTACGAACATTTTATGGTAAAAACAAATATTTTAATTGCTGTAATTTTACTAATGTTTCTAACGTGTCAGTTTACAAAATATTGTGAGTAAACGTAAAATCTGTAAGATGCTAATAAGAGACAATAAATTTACCGAATACGATAACTACCAATAAGTTAAACATACATTATGCAAGAGGTAAATCTGCCCATTGCAGGTCTTTCTTTATACCTGATATGTTACATAAACTATGAATTAGAGATTTATTAACACGAAAAGACCATAATCAACTCTTGAGGCCATCTTTTGTGTCGGATTTTCACTGGATTTGATTCGGATCTCGGAGTCAACGCTCATTGGTGATTAAATTCAAAAATGGAACAATCAAGACATATGTTTTTTAATTTTTTATTGTACAGACTTTAATATTGATGACCGAGTCTAGGCCTACGATTCAATCGCTAATATCGAGATTTAGAATGGAGCAATTTAGCAGATTTTCAGCATATTCACTTTACATTATCTAGTTTTTAACTGTAAAATTACATCCCTCCCTTTTTATTTCCGGTTCAGTTTGTAAATATTACATATGTAAGAATGTATTTTTACCGATTCTGAATGTGTTTTTGATTTCATCACCGTTTATTATAAAAAAAAGACACGAAACTCGGTTAACATACACGAAACTCGGTACACTTACACGAACTTGGTAAACATACACGAAACTCGGTAAACAAACACGAAACTCGGTAAATATACACGAAAATCGGTAAACATACACGAACTCGGTAACACTATAAACCGCAGATTGCCTCGTGCGGCATTTCTGTCCAAACGAGGTAAAATAAATGCCTCGTTGTGTGGAGTTCCAAAACGAGGTTTTTTAAATTACCCTGTTTTTGGAACGAGGTATTTTGTTCAGAACGAGGCTTGGTAAAAATGCCTCGTTTACTAAACGTGTTTTTTGCAAGATAGTTATCAGCAGTATTTCCTATCAGCGAACTTGTAAAAATTAAAATTTATGTTATTTAATACGAAAATAAAACCAGTCCAAACTATGATATTATAATCAGAGAAATAGACAAGACAAGAATACACGCCATAGATGTAGGTGTAAAGCAACATCAGCTACCTTGATTGATTTATTGGCCCAATCAGTTATAGGTGTTAAGAAACAACTGTGGTGTTGTGACAATTTATTGGGGCCAATAAATTAATCAAGGTAGCTATGTGTCTGCACTAGTTTTACACCTAACTGATATCGCAGACAACAAATTAGTGTTTATCTGGTCTAAATACAACAAATAATCCATTCTTATTAATCAAAAAAGCATATAATTTCATTTCTTTTTTCCAATACGCCAGTTTATTATTTATATTTATTGTAAAAAAATTACTTGACTATAGGTGTTAAGAAACAACTGTGCTTTATTTCCCATTTAATTGACAATGGGTATAAGCCAACAAATTCATCGCTGCGCGTTTATGTAATTTTGCTCCAATAATATTTTGTGCAATGTTATGGGGTTTCAACAGAAACAGTCAATGCTATAGTCAAGTTATTTTTTTACAATAAATATAAATAATAAACTGGCGTATTGGAAATAAGAAATGAAATAACTTGACTATAGGTGTTAAGAAATAACTGTGCTTTATTTCCCATTTTATTGACAATTGGTATAAGCCAACAAATTCATCGCAGCGCGTTTATGTAATTTTGCTCCAATAATATTTCGTGCAATGTTATGGGGTATTTTTTACAATAAATATAAATAAATCAACTGGCGTATTGGAAATAAATGAAATAACTTGACTATAGGTGTTAAGAAACAACTGTACTTTATTTCCCATTTAATTGGTATAAGCCAACAAATTCATCGCTGCGCGTTTATGTAATTTTGCTCCAATAATATTTTGTGCAATGTTATGGGGTTTCAACAGAAACAGTCAATGCTATAGTCAAGTTTTTTTTTTACAATAAATATAAATAATAAACTGTCGTATTGGAAATAAGAAATGAAATTATATGCTTTTTTGATTAATAAGAATGGATTATTTGTTGTATTTAGACCAAATAAACACTAATTTGTTGTCTGCGATATCAGTTAGGTGTAAAACTATTGCAGACACATAGCTACCTTGATTAATTTATTGGCCCCAATAAATTGTCACAACACCACAGTTGTTTCTTAACACCTATAACTGATTGGGCCAATAAATCAATCAAGGTAGCTGATGTTGCTTTACACCTACATCTATGGCGTGTATTCTTGTCTTGTCTATTTCTCTGATTATAATATCATAGTTTGGACTGGTTTTATTTTCGTATTAAATAAACATAAATTTTAATTTTTACAAATTCGCTGATAGGAAATACTGCTAATAACTATCTTGAAAAAAACACGTTTAGTAAACGAGGCATTTTTACCAAGCCTCGTTCTGAACAAAATACCTCGTTCCAAAAACAGGGTAATTTAAAAAAAAACTCGTTTTGGAACTCCAGACAACGAGGCATTTGTTTTACCTCGTTTGGACAGAAATGCCGAACGAGGCAATCTGCGGTTTATAGTGTAAACATACACGAAACTCGGTAACCATACACGAAACTCCGTAAAAATACGCCACACTTGGTAAAACGGTTTAATCTCACTGTGCCACCTAATCAACTGGTGTTATAGGGTAGTGGTGTGAAAGTTTAAGTAAACAAAGGATTATAATAATAATAATAACTTTATTCTCAAATAACCGTTACAATAAACAGCGCAGAGAAAAAATGTAATGTAATATAACATAATAATAATAACATTAAGAAATATATATACAATGTGTTAAGTTGATGGGGGGAGTAACATAATAATAACATGAGTATAATATACAATGTGTTAAGTTGAAAGGGAGTTTAATGTCTGTTGAATAATAAATATAAATTTACATAAGCTATTTAAAGTACTATATTTATAATTATTAAATAGGTTATAAAATGAAATAATATTTCTAAATTTTATTATATTTTTAGGAATTAAGTTAGTTCTGTGTTCACTTAGGGTTGGACATTCGAATATATAATGCAACTCGTCACCTATAAGTTCAAGTGTGCAGATATTACAGGTTCTCTGTTGTCTGGGAATACCAAGCCATCTACCGGTCTCTATAGGTAGTCTTAAGTTACCTGTTCTAAATCTGCATAAGATATTTCTTGATTTGCCGTGTATATCCTTATTAGTACTATTCACCTAGTTAGGATTTAATTATTTTAATGATTAAAATATATAAGTTAAGTTAACGTTTCATCGGTTAACGAGTATCTTAAATATTATTCTTAATGCCTAAGAAGAAGCTGATTTGGAGGATGACAATATTTTAAAGTTGGCAGATTATGTTACTGAACAAGTGGTAGAAAGCGATGGAGGAGGTATGTGGAATCACTTCAACATAGATGGTTCACGGATATCTAATCACGTTAGGGGATGGCACAGTGAAATGAAGAAAACCGGAACAAGCCATCCAAATATATTTAAATTTATTATCATTGTGTCGAAACAGCAGACTTTTACTGAAAATACCATAGTTCAATTGGATAAAGGGGGACGATTGCCCCCTAAAAGGCGAAAATATAAAAGAGTAGAAAAATCTATTAATGATCTAAAAATCGAACTGTTAAATGGAGTAAAAAATGCTATTAAATATACTAACGTCATATCACATTTAGTAGAGTTATGATTCATGTTGGAAACATGTATTTGTTGTTACTTTTATGTAATTTATTGTAAATAAAGTTGTTAATTAGTTTAAACCTAGTAGTTTTAAAACGCGGACTATACATTTAACACCGAATTTGGGCTTGATTAATCCCCCCATGAGAACAATAGCGGGTGGCACAGTGAGATGTTCCCGGTAAAACTACTATATTATGGAGAACATACCGACAATTATGGTATAAAAACCACTTCTACTTCTGTAATTTTAAATAAATTTCTAACAGTGTGCCAGTCAGGATCGACTATAATCCCTAAGGTTGTATTTCTCGACTACCAGTCAGGATCGACTGTAAACCCTAAGGTTGTGTTTCCCGACTTCCAGTCAGGATCGACCGTAAACCCTAAGGTTGTGTTTCTCGACTACCAGCCAGGGTCGACTGTAAACCTTAAGGTTGTGTTTCTCGACTTCCAGTCAGGATCGACTGTAAACCCTACGGTTGTGTTTCCCGACTACCAGTTAGGTGTGACTGTAAACCCTAAGGTTGTGTTTCCCGACTACCAGTTATGCGCGACTACCAATCGTATGTTTTTCAAACCTTATTTCAATTGAATTCGTAGACATAAATATGGATGTGAAAAGGTACCACTTCGATACCTCTATCCTTCGCATTAACGAAATGAAATGAAATGGGGTTTAACGTCCTACTCCGACTGCGATAATGGGGACTTGTATGCGTTATACAATGTGCTATGCTGGAAACTGTCCCAGGAATTCCAACTGCTAATGGTTCCTTTACGTAGATGCCATGTGTACACGGGACCTCGTTTTGCGTCCCTCCCGAACGACTTGAACCAGGCCGGAAAATCTCAAAGAACTTTCCCAGTCAGCGGAGTAATCGCACATTCTGTTTCTTGTTCACCTGTTGGTCGTGTGTAATTGTTTATGTGTGGTACGGTAGTTTAATATAACCACTTACCTTTGTTTGATAATTCATGATACAAACTTAATTCCAAAAAATATTAAAAGTTATCCAAATATTCCTTAAATGTTATAAGTTATCTAAATAATCCATAATCGTAGGAACTGATGATGATAAACTGGACATTATGACCAACGTACTATCAATGTGCGTGAATCACTTTATTTAATACTGGATATAGTGTGGGTGTAATTTAAGCCGATACATTTAGAAAGTCACTTGTAAAAGGATATAAAATTATAACCGTGCACTGTTTACATCCACTCGTAAATCTATACATTAGGTTGGTTTAATAGTTATAAATAACAGAACACAGTTTTTATGGGTTACAATCACTAGTTTTTATTCTAAAAGCACGACGTTTCGACAAGTATCCTCTTATCGTTATCAAGCACAATGTGTTTACCGATCGCTAAATGCCACTTAAAGATTAGTTATAAATAGTGTTTGATACCCAGTAATACATTATTATATTCGCAATAAACTTATTCAAATGGCATCAGGGGTCTGAGATAGGCATTTTGCCTGTTCCCCAATTTCCCATTCATTTATACTGAACAAAAATGTCTTTAAAAAAATGACACAAATCTAAGGGAGGAGGGTGGGGCTAATGGTTTAATGACTGCGCTTTAGATCATAGGGACTTTACGACCCTTTCCAATAAATATTGTGATAAGATTCAAAATTAGAATCCCCGTAACAACGAATTCACCATAAATTTGATCAGGCTCAAATGCGAACCATTTTTTTATTTTCAATCTTACTACAAAAATACTGGATTCCCGGAGAAAACCAACGAGGTTGGACAGGCGACCCTACTCCTTGTCACGTACAACCGGGGATTCGAAACTACGCCAGTTGAGAGGGATTTGAAGCAAAAGTTTAATAGATTAATTAGTTTGAATATGATTTTAGTCATCAAATCACCCAGTTTGTACATGGGAACGTATTTTTAATTTTTGTAAATTTATGTAAAATTTTGTAAATTTATGTAAAATTTTGTAAATTTATGTAAAATTTTTTAAATTTATGTAAAATTTTTTTAAATTTATGTAAAATTTTATAAATTTATGTAAAATTTTATAAATTTATGTAAAATTTTGTAAATTTATGTAAAATTTTGTAAATTTATGTAAAATTTTGTAAATTTATGTAAAATTTTGTAAATTCATTTAAAATTTTGTAAATTTATTTAAAATTTATTAACTTCTCTAGAGTACCAGCGAAGTCAGACTGACTGAAGGTTCAGCGCTGTAGAAAACGATTATTATTATTATTATTATTATTATTGGATGACTTCAAAGGATGTTTTGTCCTAGTGGGATATTATTAGAAAATGAAAATCGAAAACCGTATAAGGTGCAATACAATTTAGCTCTCTGCCAAAGTGGGGATTTGAAAGATACCGCCTACGTAAAAGACAACAAAAATTGAACATCGACACATATGAAACAGGGTGTAGTGCTTAATTACGTTAAGGTTTACGTCGCGTTTGACCAAGATAAAATATATCAACCATGCCATGACGTCCATTACATGACGTGACGTCAAAATAACTTTAGATCCACACTTAACTACAATGAATATGAAATGTAGCATAACTTTCAAAATATCAATTTCTTTAGATCAATTCTTGATACAACAGTTTAAAATATACTCCTAAATTCCACTGTTATTCCGTTACCATTCCAATCTAATAGTTTCAAACATTTCTTGGTCGCCAAATTTTATAAGTTAGTGTTTCCAAATTATCTAATTACTAATTGCACAGGTATTAAGCACGGTAAGGATCAGCCATCTGCATGAAGTGTTTTTTTTTGGAAAACTGGTAACTGAATAACAAATCCGAGCGGTAACAGATTTATGAATATGAGAATACCAATATTTATATTGTTCTAATAGCAAAATTATCATTATTTAGAGGATAAACTTAAAAGTAACACTACATTGGGTCATGACCTTATATAACCAGTCTATATCAAGAGTTATACAAAATGGCTTCTTGTCAGAACCAATCACACTAGGTCGAGGATGTAGACAAGGTGATCCACTGTCGCCGTACATTTTCATCATCTGCGTCCAACTCCTCACAATCCTAGTTAAAAACACAAAAGAAATAAAAGGATTACATATAGGCGGCGAAGAATATCTCATTACCCAGTACGCAGATGATACAACTTTCATCCTCGATGGATCACAATCATCTCTTGAAAATACAATGAAAACTTTAGATCTCTTCGCTTCAGTCTCTGGACTAAAAATTAACCTCCTTAAAACAAAAGTAGTCTGGCTAGGCTCCAAGAAGTTCTCCCAAGAAGTTTTCCATCATTCACGCTGGAAGCTAGATTGGGGATCAACTACTTTTAATCTTTTAGGAATAAATTTTTCTACAACAGACCATTCAGTAATCACTAGAAATTATGAAAATAAATTACCTGAAATTTATAATCTTCTCAAATCTTGGAAAAGTCGTCGACTAACTGTAATGGGAAAAATAACAGTAATTAAAACACTAATCCTACCCAAAATAACTCATCTACTAATCTCACTACCCAGTCCCTCCAAAGAATACCTGAAAAATCTCAACTCAAAATTTTATTGCTTCATCTGGGACAATAAACCCGACAGAATTAAACGTTTAATATTATGCCAGGACTACAAATGCGGAGGGCTAAAAATGATCAATATAGAAATCTTTAATACATTAATGAAATTATCATGGATCCATAGACTCATCCATCAGGGTAATATCCGGACAAGACTGTTTGAACAAATCACAAATTGTACTGTGTATGATTTGATCAAATATGGCAACAACTACATAAAAATAAAATTAAAAAAGATAAATAACCCCTTTTGGAAAGACACCCTGCAATGCTGGTTACAATTACAAGATAAACAAAAAATTACCTCTATAGAAGAGTTGAACTCTATATGTATCTGGCAAAATAGTAACATCAAAGTTGATAGCAAGCCAATCCACTATAACAATTACATACAAAAAAATATTTATTTTCTACAGGATCTAAAAAATAAAAATAACCAATACATGAATTACCATGAAATTATAGAATCATATGGGGTTAATACTAATTTCCTACAACACGAGTCACTAATTAGAGCGATAAAACATTTTGAAAAAAGTCTCAATATTGACTGTCAGAGGGGAGATACACTTGCGCACAAATATTACCCTGTCTTACCACACAAACTGCAGCCTTTCCTATGTTATAACAAGATGGGAAAATCTAATATTAAAGTCATAATGAACTATGTCCATACCACACCTCCATCCCAACTAAAATATTTAAATAAGGGATTTAGCATTGAAAACAATGAGTGGACTAAAATTTATCAATTACCATTTGAATGTTGCCAAGATACAAACCTACAATGGTTTCAGTACAAAATACTTCATAGAATATTAACTACTAATACATTCCTGAAAAAGATAAAATATACTGAATCGGACTTATGTTCATTTTGTAAAAATCAAACCGAGACACTTGAACACATATTTGTTGAATGCCAAATTGTACAAAAATTTTGGAAAACCGTAGAATCCTGGATTCTTGAAATTATTGGAATAGATATAAAACTAGGTCAGGAAAAGATCATTTTTGGTCTTTATAAAAAAATAGAAAACATATCCAATAGCAAACAGGTAACACTTAATTGGATAATATTAACCATTAAACATATAATATATAAGCTAAAATTTTCAGGACAATTACAAACTGTAGCCATCAAAAATATTCTGAAGCAGAAGATAGAAATACTGAAATATCTATACCTGAAAAATGGAGAACATGACAGATTCGAAACTAATCTGTTGGACTGGTTCAATTTTCTATCGCAATAAATCTAAAAATAGACCAGTGACCTTGGGGCCTTTCCTGTCATAGTACGCGCATAGCACGACCTTTAACCTCCTGTAAAGTACGACTGTATGACGTTGGTTGGCTTACTGGCTATATAAAATAGCAGACGACGTGTTGTCTATACCCCCGGTGATTACCGATCAAGTTGCACTCCCATTTATATATAATGCACGTACACAAATGAAATATGATTTGATTATTCCATTGCTCAACTATGATGTAATAATATAATGTCCAAGGTGTATATCTATAATGTATAGTAAATATATATATAATATGTTAAACACAAATGAATGGATATACAATTTAATTAATATTGTGTTAGAGTACGATGTAAGTTGGTGATTTAACTATTACTGTATACTATTGGATAATGATGTAAATTGGTGAACCCAGGGCTCTCCATACCTGGCACCAATCATAACTATAGTGCTGTCTGGAGAAATAAAGCTTTTTTAAAAAAAAAAAAAAAAAAAAAAAAAAAAAAACCACTACATTAGACCCACGCAAACTACAAATCATTTCCCTGAACATAAAATGCACAAAGTGACTAACAACAAACTGTCAAATTTAAATTTATCCTAGTGATCAACGATTTCTAAGCACTGATATATCATCTAATATCTGAGACGCACGTTCGTTTAATCAGTCAAAATCTGACAGTACATGACCTTTTCCCTGAAACACTAATAACTTATTAAAATAATGAAATCTATCAGTTTAAAAGCTTATTTTCGTTAATAATTTGATCATACTGATATGCTTTAATAACTAGTCCATGGTAGCGAAATTACATTTAGTGCTATTTAGCTATGAAAAACAGCTTAATTAAGTATTTTCGGTCATTTCAGGTTCCCCCTCCCCATTCATTGAGCCTGTACGCCTATCCATTTTATGTATAAATTAATCTGATATTTCTAGATTTATCTAGTAAGGGGACACCTGTGATACACCCTTCAAGAAAGACTTAAAGTCCGGTGATGATTGACATGTTTAAATAATGAATATATTTATCGTTGATATAATACCTGTATACACAATTTCATACACCGTCGTCTTTATATTATACATGTACAGTGGACTCGTCACATCCGAACTGTTATCACTCCGGCACTCTGACACATCCGACATGATTTTTCTTGCCATGATTTATTTCCTTATTACTTCAGCCATAAAATCTCTGGTAAATCCGGATTATGTACGTTCAATCAGCAGTCCCGTCATACGATTTCCATTGAATCGACACCGTATAATCCGGACTTAAATCGATAGGTGTAAAGCAATCAATTATTAACAATCAATTATCGGTGAGATTAAAACTCGACGAGTGTGAAGCCACAAAAGAATAACAAGCAAACACCAATCAATTATCGGTGAGATTAACATAATTCTATAATCTCTTGTAAGGGTGTGTTCCCACTTTGCCGGCAGACTGTTAATCGTTTAATTGATCTAAAAACTATACTCTGTTTAAAATTAGTCACCCAAGAACTGTTCACTAGTGTTTAGCGTTAATGAGCTCTTAATCCCTCTTAATAAAATTTATTTACCATCTAATTAATGATATTTTGAACACAGTTCATGTCGGCGTTATGCCTATAATCATGAATTCAATTCACTATATCAATATAATAAGATAGTCGATCTGTGTCGAAATTATATTTATTTTAAAATGGCAAACGTTCAGGTTAATATTCGCTTAATCTCTATTATCCACTAATCGAAGTGGCCGAAATTTAATACATCAAGACTGATGTTCTTACAGCCAATGGTCAAGGGTTTCTGCTTTTTTTCGAACTGAAATACATGTATGTGCATATTAACAAAAGATTAAAATCTACCATATTTACTGATTTCGAGACAGCAGCACAAAATGCCGCCAAGATTGTATTTAATTCTGATGTTAAAGAGAGAGAGAGAGAAATGGGATTTAACGTCCACTCGACACAAACTAGGTCATTTTGGGACTAACATATGGTTTCAATTTTATTTCAATAGTTCGCTTGCGCGTAGGGGTCTTTAGAAGTGGGAGGAAACCGGAGTGCCCGGAGGAAACCCACGAGGTTGAGAAGGCGCCCCTAACTCCATGTCACATACGCTCACACCAGGGATCGAAACCACAGCCGAAAGCCAGAGGTGACTGGCCAGCTAGAGGTCGAAGCGCGGCACTCTAGACCACTAGGCCATCCCCCACCCCCCCTGATGTTAAAGGGTGCATATTTCATTTGTTAAAATCAATACATTTTTATATGTGTAAATAATTTAATGTTATTCAATAACAGTTAAATTTGTTGAAAAAATACAGTTAAATTTGTTAAAAAAAATACAGTTAAATTTGTTAAAAACAATACAATTTTATTCTTTAAAAAGATATAGACTATAGTTTAAAAGACCATTGTTCTAGGATTAACTCTGGATTAGCGGCAAATTTGACATCAAAGCCTGCCGGCAAAGTGGGAACACCCCCTTGTAAGACAGTTGTGACAAATACTCAAGCATATCCATGAATTTCTCAACAATTTCACAGCCATAAAAATATTCCTTGCATACTTATTTAACAAGGACGTTACTAAAATGTCAATTTATTTTCACACATATAATTCACTATTGCCAGTTGAGAAATTGGCAAAAATATCACTTTCAACATTAAATTCAAACGTTTGAAGATAGCTAGGGGAATGGGAAAACAAGGAGGT
Source organism: Patella ulyssiponensis (assembly GCA_963678685.1). Classification (NCBI taxonomy): domain Eukaryota; kingdom Metazoa; phylum Mollusca; class Gastropoda; family Patellidae; genus Patella; species Patella ulyssiponensis. The sequence goes on from OY783230.1 coordinate 78,082,780, forward strand.
AATTGTGTTATTATTTCCGATGTGAAAGATGTTTAAGTGTTGAAAATAATGTCTATGATTGTATAATAGTGAGTTGACAACCTATTGAGCAAAAGACATAGAAATAAATATGTTTTGACTTTCTTGGAAAATATCAAATTCCCGCTTTAAGAAATCAGTATAAAAGGAACAAGCTCTCATGTGTCAAACTAGCGGAGGGCATTCACTCCGTAAGCTGGTGATATTGGAATGTTACTACTAATAAATGGATAGTTAACAAAAAGAAAGTCAAAGTTGACATAAGGAAAGTCAAAGTCACAAAAGGAACAAGCTCTCGCGTAACGTATTAGCTGAGACACAAACATTCCATAAGTTGGTTATATTGGAATGTTGCTACTAATAAATGGAAATTTAACCATCGGAAAGTCGAAGTCATCACGTTTATCGTCCAATTTATGATAATTGTCAAATTCGAGATCCAGATCCAAGTAATTGTCACTGTTACTGGTATTTTTAATTTCGAGCACATCAGAATATATGAATTCTACATAATCACTACATTTGGGATTATTGAGTGATAAAACACCATCGATATATCGATAAGTGAAATTAAAACGTCTGACTAATCTTTTATTTGTTTTTATGAGCGTCTGTATATAATCGGCTTCGTACGAATAGAGAAACAAATCATCAACCAAAGGCGCACAGTTGGTTCTCATAGGGATACCACCGTATTTACCCCCAAGAAAAGTTTAGCTCCTGAATGACACACGCCAAGTTCTTTAAATTCTTCATTGTTCATAACTTTGCCATGTATCTACAAAATAATGTGTCATTTTAATGAAGTTGTATTGATGTTTGAATCTGTTGGATGGTTGCTTCAGTGCCGATACATTCATAAATTCTCAATCCAAACTATAATCATTGCCAGTATTCATTTTAGCAATGAAGGCCTAAATAATCTTATTTTTCTAAAACAAATAGTTTTCCGTGTGTTCTTTCAAGTATTTCATTTAACATCCAAATCAATCTATCCAGTATCAATTGTATTTGGATTCCGAGTACCTCGATTCGGTATTTTTAAGGAATTTAAAGATCATTTTGAAAATTTCTAAATTCAGTTGAATTATGAAAAATCCAGTAACGTGTTGCGAAGCTTTCATATATGTCGCTTCAGTAATTAAACTGTCACTCCAAGACCAACCAGGTCACCCATAACCCATACAAAATCAGTACACAAACACTCTTAAATTGTTTGCGTTCTAATAAAAGATTTACCCATGTGCATATCATAATATAAAACTGTTTATTTCGTCTGCTTTGGGTCAGTGAAGACTCATGCAATTCTATAATCCGAATTGGATAGAAATGCCAATGATTTCGTCGTTGAGAAGTGTGTAGAATTCACATTCCAAAAACTCCGTAATAAATTAAATATGAAAACACGACTTCCCAATTTGATCGTTGTACAATCAAGTGTATTGTCGACGTTTTGTTCGAATCCCCGGTTGTACGTGACAAGGGATAAGGTCGCCTGTTCAACCTCGTGTATTTTCTCCGTCCTCCGGTCTCCTCCCACTGCTAAAGACCCCGAAATGTTAGTCCCGAAATTACCTACTTTATGTCGAATGGCCGTTAAGCTCCATCTCTCTCTCTCTCTCTGTCGACGTTTTGAATGACCCCCAACTCCAACCACCGGAAGGAGGCCCCAGAACTTAAGCATCAGAACATAATATGGGGCACGTACCAATAAAATAAAACCAAGTACGAACAATCCAACCCATAAGACAGAAAAAAACGTTATAGGCAAAATAATGGAATTAGCAAATGGACTGCTCCCCGTGTACAAAATACACGACAAACAGTGGCGCCACACCCGCCATAGCTGCATCCAAACTATTAGGCTAAATGTCGGTAAAATAGCGTGATTGGCCAATGAACTATCGGTATGCAAAGTGCACGTGATAAACTGTGTTAACGATGTAGTAGACATAACCAGGGAGATAGTAATAGTATACGTGGCAATTAAATATATCTAGAATAATAGCCGAGAGAGACATGTTATATTTACCAATCAAGTCAATATGACGATCATAAAACTTTTCAAAGGTTTTTATAAGTTTAGTGCGCAAGTATCCCCGCACTTAGATGACAAATGCCTCAATCTGCTTAAAAAATCAGAATAAAGGGAACATGCTCTCGCGTAACGTTTAAGCTGAGACTACGCGATTTTCGAAACAACCCGAACTTACTCCCGTTACTACTTACATCTCCTATAGTCAAGGGTCTAGTAGATTGACTACTACTGGAATGCTCTGTCGCCATTTTGTTGATAGCCGACGCTTGTACATTCGACCTACCTCGGTGCACCTTTTAAAATCTCCTAACGACAACTTTTTTGTCAGTATACAATCGAAATTTGTGCCAAAACATGCGTGGTATTATGTCGGGAACGGCTTGATAAGATATACGGAGTTAAAACCTTCTATTGAAAAGAGCAGAGACGGACATCGCCGTGCAGGCGAGCTACACATGGCATGATAAGGATCAAAGAATCAGCCGAGAAAACTATTTTTTGAATTTGAATCTGGTTTCAGTAAATATCACTCGTGTATCACAAGCTTTTTGAGAATTATTGATGAGCAATTCGACCGGGGTTTTTAATTTCTCGATCTCGGAAAAGCGTTTGACCTTATAGACGATACATTAATCATCAAAAAATAAAATTTTATAAATTTGATTTGAAATCACATAACTAATTTCATCATATCTGGACATTTGAAAAGCAACAAGTAGTTTTATGTCCACGTCATTCAACTGTTACTAATGTGACATTTTTTGGATTTGGGGTCCCACTGGGATGCAACATTGGTCCGCTATTTTTCCTGCTATTTATACACGATCTCTTACTTCATGTCAATAAATGCCACAACACTGACCTCCTTGTACAGTTCACGTCTCAAGCAAAACTCTTGCCAATAAAGAGATATTTCTGTAAGTGGATTTACTAAATGTATTTAATAAGCGTAATGATAATGGTATGGTAATGAATTCTACAAAGACAAATGCCATGCTAATATCTTCAAAACAGCAACGAAAACAGATACAGCTTAATATTAAAAATCAGTGGAATATCGATGAAGTAACCCAGCTAACAAAATTTAGTTTTCCGAACGTTTTCAAAACATTATTTTTTCGTTATTTAACGTTCCCTGTGAATGTTTGTGGCACGTGACCCAGGAAAGTTTTGTTGTCGTAACGTTGACGTTTTTACAAACGTTACAGGATATGTTTTGAAAACATTAATGTTAACGTATTGAAAACATTAATGTTAACGTTTTCAAAACATTAATGTTAACGTTTTCAAAACATTAATGTTAACGTTTTGAAAACATTAGTTATTCTACGTTAGTTTTGAATGTTCATCTAACGTAAGCCAGGAAAGTTTTGTTGTAACGTTAACGTTTTTAAAAACGTTATAGGATACGTTTACTGGACATTAACGTTAACGTTTTGAAAACATTAATGTTAACGTTTTGAAAACATCAATTATTCTGTTATTTAACGTTAGTTTTGAATGTTCATCTGACGTAATGGGCCTGTCACACATTGACGTATAGCATCAGCGTATGCCGACAAATGGAAAATTTAGCAAACACGCTGGTGTACGTTTTTAACAAGTTGAAATACGATTGTATAAGTTGCTGTACGCCGAACGCGGCACAAAATTTTAAGCGTATGCCGACGTATTGCTTACACGTAAGGCGTAAGTAGTACGCCACAGGTAAGTTATGCACGCGTTTATGCACGTTACATGTAAGTTACTTATAAGTTGTTATACGTCGGCTATCAGCAGAGCAATTGAGCAGCGTACGCGTCATCCATTTCTAACGTACTTCTGACGCCCTCAGAACGCGCTAAACGAATATATATCCTATCTTTAAAGGACAATATTGGTGCCAGTCATTATCACATATGTGATAGAACTGATTAAACACTTTCCAAATATAATATTACCACAGAGATCATCGCTACCATAGAGGAGTAATAAAGTATTCATGAATCGGAAGTGACGAATGCCAAAGGAAAACACGAGTTATTCCTCTATACAACTAACTGAAGTGACTAGTGATAACAGATACATGGGCGAATATCTGCTCACTAATAATTCCCTCGAAGATCTAAAGTTGCTGTGTGACACTGTGAGAGAATATCTTACAATTCATAAAAAGAATTGACTGCCACTACATAAGAGGACACGAAAGAAAAACAGAAAAAAGTTCGTGCATTACCCTGTTTTTATAAGGTAGGGGAGACCGGGGCACATTGAACCACCATGACTATATCCTTTATAAATAATACTATACAACCCAACACTATACTACAGTGTTCAATGTGCCCCGGTCTCCCCTATAGAATGAATAAAAAACAAGGGGCTGTACGGAGTATTTCTGTTTTTCCCGTGTTCTCTTATCTTATGACACTTAATTACTTTATTGAATCGTCAGATATGCTCTTGCGGTCCCATATAACAACTTTTTGTCTTCGAAGGAATTATTAGTGAGCAGAAATTCGGCCGTTTATCTGTCATCACTCGTCACTTCAGTCATTCACATAGAGAGATAACTCGTGTTTTCCTTTGGCGTTCGTCACTTCCGAATCGTGAATCCTTTATTACTCCTCTTTGGTAGCGATGATCTATGTGTTAATAGTATATTTGGAAAGTGTTTAATCAGTTCTATCACATATGTGATAATGACTGGCACCAATATTGTCCTTTAACGTATGAGTAACTTATTCATAACTTATAACTCCAACGTAAACATAACTTATAAAAGCATATGACAGCGTTTGCCCAGCGAATGTTTAGCGTTCTTGACTTATGCGGAACTCGTGCAGAACGTGTTGGAGCATACTTCGACGACCACGTGACGTCAGATATAAAAGTGGAGGGTCCGCCATGATTGTAAACTCCTGCACATGCGCATCTCTACACACGTTTCAAACACGTTCAGGACGTCAGAAGTAACTTATGATTAACTTACATGTAACGTGCCTGAACGCGTGCATATCTTTACCCGTCGCGCACTTCTAACTTACGCCTAACGTGTAATCAATACGTCGGCATACGCTGAAAATTTTGTGCATGCACAAAATTTTGGGCCGCGTTCAGCGTACAGCAACTTATACCATCGTATTTCAGCATGCTCGTAACTTGTTAAAAACGTACCCATAATGTATTCAACGTACACCAGCGTGCTCTCTAAATTTTTCTCATACGTCGGCATAAGCTGATGCTAGACGTAAATGTGTGTGTGACAGCCCTATAATGTCTTGTGGTTCTAGCGAGCCTCAGCGTATATACGTGGTCGTCAAAATAAGCTCCAACACGTTATTGATAAATTAGGTATAAGTTAGACTAACGTTGTACATGAGTTCTTCATAAGTCAAGAACGCTAAAAATTCGTTGGGCACACGCTGTCATATAATTGTATAAGTTATGTTTACGTTGGGGATAAGTTACGAATAAGTAACTCATACGTTAAACATAGGTTATATATTCGTTCAGCGCCTTAGAAGTACAATATATATGCGTCCAAAAAGCGCGTCCTCTTGATTTTTGAATTCAAATTCAGCGTATGCCAGCGTATTGGATAATTATTTCATACGTCGGAATAAGTTGTCTAAAACGTTATAGTGCGACAGGCCCATAAGTTAGGAAAGTTTTGTTGTCGTAACGTTAACGTTTTTAAAAACGTTATAGGATACGTTTACTGGACATTAACGTTAACGTTTTGAAAACATTAATGTTAACGTTTTGAAAACATCAATTATTCTGTTATTTAACGTTAGTTTTGAATGTACTATATAACGTCTACAGCATATGCTAAATCCCCACCCTAATACGTTACTGATAACGTCTATAGCAGGTTTTTAATTCTCCCCCTGAAACGTTCTCTGTAACGTCTATATTATATGCTAAATTCCGACCCTAATACGTTACCGATAACGTCTATAGCAGGTTTTTAATCCCCCCCCCCCTGGAACGTTCTCTATAACGTCTATAGCATGTACTACATTCTTCCCCTACACGTTACCGATAACGTGTAATTCAAGTATAACCCGTAATATCGTGTCTTCAAAGGGCAGCTTAATTCTATGTTCAAAAATATGAACATTAACAAGAATATTTTTTAAAAATAAATTTTATAAGTAATGATAAAAACATTAAAAAGTATAAATCAATACCACAGAAATGATACATCGTTATCACAGAAAGAGTAAATAATCCTACAGTAATCAGAATCACAGAATCAGTATATAATCATATAGTATGGTAGAATCAGTATACATGTATAATGATGCAGTATCGGTATTATAATGATATAGTATGAGTATTATAATCAAAATCAATATATTATTATGCAGTATCAGTATACAATCATAAAGTATCACAAAATCAATATATTATCAGGCAGTATCAGTATATTATCATACAGTATCAGTATATTATCATACAATATCAGTATACATGTATTATCATACAGTATCTGTATATAATCATAAAGTATCACAGAATCAGTATGTATATAATCATACAGTATATAATCATAAAGTATCACAGAATCAGTATATAATCATAAAGTATCACAGAATCAGTATATTATCATACAGTATCTAATCATAAAGTATCACAGAATCAGTATATTATCATACAGTATCAGTATATAATCCCAAAGTATCACAGAATCAGTATATCATCAGATAGTATTACTACTATTACAGAATCAGTATATTATCATAGTAATTCTCTAATCACTATCTTATCATACAGTACCACGGTATAAGTATATTATCATATTTTATCACAGATTTTTATTGTACTCATACAGTTTCACAGAAATGGGTATCACAGAGTCAGTATACATAATCATACAGTATCACAGTAATCAGAACCACGGAATCAGTATATAATCATATAGTATCACAGAATCAGTATATAATCATGCAGAATCACAAAATCGGTATACAATCATATAATATCACAGAATCAGAAACACAAAACCAGTATATTATCATACAGTACAGAATCAGTATAAATATTGTCATACTACATACAGTATCACAGAATCAATTTATATATGTCATACAGTATCACAGAATTAACATATAATCATGCAGTATCAAAGAATCAATATATAATTACATGTATGACTCATCACTACCCTTTGTATCTTGTAAGGTAACTCTTCTGTAAAAATAAAACAAAATGAGACAAGTTAGCTTTGGCATGAAATGTCTATACAAATATCCAGTAAACTAATGAGTGGATGACAGTGCATAATATGGTTGTGCTTATTGTGACATTAAACCCCATTTCATTTCATGTCATTTCCAAACTACCAATCAACCCAGAAATACAAGCCTGGAAATTAGGCACCTGTCACTGACAATGTCAGGCACAGATTCAGGCTTTGTCAGGCACTAAACCTCTGGTGCCTGTCATTTTGCCAGGCACTGATTTGTCTTTTTAATGATATTATTAATACATGCCCGACACTAAGTTGAAAATGTCAGATACTTTTTCATTAGTACCTGACATTTGGTCAGGTACATATAAAACAGTTTTTTCCAGGCCTGCAGAAATATCATATCTAAACTATTCCGATAAGCTTACAACCAGTGTCTCAACTGCCACTGCTTTGAAGAAAGGATTTGTAACACATGCAAGTATAAAAAACAGTGGGCAAATTTTGAAATCTATATTTATAATTATAATTTTTGAAATATTTATACTTCAATAAAGCTTTGCATTATATTGTTAATTCAACACAGACATTATTTAATCACAATTTTCCCAAAATATTGCTAATCAAAACCGGAAATTGATAATTAATTTCCTAAATTTACCTCATTTGATTCGCAATTTTGCAAATCATGTTCTTGAGAAGCATGGCCTCAATAACATTTGAATATGTGTTATGATTCCTGATAAATGTATGAAGTAAAAGTTTTAAATACTTCTCAGCTAAGATTTTCGCAAGTCTGTTTCTGTTTAGGTCTCCGCATTGTAGATAAGACAAATCTTTGGACTGCCGTCACTTAAGTTTAGGACTTATGATTTTCTCTGGCTAAATGAAGTTTCACAATTACTGGAATTTTACAGACTTATGAACTGACTTTTATGGCAACAATATTCTCAGAAATTGAAAATATGATAAAATGGATTACCTGAGCTTATTTGAGGGTATCTTCCTTGAAATCATTATCTCTTTAACAGCCCTGTTTATATGTAATTTTCTACAGGCTTCTGAAATCAAATTTAAGATTAGTTAAACATGTGCAAGTGTTAGGGTGCATTTGAACAAATGTTTCAAATAACAGCTTTTCTACTTCAACATGTTAAGGGGGGTTGGGTGTCCGAATGGTTAGTGTGCGCACTCTGTATCATGCGGCCTGCCATTGAGTCAACTGGCGTGGTTTCGAATCCCCGGTTGTACGTGTCACGGAGTAGGGTCGCCTGTCCAACCGCGTGGGTTTTCTCCGGGTACTCTTTTTTCCTCCCAGTCCCACTGCTGAAGACCCCTGCGCACAAGCAAATTATTGAAATAAAATTAGACCAAATAACCTAGTTTGTGTCGATTGGACGTTAAACCCCATTTCCCTCTCTCTCAACGGGTTAAATTTAATTCATTATTTACAAAACAAGACAAAACATGTTTTGCTCAACTTCTACTAAGCCTATATGTTTCGATAGCAATTGTCACAAGTTAAAACTTTAGCCTCCACCAAATTTTTTAAAGTTATCAAGGGCAATAACCTGGGCAGTAATTATTGGAAATCATTGAAACTCAATAGAATTCTTCATCTCGTGACCATAAACGGCGTGTAAAATAAATATAAATTTTTTCAGATTATGATTTTGTTGAAATCAATAGGCCTTCTTATTCTAGGTGTTGTGGTAGAAATACAAAAGTCATTCAACAGAAAAACTTCTGATGAGCAAAATCATGTATGCTCTGGAATACAAAATTGTAAAGTCATTCAACAGAAAAACTTCTGATGAGCAAAATCATGTATGCTCTGGAATACAAAATTGTAAAAAGAACAAGCGGTTGCAATGACAACACCGAAATGGACAGAGAAGAAGCTAAAACAAGCCAACACCGAGGCTGATTCCCCACAGGTGAAATCCCAAAATAAATAGATGACATTTATTTCTTTCAAAGGAACCGAGTAATCAAACTATACATTAAGTTTTATCAATCTCTATCTGATATAAAGTTGTCTTGTCCCAAAGCATCAACCAATGAAATTGCTTAGCTCCTAATGAACATCCAGATCAAGTTTAAACATTCTACCTCAATTAAAAGTGCATTTGTTATGTTCCAACGTCTTGACCAATCAAATTGCTTGTTGCTTCTTAATCAAAGTTATCTTGTCCCAAAGCATCAACCAATGAAATTGCTTAGCTCCTAATGAACATCTAGATCAAGTTTAAAAATTCTACCTCAAATAAAAGTGCATTTGTTATGTTCCAACGTCTTAACCAATCAAATTGCTTGTTGCTCCTTAGCCTTAGCAGAAAATTCTCATCATCGAATTAAGCCAAGGTAATAATATAATGAATCTATATTAAGTCAAGGTAATAATATAATGAATCTATAATAAGAGCTTCATTGCTCTCACTTCACTATAACTAAAGTTATCGTGCCCCAAAGAATCAACCAATCACATTGCTTATCTGTGTTAACCCTAAGCGGAAAATGTTCATCTTCGAACTCCATCAAGACACTGACCTAATGAACACCTACATCAAGTTTGAACATTCTACCCCAATTAGCAGGAGAGCTATTGTGTTCCAAAGTCTCGACCAATCAAATTGCTTATCGCCTTGCTTACCCTCAGAAGAAGATTTTATTATCAAACTTAGTCAAGGTATTGATCTACAGAAACTATAAACCAAGTTTCATCACTCTCATTTAATTAGTACTAAAGCTATCGTGTCCGAAAACATCAACCAATCAAATTGCTTATCTCTGCTTACCCTAAGCAGCAGATGTTCATCTTCACACTCCATCAAGGCATAGACCTAATACACACCTACCTACACCAAGTTTGAACATTCTAGCCCAATTGGAAAGAGAGTTATTGTGTCCCCAAAAGTGTGAAAGACGAACCCATTCTAATAGTCCTCTGCTTTCTTCGAAAGACAGGGGACAAAAATGATGTTTACAATAATAAAAAAAATGATGTTTACAAATTTAATACCCCGGTAGTTGTTTTTGTCTTTGGTAAGTCGAAAACCAAAGTGTGCCGAAATTGTGGACTTTCCTTTGCTGTTAGAAACAATTTTACGTGAATTTCCGGTTGCCGTAGCATAAAGTGATTCGTTAGTCTAATGAATGGGTTTTTTTTGCATATGAAGAAAAAGAAAAACGAATTTGAAATACCGGTAATCTAGAATAGCTTAGATTGATGCAAGACAAGATCACTTGAATGCATGGCCAAAATAAAAACAGGATGTCTATCCCTTTGAAATTTGAATATATTCCGATGAATAGGATATTAATTATTATTTTATTAGCATATGGCACATTTCATGACAATTGGACCGATAAAATGAGTCGCCACAATTTACCATATTCCTGAAGCAATGGCCCGAGAAATCTCTCTCTGACCATTGCTGGAATAGCGTCTGTTTCTTGAACTTTTGCGGGAGTGTGTCTATTCTCCCCGTTCAATGAAAGCTATCACTTAAGTACAGCAACATGACAGTCCTTCTTTTAATCTGAGTCTTCCCTAAAACCTTGGACAGTGATTTAAGGTATTAAAAACGGTGAAAGTATGTTCGTTTCCAAAGAGTATTGTTTACACTTCATTCGACTTGATAGCCTCGTTTGTCACACGATTAGTTTTACTGCAGTATTCTACTATGCACGGGTTAATTAGGCATAATAAAAGCGTGAGCCATGACGTAACGTTATGTAAACATATTTGGTCCAATACTGGCCCTCGTTTTAAATGTAAAGCTTTTGTACGGTAGGTAGTGATTGCTTGGTAGTCGGACTACTGACCAATCAAAATTTAAAACAACAATATCCACTCATAATAGCAGTGTGTAGTGAGATTACCTGTAATCAAACGAAACGCTGCGCGGAGTATGCAATTTACGTGACTTGGCTTCCTGCCATCATGGTGCCAATTTCTTCACGTGCAGTTTGCTTGTAAAACAAACTTTTTATGATTTGTCACGTTTATTGACTTGTAATATCAACCAATGAAAGTAAAAATATTGCTATCTTATCTCATCATCTACCGCAAAAATCTCTTCCGCTGTCATTTTATTGTTTATGAAAACATTTACTAAATTTTACTTCGTTTTTGCCGACTTTTATCATAGTAAGTCGTGGTTGTCGTAAATTTGACCGAGAATTGTTTTATTTACGCATTACGACAATATAATGCTATAACGAGTGACTATGGTCTAAAATAAGAAAATAAATAAGAATTCTAAATACGAACGTCGCGTTAAAACCATTCTAAATAAGGTTTACGACAACCGGCAAAAATAAAACGAAAGTAGAAAAATATCGATACCGAAAAAACGTATCGATACAGTGTATCGCGGGAAGGTCGTATTGCAATATATCGATATTGCAATTATTTTTGACAGCCCTACCCAATAAGCATCTATTCCAAGTTCGAACATTCTAGCTCAGTTAGAATGAGAGTTGTCATATTCCAAAGTCTTGAGTCTCTCGACCAATCAAATTGCTCATATTATCGCTCTGCTTACCCGGAGCAGAAAATGTTCAGTATCGAACTTAGTCAAGGTATTGATGTAATAAAACTATGCACCAAATTTCATCACTCTCAAGTCTCGCTTAATTAGAACTAAAGTTATCATCTCCCAAAGCATCAACCAATGAAATTGCTTATCTTTGCTTACACCTACACCAAGTTTGAGAGAGATAGAACTGGGGTTTAATAAAGGTCCACTCGACACAAACTAGGTCAATTCGGGATGAACATATGGTTTAATTGTATTTCAATAATTCGTTTGCGCGTATTTGTCTTTAGCAGTGGGAGGAAACCGGAGTACCCAAGGAAAACCCACGAGGTTGGACAGGCGACCCTTCTCCTTGCCATGTACAACCAGGGATTCGAAACCACACCAGTTCATTCAATGGCAGGCCATTTGATACATCAGGCGCACGCTAACCATTCGGCTACCCAACCCCCCACCAAGTTTGAACATTTTCGGTCAATTTGTTGAATATGTCCATAAGTTCTAAATACAACAATTCGGACGTAAAAGTAAATATTTCCTTCGGTGCACTACTCTGTCTTCGATCACCAATATGAAATTCAGCCATGTTCCAATCATGATAGATGGTAGACCTGGATAATCGTGTCTCACAGCAAATTCCTTCTGATTTTTCTCCGCTTGTAGCTTACCTCAATACAAACCGTCGGACTGTTATGTGTCCTCTGGTTTATTTTATACAAGGAACAAGTGTGCAACTGAAAAGTCTCAATATGTTTGGTGTTGAAAATTCAGTATGTATCGTAGACTGCTCAACGCCCTTAAAACTGACAATTTAGCATAACAAGCGGTTGCCATGCAAGATAAGATAGGCCCACATTTTGCAAAAGATGGACAAGCTAAAAAAATTAAAGTGATTTTTTGTACAATCTGGGACCATTAACCAGCAAGTGACGTTTCGATATGCACCAATATCATAAGGAACCAAGATCATTTGGATATAAACATAAAATGTCAATAAGTTTCATCAAAACCTGATAAAATTTACAACTTTTAGAGGGTGCACAATAACCTTGGTATTAGGCATCTTCAATAGAAGGCTTGATCTCGCCTTAACCACGTACATCTTATCAAGATCTTCACGTAATACCCTGCATATTTCGCCACTAAGTTTGATTGGGTAACAAGCCCAGCTTGGGAGCCTATCAGATTCATCGGTCATCGTGAATACCAAGTCTCGCGCTTTTAGCTAAAATGTTTACATGTGACAATCGAGTTGCAAAGTTCAAAGATCGATCAATGGCAAGGTTACTTGTTTTCCGTGAATTTCTCAATTTAAAAAAAACAACTTTGTTGTAAAACTCGCAGACATTGCTTAAGGAACATGGGTATTAGGCTACATTTGTGTACAAGGAGCAGCCATTTTGTCAGGTACTTTCTCTCCGATTTTCACAAAATTTAAACTACGCCATCATTTTTGTGTGTAACCGTGATATATTCAAATTATTTTTTTTCAATTGGATAAAAATCATAACCTCCAAAGGCACCACAAGCTGAAAACGCAAATTTTGTTCGTCAGGGGCCATACCGTAATACAGGAAGTTACGGTCTGATATGAGTTACGAATGTCAAAAGGAACTATGATCTTTGGGTTATAATAATACAATTCAAGATTGATCAAAACTGGTTAAAAATAGGTTGCCAGTCAACAAAACATACTCCCACTGCAGCTCAATCGTCCGGCAGTCAACAAGAGTTGTCGCATATTAAGTAATTATCAGAAAATCATTCGAATTTGTTTGTTTTTTATAAAAGTTCTGCCCCATGCTAACGTTTAGTATACGAAACATTTAATATTATGGTTTTAGCTGTTCAATTATCGATTTTCAAGAAATTCAAACTCAACCATCATTAATGTGTAGCGGGGATACAGTCAAACATTTTTTTAATTCAGAATAAAATTGTGACCTCCATGGGGTCCTCAAGGTATAAAACATGATTTTTCGTACAATCAGGGGCCATAATTCAGGAAGTTTTGGTCTGAACCGAATTCTTTGGATTATAAACTTACATTTCAAATTTCATCAAATGGATTAAAATTGTGACCTCTACAGGAAGTAAGCGGCAGTCATGTTGTCCGACATATTTGGTCCGAAATTCGACCTCAACCGTCATTACAGTGTAATGGTGACATAATCAAACGTTTTTTTGAAATCGGATAATAATTGAAACCTCTAGAGGGACCACAATCAGGGGCTATAATTCAGGAAGTTACAATCGTCAATCCAATATGCGCAAATATCAAAAGGAACCATGATCTTTGGGTTATAAACATGCATTTCAAGTTTCATCAAAATTGTGACCTCTACAGTGTTCACAAGCGAAAAACGTGATTTTTCATACAATCAGGGGCCATAATCCATGACGTTAGGATCTGATATGCGCAAATATCGAAAGATCTTTAGGTTATAAACATGCACCAATTTTCAAAATCGGATTAAAATTGTTACCTACACAGGGTCCACAACCTTGTTATACCATATTTTAACACTAATCGCGTACAAGTGGGGTCCATTTTGTCCGGCAATTTTGGTCCGATTTTTCGAGTAATTCGCACTTAACCTTCATTATGGTGTAATGGTGATATAATCAGACTTTTTTTTAAAATCAGATAATAATTATGGCCTCCAGAAAGACCACAAGGTAAAATAGGTGATTTTTCGTACAATTAGGGGCCATAATTCAGGAAGTTACAATCCGAGATGCGCAAATATAGAAAGGAAACAAGATCTTTGGGTTATAAACATGCATTTCAAGTTTCATCACAATCGGACCTCTACAGTATTCACAAGCGAACAACGTGATATTTCGTACAATCAGGGGCCATAATTCATCAAGTTACAGTCCGATACATTCCAATATCGAAAGGAACCAAGATCTTAGGTTGATCAACCTATATTTTAAGTTTCATTGAAATCGGATACAAAATTGTGAGCTGTAGACTGTTCACAAACAATTGTGGACAGATGCACGAACAGGGGCGACAACAATATACGTCCACATGAAAATGTGGGCGTATAAAAATTGTGACCTGTAGAGTCCCAATCTTGGTATTATGTATTACACAATTGCTGTAGACAGAGCAGTCTTTTTGTCGGGTAGTTTTGGTCGATTTTCACGGAATTCGAACTCAACCTTCATTACAGTGAAACAGTGATATATTCGAACGCTTTTTCAAATCGGATAATAATTGTGAATTCTTAGAGGTCTTTGGAATATAAAGATGCATTACAAGTTTCATAAAAATCAGATTAAAATTGTAACCTCTACAGGGTCCACAAACAACCCTGATATCATATTTTAACACTATTTGCGTACAAGCGGCGGCCATTTTGTCTTCAGCAGTATTGGTCTGATTTTCACGAAATTTGAACTCGTTTCAACAGTGATATAGTTAAACAGTTTTTTAAATCAGATAATAATTGTGACCTCCATAAGCACCACAATCTAAAACAGGCCATTTTTCAGCCAGTCAGAATCCATAATTCAGGAAGCTACGATCCGATATGCGCAAATATCATAAGGAAGCTACGATCCGATATGCGCAAATGTCAAAAGGACCAAAGATCCTTCGGTTATACAATAAACATGCATTTCAAGTTTCATTAAAATTGTGACCTCTACAGGGTCCACAACCTTGATATAACATATTTTTACACTATTCGGGTACAAGTGGCGATCATTTTGTCCGGCAGTTTTGGTCCGATTTTCGTGAAATTCTAACTCAACCTTCATTACTGTTTAACAGTGATATTATCAAAGGTTTGTTTTTTTTTTAAATCGCATAGAAAATGTCAATATTTCGTTCCAAACGCGTGTGACGTGATAAGTATTATGAATTAACTCAAACAGACACGAAACAACTCTACAGGGCAATCTCCCGCAGATTATGATTTCATGGAATTTCATTAGACAATTATTAGTCTCAATCGCGTACCTCAGATTCTTCATTATCCAGGACGGTAATAACCATCAAGAGTCTTGAGAATGAAGTAAACTGTGTTTACTGTTAACATCAGGTTCCAGGAGAAAGGCCCGTCATTGAGTCAGATGGCCCGGTTTCGAATCCCTGGTTGTACGTGACAAGGAGTAGGGTCGCCTGTCCAACCTAGTGGATTTTCTCCGGGTCCTCCCACTGGTAAAGACCCTACGCGCAAGCGAATTATTTAAATAAAATTAAACCATATGTTAGTTAGTTCCGAAATGACCAAGTGTGTGTCGAGTGGATGTTAAACCTTATTTCTCTCTCTCTTTTGAGGAGAAAGACTAAGACTTGGCCGACATGCATTACCCCCCCCCCCCATTTTTTTATTGCAAATTTAGACGAATCACAAGAATGACCCGTGAATGACTGTAATATCGCGGAAATCCGTTAAAAAACAGAAAAAAACATGCCCGGGTAATAAGGAGGAATTTCAAGTTTCATCAAAATCGGTTCCAAATTGGGAACTAGACAGTGTTCACAAGCTAAAAGCAAGATTTTTCGTATAATCTGGGCCCATAATCCACGAACTTACAATTCAATACATGCCGATGTCGAAAAGAACCAAGATCTTAGAATGATACAACTATCAAGTTTCATTTAAATCGGATAAAAATTGTGACCTGTAGAGTGTTCACAAACAATTGTGGACGGACGGACGACAATATACGTCCAGCTATATGTAAAGTAAAAACGTGATTTTCAGTGCAATCAGTGGCCATAAACAATATTTTAAAGTGGTGCGTCACATGCAAATTTCGAAAGAAACCAAGATCTTTGGAAAATTACGGATAAAAATTGTGACCTGTAGAGCACTCACAGGGAAAGTCAGGTGGACGACATGACATACCGGTCAAATGAAAATGTGAGAAACTTCCAAAATGTGTTCATACAAAAAACAGTAAGCTTATATTATCCAACATTTGATTACATGTAAATAATTGTAATACAAGTTAAAATAATAGAGGATTACTTCACAAATTACTTGGGAATTTGGAAATCAAATTTGGAGGAGCCATTAAACACAATGAAATGGAGTTTAACGTCCTACTGTTCTGCTCCAAACTGGACTTATGAAGATGCCGACGGGCAAACATGTATGCCATACATTGTGCTATGAGAGAAACTTTGCACAGACAGCAGCAAGTACTACGGCCTACTCTTATTATATCGAATTCCAATGACAGACTGGATCGTTGAAGTCTAAATGCATGACGTCAGAAGGAATTGAATGTATAATAACATGATTTTTAGAGCGGCAGAGTAGTGCACTGAAGTAGATATTTACTTTTACGTCCGAATTGTTGAATTTTAAAATTTGTTGTGGACATGAAACCCAATTCACAAAATCTTGTTTGAAGGTAAACAATAATGAACAGTGTTTTGGTGTCAAAATGTAGCTTGTTACTGGAGTGATTATCGATATCTCTTTTTAGCATGTACTTCACTAATAGATTCCCATCTTACCCACTTAGCCACCGTGACCCCCTTAGCCTTAATATTGGCGAACCTTTAACTCTAACTTTCACATCACCCCAGAGTAAAGTAGACCAACACAACAATCTACAAGTAAGAAGCTCGTCCGAGGATCACGTGAGTAAGATGCTGGCTCGCTAGCCTGGAGGTCGTAGTTTCCCCTGGTCAGTGATGCAGAACTGAGGGCCTGACATAAACAGCTGTCTAGTTGTTCCAATGGGAGTACAGGACCAAAAAAAACCCTGTGAGGTCCCGTGTACACTTAAAAGATCCCTTGGCAGTTGGAATTCGATATTAAGGGTAGGACGTAGCGCCGCTGCCCTGGCAAAATTTCCCGCATAGCACACTGTGTATGGCGTATGCCCGTCTTCAGTAGCCCAGTTTAGGAGCAGAACATTAGGGCGTTAAACTTACAATTTTAGCCTGTACTGTACAATAGGTTTCATGTAGGCCTACTATTACTAACTGTCATCTTGTCAAGCAAATCATCGCATTTAAAGTAGCTAAATCGCTAATTTTTGGGACCTAGAAATTGACACAAGTGGGACGCAACGCATACAATACAGTATATGAATGTATAGAAACTGATTACATTCAATGGTTTCCGTTTTTACTCTAATTTCAAGTTCAGTTAAATTAGCCAGCATTCTAAATCGAATGCAAATTTCTAGCGCCTGGTTATTCCAGTCCACATACGCCGTTTGATTTGGTGCAATGTTTTGCTAGCCTCGTTCCTCGAGTCTCTTGCTAGAGCTGCGGCTGAAACAAACGCATTATGGTACACGATTCGTGTACCAATGGTAAAATGTTTATTTTGTCTTAAAATATTGGATATCAGAAGCCCATCTTTTTCCGATAAAGAGAGAGAGAAATGGGGTTTAACGTCCACTCGACACAAACTAGGTCATTCTGGGACCAACATATGGTTTCAATTTTATTTCAATAATTCGCTTGCCCGTAGGGATCTTTAGCAGTGGGAGGAAACCGGAGTGCCCGGAGGAAACCCACGAGGTTGAGAAGGCGCCCCTATCTCCATGTCACATACGCTCACACCAGGGATTGAAACCACAGCCGCAAGCCAGAGGTGACCGGCCAGCTAGAGGTCGAAGCGCGGCACTTTAGACCACTAGCCCATCCCAACCCCTCTTTTTTCCGATAAGATCACATCATCAATGTTGATTTAAATTGACAATTAATTCGTTTTTTCAATGTTGAAGATTTTGGATGATATTGAGTTTAGAGACTTAGCTACTTTAAAATTAACAATTTATTGAGAACCGATTTGAATACCGACACAAAACTGCGTCATGATATAGGATAGGCCTAGCCTGCAAATTGGTATTTGTACTTTGGTAGGCCCTACCTGGTGATCAAAACCAATTTTTTTTTTCGTAAAAACTTCTAAGAATTCTGTGAAATTTTTATTTAAACAATGAATATTAACAAAATTGACTTTTCAACATTCCAAACAACCTACAAAAAAGGGCAGTTTATGGGTTTATATAGATTTCAAACTATACTATTCAAAAAAAGTAGGGGATATTTGATTTTTAAGTGTTATTAAAGTCACTTAATGAAACTGACGAAGAAACAAATGACAAAATGAAATGAAGTTCACATTCATCGATTTATTCCAAATGATCGTTAAACTAAGTAAGGCACAGACTGACCATTATAAGGGTAAAATGATACCCGGGGTCAAACAGCAAAGTTACCACAGCATCACTACAAAGTCAGTAACGGGTAAATCCTTCTCTGTTTGCCAAACCAGCATTGATCCGACGTGGCATACTCCTAATGAGACGTCTGAGGTCATTTTGGTCCAGATTGTCCCATTCCTGTTGCCACGCAGCAGCAAGTTCTTGGACATTACCAGGACGTTGTTGACGTTGACGTAACCTCTGTCCAAGCATGTCCCAGACATGCTCGATGGGGGAGAGGTCGGGACTCAGTGCTGGCCAAGGGAATGTGGTGATGTTCTGTTGTTGGAGGTAACCTGTAACGATCCTGGCCCTGTGACATCTTGCGTTGTCATCCTGGAAGATGAAACGGCGGCCATGACGTCGTGCGAACGGCACAACATGGACTGCCAAGATGTTGTCCCGGTAATACTGGCCTGTAACACGCCCTGCAACAACATGTAAAGCCGTTCTTCCAGCAACAGTGATGCCTCCCCACACCATAACAGAACCACCCCCAAATCGATCATGTCTGATGACGTTAACGTCTTGGAAGCGCTCGTTTCGACGACGCCACACCCTCCTACGTCTGTCCAAAAAATCAACAGTGAACCTTGACTCATCTGAAAAGGGACCACGCGAGGACGTCGGGCGCGAAGGTGACCCCTATGCAGTCGATTCCGAATCGTCTGGCCACTCACTCTCACACCAGTGTCTGTTTGAAGACGAGCGCTGATCTGATTTGCTGTGATGACACGATTTCTCAAGGCCAAGGTACGGATAAATCGATCCTGGGCTTGAGTTGTCGACCTGAGCGTGGTCTGTCCTGTACAGGTTGTGTATCACGGTATCTGGACCATAGCCTGCTTATGACAGACTGAGAAACATTCATCGTCCGCGCCACAACCGCCTGTGTTGTGCCGATCTGTAGCATGCCAAGGGCACGTAACCTTTCATTTTGGGTACGCCGACGCATATCAAAATTTGTTTTCTGGTCACTAAAACAATTAAACTGATGTTTCCACCCTGGAATTCAATGCCACAATGACTGTAACATTCAAAGTCAGAGTCGTGCAAATCTTGGGTTGGACCCCCATGATGATGATGATCCCAAGCATCACCTGCATTCCATGCGGTAGCTATTGGTGCGTTGGGCGTCACATGTAACTGGAAATGTTTCTTCTTTTAGGTTCTATAGTGACTTTTTTCGTAGTCATTTGCATATTTTAGTATTATGCCCCCAAAATCAAATATCCCCTACTTTTTTTGAATAGTATAATTAATGCTTAGTAACGCCTCACGGTACCAACAATATATCTTGATTTGATGTTTTAATGCAACCTTTACTGACGATGTAACAGGTTGTTTGACCAGTCTTGGGAAATAGCCTGAATCAGATGGTTTATTTGACTTTCTTTGAACAATTAATCTGAATGTTTCTAAAATAAACGTCGATAGAACGATATTAATTAATGTTTAATAACGTCCCACAGTATCAACGATAAAACGGCAAAAACAAAAAACAAAACAAAAACGATGTAACATGGAAATATAACGTCACAAGAACGATATTACGTAATGTTTAATAACGTCCAATAATTCAATGCAACGTTTGCCAATGAACATTAAAATAACATCAGGTCATTATTGAATTAATGGAAAAACATGTGAAATGGAAAATGCTTTACGAACTTTATTGGAAGTTTGTTAGGGTTTTTTTCGGCTTTATTTCAACGTTTTAAGATTAGAAAAACAGAAGGTTTTAAAAACAAAAATTCAATATAACGTCACCATCAAATATATTTATAATGTTCAAAGAATCATAAGCTAAAAGCTACAAAAGTTACATTCGAAGAACATGATTTACTGACGTTTACAGGTTGTCTGTCCACGCCTTGGAAATAACGTTGAATCAGGTGACGTTCTTGGTACTTCTAATCTGAACATTTCTAAAATAATATCAATTATTATTTAGTAACGTCTCACAGTATCAACGATATAACGTCAAATAGCACCCCCCCCCCCCCAACAGTATCGGCGATATTAGGTTAAAAAAAACGTGTTTGAAACATTCATCTAATATTTTAATGCAACGTTTGCTTATGGTGTAAAATGTAAAAAAAAAGAAGTAAAATGGTAATATGTTTTTGCGAACTTTTTTGGAACTTTGGTTTGTTTTTGTCGTTTAATTTCAACGTTTTTAGATTAAGAAAACAGATCGTTTAAAAATCAATATAACGTCACAAACAAATATATTACCAACGTTGTAAGAATCATAAGCTAAAACGCTACGAAAGTTACGTTAGAAGAACATAATTTACTGACGTTTACAGGTTGTCTGATTAGGCTTGGGAAATAACGTTTAATCACATGGATCAGTTGACGTTCTTGGAACAACTAATCTGAACGTTCATAATGTAAACATCACTAAAACGATATCAATTAATGTTTTGTAACGTTTCACAGTATCAACGATATAAAGTCATAATAGTACGGGGTGAAAACATTAATCGTATGTTTGAATGCAACGTTTGCTAATGATGTAAGATGTAAAAAAAGGACGTAAAATGGAAATATGTTTTGCGAATTTTATTATAAGTCTGTTTATATTTTCGTTTAATTTCAATAATCCAATAATCAATATCATAACGTCACAAATAAATATATTAATGGCACCCAAAGAATCATAAGCTAAAACGCTACGAAAGTTACGTTAGACGAACATAGTTTACTGACGTTTACAGGTTGTCAGACCAGGCTTAGGAACCAACGTTGAATTAGATGGTTCATTTGATGTTCTTTGAAGAAGTTATCCAAACGTTTCTGAAGTAAAAGTCGCTAGAACGAAAATCATTAATGCTTGGTAACGCCTCACAGTATCAACGTTTTTAGAAAAGAAAAACAGAACGTTTTAAAAACTAAAATCCAATAATCAATATTATAACGTCACAAATAAATATATTAATGGCACCCAAAGAATCATAAGCTAAAACGCTACGAAAGTTACGTTAGACGAACATAGTTTACTGACGTTTACAGGTTGTCTGACCAGGCTTAGGAACCAACGTTGAATTAGATGGTTCATTTGATGTTCTTGGGAGAAGTAATCCAAACGTTTCTGAAGTAAAGTCGCTTGAACGAAAATCATTAAGGCTTGGTAACGCCTCACAGTATCAACGATATAGCATCATAACAAACAGGTTTGAAACATTGATTTAATGTTTTAATACAACTTATGCTAACGATGTAAGATGTACAAAAGACGTAAAATGGAAATACATTTTACGAACTTAATTTCAACGTTTTTAGATTAGGAAAAATGACTGTTTTTAGAGTTGGAAAACAGAACGTTTTAAAAACTAAATCCAATAATCAATATAAGTTCACAACAAATATATTACTAACGTTCAAAGAATCATAAGTCAAAACGCTATACAGTAGTTACGTTAGAAGAACAAAATTTACTGATGTTGCCAGGTCGTCTGACCAGGCTTAGGAAATAACGTTGATTCAGGTGGTTCAGCTGACGTTCTCGGAACAACTGATTTGAACATTTCTAAAGTAAACGTCAGTAGAATAATATTGATTGATGTTTAGTAACGTTTCACAGTATCGACGAAATAACGTCATAAAAACAGGTTGAAACATTAATCTAATGTTTTAATGCAACGTTTGCAAATGATGTAAGATGTAAAGAATGTAAAGTAGAAATACATCGTTTTACGAACTTTACTGGAAGGGTTTATTTTTCGTTTAATTTTAACGTTTTACGATTAGGAAAACAGAACGTTTTAAAAACTGAAATTCAATGTAATCAATAATAATAATTATAACTTCACCAAAAATATTGTCGAGTGGACGTTAAATCCCATCCCTCTCTCTCACCAAAAATATATTACTAACGTTCAAAGAATTATAAGTTAAAACGCTACAAAAGTTACGTTAGAAAAACATAACTTACTGACGTTTAAAGTTTGTCTGGACAAATAATATTGAACCAGGTGGTTCAGTTCACGTTCTTGGAACAACTAATCTGAACGTTTCTAATGTAAACGTCAATAAAACGATATTAACTAATGTTTAGTAACGTCTCACAGTATCAACGATATAACATCATAAAAAAAAACGGAGTTAAAACATTAGTCTAAGGTATTACTAACGTTCAAAGAATCATAAGTTAAAACGCTTCGGAAGTTACGTTAGATCATAATTTACTGACGTTTCTAGGTTGTCTGACCAGGCTTGGGAAATAACGTTGATCAGGTGGTTCAGCTGACGTTCTTGGAACAACTAATCTGAACGTTTCTTAAGTAAACGTCAGTAGAACAATATTAATTAATGTTTAGTAACGTTTCACAGTATCGACGCTAAACGTCAAACAAAAACCTGGTTGGAACATTCATCTAATGTTTAAATGCAACGTTTGCTAATAATGTATGATGTAATGAATGTAAAAAAGAAATACAACGTTTTACGAACTTTATTGGAAGGGTTTATTTTTCGTTTAATTTTAACGTTTTAAGATTAGGAAAACAGAACGTTTTACAAACGGAAATTCAATATAATCAATTTAACGTCACAAACAAATATATTACCAACGTTCAAAGAATCATAATTTAAAATGTTACAAAAGTTACGTTAGAAGTACATAATTTACTAACGTCTACAGTTTTTCTGACCAGGCTTGACAAATAACGTTGAATCAGGTGGTTCAGTTGACGTTCTTGGAACAACCAATCTGAACGTTTCTAAAGTAAACGTCAGTAGAACGATATTAACTAATGTTTAGTAACGCCTCACAGTATCAACGATATAACGTCATAAAAAATGGAGTTGAAACATTAGTCTGATGTATTACTAACGTTCAAAGAATCATAAGTTAAAACGCTACAATTAGTGAGGCGGTTAAGCAAAAAATCGTGCACTTTGGGTTAAAAGCATGAAACTTGGCACATAGACGGCATGGACCATTCTGATTATTTTGGGATGTGGATCCACCTCAGCAGCCCCCCCCCCCCTGGTGGTCGTTTCGGACATTTTTTCCAAAATGGCCGCCTATCCATTGAAATTCATATAACTTTGGAACGAAACATAGTAGAATAATAATTTTAGTGTCTATGTGTATAGATCTAAGGTCAACAAAGTCAGCGGATACAAAAAAATAAGTTGATCTACCTCAGAAGCCCTCCTGGTGGTCGTTTCGGCCATTTTTTTCCAAAATGGCCGCCTAACCATTGAAACACATATAACTTTGGAACTATACATAGTAGAATAATAATTTTAGTGTCTATGTGTACAGTTCTGAGGTCAACACATGACTCAAGTAGCTATACTAGAATTAAAGAAAACAAGCCAACAGTGAGGCTGATGTCCCCCGCCGAAATCCCAAAATAAATAGACGACACATATTAATTAATCGCACATTTATTTTTTTCAAACGTATCGAGTTATCGTGTCTCAAAGCATCAACCAATCAAATTGCTTATCTCTGCTTACCCAAAGCGGAAAATGCTCATCTTCGAACTCCATCAAGGCATTGACCTAATAAGCATATACACCAAGTTTGAACATTTTAACTCAATTAGAAGGAGAGTTATTGTGTTCCAAAGTCTCGGCCACTGAAATTGCGTATCGCTCTGCTTACCCTGAGTAGAAAATGCTCATTATCGAACTTAGTCAAGGTATTACTGTAATGAATAAGCATATACACCAAGTTTGAACATTTTAACTCAATTTACATTAGAAGGGGAGTTATTGTGTTCCAAAGTCTCGACCAATCAAATTGCGTATCGCTCTGCTTCCCCGGAGCAGAAAATGCTCATTATCGAACTTTGTCAAGGTAATTAGAACTAAAGCTATCGTGTCCCAAAGCATCAACCAATCAAATTGCTTATCTCTGCTTACCCTAAGCGGAAAATGCTCATCTTCGAACTCCATGAAGGCATTGACCTAGTAAGCATATACACCAAGTTTGAACATTTTAAATCAATTAGAAGGAGAGTTATTGTGTTCCAAAGTCTCGACCAATCAAATTGCGTATCGCTCTGCTTACCCTGAGCAGAAAATACTCATTATCGAACTTAGTCGAGGTATTAATGTAATGAAACTATACACCAAGTTTCATCACTCTCACTTAATTAGAACTAAAGTTATCGTGTCCCAAAGCATCAACCAATCAAATTGCTTATCTCTGCTTACCCTAAGGGGAAAATGCTCATCTTCGAACTCCATCAAGGCATTGACCTAATAAACACATACACCAAGTTTGAAGATTCTAGCTTAATTAGGAAGAGAGTTATTGTGTCCCAAAAAGTGTGACGGACAGACAGACAGACAGACAGACGGACCCATTTTAATAGTCCCCCAACTTTCTTCGAAAGACGGGGGACAAAAGTCATTTAGTATTTAGATGATATTAAGTCATTGTTGATAACAGTTGCCTTCACAAAGGCAAAGGGCAGTACACTTGCACAAACCCCTGCATGCCTTTCTGCAGTTGCAATGAATTAGTTCATAGCATGCATCTTGAGCTTGACCAATGATGGTCCACTTTGGTTGCCATGATCCATCACTCTTGTTCCATCCCCAATCTGTAGGACTTGGTAACTTTGGCTCTTTTTGCAGTACTTGTCCCCAAACATGCCCTCCTTGGTAGGTTGCCCTTAGTACATGCTGCATTAGAGCTGCTTGTGTTGGAGGGATATTCTCCAAGGCTCGGGATCGTCTTGCAAAGAGATGCCGTCTTTCTCCATTTACTTTGGACAGTCCACATGTCCTGTCATACACCAGGACAACATATTTCTCCATCAAAGCAAAGATGTTGTTAGGGATACTTGATGGAGCATCAGCAAGAAACAGGAATGCATCAGTGACATCTTGGAATACAGTCCATATGCCCCACGCTGTCTTTTTGCCATTAAAGAAGGATGTGTTATCAGTCCCTGTGAATGCATGAAACATTGCCAATGCGGGTGCTTTGGTTGGGCCAAGGGTAGCAGCAATATCATATGATGCAATGTATCTGTGGTGTTTCCCTACTCCAAATGATATCCAGAACTCACTAACTTGAATGCTGTGAAGTTTGGACAGAATCAATACCACCACATCAGTGCCGGATGTCCTCACCATAATTTTCTCATGTCCTTTATGTGCAGCATCCCACAGATGCAGTACTAATCGTGTATCCGCTTCCTCGTGTAAGCATGGTTCTAACCAAGTTTTGTCATCTCTCCTAGGTGTTGATAGTACCTGGTTCCCTTGAGTGCTGTACACCTCTTTGCCTTGAAATTCAGTGCTTGTTAGCTCTTCTGCCAGCAAGTGAAAGAGCTCTGTCTTGTTTTCATTGTCACGGAGAAAGCTTTGCCAGTTACTTGGTACCTTCGATGAACGCTCAACCCTTCTGCGAACTCCCTTTCCCCTCCTTTCTATGGTTCCTGCCTCCAGGCTGTCTGAGTTATAAACATCCCACACTATGTCAAGTCTTTCTACATGTTGCAGCTGTTGCTGGATATATGACATGAACACAGTCTTGGTGTAATCTTCAAAGGTCTGGGAGGTTCCCGGTAACAGCATTTGACTATCACTGCTCCATCCAATACCAATGCAGTCACTGGTGGTCTTCCTTCTGTTGGTTGTGCCAATGACTCAAGCTCTGCAAGAAGATCTGCTTTGTTGCCAGTTCTCATTTCACCAGCCTTGGAAAGTGAAGGGGGCCAATCAAGATTGCCTTCCCTGGATTGGCATGCAATGTATAGTCTGGAGAACAGGGTACAGTCTTCCTTCCTAGTTGCCACTTGGGACTTCTGCTTTGAAGGATTATTTTTGTTCGAGAACAACTGGAGCTTATTCTTTTTGATTGGGTGTTTGATTGGTTTTATTTGATCCAGAAACCTGTCTTTCACAAAAAGGGTATCCTGCTCCTGGCCCAGTTTATAGACATTCCTCGCGGTCTTCTGTACATTTAAGTCCATTATAAGTTTTGTGTCAATTGTGAGGAGATCGCCACTGTCTTCTTTGAATGGATTCCCCATGTCTTCAATGATCTCAGTAAGGGTTGTCACAGAAGTTTGTTCATGGTGTTTTCTTGAATCACTGGTGGTGCTGTTTGTACTGTCGTCAAACTCTACTATCATCCTTGATATTTCGGGCCCTGCCAACATCTAACGCTGTAGGGCATTTGGGTTGTCTGTCAAACCAACAACCCCACCATCGCCTTTCACAAGAGCATTCACCTGTTCATGGGCCTGATCAAGTGCCATGGCAGAAAATGGACGCCTTGTCTTGCGAGCAACAAATCCTCCTGAGACGAATTTTGGAAAAGAGTAGGATGCATTGATGCCAAAGAGCACATGTCTCTAATGTGTACCGAGAGCCATCTTGCATAGTTGATATGATCAAGGCTGAATACCCATGGAATGAACTGTGCAAGTGATTCCACATATTTCTTGAAGTCTCCCTTCCTGAACGATTCAATGATCCTGAGAATCAAAAGCTCCAATTCAAGAACAAGTGCCCAGTATTGAAACTGAGGTTGGTCAGTTGACATTCGGTCACACCAAACTGTGAATTCACAAGGTCATTCTCCAGCTAGCACTGTCTCTTTGTATCTACCATATGCATGGTGTTGCAGGATGTATAGAGCAGCTGCCGTAACTTAATGGGCATGTCGAGTCCTGGTTACATGTGTAGCCTTCAAAAGCGAGTCAGCTACCCCACTTGTAGCGATTCCAGCATTACAGATGGCAGTGATCCAATCTCAATGTATAGTTCACCAAACATTATCAAATATTTGTCTTCTCCATGTGTAGCAGGGAAGTTCCACTGAATTGTTTTTGCAATAGCAAAGAGTGGCTGACCCATGGTTAACACGGGAACCTGTCCTGGATTAAGGTATTCAGTAGCAGTTTTGACAACATTCATCGCGTGCTGTATCATGCTGACTGAATGTGCACATTCCAGCAATAGAGGCATGAGGGCCACTTTAGTGGTGGGAGCTGTTAGAGTCTGCTGTAATGAAGCATGGTAAGCAGCCCATGAGAGGAGGTCATCTTTGTGTAGCTCTGCTTTTTTCAATAGTTCCCTCACACGCTCCAACCAATTACTTTCTTTTGTCAGTCCAGGAGTTGGAGTAGGGTTCACTGCTGTGACTGGTCCAGTTAGGTGAGGAACAATAGGATCAACTCTGACCAAAGCCACTGGTGGCACATTTGTGTAAGCTGCTGGAAGTGCCTGAATTATCTGTCTCTTCTGTGAATTCTCATCCATCACAGGAATAGGGCGTGTTGTTCCTTCATTTTCAACTGAAGGCTGTTGCATCAGAGATATACCTGTCCCATGGTAAGAATCCTTTGATGTTGTCGAACTTGGATTGCGGTCAATATTATCGACTGCTGCCACCGTGAACAGATTCCTTGCAAGCTTTGGAGGACAAACCACTCCTTCCTCATCATACATGGCACAAACTTTGTTGGCTATGTCTGAAGAAATTCCAAGTACACGACCATAGGAGATGCACAAACCCATGTTATGAAAAGTATCAACCAGCCAACTCTTTCTTGTTTCTCCATGAATCTTCAGGGCAAGATAAATTGGTACAGGTATCTCTCTCTCTCTCTCTGTTGTGCCGATGAGTTGTGTTTGATAAAGCCTGTTGTTTGGAACTTTTCGAGCCGTTAAACACAATGAGTTTTGAAATAGTTTGGTTTGCAGAGGACATCGGCTTGTCTTGGGCAGAATGTTCTTTGATATTTGGCCCACCAAGTATCATATTCACTAATGCAGTAAGAGTTGAAGGCACAGCTCTCTCCTGACAGTCTACCGGAAATAGCCCATTGAAAGCGTGCTTGAATTTAAAGACATCACGTCGTATGATCTTAGATGCCTTTGCTAGAGTCAGTGCCTCAGAATCAAAATCTTCAGTGAATGCTTGCTTTAGAGCTGCTCCGATGTCCTGATCATAAGCAAGTAGGACCTCTCTGCCCTCAGTATTAGATCTCAAGTCTGGAATGGCAGCCAAGATCCTGTTCTTAAGTCTTGTGGTATGAACGTGAATATCATTCACAGCAAGTTTCTGTAGCCTAGATATGTAAAGGTTCTTGACGTCTCGCATACAGAACACAGGCCTGGCTTCCATTGACTCTCTATAGGTTTCTATATATGAGACTAGTTCAGCAAAAGCTATGCCATGTAAAACACTTTCTGATGAACTTTCTACCAAGCACTTCCCTGAGAGTTTTGCTTGTTTGTACAGTTTCGCTAAGCATTTGGCGTGATACGGGACATCAATAGCCACCATGTCCCCAGCAGCTAACTTTGCAAGCAGTTGTGTGTCACATAGTTCTGTAGCACACCTTCTTACTTTTAAATCAAAATCAAATGTAGAAGCACAGTGGAGACCAGCAGTCCCAGCAACTTTGTCACAAAAGATGCATGTGTCCTTTGCTTGTTCTTCTTGTTGGTACTCAGAACTGAATCTTCTTGTTTTCACCACACTTGGCTCCTGTAGCTCTTCATTCTTTCTCTTGCATGATCTCATAATCTTGGCATTAGTTATTTTATTCCTACAAGACTTGTGCCATGATGCACCTTTTTCATGTAATTCAAATTCCAGTCCTGGGTATACATTTAAGTGATGTATACTCAAACCTGGGGGCATGGCATTAAGTTCATGAAATTTTAAAAGATTTTCAGAAACATATCTGTATCCTGCACCAACATCCTGTCTTGTTGAATAGATAGGACATTGGAGGGTCTCTGAAGTGTGTGTCTGGCAAAGTACACATAATTTCCAGTCAGTTGGATTGTCAGTCTGATTTGAAACGCCTGGCTCCAGAGTATCTATAAGCTTATATTGCTTTGACATGGTTAAGAGTGCCTTTGCGTCGACTGGTTGTTTTCTTGTACCTGTAATATACAACACAATGACCAAAATGAGTTTATACCATGTATATACATATTGTTTTGTGGTTAAGAACATGCTCCAACATTGGTCTGGCTTTACTGGGCGAAACCTTGACAATTGGTGACCGGAAAAAATTTCTAAAATTTATCATTCCCCATCGACCAAGGAATCTGTACATAAGATTTCAGCTCTTTAGACCATATAAATGGTTCTTGGGAAGTCAAAATGCAAACGGACAGATGTTTTACATAGGCATAACCCCATTTAAATTGGTAAAAATATACGCAACTCTTTAGAAATATAAATGAAAAATTGATTCTTATATACATCTGGAAATATTCAAAAGGAAATAATGACTGGTCCCTGAGTACAGATGACTTTCGATTATCTCCCTTGAATTCCTTGGGGAAAGGTGTTGATACCATGCGACCAATTTAATTATATTCAAATGATTGTTTTGTTACTTGGGTACACATACATGATGTGTATGATGTATTGTTTCTTTTTGACAACAATTGCACATGTTTAATATTCTATTCAAGCAGATAAATACCTTTTTGTCATGAGTCCATTTCCCTGTTGTGTCGTCTGCTAGCGGCCATTTTGAAGGGAGCAGTCGTTGTTTTGGGTTTTTTAATAATGCTTTTAAAAAATGGCTGAAACGACCATCGGGGGGGGGGGGCTGCTTAAGTGGATCCACTTATGTATTTCAATGGATAGGCGGCCATTTTGGAAAAATGGCCAAAACGACCACGGGGGGGGGGCTGCTTAGGTGGATCCACTTATGTTTTTGTGTCCGCTGACTTTGTTGACCTCAGAACTATACCCATAGACAATTAAATTATCATTCTACTATGTATAGTTCCAAAGTTATATGTGTTTTAATGGAAAGGCGGCCATTTTGGAAAAAATGGCCGAAGCGACCACCAGGGGGGCTGCTGAGGTGGATCCACATCCCAAAATAATCAGAAGGGTTGATGCTGTCTATGTGCCAAGTTTCATGCTTTTAAACCAAAATGCACAATTCTACCAAAAATCCCTCCTTAACCGCCCCACTAAATAGTTACGTTAGAAGAACATAATTAATTGACGTTTTTAGGTTGAATCAGGTGGTTCAGTTGACGTTCTTGGAACAACCAATCTGAACGATTGTAAAGTAAACGTCAGTAGAACGATATTAACTAATGTTTAGTAACGCCTCACAGTATCAACGATATAACGTCATAAAAAACGGAGTTGAAACATTAGTCTGATGTATACTATTCAAAAAAAGTAGGGGATATTTGATTTTTAAGTGTTATTAAAGTCACCTAATGAAACTGACGAAGAAACAAATGACAAAATGAAATGAAGTTCACATTCATCGATTTATTCCAAATGATCGTTAGACTAAGTAAGGCACAGACTGACCATTATAAGGGTAAAATGATACCCGGGGTCAAACAGCAAAGTCAGTAACGGGTAAATCCTCCTCTGTTTGCCAAACAAGCATTGATCCGACGTGGCATACTCCTAATGAGACGTCTAAGGTCATTTTGGTCTAGTTTGTCCCATTCCTGTTACAACGCAGCAGCAAGTTCTTGGACATTGGCAGGACGTTGTTGACGTTGACGTAACCTCTGTCCAAGCATGTCCCAGACATGCTCGATGGGGGAGAGGTCGGGACTCAGTGCTGGCCAAGGTAATGTGGTGATGTTCTGTTGTTGGAGGTAACCTGTAACGATCCTGGCCCTGTGACATCTTGCGTTGTCATCCTGGAAGATGAAACGGCGGCCATGACGTCGTGCGTACGGCACAACATGGACTACCAAGATGTTGTCCCGGTAGTACTGGCCTGTAACACGCCCTGCAACAACATGTAAAGCCGTTCTTCCAGCAACAGTGATGCCTCCCTACACCATAACAGAACCACCCCCAAATCGATCATGTCTGATGACATTAACGTCTTGGAAGCGCTCGTTTCGACGACGCCACACCCTCCTACGTCTGTCCAAAAAATCAACAGTGAACCTTGACTCATCTGAAAACATCACATTGCTCCAGCGTCGATTATCCAAGTGTTGACGATCCCTACACCAACGACGTCTTGCCTGAATGTGATGATCTCTCAAACAAGGGATCACGCGAGGACGTCGGGCGCGAAGGTGACCCCTATGCAGTCCATTCCGAATCGTCTGGCCACTCACTCTCACACCAGTGTCTGTTTGAAGACGAGCGCTGATCTGATTTGCTGTGATGACACGATTTCTCAAGGCCTAGGTACGGATAAATCGATCCTGGGCTTGAGTTGTCGCCCTTGGTCGACCTGAGCGTGGTCTGTCCTGTACAGATTGTGTATCACGGTATGTGGACCATAGCCTGCTTATGACAGACTGAGAAACATTCATCGTCCGCGCCACAACCGCCTGTGTTGTGCCGATCTGTAGCATGCCAAGGGCACGTAACCTTTCATTTTGGGTAAGACTACGCATATCAAAATTTGTTTTCTGGTCACTAAAACAATTAAACTGATGTTTCCACCCTGGAATTCAATGCCACAATGACTGTAACATTCAAAGTCAGAGTCGTGCAAATCTTGGGTTGGACCATGATTGGGAAATAACATTGATTTAGGTGGTTCAGCTGACGTTCTCGGAACAACTGATTTGAACATTTCTAAAGTATGTCAGTAGAATAATATTGATTGATGTTTAGTAACGTTTCACAGTATCGACGAAATAACGTCATAAAAACATGGCTGAAACATTCATCTAATGTTTTAATGCAACGTTTGCAAATGATGTAAAGAATGTAAAGTAGAAATACATCGTTTTACGAACTTTACTGGAAGGGTTTATTTTTCGTTTAATTTTAACGTTTTAAGATTAGGAAAACAGAACGTTTTAAAAACTGAAATTCAATGTAATCAATAATAATAATTATAACTTCACCAAAAATATATTACTAGCGTTCAAAGAATCATAAGTTAAAACGCTACAAAGGTTACGTTAAAAAAACATAATTTACTGACGTTTATAGTTTGCCTGACCAGGCTTGACAAATAATATTGAATCAGGTGGTTCAGTTGACGTTCTTGGAACAACTAATCTGAACGTTTCTAACGTAAACGTCAATAAAACGATATTAACTAATAGGCGGGTAAAGATAAAAAGCACCTAAAACAAACTGCAACAGAAATCATTTCTTTGGGGACTGTTCCGGTATGGTCTCTAGTACTCCCATAACAAAAGCGGCCATTATCGGTCTTGGGGAAATTTGCATAATTACCATAAATCGAAGATGGCCACCAGAAGACCAGAAAATCGCCGAAATCTCCGAAACGGTTGACTTTAGCACAAATAAATGTATTACCGACCTATAGGAAATCGATACTCGCGAGTTCAAAAATGCCGACATTTTTTTCCTCCGACCTTATTGTAACGTCGTAACGTCATTTTTACGGCATTACGTTGTTCTCGTGACGTCATTATCAAATTTTATTTTAACTGTACTCGGAAAACTGCTGGAACCCACGAACCGCTGTATAATTTGTATAAAAGAACACGTCTTCCCCAAAACTGAAATTAAATATCATCGTTCATATATAGCGGTGGCTCGGCGAGTAAGACGTTAGCTTGCTTAAATGGGATTCAGTCTCTGATCCCTGCGTTGGCCGAGAAAGTTCATCGGGACTTTCCGGCGTGGTTCTCCAATGTCAGTGGTACAGGACAGAGGGTCTGACAAGGGACAACGTATAGTCCTTCTGATGGTTACGGAAAGCCGAGATCCCGTGTTCACATTGGCGTGCAATTGACGGTTCCCTTGGCAGTTGGAATTCAATATAAGAGTAGGCCGTAATCCCTTATAGCACACGTATTATTATCCCAGTTGGAGCAGAACAGTAGAACGTTAAAACCCATTTCATCTATTAAAAGCCGATAAGAATAATGCACCTACTTAGAATATGAAAACCAAAATATATAAAATCGGCATCTTAATATTTAGAAATATCTATGAAATAGAACACATCTGATGTTTCCAGGGCCAACTTATGAGACCCAAAAATAGAAAATATCGCCGACATCTTCAAAGGCTTAAATTATCACTGTTTCGGAGTTTGCACAAGATATATCCATATATTTTCCACATCCAGCAGTGCAAGCCAGACCATGCTTACGGCCTACATCGCTTGGAATTACACCCCCCTTTGCAGTTACAACGTATGATTTTCAGCAGTGATTCGGGCGCACGGGGGCTGTCCATCGTCTTCGAAACCTATTTTTTGTTAGAAAGTTGTCAACCAAAATATTCTAGACTTAGTTCTGTGACAACGTTAGTCCAGGTTTGAACCTGCTGGTACATTAGGTAGCTGTGATATTGTAACCCAGTCGATGTATGGAAATTTCCCCTCAACCCCCCACATATTGCTACAAAAAGTTTCTCAATTGATTCTGGTAAAGTTTAATGTACTTCATAACATACAATGTACTAAAAGTTTACCAAAGTAGGATGTCTATGCCAAGGTTTGGGGGGACAAGAAACACATTAAGAAAAGTTTGGTTATCACTTAGCTGTTGAATCATTGTGAAATTGAATTTATGACCTCCAGCTGTCCACTATCACTCAATACACAAACACCTTTGTCCATAGAATAAGTTTCAGAGCGTTCAGTTTTAAGTATCATCCTCCTCTGTATGGACCTCGTGAGTGTTGTTTGGATTGTCACAGTTTTCAGCTTGGCAAGGGCCACATACAGTATTAGGGGAGTGTCCATTGCATCTGCTGCTGCATCGAAAGGCTTTGCATCCCACTGAACAGTTGCAATGGATTATTTTCAAAGCCAACACCATTTTCAATGATTTTGATGTGTTCTCTGCTCCCAAAAACCTAGGGATAGACACCAAGATAATCAAATTTGGGTTGATAGTTACAGAGTTATGACCATTAGGATTCGGTGTCCGCTTGGGCGTAATCTTGAAAAAAACACCTTTCCGGGGGGTCCTACTTTAGTATGTTAAAAACTACAATGAAGCCTACCAGAATCACTTGAGAACCCCTTTGTAGCAATCTTGTGAGGGTTAAAGATAAACTTGAGACCAGAATATTTTTCTTTAAACAAATAGCAATAATTCTAAAACCCCTAAATAAAGAAAAATGACGAAAATAGGTCATTCCGTTATCGATATATTTAGATTGGAAAACCCCCTTTGCACCTGCCTGGTGAAATCCAATCAGCTTACGAGTCAACTTCCGGTAATTCCCTGAAATATGTTATGACGTCATAAGTGTGAGACGAATGTAAACAAAATGGCGACAACATGTGTTCGTTCGGATAGGGCATCAATTAAAAAGGAGTTCTAGGCGAGTTAAATTTGTCATATAAATAATCGTCGTTTGAGGATTCCGAAAGAGGTGTCAATGAGGACGAAGGCAGAGTAAATCCACATCAATTTGAGCCTTATGCAGACTGGTATGAGTCAGACAAAGACGACCGTATCAACGGCTTGAACAACCACGGAACTACGATCGTCTGGATTCCACGGCAATGAATGGTCAGTTTTATTATTATCTACATTACAATTTATATTTTACCCATCCTGAATTATCTATCAGTAATATTGTGTTTGTATCAAATTAAAATTCAAACGTTCTTTTGACTTAGATATCGATTTTTTAAAACAATCATTAACCAAACACGAGTATAGACACAATAGATTATTTAGTAGGCCGCTAGTTAGTACCGATCTATTCTGTGAGTAGAGCTAGGCCTAGTAAATGGTATCTAAGTGTTACGGCAGAATGCCGTTTTCCTTTCTTATTTAGTCCAAGTCTGTAATTTGAACGTAACGTAATCCAAACCTGAGTTTTAGACTCAACCATTACTAACGAACGCCATTGTTATGCAGAAAAACGGCATGTGTATGCACGATACTGGATCTTTCCGAACGGAGAAATATTTTTCCGTGTTTAAAGCCACAATTCGAACCCTAACCCTTCAGAATAGTTTTAGATAAACCTAACCCGAACCCTAACCCAACCCCTTCAGAATAGTTTTAGATAAACCTAACCCTAACCCTAACCCACGGAAAAATATTTGTCCGTTCGGAAAGATCTAGTATTTTGCCATGTGTATTGAAGAGCATGCATTGATAACGCCTGTTACCCCCTCACAAGTTGTAAGTTTACTTGAGAATTATGTTAAAGTGTAAACATATATCGCACATCATTTCCATATTATTTTTATTCATTGTCAAGTCATAATTATATCTAATTTAATGATTTATTTTCGTGTGTTTTCCCCCACGCAAAACCGATATTGTTTGTGTCACGTGTGTACAATTCCTCGTCTGCTACACGTAACTTTGTATGTCTTGATAGGTGAAGCATTGCATATTATTAGTGGTACCAACAGCACTCTCCAATACTTATTAGTTATGTAGAACGTATACGTTACAGTGTTTATTGTAAATATATGCATGTGTATTTTTATCTTTTCAGTGAAACCGTTCATCGTTCTTTCACCGTTTATTCATCTAACGTTCACGTTCATCGTTCGTTCATCATGTAGCCATGGTTCATCGTATACTGTTGTTATTGTAACGTTTCATAGTACCGTACATAATCAGCCAACGTTCATTAATGTAATACCTACCTTCATTGTCATTATGTTGAACGAGTTTATCAAACATGGGTACAGGAATAAACGAATAAACGATTGATTTTTCTACTTCCTTTTTTATTTTAACGAACCGTCATTGCAGGAGCAATACTAAGACAAAGGATTTCTTTTCAAATTCATAAAAGAAAATTATAAAATACACCTATCTAGGCCTAATTGTTAAATTGTATGCATAACACACAATTATTATATTATATATTTTTAGATCAGTTATTACTTAGGCCTAGGCCTATATTCTTATTATTGACATTATTGTCAAAGTAAATATTTTTTATTATTATCTGCCTAATTGTTAAATTGTATGCATAACACACAATTATTATATTATATATTTTTAGATCAATTGTTATTGACATTATTGTCAAAATAAATATTTTTTATTATTATCTTTGGAGTTAGCCAGATTGGGAAAAAAGTCATGTTTTTTTTATAATAACATTTATAAAATTGAATCACATTTTTTTTTCCAATAAAATTATTTAATTAAGATTGTACCATATTAGGTTATAAATTCATAAAATTTCCTGATTTGTGTTGTTGACCCTCTAAACATAATATTAAAGATACATTATCAACCGAAAATTAAGCAATTGCAATTTTTCGCCTAGCCTCGATCATCATAACTGTAATCGATATGGAAAAAGCATATTCTTGATTATCAATTTAATAATCAGTAAATCGGATAATAATCCACCAAAGATCGCAGGCTAGCGATGCTATCGAGAGTTGATTTTGGTCTGGATGTGTTAATTAATGTTTAATTAATAAGAAAAGATTTCAGGCCTAAAGAAAGACCCACAATAAGAGGATTTAGAAAAGACAATTAAACAATGTATAAAATACCTAGTTTAATGAATAAATTGTGTAACACACAAATACACAATTATATTTCAGAATGTCCGGTGTGGTACCATCTTGTCAGTAATGTAGGATGGAAGGCCTTGACAAGGATAGCTGTCTAGTTGTCCATTAGCCCAGTTTGGAGCAGAACAGTAGGATATTAAACACCCCCATTTCATTTTATTTCTGTAGATCGGATACGATTGTCAATTATTTTTAGGCTTAGTCCTGTATGATTATTGTCAAAATTTGGCAAATTATATTAGGTGGTAGCTGGGTTGGGAAAAAATCTGATTTCTATTATTTTGGGTAAACATCAGTTGTAACATGTCCAGAGGGATATAATATTGTGATTATTGTACTAACAATTAAGATTTGTTATGGGGTTTAACTTCCTACTGTTCTGCTCCGACTGGGCTAATGAAGACGGACTTACACCATACAGTATGCTATGAGGGATATTTTGCCTTGACAACGGCGCTACTGCCTTCTTGTATATATCGATTTCAAACTGCCATAGGATGTTTTACGTGCGTGTGAATGTGTAATCTCAGTTTTTCGTCCCATCCTGCATCACTGACAAGAGGAAACCACCCCGGAAAAACCTGGTGAACTTTTTCGGCAAACACCAGGATCTAACTAGCTATGTCCAAGCTAGCAAGCTAGTATCTTACACACTTATCAACCTCGTTCGGTTCCTAAAAAAAAAATTAGCAACGAAAATCTTGGAGATATACATTTGATCACACACTTCAATGTGCCTATCCTTATAGGTTTGCATTACCATTTGCCATAGGTGTATGTTATTCCTAAATTTGTTCAGTGGATATTAAACATAATAATATGTATATTAATTATATTTTCAGGAGACATTAATATGAAACATGGCTTAACAGTTTGTCAGGAGTTATTGGAGCTGGTTGGGAAGACAAAATGCTGACATTGTACCAATGGTAAAAATTTATCAGAGAGGCCTGTGTATAAGAAAAAGCCATGTAGGATTTATGTGGAAATAAAACAATATGTATTCAGATAATTTTTTTATTATTTTTCTGTGAGATTCCTACATGATAACTACATCAATCAACCACATGCAAGTACTTCTTAGTACCATATTGAGCTAAATGTTTTTTTATGTCAATGATGGGCTGGCACCAATGTGGCACTTTGAACAGAGGCGCAGCAAATGTTCTTTCTTCACTACTATTCCTGCAAATGAATTTGACAGTTATGCATTAAAATATTATAAGTATAATCTAGCTATAGAAGAGAACAAAATGAATCATTGTCAAGTCACGACTCACAAAAATCCACAATATAATTTATGACCTTCACTGGGAATGAAATAAATCTATGACTGGCAATGAAAATCGAAATGTACGTAAACTGTAAATCAAATGGGGTTTAACGTCCTATTTTTCTGGGGTGGTTGGGATGGTCTAGAGTGCCGCGCTTCGACCTCTAGCTGGCCGGTCACTATGGCTTGCGGCTGTGGTTTCGAGCCCTGGTGTGAGCGTATGTGGCATGGAGATAGGGGCGCCTTCTCAATCTCGTGGGTTTCCTCTGGGCACTCCGGTTTCCTCCCACTGCTAAAGACCCCTACGCGCAAGCGAATTATTGAAATAAAATGAAACCATATGTTAGTCCCAAAATGACCTAGTTTGTGTCGAGTGGACGTTAAATCCCATTTCTCTCTCTCTCCCCCCTATTTTCCTGCTCCATCCAGACTAATGAAGACAGCCAAATGTCATGCAAAGAGCTACTATGAAACTTTTGCCCGGGTAGTGGCGCAATGACCTACATGTATTCTTATTTTTTAACTCAAACTGTCAAGGGATCTTTAACATGCACACCAATTTGTACACAGTACCTAGACATTGTATCTTGAAATGGGGTTTAACGTCCTACTTTTCTGCACCTAACCTGGGCTAATCAATACAGGCCCTTCATCGTGCACCATTGACATGGATGATGGAAACCACACAGGAAAACTCTGGTTATAATTATGTATTTCATGTACCTTGCATCATCACTATGGATAGGCCTACCTTCTGAATCTGTATGAAGGCCTCGAATACTGAAAAATCAAAATGTTCATCAGCACTGTCATAACATTGTCTTCAATATTGTCTGGTGACTGGAGTTTTATTCCTCTTCACTGGCATTTAAAAATGGTCTGCAAAAGAAAATATTTTTTTTTCTTTTAACATTTTTTATAATACAAGTCTCTTCAATTATTACTCACTGCTTGTACCTATAATCCCGGGGCTGGATACCAAACTAAACCAAAAGAGCCTAATATAATTACATAAATATCTTTTCTACAAAAGAAATAGGAGAGATATCAATATAAAAAGAATTTGACTCACCCTAATATTTTCTCTCGTTGCAGAGTCTCTTGTCTTAGTCTTAGTCAGACTCAGTACTACTTTTGCAGTTGTACCTTGTCTACGTAGTAGGCCTGTACCATCTCGGGTGACTTGCTTGGGTTTCTACGACCGAATCACTAATAAAATCCACAGTAAGAACATTTGATAATACACGTGTGACTGGCGATTTTCCCGTTGCTTCCAAAATTAAATGGTTGAAAGGGGTAGTAGTCTAGTACTCGTATGTAAAAAAAAAAAAAAAATGCGACGAACAAAACACGTGTCGCCTCGGAGATCATGTCCATTCGTATCGATTTGTCGCCACAAAACTAGCCTATCGTTTTAAAATAACTTATTTTCAAACGGAATTTAATTGAGTGAAACGTTATTGAGTTTGCATTATCATAGCCATAAGCAATACACCTCTTGTACGATCTTTTGTTGTCATTAACATTGGTCCCGTCAACAGCGTCCGCCATTGTCTCCGGGATTCCCTTGTTTACGTCTTTCACACTTGTGACATCAATCGGTCAAAGGTCACGAGAGGTTCCACTCGGCTTATCGCTTCAGGTGAGAATTTTAGTTTTCCGTCTATATCGTGAGAATGAGTAATTGGATTTCGTTAAAACTTTCAGGAACGTTTTATGGAGGCATTTCAGATATAATAATAATAAAATATGAGAGGTTTCAAGTTCATCTTTAAACTGTGTTTTGACCTGAATGTTGTGCAGCATCTTCAGTTGGAGGTAGGGATGATACTTGTGTAGGTGAAGAACTTATCATCACTTTCTCTGGTCACTTCCTGTGACGCATTGAACCACCGTGGCTTCAGGCTATAGATGAACGATGATATATAGTTTCAGTTTGGGTGAAGATGTGTTCTTTTATACAAATTATACAGCGGTTCGTGATTTTCCGAGCGAAGTTACAATAAAATTTGATAATGCCGTTAAAATGACGTTATGACGTTACAATAAGGTCGGAGGAAAAGAATGTGACTGCAGTTTTGGGTCATCGATCTTTAATTGTATCATCAATATTTCGGTAATCGAAATTTCTTTAAATTGTCCTATGGATAAAACATTTAAAATCAGTGTAATTTAAATTTTAAAAAAAGTGTGTATCGCCACGCTACCCTAAGCGCGACGTGGGTTTCGGAAATATTTGTTTCATCAGTGAAAATTTCTGGTGACGTGAATGCAACGACAACAGCCTGATTGATTTGTTGATTGGAGTTCAGATGTCTTCGTTAACATGTACCACCTGCAGATTGCTGTATTCGTGCCCGAAATTCGTAGCAAGACAACGCGTTTTCCGGCTTGTAATTTTCATGAATTTTGTGGGAGAGACAGGCCCGAACAAATCCCCCGACGGCGTATTTCATGACTTCTGCACTCGACGGTGACCTTTAATTCAAAGACATCGACATCCATTTATAAGACATAGTAAAAGTCACATCTTTTCGGAAAAATAGGTTGCCAGGCAACGAAACATACGCCCACGGCAGCTAAATCGTCCGGGCAGTCAACAAGAGTCGCATAT
This sequence comes from Patella ulyssiponensis, assembly GCA_963678685.1. Lineage (NCBI taxonomy): Eukaryota > Metazoa > Mollusca > Gastropoda > Patellidae > Patella > Patella ulyssiponensis. The sequence goes on from OY783230.1 coordinate 78,124,035, forward strand.
TAAGTAATTATCAGAAAATCATTAGAATTTATTTGGTTTTTATAAAGTTCTGCCCCATACTAACGTTTAGTATACGAAACATTTAATATTATGGATTTTGCTGTTCAATTATCGATTTTCAAGAAATTCAAACTCAACCACCATTAATGTGTAACGGGGATATAGTCAAACGCTTTTTTAATTCGGAATAAAATTGTGACCTCCATAGGGTCCACAAGGTAAAAAACATGATTTTTTGTACAACCAGGGGCCATAATTCAGGAAGTTATGGTCCAATGTGCCCGAATATCGAAAGGAACCGTGATCTTTAGGTTATAAACCTACATTTCAAATTTCATCAAAATCGGATTAAAATTGTGACCTTTACAGGGTCCACAACCTTGATATATCATATTTTTACACTATTAGCCATTTTGTCCGGCAGTTTCATTAAAATCAGTTCAAAATTGTGACCTCTACATGATTTTTCGTACAATCAGGGGCCATAACCTATGAAGTTACAGTCCAATACATGCCAATATCGAAAGGAACCGAGATCTTCGGGTGATAAACCTACATTTCAAGTTTCATTGAAATCGGATAAAAATTGTGACCTGTAGACTGTTCACAAACAAATGTGGACGGACGTCCGGACGGACAAACAGGGGCGACGCCATATATACGTCCACATGAAAATTTGGGTGTATAAAAATGACATTTTAGTACTACGTTCATCTCAACAAATCTGAATAGGCAAGTGGAACAATAGAACAAGGTCACCTTTATCTAATACGTAAGACGATATGAACATAACAAATGATACATGATTCAACTGAAATGAGATATATGTGCAAAACAGGTGATTTATTCAAGTCAAAAAATCTGTATCTATTCAGTTTAAATCTTACGTCGAACTGAATAAACTAAATGTTGTCATTGAATCGGCAATGGCTGGTGTGAAAACAGCGTGTAATTCAAGATTATAATTGGATCTTTGTAGAAATAATCATATTTAAAAATTTAAGGTGTCATACGGTTACACGTCGATTCAAAGACATATAAACATATGATATTATTACATTCTTTAATTATAATTCTCAATAGTGGGAGGGGTATACTATATTGTGCAGCATTGTCAATGGAATTTCTGCCACCATGGATTCATTTTTGAGATCAGTATTGAACCCGGCGACATCGCGAACCGTGTAAATGACATGTTACAAGTAATATCCAACAGGGAAAAATGAAATGACGATTAAATTAACATCTGCTGATTTGTGTTGCTGCCATTTTGGGTTTTAGAAATTTATCTTTAAATTCGGATATCGAAAGACATTGCAAAAGTCAAATCTTACGAGATTATCGCTGCCCTTTATAATTGCCCGGCACCATATGAAAAATAAATTTTTTACATTGATATTTGTCAAATTCGATTTTTAGGCACATTATCGCTCTGTGTTTGAGGAATTTATCCTTCCACCACCGAAACACACTGATTGCGAGATATCTCTTTCCAGAAATTCCTGAAGACCGCCATCTGGAAACGACTTGTGGTAACTTTCCCTATATAAGACTTTGGTTACGATAAGGTCGTAGGAAAATAATGTCAGTATTTTTGAACTCGTGAGTATATATTTAGCTGAACTAAAGCCAACCGTTTCGGAGACTTAGTCGATTTTCTGGTTCACTGACGGCCATCTTAGAATGGTGTTGATTATGCAAATTTCCCCAAGACCGATACTGGCCGCTTTAGTTATGGGAGTACTAGAGACCACACCCGAACAGTTCCCAAAGAAATGATTTCTGTTGCAGTTTGTTCTAGGTCACCCCTCTCATATTATCTCTACCCACCTATAATGTTTAGTAACGTCTCACAGTATCAACGATATAACGTTCAAAGAATCATAAGTTGAAACGCTACAATAGTTACGTTAGAAGAACATAATTAATTGACGTTTTTAGGTTGTCTGACCAGCCTTGGGAAATAACGTTGATTTATGTGGTTCAGCTGACGTTCTTGGAACAACTGGTTAGAACGTTTCTAAAGTAAACGTTAGTAGAACAATATTAATTAATGTTTAGTAACGTTTCACAGTATCGGCGATATAACGTCATAAAAAACGGGATTGAAACATTACTCTAATGTTTTAATGCAACGTCTGCTAATGATGTAAGATGTAATGAATGTAAAAAAGAAATACAACGTTTTACGAACTTTATTGGAAGGGTTTATTTTTCGTTTAATTTTAACGTTATTAGATTAGGAAAAAAGAACGTTTTAATAACTGAAATTCAATATAATCAATATAACGTCACAAACAAATGTATTACCAACTTTCAAAGAATCATAATTTAAAATGTTACAAACGTTACGTTAGAAGAACATAATTTACTGACGTCTACAGTTTGTGTGACTAGGCTTGACAAATAACGTTGAATCAGGTGGTTCAGTTGACGTTCTTGGAACAACTAATCTGAACGTTTCTAAAGTAAACGTCAGTAGAACGATATTAACTAATGTTTAGTAACGTCTCTCAGTATCAACGATATAACGTCATAAAAAATGGAGTTGTAACATTAGTCTAATGTATTACTAACGTTCAAAGAATCATAAGTTAAAACGCTACAGAAGTTACGTTAGAAGAACATAATTTACTGATGTTTCCAGGTTGTCTGACCAGCCTTGGGAAATAACGTTGATTCGGGTGCTTCAGCTGACGTTCTCGGAACAACTGGTTTGGACGTCTCTAAAGTAAACGTCAGTAGAAAAATATTAATTAATGTTTAGTAACGTTTCACAGTATCGACGATATATCGTCATTAAAAGCATGGTTGAAACATTAATCTAATGTTATAATGCAACTTTGCTAATGATGTAAGAAGTAAAGAATGTAAAATAGAAATATAACGTTTTACGAACTTTATTGGAAGGGTTTATTTTTCGTTTTATTTTAACGTTTTTAGATTAGGAAAAAAGCACGTTTTAAAAACTGAAATTCAATATAATCAATATAACGTCACAAACAAATGTATTACCAACGTTCAAAGAATCATAATTTAAAACGTTACAAAAGTTACGTTATAAGAACATAATTTACCGACGTCTACAGTTTGTCTGACCAGGCTTGACAAATAACGTTAAATCAAGTGGTTCCGTTGACGTTCTTGGAACAACTGGTTTGAACGTTTCTAAAGTAAACGTCAGTAGAACAATATTAACTAATCATTAGTAACGTATCACAGTATCATCGATATAACGTCATAAAAAAACATTAATCTAATGTTTTAATGCAACGTTTGCCGATGGAACATTATAAAAACATTCAAAATAACGTTCCGTCATTGTTGAATGAAAGTAAAATTAAAACGTCAAAAGACAACATTTTGGCGATGTTTCTGGAATGGTTAGAAAAAGTACAGTCTATCTCTGAACCCTTTCTGAACGTTCGGAGAACGTGCTTAAACAAACATTCTGAACGCAACCATATTAGAACCAATGGGGTTATCCGCTCGCGCTTCGATTCTCAGGTGGCGCCACTGGATTATGGGTTACTCCAAGACGCCTTTCACAGCAGACGGCAAAATCATGGCGGAAAATAATTACGGTCGATTTACTGTTGGGAAATTGAAAGACGAGTTAGCTAAATGAGGTGCAAGGACAACGGGCAGAAAAGAGGCACTTATTGAGAGGTAAGTGTCATCGAGTAAACATTAGCCTATATCTAGACCTGTTCCCATTCCATTCCAGCGACTGCCTTTCGTGCGCTTCACAAAAATAACAAACCTGCCCCAAAAGTGTATGAGCGGTTCAGACGTTCATTCGTCGGCATTTAGAAACAAACAAATTACACCCATAGGTATTTGGCATTACTCACGTTGTCGGTAGTGTAATTTATTGATTTTCACTGGTCTTAGCTACGCAAGCTAGGCCATAACCTATCAATATCATGAGTATGATGATACTAATAATAATATAACTAGTAGTACCGGTACTGTAGTAGTAGTACTAGTAGTATAGTAGTAGGCCTAGGCTAGGCATGCCCACTGCCCACGAAAGTTTTAAATCTGAATAGGCCTTATTAACTAACTATGGTAACATGGATTCCATGGAAGTTATTACACTGACCCAGGGACACTGCTGTCCGTGTATTTTAGTTTTAGGATAGGCCGAGTATTCTGTTGTCATCCTGCATTCAACTTGATCATGATAATGAAAGAGTTAATAGTCATAAACAATTATTTGTGACGTGTTTACATAGCATGCTGATACTGATTACATTATTATGTTTATATTATATATTATTAATTATTATTATATAAATTATGTGTTCTAATAAAATTATTTAAATTTAAATTAATAATAATATTCTTATCTTTTAAGGTTAGATGCCTATGATAAAAATGATAACTTTAGAAATCCTGTTATCCATCTGCCTGAGTACACAATTCCACAGTGGCCTAGTTCAGGATTTCGACAACTTGTGCCTGAACACAGATCAACGTTACCAAAAATTGATAGATGTCAAATAGATGGTTATTTTAAATACAGAATGGTATCTGATCATGGGATGGTCCATGATTTAAAAGCACTACAGAAAGGAGAGAAGTTGATGGAAAGTGATCGAGTTAATGCATGCAGTTTATGTGAAATAGATACCGGTACTTGTATTTACTTTACAGGAATTGTTGCTGCTGCAATGAAAAAGAAGATAATTTGTGAGCTTAAATCTTTCTTTATGCTATAATTTAATAGGGAGAGCTGATCAGAGAATTTTGTTTCCTGTTTTATTGGCTAGATATTAAAGCCTACCTCTGTCAATCATACCAATCACATTATCTGCATCGCATTTTTAGTAAACAGCAATTAGATTTCTGGTAAAAAAGAAATGGATCAGATATTCTGAAATTACTCAGGACTGATGTATTTCTTATGACCATTCATTGATAGAGATATTTTTCTTTGCAAGAGATAATTTATTACTTTTATTATGTATAACCTACATGTATAGATACTTCTGTATTTTATTACAGGTAACTTACAACTATAAACGTAGCGTTGAAAAGAGTAGTGGTGAAATTGTAAATAGCCACTGTGAATGTCCTGCTGGTAAAGGCCCACATGGAACCTGCAAACACCTGGCTGCAATTTTACTGATGCTTGTTAAATTCATTGAAGATGGGCAGTGTAAAATCAAGAGAAGTTGTACTGAGAATTTGCAATCTTTCCACATGCCAAAAAGGCAATATGAAGGTAAGAAAGAATGTTAAGATACAAATTTTTTGTTTTGCGTGTAGTGCGGTCCACCTGCACTTATTATTAGTCAAGGAATCTGGGGCAGAGTTGGGGTTTTTATTTCTACTTATGTCCTTGGTTGACAATGTAATTCCTTAGCATGTCCTTGTCTTAAGCTATTTATTTTAACTAAATCAGCCTATTGAATGTCTTTTTCAGACCTTAGATATAAATTATTAATTAGACATTAATTAACTACCAAGATCAACACAATGATTAATGCCTTGATTGCCATCAGATATCTCTGATATGAAGTAAAGTTTCAATACTTTTGCGGTTTATTATCGTAATAATGACAATCAGAGGTAGAGGTGGGGTGGCTGGATTGCAATATATATATATAATTAAATAGTCTTTTTTCATTTATATTTTCAAATAAAAACGGGTCATGTAGTGCTTTTCAGGTTACACAGGATTGTCTGAGAACCATGATATTTTTTGTAAGGCCTTATAACAATGGTGCTATGTACAATATTTAAAAATTAGAACATGACTATTTTATTGATAAACAAAGTTACATGGTACTTGTCCGCTTCCACAGAAATGTTATCTCTTGAAAGGTTTTAATATGAGGTTTTCTCTTTCAATAGCCGCTACCATCGTTCATGGCAAGATAAATATACATTATTCAAGTGTGCTAAATCTGCCTAATTGCGGGTCTTTCTTTTGGCCATAAGTTTTATATAAATTATCAGACATTTATTAACATACACAATCAATGCACACATCTTGTCAAAACTAAAGACATTGATAACTTGGCTTACAATAAAGTAAGTTAAATAAAATTTTCAATATATTCATTTTGCATTATCTATTTTTGAACTATCATAGCAAAAACGATCGGCTCTTATCTAAATTTTGCATAATGTATTTTTAAGAGACCTGTACAATGCAAAGATTGTGTACATGTTTTGTTTTCATTAGTAATTGATTATTGAATTGTTATTATTACTTATAGGTACAGTGTATATGTTATGTTATAGAAAATGCTTTATTTACATGATATTAAATACATGTAGTTACAGTAATAAACACAGTATTATATTACAGGCCTACTAGATTTCTTTGTTTGATTTATGGGGGGAATGTGATTAGGCAAGTCTGTTGACAATTGATGGACGGAAATTTGATAGCATATAGCATACAAATACAATTCTCGAACCAAGAGCTCGTTTGCTGGCAGGTAGATCTTTTTTCAAAATTTTGTAGGTTTTGCCTAAACCTATCACTCCTTCCACATGAATTCTCTTTGAAGCAATCCGACGATCATGTATGACTTGTTCAGGTTCTAGTTGCGACTTGCCTTTCAACATTATTGGGGTGTTGACAAAATCATTTTTGGATGCAAAGATATCCTGGACCATAATACCCCTGTCCCCCATTATGCTATCCTTTGATTCAAACATATCATTATTATTGACTAGTGTGGATCGTTCAATTATTTGTCTGTCACTAGCTGATCCGCCATAACTGTCACTGATACACGATACAAGTCCTCGAGGTGAACAACCGATTATGGTTTTCAGTGTGTTTTTTTTTTGTATGTAGAAAATGTCATACTTTGGGCATCAACATTCTGTGGCTGTGAAATAGGAATTTCTGTGGCGTCTAGTACTACACGTGTTGTAGGAAATGCAGATTTAAAGTTACTAGGCATATTCTCTTGCACAATAGATTTTTCGGGCCAAATATTGATTTCTTTTAATTGGAAGTATAAAAAATTGATCCATACATTAATTAGTTGGGAAACGGTACTTTCACTGACTTTGAAAAAAATACTGAGTTCCAAATCTTCCTTGGCTTGTCTTAATTTCATGAGAATTAAGAAAAGTTGATCCTTGGGTTCCAACAAAGAACACTTATAGTTTAAATCAAAAACTACAGGCCCAAGAAGATTAAAGAAAAACATAAAATGATTACAATTATTAAACCCAGAGTAATATTTAGTGTCTCTTGGATTTTCACAGAAATTTTCAATGGAGAACTTAGAATTTATATCTGACAAAAGGTGACATTGAATTTCAACATTATTATTTTGGGATGGTTCTCAATCAACAGGCACTGCGACATCAACACAGGGGTGATTACGATTTCATTGATGACTTCATTCTCTTCATTCTCAACATTTACCGGGTTAACTGGATCTTCAAAGACTCTCTTCAACTTTCTCCTTGGGCATACAGACTTTTTGAATTTAAATAATGATGGAACAGCATCCTTTTTCAATCTTTTGCATTCTCCTAGAATAGAAATCAAAAATCACTATTAGTATTAACCCTTATGCTTGAGATTAAAGTGAATGGTAATAACATAACAGTATAAGTAGTCCTTTAATTTATAGAAAAAATGTCTTATCAATGTTAGATAATTTTCTATTTAAAACAAATATGCTCATTCATTAAATATAAACAACTAGGCCTAGCAATTGCTTGATTCTAAATTTAATGCCTAATACAGTTGTAGTAATATTAATAGTCAAGCATTTAATATTAAAATACACACTGGTGCATAGTAGATTAATTAGGTTCTGAGTTTAATGAAGAGTGGACATGAAATCATAGATAATAATACCAAATAATTTATCATCCAGTTGCCCAAGCCAGAGTCTCAATCTTTTAGATTTTTTCAACAGACCTGAGAATATATTCTCGTATGGGGATTTGAACAATATCAAACTCTGCATCTTAGTGCAAAGATGATGAACATGTACCATGTAGGGCTTAGGGGCCTATGTTTTTATTTTTTTTCTTACCGAGAAGTGTACTTGTGTAGTCGTCATTGGTAAAATGATCTTTACAAACACGATCGTGCTCCCCGGATTGCCATAATTTTCCAGTCTGTTGATCATTCCACTTTATGGCAACAATCCATCTCTTCCGCAGAATTAGATCTTTCGGAAAAGTGTGCCCACCTTTTGAGTTTTTGCAGTTTGGTACACAGCAATACTGCGGCATTGTGCGTCGTTAGAGACGACAGGAAGTAGCAGACGATGTTTACATCATAGATCGTACGTTGACATAAGGCCGTGAACTATAACCCATAATTCACGCACGCCACCTGGTGAGCTCTCCGTCGGCGAACTTCATTACGAATGTTACCAAAACGTTTTGTGTTTGCTGGGAATATATCTGGGTTGACACAAATTTAGAGATAATCTCCAAACTAAAAAAATGGCCAAAATCCTCCACAATCGCCGCCTTGACACAAGTGAAAACCTTATTTCACAACAGCAACTTAACATTTTATTTTTCAACAGCTATATTATTTCAACGCATCTGTATGTTTTGTTAAATCTAAAATGTTTGAAGTGAAATGAATGTATGAATATAATGAAAATGTAAAATGAAATGTAATGAATTCTTGTAACCTGATGGTTTTCGTGAATAAAGATCATTATTATTATTATAAAATCTTTGGTAAATCCGGATTCTGTACGTTCAATCACATGATTTCCATTGAATCGACGCCGTATAATCCGGACTTAAATCGATAGGTGTAAAGCAATCAATTATGAACAATCAATTATCGGTGAGATTAAAACTCGACGAGTGTGAAGCCACAAAAGAATAACAAGCAAACACCAATCAATTATCGGTGAGATTAACAAAATTTATTTACCATCTAATTAATGATATTTTGAACACAGTTCATGTCGGCGTTATGCCTATAATCATGAATTCAATTCACTATATCAATATAATTAGATAGTCGATTTGTGTCGAAATTATATTTATTTTAAAATGGCAAACGTTCAGGTTAATATTCGCTTTATCTCTATTCTCCGCTAATCGAAGTGGTCGAAATTAAATACATCAAGACTGATGTTCTTACAGCTAATGGTCAAGGGTTTCTGCTTTTTTCGAACAGAAATACATGTATGTGCATATTAACAACAGATGAAAATCTACGATATTTACCGATTTGGAGACAGCAGCACAAAATGCCGCCAAGATTGTATTTAATTCTGATGTTAAAGGGTGCATGTTATTCAATAAAAGTTGAATTTGTTAAAAACAATACAATTTTATTCTTTAAAAAGATATAGACTATAGTTTATAAGACCATTGTTCTAGGATTAACTCTGGATTAGCGGCAAATTTGACATCAAAGCCTGCCGGCACAGTTGTGACAAATACTCAAGCATATCCACGAATTTCTCAAATAATTCATAGGCATAAAAATATTCCTTGCATACTTATTTAACAAGGACGTTACTAATATGTCAATTTATTTTTACACATGTGTCGGCGTCAAATTGCATATTCGTGTAACCAGTGGGGCGTTACGATAGTAATATAAGATGTTAATACGTCGGTCTCATTGCTAGGTTCCCCTAAAGTTTATTACCCCACATCTTGTGGGTTATTCATAGGTATATTATAATATTAATTGAATGATAAGGGTATGCGACAAGTCTAATTCTACAATAATGCGTTGCATTCTACATATTTCCATTTATTTCGGGTGTAGACACTTGATTTAAATACTTCCAAATCTAATGAAATTTTACTCATTAAAAAAGCATTATATAGCGATAGTGACGGCTTAACGTTTTCTAATTTGGATCTAAATATATAATATTTGGTTAAGAGTATCAAGTGGTTTGTAAAGTCCCATTCATATAAATTATTGAACTTTGATTTTCCTGGATAGCCAAAATGAATATTTGTATTTGTTAATGTTATATTAATATTACTTTTAAGGGTAATTTCAAGAATTTCTCTCCAAATTTGTTGGGCGAAGCTGCAGAAAATGAATAAGTGATTTGCTGTTTCAATATCGGATTGGCAGAAGGTGCAGAGGGTGGTTTCAGTTAAGTTTAATTTACATGAAAGTGTGTTTGTGTATATTATTTTATGAATATATTTGTATTGGAAATTTTGAAGTTTGCTGTCTATACTTGTGTTATGTGCAAGATTAAAGATATCTTTCATATACTGTTCGTTAATTTCGATTTCTAATTCCTTTTCCCATTTACCTATAGCCAACGGTTTTTCATATAGTAACCTGATCCACACGGAATATATTTGTTTAGCGGTGATTGATTTTAAGTCATGTTTATACCAAGATATTAAGTTAGTATTTATTTCTTCTAAATAAGTAACACTCTTATAATTATGTGTTTCGTTGTGTGAGGTAGTTTTCAGAAATCTTCTGACAACTGACGATGTACTTTTTATATAATTTTTACTATATTCGTCGGTTACCTGTTCATTTAAATTATCTTCAATAAATTCACACATATAAAAAGTATTTTTATTTTCAAATTTATTTCTAAAAATATTATTATCTAGTCCTATACATCTATTATTCCAGAATATTTGATTTTTCGGGTGTATCAAGTTATCAACATGTTTAGTATATATAGTGTACCAATTTTGAAATAATTCTGGATAAAAGGGAGATAAGTTTTTAAGTTTAGGGTCGTAGTTGCACGCTGGTAGTAACTTACGGGGCCCCTTAAGTGCACGATTCCACTCTTATATAATTTTTTCGTACATGATTCCATTCTTATATAATTATTTCGTTTAAACGAAATACTAATTCGTTATAACGAAATATTACTTCTTTTAAACGAAATATTACTTCTTTTAAACGAAATATTAATTCGTTATAACGAAATAATTAATTCGTTATAACGAAATAATTAATTCGTTATAACGAAATAATTAATTCGTTATAACGAAATAATTAATTCGTTTAAACGAAACAATTAATTCCTTATAACGAAATAATTGATTCCTTACAACGAAATATTAATTCGTTTATACGAAATATTATTTCGTTATAACGAAATATTATATCGTTATAACGAAATATTATATCGTTATAACGAAATATTATATCGTTATAACGAAATATTATATCGTTATAACGAATTAATTATTTCATTTAAACGAATTAATTATTTCGTTTTATCGGATTAGTTATTTCGTTTTAACGAATTAATTATTTCGTTTTAACGAATTAATTATTTTGTTTTCGAAATAATTAATTATTTCGTTTAAACGAATTAATCGTTTCGATTAATCGAATTAATCAATTTCGATTTAACACGTCGACTAACCCCAATGCTCCAAACACCGAAGTTGAAAAAAAAAAATTAAAAAAACACAATCGCGATCTCTATCGTTATCGATATACGGGATATACACGTGGTTCATTTTTATCTCAATAATTCGTTTGCGCGTAAGGATATGTAGCAGTGAGCCCGGGGAGAACCCAAGAGGTTGGACAAGCGATCCCGCTGCTTGTCGCGTAGAGGCGGTTAATTGAAATAACGGTGCTTGACCGAATAACAGACCTCATGTTTACACTGTTTTCGTACTGGGGATGGACTCTATGAAGCATTGGTGACATAAAGAGATGGTCCGGGTTCCTCCTCCCCCTATTCTGAGGATACACTTTAAATCAGTTTTTTTTCTTCATAGGTTTTCGTAATGGGGATCATGTGATGGATATTGAGTCTATGCAGCATTGGTGACATAAAAAGATGGCCCGGGTTCCTCCTCCCCCTATTGTGAGGATACACTTCAAATCAGTTTTTTTTCTTCATATATTGGTGTGAAGCTTTAGGGTTAATGAGAGAACGGATCCTATCGTTTCCGCTACCTACCTCTCCAGAGACCCAGTTCCCAAACACTATCTCCCTTACGAAAACCCTGTGAACCCTATAGTTTTTAACATATATTTTAGGGAATTAACCATTGGGTTCACAAGCTTTAAAGGTCGCTGGTACGTTCCCGGTGTTGGCGGAAAAAGTTCATCTGGTTTTTATCAGTGATGCAGGACGGAGGGCTTGACAAGGAGAGCTGTCAAGAAAGTTCATCTGGTTTTTGTCAGTGGTGCAGGACGGAGGGCCTGAAAAGGAGAGCTGTCAAGTTCGGACTGGACGAACAAACGAAGTCCAGTGTACACCCAAATGCTCAAAACACCAAATTTGAAAATAAAAGATGTTAAAAAAAAACACAAAAAAAACCCAACTTTATCAATATGCGGTGGGTTTGAGTCGGTAATCTTGGAACAGAGACACAAACTAGGTCATCTCGGTACTAACACATGTAATCCGCTTTCGCGTAGGGGTATTTAGCAATGGGATGAAACTGAAGACTCACGAGGATGTACAAGCAACTATACTTCTTGTCACGTACATGCAGTCACCCGAAACAACGCCGCTTGACCCAATGACAGACCTCATAGTTTCACACGCACCACTAGACCACCCAACTTCCACTTCGCTGGAACGGCAAGTCACGTAACACTTACAAATCGATAGGGTGTATACCTTTATGAAATGGACTTAAACGTCCTACTGTTCTGCTTTGAGTTTGACTGGGCTATTGAAGATGGGCATACGCCAAATATTGTGCTTTGGGAGATATTTTGCCCAAACAAAATCGCTACAGCCTACTGTTATATGAAATTGCAACTGCCAAGGGATCTTTGTCGCGCATGCCAATCTGTACACAGGACCTCGAATTTTTCGTACCATCCAAAAGTCTAGGCAGATGCCCTTGTCAGACCCTCCTTCCTGCATCACTCACAACTGGAAACCACGAAGAACACTCCAGATGAACTTTCTCCGCCAACACTGGGGCGAATCAGCGACCTCCTGGCTAGCGCGCTAGCGTCTTATCCACTTAGCCACCGTGGCTCCTGCATACGCTTATAAACCAAACGGTTGATACCCCAAAACATATGTTAAAACATTTGCTGCTATCGGGTTAACAAGGTTTTCGTAATGGGGATCATGTTGGGGGACACGAGGCCTGACATTGAAAATAGTGGCATTGTTTCAATTGACCGCTTCTACGCGACATGCAGCAGGGTCACTTGTCTAACCTCAAGGGTTCTTTCCGGGTCTACCTGCTAAATAGCATTACGCACAAGCGAATGAATGATATAAAAATGAACCACGTGTATATCCCGTATATCGATAACAATAGGAGATCACGATTGGTTTTTTTTAAATTTTTTTTTTCAACTTCGGTGTTTGGAGCATTGGGGTTAGTCGACGTGTTAAATCGACCTTGATTAATTTGTTTAAACGAAATAATTAATTTGTTTAAACGAAATAATTAATTCGTTTAAACGAAATAATTAATTTGTATTTCACAGGGTACAATTTTATGGATACACAATTACTGATTTCGATACTAAGCGACGTTTCGACGAGGATACCCACGTCTTTATCAAGCAAATGATACAAAAATGTGAACAGTAGGCAAATATATACAAAATATTGTGTATCCAGTAATTGTGTATCCATAAAATTGTACCCCGTGTTATATGTTCAATTACTAAATGCCAATCAAAGAAGATAGTTGTATTTGTTTAAGCAACGCTCGCCCTACTACAAATCTGCAAATCGATAGTCTGTGAGTACAGAATGGCGCTCACCATAATTGTAGGACGTTAAACACCATTTCATTTTGTTTTCCTTGTGGCGATAATTGTTTCAAGTCGTCCACCCATTCCGAACCGTTACACCTACTCAGTACTCAGTCAGTAATCACCCAATTGGTTTATCGATATTAAGGGAATATATATATATATTGCCTATCAGTCAAATGATTATATACAAATGTCATATTTGTTTATTAATAGGGCACAGGATAGACACCAGGTAATTTACCTTTACACGTTGAAAAATGATACAGGATATAAAGAAGACAACCAAAACCACCTATTGTACATAAATTCTTGTAATTCTATATCATGATACATGAACATGAAGCTATAATTGATTGCCTTTACAATTATATTTCAAAAGAAAATTGCTACGAAATGTCTGTGGTGAATAATATAACGTAAATAATAGGTATGCAGTCAGTGTTTTAATTGCATCTCCAACGAAAAGAGCAAGGAAACGTGACAACAATCTTTTTAACGAATCCTAAATTTAGTGACCACAAAAAAACACCTGTAAAATCCACTGTGCATAGTTTTGTAATTCTATATTACGATACATTAAAATGAATCTATAATTGTTTTCCTTCACAAATGTATTTCAAAATAAAATTGCTAGGGCATATCTCCAACGAAAAGAGCCAGGAAACTTGACAACAATCTAGGCTGTTTGCTTATTATATTTAATGAATCTGAATTCTTGTCTATTTGTGGAGGCTTGTGGGGTAGTGAGCGAATTGTCTATATTGTCTGGCATTGATGCGAGTGGCGTGGTGTCGATCCCACCAGTTGTACGGTCGCCTGTTTAACCCAAGAATTAATGAAATAACATCAAATAAAGTATCAAATCCTTATTACCCCTCTCCTCCTCCCCCTCTCTCTCTCTCTCTCTCTCTCTCCCTCCGTCTTCAGTAGCTCATTTCAGGAGCAAAACTGTAGGACGTTAAAGACCTTTTCATTTCCCTCTCTCGTGTGACAAAGTCATCTCTACATCAAATTGAAATATACAGACAGAACTTTCTGACCTCTGTGATCATTAATGATATTGACGTGTTCAACCATACACAAATTCTTCAAGGCACGGGCTTATTAAAACATCTAATGTGTTCAATATGTTATTTACGGACTACACACGAATGGCCTCTGCTCGTTTTGACAAAAGGCACGATCTCATTAAATATGCAGTGCAGTTACAGATACTATAATCTCATAAATAAACAATGCCAAATATGTACATCCGCTCGTGTATCATTTTTCTTAATTGGTTGTATGCTTTATAAGTCAGAGTTTACTATTAGTTTCAGAAGACTTGGAATGGCGCTCCTCCCGGAGTATGCCTATCCCATGCTCTCAATAAAGGTCTATCAACTATCCTGATATTCTGTTATCTGTATGTAGTGTTACACTCGTGCCTGGTTCTGGCTGTGGTATCTCCACCACATATAGCACAGACAATCCCTGTAACAATCAGTCAAAACGGTGTTAATTTTTACACCATCCACCGATACAATTACGCTAAGCAAGTGACCAGCGTTTCACATTATCCCAGTAAGACTACTAGTGTCGCTGTCCGAGTAACATTTCCCGCATAGCACACTGTATGACTTATACCCGTCTCCATTAGCCCAGTCGAAACAGAATAGTAGGACATTAAACCCCGCTCTCTTTCATTTCTCTACAACACGTGTATATGATATATACATACTTAATAACATACATTGTCTTACAGGCGCGTAGCTACATGTACCAGGTTAAACCAGGCGGTCGACTCAACTGATAGCCACCCCCTCTTCATCTTTAACTACGTAAATCTTATCAAGGCCTTCACATAAAACCCTGCATATTTCGGCACCAATTTCGATTGGGTACAAGCCGAGCTCAGATTTCTTGGTCGTTGCGAATACCAAGTCTCGCGCTTTCAAGCTCAAATGTCTTCCTGTGATAATCGAGTTGCAAAGTTCAAGGTTTGTTCAATGTCAGTATTTCCGTGGAGGTCACGATATCATAACCTCTGATAGGACGTGACTGTAGTTAACGTAGCGATAAGTTCGGATATTGTGAAGTAATCTAGCAACGTCCAGATGTTATAAAACTCGAGGTCGTTGCTTCCGGAACATGCCTCCCATGCCACTTAGCTAGACTTGACTACACTGAGAGCCGTCTCCTCGTACCACCAAGGTAGACCAGACGGTCGACTCCGTTGAAAGTCACCGCCTAGTAGTACCAGCTTCGACCAGGCGGTCTACTCTCTCTGCCGAAACGAGCAGGTGATATAGCGGACATTTCAAGTACAAGAGAAAGACCCTGTTTTAGGCCGATTTAGATTTTATATAATACATCTTCAACGAACACTTAAAGTACGAGGCGGCTGCATTGACTCGGTGGGTGTGGTGCTGTCCCACTGACAAGGCGATCGGGTGAGATCTCGATGTTGGAATTCCAAATAACAATAAACCGCAGCGACGGTGTGCGGATAATATTTCCCATAGCACACTGCATGGCGCATGTCTTTATTAGCCCGAATAATTTTGTTATAAAACAGTATTTCCCTCACATAACACATTTGCACGATTTATTTGGTTACAATAATAATATCGTTACTCAATGTTTTAAAAATATTTAATAACTATGTCCTTAAAGGCTGGTGATCGGATGGCCGAATGGTTAGCACGTGCGCACTGTATCATCAGGCCTGTCATTGAGTCAACTGGTGTGGTTTCGAATCCCCAGTTGTACATGGGGTAGAGTCACCTGTCCAACCTCGTGGGTTTTCTCCTGGTCCTCCAGTTTCCTCCGAAAGACCCTGCGCGCACGCGAATTATTGAAATAAAATTAAACCATATGTAAGTCCCGAAATGACCTAGTTTGTGTCGAGTGGATGTTAACCCCATTTCTCCCTCTCTCTCTCTCTCTCTCTCTCTCTCTCGCTCTCTCTCTCTCTTGACATAGCCAAGAATACAAGTGATAGGGTGCCCCACCTCAAATGAATATCTCCAAATATCTCGACAATTACACCACAATACTAATATATTTACCAAGCCTTAAATCTATTCCACACATTTATAGTCACTAAATAAACGACCATGTTGTACTTAATAAGCTATGACCATTTAACCATACATACATAATACTGCAAAATGGTTTGGAGTGTCGTCCATAACATCTAGACACTTTTGAGTAAAAGATAGGTTACGTGCACTTGTTTTGAAATTGGTCTCGCTTAACCAGTTTACCGATCATCCTACGTCTAATTGAAAGGTCGGGATAATCAAGAATATTTTTTTTACGAAACATAACAGGAAGCTGGACAAGAAATTGAATTTAGAAACACACACATTAGACAACTCAACAATAATTTAAAGAACCTTGTAAAAGTAAAATGAAACTACTGCCAGTATCATGTTCTTGCTTTACGAACTTTATTCAGAGATATTATTTGTACTAAACCAAAATATGCAGCTTCTAACGGTACAGTTAATTATAAGGCAATTTAAAAAATAAAACTAGCGTAATTTCTAAATATGCCGTAATAACCAAAAAGTTAAATATTATTGCTATTCAGAATCGTCAACAATAGATTTTTTACCTCAAAAATGTGATTACCGATGTCTGGTTGTTACATTTGCCTCCCTATATCATCCAAGTCAAGCAAATACTAACCCAGTACTACCAAATACTTTACAAATACTACCACATATTATAGAATACAAACCTAATATTGTCAATTAGCAGCATTTCAGTTTAATAATTGCAACGAATATTCGATAATTTGCAGAAAATTGAAATATTTACGCAGTTATCTCACTTTACAACCGATAAATATATTTCAGATTACAACATAGATTAATCATCTTATTTGGGCTTTGCAGTGTGATTCAAATAAGGAAAACAGGTTATTATAGATACTCCCGTAATAGTGTATCCATACAATATTACGATATCAATATTATAACATAACATAAAATAAAAAGAGTTTTAAAAGAAGTTAACAATGATTTAAAATTGCATTAAAATAAAACTAGTCAATCAAATAAACAGCCAATCATCCAAATAAAGGAGTATTTTAGAGTTTGATTTAAAAATGTTCATTCAACGGTTAGGTGGCCTACTCAAAAGTCTTGTCAAAATCATTTGGGTATAATATGTCAGGAAAGGACACGAATTTATCTTTATATCTGCCTTTTAATGATTTATTAACGTGTGTTGTTTGTCTTCTCAATGATTCTGGCAAGGTGCCTTTGAATATTGTCACTGTTGAACAAATTCTAATTATTCTACGGTATATATCCGCAGGTGGCGATGTCGCGGCGATGTCATTACCACCTAAATGAATAGACACGGTCTCCAGTTTCTTCCCACATATGCATATGTTTATTTATATTATCAAAGAAACCGACAGAGCTGTAACACGCCACAAATGACAATTTTGAAGGACTGAGAAGTGTCGAGTCGAGAATTACACACTTGAAAGAAATATGTGCAATTTCGTTAATTTTAAAATAAAACACCGTGCAGTAAGTAAATATGCAATAACTAAATAGTTGACTTGAAAAAATAAATATAAATATTATACAATTGTTTTGTACAAAAAAAAACATTAATTTTAAAATAAATACAAACAATTGACAATAAATAGGTAATTTCAGGCTTACTCGAAGGGGTGTTTAACAGCGACGGGAAACCGGTGGACATGAGAAAACCCGCCTTGTTTTAAAGACGACGCCACACCTTGACATTATCTAGCGGTAAGACATATATGGGTCATTTATGGGAATAAAATATTGTTTTTCTTATTATGAGTTTGTCGTCTTCGAAACCAACTGCAAAGCCAAAGAAGATGACAAAACTGAGAAGCGATCTAAAATCTATTTATCGGTTGTAAAGGGCGAAAACTGGGTAAACATTTTTAATTTCTGCGAAATATCGAATATTTGTTGGAGTAATTATACTAATGTGCTGTTATTTGACAATATTGGGTTTGTTATTTAATCATATTGGGTAGTATTATGTAGTATTTGATGAATATTTGGCAGTATTAGGTTATTATTGGTTTGTTTTGGGTGGTATAGGGAGGAAAATGGAACAGCCAGACATGTGCCATATTTGAAGTACATTTCCCGCGATATAAATCTCTTTTTTTGAAAAAAATCAAATGAAATGTATATTTTGCATCATTATCTTGTAGTATACTATTCAAAAAAAGTAGGGGATATTTGATTTTGGGGGCATAATACTAAAATATGCAAATGACTACGAAAAAAGTCACTATAGAACCTAACAGAAGAAACATTTCCAGTTACATGTGACGCCTAAACGCACCAATAGCTACCGCATGGAATGCAGGTGATGCTTGGGATCATCATGGGGGTCCAACCCAAGATTTGCACGACTCTGACTTTGAATGTTACAGTCATTATGGCATTGAATTCCAGGATGGAAACATCAGTTTAATTGTTTTAGTGACCAGAAAACAAATTTTGATATGCGTCGGCTTACCCAAAATGAAAGGTTACGTGCCCTTGGCATGCTACAGATCGGCACAACACAGGCGGTTGTGGCGCGGACGATGAATGTTTCTCAGTCTGTCATAAGCAGGCTATGGTCCAGATACCATGATACACAATCTGTACAGGACAGACCACGCTCAGGTCGACAACTCAAGCCCAGGATCGATTTATCCGTACCTTGGCCTTGAGAAATCGTGTCATCACAGCAAATCAGATCAGCGCTCGTCTTCAAACAGACACTGGTGTGAGAGTGAGTGGCCAGACGATTCGGAATCGACTGCATTGGGGTCACCTTCGCGCCCGACGTCCTCGCGTGATCCCTTGTTTGAGAGATCATCACATCCAGGCAAGGCGTCGTTGGTGTAGTGATCGTCAACACTGGGATAATCGACGCTGGAGCAATGTGATGTTTTCAGATGAGTCAAGGTCCACTGTTGATTTTTTGGACAGACGTAGGAGGGTGTGGCGTCGTCGAAACGAGCGCTTCCAAGACGTTAACGTCATCAGACATCATCGATTTGGGGGTGGTTCTGTTATGGTGTGGGGAGGCATCACTGTTGCTGGAAGAACGGCTTTACATGTTGTTGCAGGGCGTGTTACAGGCCAGTACTACCGGGACAACATCTTGGCAGTCCATGTTGTGCCGTTCGCACGACGTCATGGCCGCCGTTTCATCTTCCAGGATGACAACGCAAGATGTGACAGGGCCAGGATCGTTACAGGTTACCTCCAACAACAGAACATCACCACATTACCTTGGCCAGCACTGAGTCCCGACCTCTCCCCCATCGAGCATGTCTGGGACATGCTTGGACAGAGGTTACGTCAACGTCCTGCCAATGTCCAAGAACTTGCTGCTGCGTTGCAACAGGAATGGGACAATCTGGACCAAAATGACCTTAGACGTTTCATTAGGAGTATGCCACGTCAGATCAATGCTTGTTTGGCAAACAGAGGAGGATTTACCCGTTACTGACTTTGTTGTGATGCTGTGGTAACTTTGCTGTGACCCCGGGTATCATTTCACCCTTATAATGGTCAGTCTGTGCCTTACTTAGTCTAACGATCATTTGGAATAAATCGATGAATGTGAACTTCATTTCATTTTGACATTTGTTTCTTCGTCAGTTTCATTAGGTGACTTTAATAACACTTAAAAATCAAATATCCCCTACTTTTTGTGAATAGTATATTAGGTAGTATGTGGCGATATTGAGGTAGTATTGGTGTGGTATTGAGTAGTATTGGGTAAAATTGGGTAGTGTTGGGTAAATCGTCCCACCCACTGTAATAGTTAATAGTGTGGTGAACATTCCCGCATGCTATTGCTATTTACAGCCTCAACGAGTGTGCAAGACTGTCAGAAATCAGTAGTTAGTGATTTAAGTAAAGCGTGCACAATCAACGTGTCAAGAACAACTTTTCAGTAGGCATGTGGGGCACCCTACTTCAAGTGACAAAACCGCTCTTAATTTTGCCATTTCCCGGATAGTAATACAGGGAGATAACTCCATTTTTAAATATGGAGGCAGACCACCATTAATTTCCCCATTGACTTCAATGTTAATTCTGGACTCTTTGCCCACCTCCAACTTATCCCCAAATTTTCGTTGGGCGAAATGCTTTTCACTACAGACAGAGGAACAAATGGCCATGTCTTTGCACTAAAATTTTTATGAGGTTGACCACCAAAATTTTGAGATACACGAACTTGAAGAAGCATACTCAAAACATGTATCTAGTTGCCGTACATATCACCGTAGCCAACCTCATAACGCCGTTATCCTTCCGCCTCAAAATCATGAATATTTACCAAAACCTAGCAGAAAATATTAATTCAACCCCTCTTAGTCCATCCTAGGCCAAAAAATCAACAAAAATGGGCATGCAAAGGGGGAGAAAAGAGACAGAGAGAGAACTGCTATAAATAGACGAACTACAATTTGTGGGTACCGAGATGTAAAATTTAATGGTGGTCTGCCTCCTATATGTTTTTAAAAGTTCATATATCATCAAAATTCTTTTCTTTATAGCTTCACATTTATTTTTGCAAAATTATTATAATACAGAATCAAAAAAAAATAACTGCAGAAGAAATGGTGACCCTTTAAAGTTATGTACTGTTTTGCATGCTGGGTTGCAGATCAGGTCCATTGGCCTTTTGTTCTAGAATTGAAGACTCTTTCTTAATTTTGTCAAAATGTGAGTTTCGCAAAAAGATTTAAAGAGTTTCAAACAAGTCTCATCAAAAATATTCAAAATATTGGGATATTTTTCAAAAATTGACCTTATTTTACCTTTTTTTACAAAATGGCCCATTCTTTGACACTTTGTATGTCTCCAAATGCCAATAATTCCCTATTTCTTGGAAACTCTGAGGTGAAAGGCATTTATTTCTAGAAACCTTGGCCAGTATACAAGAAGACAAGCTGCAAATTGGTTGCATTGAGGGTAACTGTAAGGAACTATAATGAAACTTGTAAGCCCACCCCCTGAAAATGTTGCTGTGATAACAAATCCAACCTGTGTCCACATAAGTAATACTGTTGATGGAATATGGCTAAAAGCCACATTTTTCTATCCCTGGCTTGTATACATACATACAAACACAGGTACTTGTAAGAAATATGAATCATTTATTAAAATATGGATTGATAAATGTAAAATAAATGCTGTATTTAGTTGACAACCAGCCACTCCAACAAAAGGGTCACAAAGCTCTATTTTTTTTTAAAAAAATGGGAATATTTCAGTATTCAAAACACTTTAACAATCAGAGGTATCCTTGGAATTATATAGTGTCAATATTTTGTGGAAGCAAGTTGTTTTAATCTTTACATCAATTTCCTGACAAAATGAGGTGGAAAAAGGGAGTTATGACATAATTCATTGCATAAAAGGAGTATGAAAAGGCTATTAATTAATATTTCATTGCTCTGTAAGTGCCACATTTCAAAAGATCACCACAAATAATAGATTTACATCAAAAATGTCAAACATTAAGCTGCAAAAGACACATCTACAACATATCCATTTTGGGGTGTGGACTCATTTGGGGAAAATGTCATAGAATAACATGTTTGGCCATAAACAAAAAGTCTTAAAAATTCATGGAATCTTTTATGTAACTATTTGTTTGAGCAAAATAAAATGCTCGGTTACAATTCAAGCACAAAATCCAATTACTGTTAATTCGGAGTCAATATATTTTCAATTGAATATCCAAATATCATGTTTAAGAAAATGGGTGGGGTGGGGAGGTTGAGCCAGTCTAAATGAAATGAAGACAGAGAAATTTCCCTGCAGACACACAGATTTTACTTTCTCGAGAAGGGAAATGCAACAATTGCAGGTTTTAAAACATTAAAATTGTGTTAAGTCTGAGGAACACCCAAGCAAAATGCAGTTCACTCATGTTTTGAAAATTCTAACATGCCTCAGCAGTACATAATTAGACAAAATTTCTTAATTTTTAAATTTCTATTAAAATCATAGATACTTTTTCAATATCTGACAAACACATGGCTCCTTTCCAAGTTATTTAACAATGGAAATAAAGACATGCAAGACATTTTGTTTCATTTTAAAACAGATGAATAATTAAAATTTTGACAGTAATATTGGGGGTAATCTGAAGAATTTCAGACAAATTATCATGATTTTTAGGCAAAATTGAGTGAAATTATTATACTTTCTTCCCATCTAACCTTTACCATGCAGAAAAAGTCAAAATTACACATTAAAATATTTTTCACTCATTTTGAAAAGCAAATAAACACTGAAAATCACAAAATTTGGACTAAAATCAAATATTCCCCTCCCAAATTTGTCAAATATTTTAGAAATTATACCATTTCACTTTTTTTATTATCAAAATGTCATATATCACATTTTCTGGCAAATTGGAGCTCATAGCATCAAATTTAGGCCTCTCATACGCCGTCAGTTTGTTTACATACAGGAGGCAGACCACCATTAATTTCCCCATTGACTTCAATGTTAATTCTGGACTCTTTGCCCACCTCCAACTTATCCCCAAATTTTCGTTGGGCGAAATGCTTTTCACTACAGACAGAGGAACAAATGGCCATGTCTTTGCACTAAAATTTTTATGAGGTTGACCACCAAAATTTTGAGATACACGAACTTGAAGAAGCATACTCAAAACATGTATCTAGTTGCCGTACATATCACCGTAGCCAACCTCATAACGCCGTTATCCTTCCGCCTCAAAATCATGAATATTTACCAAAACCTAGCAGAAAATATTAATTCAACCCCTCTTAGTCCATCCTAGGCCAAAAAATCAACAAAAATGGGCATGCAAAAGGGGAGAAAAGAGACAGAGAGAGAACTGCTATAAATAGACGAACTACAATTTGTGGGTACCGAGATGTAAAATTTAATGGTGGTCTGCCTCCATATAAATGGCCACAGATCACTAATTATTTCCCCATTGACTTTAATGTTAATTCTCGTCTCTTAGACCGGCTGTAACTTTTTCCCAAATATTCGTTGGGTAGAACGCTTTCTGCCACAGATGGAGCAACATGTGGCAAACTCTGGCCCAAAGGCATGTATGAGGTTCACCATGAAAAACTTGAGATACACAGGCTGGAAGTAGAGACAACTAAACAAGCAATTTTCGGCCCTCCCTTTCAACGTAACCAACCTCACAACCCTTGTATCCTTCCGCCTCAAAATCATGAATATTCACCAAAACCTGGCAGAAAATGTATTTTTAAACCCTTTTCTTCGATTCTACACCAAAAAGTCAACAAAAATCGCCATGCAAAAGGGGGAAAAGGCAAAGGGAGAGAAAGACTAAAAATAACTTTCGCCCTACATTCGTGGGTGACGGCCCACGAATATTTAGTGATCTGTGTCCTATATAGGCCACAGATCACTAATTATTTCCCCATTGACTTTAATGTTAATTCTCGTCTCTTAGACCGGCTGTAACCTTTTCCCAAATATTCGTTGGGTAGAACGCTTTCTGCCACAGATGGAGCCACATGTGGCAAACTCTGGCCCAAAAGCATGTATGAGGTTCACCATGAAAAACTTGAGATACACAGGCTGGAAGTAGAGACAACTAAACAAGCAATTTTTGGCCCTCCCTTTCAACGTAACCAACCTCACAACCCTTGTATCCTTCCGCCTCAAAATCTTGAATATTCACCAAAACCTGGCAGAAAATGTATTTTTAAACCCTTTTCTTCGATTCTACACCAAAAAGTCCACAAAAATCGCCATGCAAAAGGGGAAAAAAGGGAAAGGGAGAGAAAGACTAAAAATAACTTTCGCCCTACATTCGTGGGGGTGACGGCCCATGAATATTTAGTGATCTGTGTCCTAAATATATTTCTTCTTCAGACATATGGGAGACAACTCCATGTTATAGTGGAGCAATCGTTTGTTGACCTTCGTGTCCTGACAATTTTTTGGTTGGTGGAATAAAGTACTGCTGCCCAGGATGTACCAGATACAAGATATAATTTAAAGGTAACACGTGCTCCTGCTTGAGAAAAGTTACCGATTCCACGCATTTTAACGCACAGCAAATTTAACCATTTCTTGGAGTGAATTATACATCCACGTGATAACTCCCCACATGCAACGTGTGACGCATACTGTCTTCACTGATACATATTATAACAGCCTTGTGATCGTTTAATATTGTCTGTGGTTATTTTTGTAGGGCTCCACTTTATACATTGTGTATATATTTATTTATCGCAGTCGCTAAAACATTAACTCTGTAACATTTTGTTGACTAACTATGTTTTTATATCAAATACAACACCCATACTACAATACAGACTGTGGGTAAGATGTTACCCTGGAAACTCCGAATGATGTCCTCACCCTAACCCAAGCCAAGGAAACTGTGGGTATAATGTTACCCTGGGAACTCCGAATGATCGTTAAAGAAACTTAAAGCCCGCACATTCTTTATAAAGAGGATACTTACCTTTTTATGTATTGATCGCCGGGAAATTGGACAGACACTTTACTTTATTTGATTGGCCAGCTGCACAAGGGCTACCCTGGATTTTAACACGTTTCTAACGCATAGGGTTGTCATATTTGGATTATCAGACTATGATGTCAGTGCCCGATTTTTATCTACCAGATATATCTTTGTTAGCCGATTTCTTGTTGTCACTGATACTAGCTAACGATGTCAATATATTGAGAAGAGCAATACATTAGTGATATGACAATCTTTTCAGAAATAGATTTTGCTTTCCTAGACAATACGCACTTATTGCTTCAAGATACAACTGACATAACTAAGTCAGTACACAGGGTGTGGATTCTATGGATTCGGGGGTTATTTGTAAGGAACAAAGAAAACATATCGTACAAAGCAATGCAGAGGTAAAAGGTGACGACTGATTCACAACGAAATATGACGTGAATACTTTGATCAATCTTGATCATCCATGCGTATCCATTAGTAGCTCGAATCTGGTATTGACATACCCGTTTCGGAGTTATGCTATGACTTCCTCCTTCACAAAACTCCTATAAGGAACCCTCACTGACATTGAGCCCTACCCAGGCAACACCGGGTAAACAGATAGGAATTAATGAATGGCACTTAAAGATATTACTTTCGGGAATAGTAGCAGATTTTAGAGATGGCTTACCCAAGGACGAGTGAACTATGAATTGTGACATCTTGTAAAACTCCGAAGTCCATCCATCCATACGGAATTGTCCAGTTCGTCAGATAGTTGGGAATTGGAAGGTAATATAAGTGCTGGACTAACTCCATTTACTTTTTGCCGTGCAATTTTATTGTTTCCTGGTAACTTAATCCACCAAATGTATACAATTTGATTACTATGTAACATGGCAGTCATGCCAATAAATCAATGAATTAAACATATCCATAACTTAAATAAATATTTTTTTTATTTCCCCATTCGGTTTTCTTTTGAGTTAATCTACCATACATAAAAATTTGCCTACCATATGCAACAAAGAAGCCATGCGAATAAACCAATAAATGAAACATATTTATTCCTTTTATTTGCGTCACTAGAATTAAAAATCATTAGGAAGTATTTTCATTTCCAACTGCAAGCCCCAATCCACACTTGTTGCTTTTCGAGTTTGATTAACGAATAATGAAACAGGGCGCTTTTCGTTGTTCGGGAATCATATACTAAACAGCAAAAGCAAAACGTCAGAGAGGCACTTTAATAAAATCCTTCTAGAAAACGACTTACTAATTGGATCAAAGCAATATTTTGTGAACGGTATGTTGACACATTCGTGATTAATTCATCACAATTCTAAGACATTACGCGAAGGTTTAGATGTCTATACATCAGTATCTGGTTTGTCCACCGCGAGTGTGAATAACAAACATAGCATCGCGTACACCTGGGAAATCTAAGAACTCTACTGTTAAACAAAGTGAAGGTGTTAGTCCCAAACCTTCAACTAGAGTTAGTGGAAGAACAGTTTAAAAACCTTAAAAGATTACAAAATAAATTGACATTTGTGTTGATATCAATTTCTCTTTATCATAACTTTAAAGTTATGTGTAGTTTAAGTTTAAAGTGACTGTAAAGCGAATGATATTTCATGTAGTAATCTTTTAAATTGAAATATTAATGTTCAATTTGTGAAGCCAATCATGAAGACGCCTATCATGGCCACTACCATACAGACAACGAACTTGAAATGGGCCAAGGACGTCGTCTCATCCTTGTCGACACACTACTGAACCATGCTAGAGGAGAAACTGGAGTATTTAAAGTCACTTTACTAATGATGTTGTACAAGAGTACTCTAGTCACGCCCTAGCATGGGCCAAAACGTCCTACGGCAAGTGACTTCAGCATAGTGTGAAGACATAGTTCCACCGCCCCCTGTCCACGGTCTCTAAAACTGTCACCCACCCTCCCCCATCACCAATGCACATTACACACAACCTTCTCCGGGATACACCAAAACGACACACACCCAACAAGAGAAAATTATCCCCGGAGAAGACACATCCATTAACACTCCCTCGAAGCGTGCAACTAGATCACCCAGTTCGCCCCGGGATATGTCTGGCTCACCTACTTCCTCGGGATCTATATCGCCACTGAAAGCGCTTGTCGACTGTCTGTCCCCTAGATCGCCCATCGTTCCTCAACCTAGAACAACCACCAAATCTTCTACCAGATGTAGACGATCACTCAACCTATCCCTAAAGAGACCTCGCAGCTACAAAGGTAAAGATGAGAGGGATTTATCGTACCTAACACCCGTCACGGCAAAGACGTTGGTTATTAGATCTTCTAACCTAGCTAGGATTGTATCCTTCCTATGGGACTGGGAGATCCATAGCTATTCTGGAGCCAAGATCAGCCGATCAAACAGATCCTCCAGAACTACATAGGCCCTGTACCAGAGGAATTAGTGATACATGCCGGGCTCAACAACAGGGACCAAGGATACACGAACAGCTTTCCCAACAACCAAGCTCTTCACCACACATATCTCCACTTCTTCCCGACTCCGACAAGAACATCCGTTCGCCCACCAAAACCTCACCAGCTACGATCAATTGATCTCCATTGCACCATCACCAAACGCCACCACACTACCAACATTCAAGGGCAACATAGAAATGAAAGGTAACGTTTTTAACATCCTGAACAATCATCATCCATCTGTCAAGTTAACTTCAAATATTAGCCATAATAAACCTCAGAATGCCTCGTTCTTCATTTATTCCCCAAACGTGGTACAAATCTTGTCACGATTTTGCCACTTTGTAAACGAGGTAAATAAAAATGCCTCGTTTGTCGGAAGATCCAAAAAGTTTTTTTTTTCTAAAAAAAAAATGATTTGCCTTCGTGTTTTAGGAATGAGGTATTTTGATCAGAACGAGACTGGGTAAATATGCCTCATTTACTGAACGTGTTTTTTTTTCAAGATAATTATTAGTGGTATTTGCTATAATAAGTAAACATTTTAATTAGATTTTAATGTACGAGGTGTGCTTTATTGTCAATTTAATTGACAATTGGTATTCGTGGGGATAGCTACACGCATCAAGTGAATAGTGATCGCCGGAGTATTCTTAAAGTCGTTAACTGCTCACACAAGAGTACCGCAGGGATCAGTACTCGACCCTTTACGTTTCGTCGCGTACATAAACGATCTTGTTAATGATAGAGAATCAAATACAATGTATACGACCTTTCGCAGACAGATTTTTGGAATGAGGTATTTTGATCAGAACGAGACTGGGTAAATATGCCTCATTTACTGAACGTGTTTTTTTTTCAAGATAATTATTAGTGGTATTTGCTATAATAAGTAAACATTTTAATTAGATTTTAATGTACGAGGTGTGCTTTATTGTCAATTTAATTGACAATTGGTATTCGTGGGGATAGCTACACGCATCAAGTGAATAGTGATCGCCGGAGTATTCTTAAAGTCGTTAACTGCTCACACAAGAGTACCGCAGGGATCAGTACTCGACCCTTTACGTTTCGTCGCGTACATAAACGATCTTGTTAATGATAGAGAATCAAATACAATGTATACGACCTTTCGCAGACAGATTTTCAATGTTTTCAATGGCAGACAGATCGTAATAAAAAAGTGAAGTTGTATAAAAATTCCTGATACTATATAGTTTCATTCTTTCTTTCTCCTCTTACCACAACTCGATTTATGCATACCCTTTCCGTACTATGAACATCAGCTAATCGTTTCGCTAACCACACTACGTTTGTACTACATTCCGTACTTTAACTGATTTATACTATCCAATATAACTGTTTGACTAATTAAAGATACATTATGGACGATTAGATAACGAGTTGGCAGTTCGCACTATAATAGTTAAAAACTAGATAATGTAAAGGTAATTTGCTGACTGCCCAGCACCCGATTATCACTTGATGTTTAGAAAATGGGCTGCTGCTTTTTTTTCAGATAATGTTTCCGATCCCTTACCAGAAAGGTTAGCGTTTGTTTACCTGTGACGTTTTGTTTACATAACCGTAGCAGACGATGGATCGGGACGGGCCCGCAGCCAGCTTGTGAAATTTGGTGGGACTATGAAATTTTTTGGAGGGGCTAAGGTGTGAGAGAGCCCTGGGGGGCAGAGGTATAGGAGTCATCCCCTAGAAAATTTGGTTTTCTCTCCTCGCACCTGAGTGTATTCCTGGGCCTCAAATTGAAGTGCCTCAGACGCCAAGAGTTTCTTTTGGTTTACACAGAGAACTCTAGGCCGGGCAGGGGGTTGGGATGGCCTAGTAGTCTAGAGTGCCGCGCTTCGACCTCTAGCTGGCCTGTCACCTCTGGCTTGCGGCTGTGGTTTCGATCACTGGTGTGAGCGTATGTTGCATGGAGATAGGGGCGCCTTCTGAACCTCGTGGGTTTCCTCCGGACACTCCGGTTTCCTCCCACTGCTAAAGACCCCTGCGCGCAAGCGAATTATTGAAATAAAATTGAAACCATATGTTAGTCCCTTAATGACCTAGTTTGTGTCGAGTGGACGTTAAACCCCATTTCTCTCTCTCTCTAACCCGGGCAATACAGCTGTGGTATCAAATTTAAAGTGAACTTTAGGTATTCTCTTCATAGAATTACAGTATAGGCTACACAAATATTACAAGTTAGAAAAGTCTGTAAAAATAAACCAATGAAATTACTCCGATAGTGGTCATTAATTTCGTGATTGATAACATAAAAAAGTATTAATTTTGTAAGCTGCTTGGACAATATTTTTTAGAGGGGGGATAACTCTGATTATCTTGCCATGGAGGCCGACCAACATTACATTTCATTATATCGGTACCCACAAATTTATTTCGTGAAAGATAGCATAAAAAGTGTATACTTAATTTTATGTAAATTGCCCGACATTTTATAAATGGGAAGGAACTCTGCTATCTTGACACGGAGTCCCGACCACCTTTAACTTTCACTATCACAAATTAATCTCGTGAAAGACAACATAAAAAGTATTAATTTTGTAAGTTGTTCGGGCGATATTTTATAGATGGTAGAGTACTCTGATAATCTTGACATGGAGGCCGACCACCTTTGTATTTCACTATCTCAGTACCCACAAATTAATAGTTTCATTATGTATAGCAATCGTTGCGAAATTAAATCGGAGAGATTTCGTTTTGACAGTTTTTAAGTATTTGTGAAAAAGGTTTCGAAATGTTTGCTTCTGTTATGTAAGATCTTTTTCGGTTGCTTTAATCTTCCTAGTGCAAACCACGCCGGAAAATCAGTATGAACTTTTTCAGCCAATACATGGATCAAGTACCCGACCTCCAGGCTAGCGGGCAAGCGACGTAGCCACATAGTCACCGAAACCCCCACTTTCAATAGGTAGAGCTTCAGGACCAGATTGAATAAATCACAAAGTCCTTAAATCCGATTTGGCAAACCAACTTACAAATCTGTTTAACTTTCTCTTACAAACCTCGGTATTTCCAGATTAATGGAAATAATCGCAAATCGCGCCAATATTAAAGAAGGGACCACCATCATCCATTAATAACTATCGTCCAATATCCTTATTAAGCTGCATTGGTAAAAAATTTGAAATATGTTTATGCAAATATATACACAACTTCTTTCTTCATTTTAAGATACTAGCGCCATTCCGATCTGATTTTATACAGAGCGATTCCGCCGTTTATCAAATTTTAGATCTATATGACCAAATATGTAAAGCTCTTGACGAATGCAAAGAAGATCCGATCAGTATATTTGGATGTAAGCAAAGCCTTTGATTAAGTTTGGCATCGAGGTCTTCTTTCCACACTTCTTGCTATTGGTATTCGTGGGAATAGCTGCAGGCATCTAGTGAATAGTGATCGCCGGAGTATTCTTAAACTGGTCAATTGCTCACACAGGAGTACCACAGGGATCAGTACTATTTACCTTTACGTTTCGTCGCGTACATAAACGATCTTGTTAATGATATAGAATCAAATACAGTGTATACGACCTTTCGCAGACAGATCTTCAATGTTTTCAATGGCAGACATATCGTAATAAAAAAGTGAAGTTGTATAAAAATTCCTGATACTAGTTTCATTCTTTCTGTCTCCTCTTACCACAACTCGATTTATGCATGCCCTTTCCGTACTATGAACATCAGATAATCGTTTTGCTAACCACACTACGTTTGTACTACATTCCGTACTTTAACTGATTTATATGATTTATACTATCCAATATAACTTTTTGACTAACTAAAGATACATTATGGATGATTAGATAAAGAGCTGACAGTTCGCACTATAATAGTTAAAAACTAGATAATGTAAAGGTAATTTGCGGAAAAAAATTCAGTCTAATTGGTCCATTATGAACCGAAAACTAAGCGGTTGAAATTTTTGTCGGTGACAATTTGTGGTGGAAACACTGTCCTTAGTTCTGATGTCCCGATGGCGTTCGTGTGTCGTGTATGGGAATTCCCCCCTGTTTTTTTTATATTTCACAATACACCCATAAAATGATTGGTTTGTTGGTTGATACAAAACTAAACTTACACACGTTTTGTGAGTACCTACTATCCCCTTTGTCAAGTTGCACTCTTGCGAAACAATATAAAATACCAATGGCAATCCAAGTAGAACGAACTGATACATCAACTGATGCAACCATAGACATTATCTAACGTCACGTGAATAAGGTTCAAGAAAGAAATTGGTAAATCGTGATCGGTATTGAAGCAGGGAAGAGCTTCCTCTTTTTCATTTTATATTAAAGATTAAAACGAACAGTTGAAATCCATCTCTTAAACAAGTTTCAGGGGAACGTGACGGTCAAATCGTAGGAAAATAGATCACAGTAAGTATGTAAACAAATTGGTTTAGTGTGAAATAGTGGATGTATTCCTTCAGATAATACGATAATTTAGATTTTATTTATGTCGGGTAAAATAATTACATTAATGCTTGCCTTGTTTTAGTCTTGAAATATCGTGTTGACGAGAACGTGTTTCCAAAACAGAATACATGTAGTATAAATTGAACAACCATATCATTATTAATTATTTAAAGTAGCCTTTCTAACTTAATATCATCCAAAGTCTTCGACATTGAAAACATGAATTATTTGTCAATTTAAATCAACATTGATGTTGTGATCTTACCAGGAATATTTAAGACAAAAATAAACATTTTGCTATTGGTACATGAATCGTGTACCATGATGCGCCATTTGTAACAAGGGACTCGAAGGACGAGGCTAGATATATTCCACTAGTCATATCAAACGGTGATTCATATTCTTATCTAGAAAACATGCACAATAAATATTATCGCTGTAGACAGGAATAACCAGACTCCAGAGATTGTCATTCGACTGTTCTGATGATTCCCCTAGACAGTAATTAAACAATTAATAATGTTATGGGGTTTTTTGATATGTAATACCGGGAGCTGAAATCGTTACTTTTATAATTTTATATATAATAAATTTCAACATCATGGCCTTCACCGTGCATACAGATCTAGAATTATGTTAAATCATTGAGAAAGTCACTTTAATCAGGCTAGTTGACATAATCATTTAGAAAATCACTTTAATCAATCTGGTTAAAATAATTGAGCTTAAACTGATCTATTTCGTTCATTATTAAGGCTTAATATCGTCTTTCACCATGGGTGATGTGCGAGATGATTTAAGGTCATCCAAGACGGATGCTATAACAAGTTCGTTACGTGAGCTATCGGTTCTCGTCTATTAACCATAACTCATGCGTGTAAGAGAAAAAAAACAACCTTTAAAATTTAATACAATCTATCCCACCGGTAAGCTGATACCTTTGACCTATAAACCCGAGATTTTTTGTTAATGAAAGATTTTATGATACACGTTATTAGTATTTAAAACTAGTATTTAGTATGTAGAGAAAGTGGTTAGAAAAATATACAGTAGAACTTGTATTAAGCACGCACCCAAGGGAAATTTAAAAATGCTTGCTTAATGGAGGTGCTCTGGTTATCCATGTCTACAGCGATAATATTTATTGCGCATGTTCTCTAAATAAGAATATGAATCACCGTTTGATATGACTTGTGGAATATGTCTAGCCTTGTCCTTCGAATCCCTTGTTACAAATGGCGCAGAAACGCATTATGGTACAGTAGTCATTAATTGGCAGGTGGGTAACTAGCTGTAAAACTTGACTCTACTGGTGTAAAACTCAATACATAAACCTACATGTACACAATAGAATAATGATGTCACTAAAACAAACACAATCCGTAACAAAACGCAAAAAGTTCCGAAAACACAATTACTAGGAAAAATTTATCGAAATTAGTTTGTTTTTTTCTGGAACTTACAGAAATGTCTTTTATTAACATAAATTCATGTACAAAAAAAAATCCTAGTAATTTTTGTTTTCAAAGCATGACAGAAAAAAAAAATATTATTGAATTAGAGGCAATTAACTCTTCGCTGTAATACGCAGTCCTATTCGGTTGACACAAACCGCTACTCGTTAGTGATTGGGCCGGTTAGAAGCTTTCAGATGTTAGCTTGCGATAGTATCAATTTACAGGCATGTGAACTCTGCTATAATAGAGACAAATAGGTTTACACTGGTGACTCGGTTAGGCTGTGACTATTTTCCACGTGTGGTAAGCAAGAATTACAAAATAGCCTTACGACAACAGACCGCAATTTTTACCCGATTTAAACGAAACTTACAATTTATGATAAATAACATTGATAATATCGCTGAGTAGCCAAACATTCCGGCACTTACAGAATATGATAACATTAATAATATCGCAGGGTAGCCATTTCGACCACTTTCGGTTAGCAGTTTCCGAGAAAAAAAAAGTGTTCCCTGGTGCCTGGAGTGGGATGTTCCTTATTTCGATGAGGCAAGCAGAAAACAGGTCCGCAGCTAGTCGAGGGGGTGGGGGCAAGAGGGCCACGGTGCTCCGGTTGTTCCCAAGGGAGGCAGCTGTCCCTCCGAGGGCCCGTAACCAAGGGGGGGGGGCTATGGGAGGCTTAGCCCCCCCCCCCCCAAATAAAATATCGAATTAGCCCCCCAAAATATTTCATCAAAAATAGGGATTTCTTAGGAGTGTTCTTAGCCGGTCACATCCTCAGCCCCTCCAAAACATTCTGTAGCCACCCCCCCCCCCCCCTAAAAAACAACATCTGTAGCCCCCCTAAGTTTTTCACCAAAAATAGGGATTTCTTAGGAGTGTTCTTAGCCGGCCACATCCTCAGTCTCTCCAAAACATTCTGTAGCCCCCCCCCCCCCAAAAAAAAACATTCTGTAGCCCCCCTAAATTTTATGAGCTGGCTACGGGCCCTGTCCCCCCCCCCCCACACACTTGCTACGGGCCTCATACTTCTACAATCCAACAACACCTGTAATATTTTAAATATTCTTTCGACGAAGCTCCTTTAATCCCGGGAATATCCATATTTGATAGTTTGTTTTTGTATCTCTGATCAAATATTTAAGCCATTTTAACGTTAATAGATGTTTTTAAAATCATCAGGATGTCTTCGCTAAACAAGTCGGTGAATGATTAAAATTTGAAAATCGAAGTCGCTAAATCTCTAACTCAATATTTCCCGTAATATTCAAATTTAAAAACACAAATTATTCAAATTTGGTACATTTCAATCAATATTGATGTTGTTATATTGCCGTGAAAAGATGGGATCACGGTATCAAATATTTACGATACAGTGAACATTTCAAAATCAGCGCAGGAATCGTGTACTCAATGATTTCGGGGGCCATTTGTAACGAACAAAGAAAGCCTGTCTTTCAAGAGAATGCGGAAGTAATTAGTAATGGCTGATTTATAAACGACAAAAAATGGCCTAAGCAGGTTTGTATATGAATCATTGTGATTTTACCTCTTATTTAGGGGTTTACACTTTATATAATTCAAATGACATTATTAGGCCCATTTTCGTCTATTTTAAGTTTCCAACGAAAAGCGCACACAGAAATCTGTCAACTAATAGTGGAGCAGTTAATTTCAGGAACAACGAAGTTCCACAACAAACACATTGTTCATAAAGAATTCTTACTATTTTGTGTATCCATATTTTGTTTATGGATTCTTAATCATTTTACTTTGTAGATTAAATATGGACCACCAGTTGTGTACAGCCCTTCTATATCTGTGTATGCTATCAGGTAAAATTGTATATCTTCTATATATGTAAATGCTATCAGGTAAACTTGTATATCTTCTATATCGGAGCCTGCTATCAGGTGGACATGTATACCAATATTCTTTTATAAAGATTAGAAAATATAAAGATAGTTAAGGGGGGAAAACATTGAACACCCAAATCTTCATGGCTGAAATGAACTGTGTTAGATTTAGATAAAGAGCCATAATATTTACAAAATACATAAGAAATAAATATTATTTTAAAACAAATTATGTTTCTACAGTTTGTCAAGCTGCAACCTATGTGAATATATCCGACACAGCTACTATGACGTTTAGTGATTTGCCTACAAACACAGAGATTATAGCACCGAATGATATTAGTATTGTCAACAAGACTGGTAGCACTTGTCTATTAGTAGCTGATCCATCCAAGTATGAATTACTAACTACAGATTGTGATCCAATTCTCAATTTTCAAATAAAATCCGTGAAATTAACAGATGCCGGTGATTATACCTGTTCGATAAATGATTGTCAACAAAGACTGATTGTTTTAGGTTAGTATAATGTATACTATATAGATATTATTTTATGTATTGTCTTTGCTGATTGTAAACCATACAGTTTGGTTGTACTGATTGTTCGTTATACTGGTTGTAAACATTAATCTCTTGTTTAAGCTTGGTAGAGAGAGAGAGCGAGAAATGGGGTTTAACGTCCACTCGACACAACTAGGTCATTTCGGGACTAACATATGGTTTTTAATTTTATTTCAATAATTCGCTTGCGCGTAGGGGTCTTTAGCAGTGGGAGGAAACCGGAGTGCCCGGAGGAAACCCACGAGGTTGAGAAGGCGCCCCTATCTCCATGCCACATACGCTCACACCAGGGCTCGAAACCACAGCCGCAAGCCAGAGGTGACCGGCCAGCTAGAGGTCGAAGCGCGGCACTCTAGACCACTAGGCCATCCCAACCCCCCAAACTTGGTAGAAAAAAAGCAGGTTATTAAAACGGATATAAATTCTGGCTGTTTAATAACTACGGGTATCGGTAGTTGTATAAGCAAAATGATATAAATCACACAATATGATTTTAACCAGTTTGACACAGGTGGCGAGTTAACTCCCCGAAAATTACGTTACCGACCTGCAGATGACGAGATATCTCGCCAAATGAATATATGAAAATACATCCCTGAAAAAATTATTAGCTGATATTAAATAAAAAAATAAATAATTTCATGGTATTGATTTTATCGATTTTAAAGGTACACCAACAAAGCCTGTTATAACAGCGTCTACTGACGATCTAAAGAGTCGTGGGGACCAGACTTTAACTTGTTCAAGTGACTCCACCACACAGCCTCCAGATCATGGTCTAGCCTTTACTTACACATGGCTGGAGAATGGAATAAAACGACCGGAAGATACGTCATCTTTATATCTTAAAGATGTGGATAAATCAATGTTTAATAACAGTTATATATGTATGGCTCGTGAAAGACAAGGAAAACTGTCATTACCAAGTGAAGAATTTTTACTTCAACTACAATGTACGTATAGAAAGATAACCCTGGTCCAGAGACAGGGTTAGGGTTAGGTCAATTTCATTTAGATATATTTACTGTACCAAAATGTCCTTATCAAATAAATATTCCACACATTGGACAAGTGGGTAATATAATGACATACATTGGAAAATTGGATAGTATATGACTTCCTTTTGACAAATAAATAATATAATAAATTGCATTGGATAAATGGATAATAACTGGCATTGGATAAATAGATAATAAATTACATTGGATAAATGGTTAATATAATGACTCCCATTGGATAAATGAATAATGACTTTCATTGGATAAATAGATAATATAATGACTGGCATTGGATAAATGAATAATGACTTTCATTGGATAAATAGATAGTATAATGACTGGCATTGGATAAATGGATAATGGCTTCTTTGGATAAATGGATAGTATTGCGACTTCCATTGTTGATCACTATTTTAAATAAATGAATTATTTGTTTTTATTTCTGTGCATTTAAACATTTTAATTAATTTATTTCAGATCGAGAGGCCTTAGTTGCTACCGTGAATGGTAATTCCAGTACGTCAGTGGTTCTCAGAAAGGGCGATACACTTAATTTTACTTGTCATAGTGATGGTTATCCTGTTCTCGATAGCATCAATATCCAGAAAGAGCGTGTCACATTTGAAACCATTCTGGGATCCAACATCGCAAATTATACTAAGATCGACACAGACTGCTTCGATAATACTGTACTGAGGTGTACAGGACTGGGGAGAACTAGGGAGATATATTCTATAGAGATAACTGTCAAAATAGCATGTAGGTATTATATATAACATGTAGGTATTACACTGGATGTAGAATTGCGATGAACTGATGTATTCAAAACTAGCATGCAGGTATTATAAACAGCTTTAGTATCAACTCGTACCACAGTAGTATGGACCAGAACTGAGCAGGTTGTCAAGCCATCTTGGAATCCCATCAATCGATGCGGAATTGTCCAAGGAACAGGCATGTCGATCGGTCCTTGGCGGTTGTGATGTCTGACTCTAAGAATCACCGTGATTTAGCCATCATGTTTCGAGATATGTGACATAAATCGTGTTATATGTCATCGAGTTATAATCATCTTGTTATCAACTTCAAGTAAAACCCCAAAAATGCTTGTATTATTTGTTCTTGTCTTGGCAATGAATATAGAACTACACGAGGTCGAATATGGAGAGTGGAACAAGCCAAAAGCTTACCACATCTGACGTATGACACATTCCCTACTACACATTTTTTGTTAGTCTGTCATCGTCTAAGGTGGACTCTCGCCTAGATATTATTGTTATCTTCTTTTCCTGAACTTCAGTTGGACTTCAACGTTGTGTACGTATTTACAACAGCTAAATCGTTTGTTTATCAGCAACAATATAACAGTTTCTTATATAAATCTTTATATGTCAAAGTAGGATACATGATTATAAGCATAGACGACATAAACAAATAACTCGTCACACAGTCTATCTCAACCCGACTAAACTCACGGAGGGGGTTTGCTCATGGAGACCTCACAATTTGTCTCTGCTATGAATCACGCGTGTACTGTTATTCTCCCAATATTGAAAACTTGTCATTCGCTAAACCAACATCTATATGGTTAAATAAGTCATGCAACATACACACTTGTCTGATTACTATACGATTAACATTCAAGATTACACCTGATAAACAATATTGTTTTTCAACTTAAAGATACATTATGGAAGATTTAGATAAAGAACTAGCCATTCGTGCTATAATAGTTCAAAAGTAGATTATGTAAAATGAACAATTTTAAAATTTCATTCAAATTAATTTATTGCAAGTGAAGATATTAGCCTTTGAAGTTTTGACCTACGTGCGCAATAATTTCAACCACCGTACTGGTTGATCGAAGCTAAGTCTCGGTCTGCCATATTTGATTAAATCAAAGTATCGCTGAAGCATTTTAATCTATTTGATATCGAGAGTTGATTAAGGCCTGGATCAGTTAATTAATGTCTAATGTATATTTTGTTGGGGTTTTTTTTTTAAAAAAAATCATCAATTAAATCCATATCTATTTACTCATCACGTGGCTTCAAATTAGGTCAAATATTCTAACGACACCACAATTCAAACGTGTTGTTTACTCAGTAGATACTTAAAGACCATGACTTAACATCAATTATACATTTTAAATAATATAATAGCTAATTTTTTATGTTCACAATTATATAGGATTATACGTTTTAAAGCACCGGGCAATAAACAAAATCATAATCACTCACTCGCTCGATAATCTCGCAAATTTTAACAATTGAATGATTTTAATCTCCAAATAAACAAAATACCAACATTTCTATTGCCAGGACTTTAACTTTAATACTCAAATATCAAATATCTCATTTTATTACTCCGTGAACACCTATCTCTACAAACACTAGATGCTACTCACAATTTATTTTATTTATGTATTAGATCAGCAGATGAAACAGTCAAAAATAATTTTATTAATGGCTTTCTTCTGTATTATCACCTATTACAAAGTATGGATTATATTGCAGGTCCTCCACAGTTATATCCAAATACAAGAGTTCCAATAAGTCTGTATGCTACAAACTACTATTACAGATATTTGATTGTGAAAATACTCGACTACCCCATACCCATATACACCGTACAAAAGCTAACTCCAGACGGTCTCGTACCTCTTCCACCAGGCCATCAGATTGAACGAAGGCCATTGGAATGTAGAATTACTTTTAATAATTTTAATAAAGATGTTTTTGGTACGTACCAATTGAAAGCTGAGAATTCTGAAGGTATTCTGATAACAAACTTCACAGTGGCTGGTGAGTTAGAATACAAGCTTATCACGTGAACATTTACACTTGAATTACGTTTGACAACGCGGCCACAATAATCCCTTTCATCAAGGCCACAATAATCCCTTTTAACAAGGTTGCACATTTTCTTGAAATCATTTTCCATCATTAGATGGTATTTCACGACCTCTCAAAAAGTTGGATTTTAAAGTATATTTATTATTTGATATCTACTCATTGTTACTATAAATGTGCATTGTATTGTATATGTAGGACCACCGGAACCACCTCAAAATGTGATAGCATGGAGCACAACACCAAATTCTGCTCATGTGTTGTGGCAACCTGGTAACAGCTATAACCTCACGCAAACGTTTAGAGTTTATATAAGAAATAGTGGGACTTTATGGAAGCATCGGGACACTATTATTGATTCTGGGTCAGAGATTACCATAACTGCCACTTCACTAGAACCAGGCACCAGATACTATTTCAGGGTTATAGGCCAAACGCGGGGCAATTATGGTTTTTATTCCAAAGTAGCGGAAGTTGTAACTATAAGTAAGTACCAATTTAGGTTAAACAGTTGAAATGTGAAACATACAAAGGTCTGTTTACAGCAAAGAGTTGACTTGTACAGCAAACAGTCGCCATATCTTGAAGTGATAGGAATAAATATAATAGTATGATCATAGAAATGATTATAATCATAGTATAGAAATAATTATAATCTTAGAAATGATTGCAGTGTAAACCTTAGAAATGATTATAGCCTTATAATGAATGATAACCTTGAAAATGATTGCAGTTTATAACTAAAAACAAACATGATATTATTTCATCCCCCTAAAATCTGTTGGGTTTTTTTCACTTATAAGTTGGTTATACTAATATACATAATGTAGCTGGGGTATACTAGTATACATTATATAGCGAGGTTATACCCGTATACATTATATAGCTGGGTTATGCTAGTATACATTATATAGCTGGGTTATACTAGTATACATTATATAACTGGGTTATACTA
The DNA here is from genome assembly GCA_963678685.1 of Patella ulyssiponensis. Classification (NCBI taxonomy): domain Eukaryota; kingdom Metazoa; phylum Mollusca; class Gastropoda; family Patellidae; genus Patella; species Patella ulyssiponensis. The sequence goes on from OY783230.1 coordinate 78,164,790, forward strand.
GTATACATTATATAGCTGGGTTATACTAGTATACATTATATAGCTAGGTTATGATAGTATACATTATATAGCTGGGTTATGATAGTATACATTATATAGCTAGGTTATACTAGTATACATGATATAGCTTGGTTATACTAGTATACATTATATAGCTGGGTTATACTAGTGTACATTATATAGCGAGGTTATGATAGTATACATTATACAGCTAGGTTATACTAGTATACATTATATAGCTGGGTTATACTAGTATACATTATATAACTGGGTTATACTAGTATACACTATATAGCTGGGTTATACTAGTATACATTTTCTCATTAACAGAGCCTGGTGAGAAACAACAAGATCGACCATCTTTACCACAAGATGACACGCCTCCTTCTACACCCCTTCCAACAATAAATACTTGTGTAGGGACGGAGGCCGCAGAGGAATTAAGTTTTGGTGCTGGTATTGGTATCGGTATAGTTATATGCGTTGTTGTAGCCGTCCTGATCTCTGTCTTCATACTTTTCATCAATAGAAAATTTGGTACGATATATTTATGCCTCTTATTTTTGTCATTTGAACTGGCTTGATAGTTAGTGGTTTATTGTACAATTTTAAAGTTAAATAGTAAGGCAGTTGTTTTAATCGTTGGTAAAGTATATTATGAGGATCTCGGGGGCAATACGATCTGGCATCTCAGATTGAAATCAATTTTCAATGAAGCCATTTAATCTTTCTTTGCCTTTTACTACATTTCACGAAATCGGTTATTTATAAAAGCTTTTTTTCAGTACGCTGACGTTGTGTATATTATGTTCTTGTCTTGTGAAAAAGATCATAATTCCTTTATACATAAACTCTGTTATACGAACCTGTTAGTAGGAACTAAAACGTCCTAACATGTCACTGGTATACTATTCCCTGTCGTTTTAGGAATTGAGTGACCGAATGGTTTAAACCGTGCGTCTTGGTCTGCCATTGGGTCAAGTGGCATGGTTTCGACTCCCCGGTTGTACGAGTGGCGTCACCTAGGTAGCGGATCCTCTGTTTCCTTGCACTACTAAAGATCCCTACTCGCAAGAGAATTATTACGGACTTCTTAACTCGGTAACTCTATATCCATAAAATTGTACCTTGTGTTATTATGTTCAATTACTAAATGTCAATCAAAGAATTTTATCTTTACATTATCTAGATTTTAACTATTGTAGTGAGAACTGACAGCTCTTTATCCAGTCTTCCATAATGGCATCTTTAAATAGTTCATGAAGGAATAAATTAAAAGATGTATCTAATATACTTGGCTAAGAACAAATAAGGGAAATAAAGTCTGTCCATGGTATTTGATCTGAAGTCGATCTCCTAATAACAGTGTGTAGAAACGTTAGCCAGGGGGTGTTATTATAATTGATAAAACTAGTTGATAAAATAAAAGGGAGGTAATTACGGTTGATCACTATCCTATCAATGAAAATCTGTATTCAGTTTGCTAAGCGTTATAAGAATATCAACTGGTCAAATCTTGACTTAATTAATCTAGTTTGTGAAATTACAGCCAAGAAGAAGTTATACGCACAACCAGAACCGTTACCACGACCACCAATACCAGAATATCTCGATCTCATCTATACAACTCAAGGTAAGACTCCTCTATACTTTTACCTATAAATAAGCTTGTGTCTAATCATAAAATAAACGGATGCTATGCAAGATGTGTATTTATTATTTATGTATTTTGAATCGAGTTCTATTTGTAAGAGAGTGTGGTATGATGTGTATTGATACTGAAACTATGATGACATAAATTAAACTGTTATACATCTGTATTATTACAGACCATTCTCTGTACCTATCACCAACACCATCACAGTAATCATAAAAACAAATCACCAAGGCCATCACAGTAACCATAGAGACAAGATTATCAACAAATCACCAACACCACTACAAGATATTTCGTTGGGGTTTTTTTCTAAATACAGCTTTTTATTCTCAAAATGTTTGTGACAGAAACTGCGTGTGTGAATAGAATTCAGAAAGTGGTATCATGTTTTTCCAACCGAGTTCACATTAATAATGAACGGATTTAAGACACAAGATCTTCAAGCACATATGGCATACATGCGTTGACTGTATGTGCTATTTGAAACTTTAAAAACCTTTACACAAATTATATTATTTCTATCTATTTTAAACCTTAATAACCTTTACACAAATTATATAATTTCTATCTATTATATTCCTTCTAGAACACATGATACCACCTTTTAAATCTGTATAATATATATTTAACAACTACTAATCACAGTTCTCGGACAGCATTATGATAATATTAATATGGTTATGATAATAACATTAATATGGTTATGATAATAACATTAATATGGTTATGATGATAACATTAATATGGTTTGGATAATAACATTAATATGGTTATGATAATAACATTAATATGGTTATGATAATAACATTCATATGGTTATAACAATAACATTAATATGGTTAGGATAATAACATTAACATGGTTATAATAATAACATTAATATGGACTCAAATCTATAGAATAAAATAATAGATATGTAACCAAGCAATGTATGTCTATGTAATACAACTGATTGTATGTCTATATAATACAACTGATTGTATGTCTATATAATACACTGATTATATGTCTATATAATACAACTGATTGTATGTCTATATAATACACTGATTATATGTCTATATAATACACTGATTGTATGTCTATATAATACACACTATGTAATAATACACTGATTGTATGTCTATGTAACACGACTGTAAATGTAGACTAATAATCTTTAATAAAGATCTCTTTGTTTTAAAACGATGTATAATTCGTCTGTTTTAAATCGATGACACCAACCAGAAATTCATTATTTATAATACATCCGAACAGATGTAACACCCACATACGTGCATTGAACGGTGAAGGTATAGCAATGGGCACATGTAGTACCATCAGACCACAAACCACTTCATGTAGCGTACACATCATCACCGCTGTCATAGATACGGAATCTTTTATCAGACGATTCTATCATTTAATCCATTATTACAGCCACCCTGTACACTGATATAGGTAGTATAAATCGGTCTCATCTCGTCGTTTATAGAAACATAAACGGATCGGTGGGATGAGTGCCTTGTGGATGCTAAATAATACATTTTCGTTAAGCCAAGACAATAGTTTCCGTCCAAATTGCCAAAGCCTTGCTCATACCCGACCCAGCATCTGTTAAATTCAAGATGGATGCTGGAGTGAGATCGTTGTTGAAACATTGTATTTCCTTTATTTATCATTCATGTCACAACTAACATTGAACTGGTTAGCTGATGTAGATGGTTGAACGACAACTTTATACACTTCCCTGAATCAAATACTTATTTACAATCTAAAAACCAAAAGGGCAAGAGCTCAGGTGTCACTCGATAAAAAAAGGGGTCTCAAAACATATCGATAATTATGCGGACAATTTCACCACGACACCCATTGTCCTAGTTGCCCGATATTTGAAGGACAATCTTATATCAAAAATATTATATGTATTGAAAAACAACCCCCCCTGAATCGCTTAAACCATACCAGCCCACCTCCATTTCACATTATGTTACATCATGCCCTTGGTTTGAAGTTGGTCACACCACTCAAATAAACTATCTCAATATCACGTCATCAACTACACGTTACTCAAACTACCTTATGTGTAGTCGTATTAGTCAAGCTACATTTGATTTTTGTCAAGACAAAATGGCATTTCAAGGTCAGAATATTATAGATATTTGGGTTAAACGTTTTCGGACAGTAACTCAAGTGCATTGACAAAAATCGGTGAATTTGTATCTAGATATTCGTGCAAACGTTTGTGGTCTCTTACGGTCATGTACACCTATCGGTCTGTAGGGCTACGGTCAGGGTTGGGTTAGGTTAATGAATTGAGTGAGAGTTCCTAAAATAAGGCCTTGGCAACTAATGATGAAAGTCATCAAATCATCCAAGAAGTGTTCCCTTCTTTGCTCACTCTCAATAAGTGCCATATTTGAAAATTTATGAAATCTCGTTACACTATTCGAAATTCAGCTTTATACCTGCAAGTCGCGGATGGCGATATCTTTGCTTGGGTGGTTATATGTACCGTGTACGTAAACGAAAAATAGATGCAACTACTTTTTGGAAAAGCAGCCCCAAGAATTGTAATACTACAGCGGTAACAGTGAACGATGCTCAAATCTGAAGCCAGTACCAGTAACTAACAGGAAGACACGAAGAAGAGGAATTGACTTTAGTCGAGTATTTAGAATTTACACAGGGTGTCTTTAGTTGGCGACATTAAACTATATTTGGTTATAGTATAGCTATGTTATTATTTCTTCAAGGCATATGCCAAAAATGATGCTAAAATGTTGGTTAAATAGTTACATTGGGGATTATGAAAGTGTACATTCTTATCATAACAATCTATCAATAACACCATTGTTACGTTTTAATCCATTTTAATCCATAGGAGCTAGATTACTACGAAGTTGTCGGAAACGTCCTCCTTTAATCCGTTATCTTCAATAACTGCGCCTTCGTGGGAATAAACCTTCATTTGCCACCTTCTTGGATATTATTGTTGTAAACAACGAAAAAATCGCGAGAATATCTTTATTCTACAATTTTATCATTAAATAATGCACCAAATTATAAAGCTTAAATCATCAATTGAGACTTGTTCGATTGTTTTATCTCAAACTATCTCCAACGCTCAACTTCATTATCTAGAGCGCTCGACTTGTATGTCCAAAATCAGTCACCGTAGTTTATGGTTATTTCAGATTTTAAATTTCTCTCCTACAGAATGGAAAATGGAAGATTTGGAAATTATGGGTAGGGAATTTGATCCATAAATAAATATCTGCTGAAGATAAGGGAAATATGCTGAAGATTAACTGCAACCATGGCACTGGTTGTTCGAAGCCTAGCCTCGCTTCACCAGTTCTAGATTAAATCAAATATGGCTGAAGCGTTCTGATCTACTTAATATCGGTGACATACTCTTTTATCTAATTCCATCTGTCAAGGGTTCTTTTACGTGCACGTCAATGTGTTCACACGACATGGGTGTCTGGCCCTATCCTCACGACAAAACGCTGTCCCTTGCCAACCCCTCTGTTCTGGACAACTGAAACGAAGGAACCACGTCCGAAAATCCCGGTGAACTGTGGTAATTGTGTAATATTTAAAAGGAAGGGATGTACTGAAGTGTATATTAGGGTATTTTTGAACCGGTTAGGTACATACGATAAGCTACATATCAATAAAGACAAAAGAATAAAGATAGTTTATACATTATACACTTTATTTACGAAAATATAAAATATTAAAAATAATGAACAGTTTTTAAAAAAAACAGGTGAATGACTTGAGTGTATACAAAAATGATAGCAGCCACATTCAAAAATGATAGGGTACATAAACAAAATGATATCGATCCTATACAAAAATGATGGTGGTCATATACAAAAAGGATAGCGGGCCACATACAAAAATGAGAATGGACCATATAAAAATGAAAGCGGTCATATATAAATGATAGCGGCCATATACAAAAAGAATGATAAAGGCAATATACAAAAAGAATGATAGGGGCCAATTTAAAAAGAACTGCAAAGTTGGTTAAGTGAAAATGGCATCAGATGTTCTGGTAAATATTATGCTTCGGAATACTGGCGGGAAAGATGGGGAGAATGTTGGGATGGGAACGAGCGGATATAGCTGCAAAAGTGTCGCTGGGAACGAGCGGATATAGCTGCAAAGGTGTCGCTTTTAGACTGCATAAATGGATGTAGGAAAGACGGGGGTTTGAACGGATATCCAGGTCCCAATTTAAACTAGAGGACTAGTCGGGGTCTACATGTGTTGATATTATGTATATTTAACTTTAAGTAGACTACTGACTAAATCTCAATTACAATTTCAAGTAAAACATAGAACCAGTGTGTGTTATTGCATAGAATTGAATTAAAGATGAATTATGCAAGAGCTAAATGGGCCTATTGCAGGCCTTTGTTCTAGATCATCGGGTGGCCGAGATAATAAATGGATTAAAACGTCCACCATGTAATAATCTAAGGTTCAAATGGATACTCGATATGTTGTTTATTATCGTACCAATTTTACTTGGCAATCGAGACTACATTTCGAACTGTTTAACACTCATAACGTCACTGGTAGAAAGTACTTTGACCGGAAGTTCAATACATTCATCTTTCATTATCTATTTCTGAACTGTAAACCTCGCATAATGCATCTTGCAACAGAAAACATTTGTACATCACGTCAACAGAATATCGTAAACTAATTGCCTTGTGGAAATATAAATCAGCCCAAGCAGTGGTTTACTTTACCGTGCGTTAAAAATACTGGATTGTATAATTCAGTCCAAGCTGCGGTTAACTTTACCGTGGTTTAAAATGCTGGGTTGTATAATTCCTCCCAAGCAGCGGCTAACTTTACCGTGCGTTAAAATACTGGGTCGTATTATTTCGCCCAAGCAGCGGCTACATTTACCATACGTTTGAAATGCTGGGTTTGGATTGTCCGTTGTCTGGAAATCGAATGGATAAAAAAAAAACGATGTGACGGTGGTTACTTTGTATCGAGAACAGCCACTTGGTTGCAACTATTGATGCTCCTAGGGCTTGATGTCAAATGGGTTACCATTACTGAACACGTCTTGTATGAAATTGTCTATTTCGGCTTGATTGGCTGGTTTTGGGTTGTTTTGTGTCTCTGTCTGTCCGTTGGGATTGGCCGGTGTTCCGAAAACATTTGATAAAATTTCTTGGTCGAGTTTTGGATTTCTGTATATTTTGTTATTATTGATGGTGTTGGTTTGATCGGGAACGGGGTCGCTGGTATCGTGACCCACTAGAGGTGCTGTGCGTCCAACCAGGGGAGGTTCAGATGAATCGTCCGAGCTTCTTCCGAAAAACTCGGCGAATAAATCGGTATTTCCACGTGTTGTATACGCAACATCACCACGATTTGGTTCCGATTTATCTGTGGGTGTGATAATATCGGGATGGTGGTTGTCAAAAGGGGCCGGATCCGGAGAATCGGTAACTTTTCTCAAGCAGGAGCACGTGTTACCTTTAAATTGTATCTTGTAACCGGTACATCCGGGGCAGCAGTACTTTATTCCACCAACCAAAACATTTTCAGAACAGGAAGATGAACAAACGATGGCTCCGCTGTAGCATGGAGTTGTCTCCCATTTGTCTGAAGAAGAAAATATGAATAAACAATTGAGACCACGCCTTGCTCGTACATCCTGGTTAATGACGTAATCAAATAAGATAGGGTTTAACATCCTACCGGGCACACGCCATATATGGTTCTATGATCGAAATTTGACTCTGGAGTATATCTTTTTTTAGAATTCCAACTGTTAAGGGGATTTTAATGTGCACGGTACCTCGACCAAGCATGTATACCACAATATCACTGTGTGCAAAAGTGAACGAGAATGACAAAGCCGAGTGTGGCACATGTTTGAGAGCCGCCTTCAAAATATTGATGATGATTGAGTCGGGACTTGGGAGAGTAGGCGACGGGACTGCGGGACGGGGTGGTGGTCGATTAGTTCAATACATACTTAGTCCGTTGGATTTCTCCGCTTGCTCCGGATTCCTCTCTCAATTAAAGACCCCTACATGGAAGCATATTATTGAAATAAAATTGTGCCAGATGTTAGCTCCTAAATACCTGGCGTCTCTCTCTCGCTCCCCCCCTCTCTCTCACTCTGTCTCTCTCTCTCTCCCACTCTGTCTCTCTCTCTCACACTCTCTCACTCTCTCTCCCTCTTGGTACTATTTAATAAATGGAAATTGAATTCTTACCTGGCTCGACTCTAATCGGATCGTCATTATATATTCTATCTTCCACGATTGTGTTCGGTATTTCGTCATCAACTAAAACTGGTTTGTCATTATATATTCTATCTTCCACGATTGTGTTCGGTATTTCTTCATCAACTAAAACCGGTTTTCTAATTGGTTTGTCATTATATATTCTATCTTCCACGATTGTGTTCGGCATTTCTTCATCAACTAAAACCGGTTTTCTATTTGGTCCGTCATCATATATTCTATTTTCTTTGATTTTCGTCGGAATTTCTTCTTCAATTAAAACCGGTGGCTCATTTTCTTTAATTGGTTGATCATTATGTTTTTCCGGTGTTTTGTCTTCAACTAGTGTCGGATCTCCTGTCCCTGCAGGCGGCTCTTGCACGTTGATACTGGCGTGGACTCGAACATAAGTCGGTTCCGGTTGTTTTTTCTCGGCGGGGATGACTGTGGGCTCGGCTACGTCACTAATTGGTGTGTAAACGGGGTCTGGTTCAACACCCTCGGCGTAACCAGGGCTGATAGGAGAGTTGACTGGGTTGTAAACCGGATTCGGGACAATTGGTCGGTTTATTTCAAAAAATGGATTTGGTTCGCCGGGTCCAACGAGAACCGGTGATGGTTGGCTATCCGGTTGGTAACTATGTACGGGATTGGATACATCCGGATCGATAACGGTATGGGTGACTGGTTTGGGTTGGCCGTTTGGATTAACGTTGTTTTCGTAAAATAAGTCGGGATCTCCCTGAGGAACAGTGTTGGGTCCATAAACCGTGTTGGTTGGATTAACGGGTTCGGCACCGTAAAAAACGTTCGGATCACTTTCACCGAGTGGAAGCACCGTTCGCGGATCTGGTTGTGTATCTGGACCATACGAAGGCTGAGGAATTGGTTGCGGTTGAACATTGTTTCCATAAAATGGACCCGGAGCACCTACAGGTTGTATTTGTTGAGGCTGGATATTATTTTGGTAGAACGGATCAGGATCAGCAGCGATAACCGTATTTGGTTGTGCAGGAACATTCTGTTGGTAGAACGGATCTGTAGCTCCAACAGGTGGTTGTGGTGGAATATTCTGTTGGTAAAACGGATTAGGATCCCCACGAGTGGCTGTATCGGGTTGTTGCTGGTCATTATTATGGTAGAACGGATTGGGCGGATGATGTGGTTTCGGTGGTTGCACATTTTGTTGATAAAACGCATCCGTGTGTCCAACTGGCTGTGGCTTCACGTACCCACTATCTGAATTGCTGTATGAATTGCTGTTTGAATTGCTGTTTGAATTATCGGTATATTGGCCAGATGTGGCTTGATATACCCGGGGATGGGTCTGCATGTGTTGCCATGGTTGAAAAGCTGCTTGTGCCGCTTGATGCTGTGCCCATCCTGACGAACGGAATCGAACACCACTGTCACTGGAACATTCTGTCTGGTATACCGTTACTATGCCGATAACAAGAACAGCTATTAGAATATCATGTTGAATATTTCTGCCTTTCATTTTGCGTCTTTATCTAAAATAAAATAAAAACAAATAAAAACAAATTACAAAACAAATAATAATAAAATGAAATATAACGAAAAAAAACCCCAGAAATGTCGGATATTTTGAAGGAAATATAAGAAAGTAATGAAAACATTTCATCCGTAAATTTGTTATAATTTCTTTAAATTTTGTGGTGTTTTGAGAATTTGTATACTAGATGTGAGTATCGAGCATTAACAGAAGATTTTTCAGGATTTTCCAGGTTTGTTTTATCAGTGTTAGCGGTGCAGTATACAGTGTGATCAACTACAGACAACTCCGTCTTTTAAAGAAATGTTATAATGTTGTATGTATTATTATAAGATTAAAGAAATTGTACTTTAAAAATATACTATAATCCTGTATAGGTTATAAATAATCTTCTTTAGTAATATTATATCAAATAGAATTTGTGTAAAAAAAGATATTATAAGACTATAAGAAATGTTCTTTAGAAATGTCACATCGAATACGGTATCACAAGTTATAGTTAAATTCCTTTAAAAATTTTATATGAAATTTTTTTTTTGTTACAAAACTTGTCTTACCTGTTAAGGTGGTATACTAATTACTAATTACTACCTGAGATATTTGGCGCGTGCTTATATACTCATCTGTCCAGATATCAATTACGTAGACGACATCATAAATCAAACATTGATCGCATTTTTTATAAATGATTGATTGATTTAAAGAAAAACATCTTTTACATCACCTGCGGGGATTGTATGTAGGTGATCAGGGCGAGTATTACCTTGGTTTTTATGACCCGTTAACCAGATTATCATAACTTAGTGGGTTTTAAAGCTGGTTTAATACCAAATGAAATGAACAAAAAAAATCCCACTTTTCTGCGCTGGCCGTGCTAATAACGATGTACACACACCATGCAGTATGGGGACATGCACATACCAGGCATAATGGGGGAACAGTACCAGGCCTGATGAGGACGTGCACATACCATGCAGTATGGCGAAACTGCACCCGGACTAACTTGGACGTGCACACGCCATGCAGAATGAGGGAAAAGAAAGAGGGAATGAAGTTTGGTTTAACGTCCCCTCGTCACAACTATGTCATTTCGGGATGCAGGGGAGGGGGGGGGCGACTTCAACCCGGACAACGGCGCTACGGCCTACTCTTTGTCGAATTACAGCTGTCAAGGGAATATTTCTCCTGCAAATGTTTTCGTGCGAAACCGGATTTCGTACTATGTGAAAAAATAGACGATGTTCCCAGTCGGAACCCCTGTCCAGCACCACTGACAAGATAAGCCCAAGAAATATTCTTGCCCAAAACAGGGATCGAACCGGAAACTTCATAATTAGAGGGCCAACGCCATATTCCCTGAACAACCACGGCTAAGATTATAGATATAAAGTTATGTAAGAAATGTGTATATATTAAGTATCAATTAATCATTTAGTTTTTTTAATCACTTGTCAGTTGATTACCTCCTCTCTAGACTAACTGATAAATAAAACATTTATATGGATGCCAATATCTGCTTATTAACACAAGTTTACTCGTACTATGCTTAGATCTAAATATCAAGGCCCCCTGCAAGAGCCAAGAACAACCTATGGCGTCACCGCAGACTTATTGGAATAATGACGTCATATCAAATATCGAAGTCTAGGTGCCCAATTGACCATGCCTTTCGGTGGTACCATCAGTATTTTTTTTTTTGATTTGACCGATAATTCGTGTTTGTAATTTCAAATTTTCTGGATAATAATGAGTTAAGGCTTTATAGGTCCTTTAATTAAAGCTACATTTAATGGAGTTTGGGGTGGGTTGAGGTTCACAGTCCACAAGTCATGATAACTCACAGAGGATAGTCTATACGTTTGTTACTCCCAGTGCTATTTGAATTTTCCAGAACGGTGACGGGATGTCGTTAGATTTTTCAATCAAAACAAGTTAATTAGCTCCGGGGAATTATTAACCATATTGCCCTACATCTGACGTCTTCGATATACTGACGTCATAACTAGTGTGTACTGGTGACAAACAATGTCACTAACTGACAGTGGCGCAGGTTAGTGTCATACGGTGTCATCGTGTGACCCGAGGTTATGAACAGCTCATTAATTAAATGATTAATTTACGTGACCACTAGCACAGTGACCGCCCGGCTGACCAATTAACACCTTTATTAAAAATCATTTGACGATGTAGTCTAATTGGATTCGCGTCTATAGTTGATGCTATTTGGTCTAATTCTCAAGGGTGTAACCAGGGTCGTGTAACAGTTGACGGAAGCCGCGGTGTTTCAGTGAGTAAGACGATTCGGTGAAAAAGAGGTCTCGAGTTGGATCCCCCTTGCCACGATTGCAGGACAGGGGACCTGGCAATGGACAACATATAGTCCTTCGGGTGAGACGAAAACCCGAGGCCTCGTGTACACGTGGAATTTGAAATACGAGTAGGCCGCAGTTACGTAGTACCACTGTCCAGGCAACACAACATTTCATTTTAGTATAGTTGATACTGGACGGTCGTGTGGAACGTCGTGGGTTCGCATGTAAATTCCTTATGGTTAATGTTGCTTTGAGTGTGCTATGAAGGGGAATTTTGCCAGGACGGCGGCGCGACGGCCCACTCATATCGAATTCCAGCTGTCAACGCATCCTCTACGTACATGCCAATGTGTATACGGGACCTTGGTTTTGTCCCATCTGACTAGACTTCTTGGCCAACAGCGAGGGCGAACCCGCGACCTCCAAGCAGCTAGCTAGCGTCTTAGCCAATGATCACCATGGCCCACTGGCAACTGCTCCAAACTTTCATATGATCTCAGACTATTAGTTATTTCCCACTATTAGCGCGAGTTACAAATAGACAATTTTTCCCATAATGTTTCTTTTCTTCCGTCTGCCAGCATTTTTTCGTTGATTTTTTGGTCTAGAATTGGAGAAAAGAGATAAAATTTGCAATTTCGTAGCAGTTTTGGGTAATACTGAGGATATTATAGCGGAGGGATAGGGGGTGTTAATTGTCTTTCTTAAGTGCAATCAGTGTGTCGGAAGTGAGATTTCCACCCGAGTCAACATCAAATCACACTAGCAAAAAAATCTAAATGGTCACCCCCCCCCCTACAAAATTACGTTAGGAGATTGCCAAATGTGGTCCCACTGTGCCTATAATCAATGAGCAATTAATTACTAGTCTGAGCCCATATGTAACTTTAATAGAGTAGTCTCCCGTGCGTGGGGTTTTGTAACGGCTGAAGAATAAACATGTCTTAGATTTACATTGCCTCTTCCTTGACCCTTGTGAATCGGTTTTAGTGACTGTCGAATGTTGACAAATTTTCAATTCAACATATCTTTGGACCTTCTAGTTCAACAGCATAGGAAAAGGTACGAATCAATTTCATGTACGAAGTGAAGTACGAAACCGCTCAAGTGGGGTACGAATGAACTAAGTACGAAACAGCTAGGTTACGAAACAGTCTGTACCCATTTCTGTGAAGGGTAATTGTGACATGATCAATTGATGGACAACAAATGATAAAGTTTATGACACTGCGATGGTTCAACAAGATGTCACAGGTCGTTATCAAGCATATAACTCAAATAATGAAATAAATTTGTGCTTTGATATGGTTTTTTTTTTACAACTGGTGAAATCTTGTTGAAACGTTGCGTTTAATACACCATAGTAATTGATATCCATCAATAGGGTTTTAATTGATATTCAACTGTGAAAAGTTAGTTTCAAAGGCGCTATGGCGCTGAAACGCAAGCACATCAAATTCATATAAATTGACACGCTTTTTGTCCTTCTATAAATAAAATCAAATCTGAAATAGAGGAAATGAAATCCACAAGTTGAATGATAATTTAATACCAGTGTAATAATGTTTTAATAACGAGGAAATATTTGTGTAAAAATGCAATGAGTCATGCCTAATATTGATAGAGGGCGGAAACTAAACTTTATATAGTTTATAATAGGAAATTCACAATTATATCTGATTAGGGTTTCACACTGAGTGACATTAAATGATATGGGGTTTATCGTCCTGTTGTTCCGACTGGGTCAGTTAAGACGGGCATACGCCATGTCGTGTGCTGTGGGGGGGGGGGCATTTTGTTCGGACAATGGCACTACGGTTTACTCTTGTATCGAATTAAAACTGCCAATGGATATTTTACATGCACGCCTATCTGTATACGGGACCTAGGTTTATCCTCCCATCCGAACGACTATACGTTATCCCGCACCACTGACAAGATCATAAAGAGATAGGTTATTGATTTACTGATTTAAAGGACAAGATTATATATAAAAGCATAGTTTATAACTTATTTTATTGCCGTGAAAATGTTAATAATGCTTGACAAACAAACCTGTCTGTCATAGGAAGTACATACCATAATGTTTTAAGAGAGAGGGGAAATAGGGTTTAACGTCCACTGGACACAAGCTAGGTCATTTCGAGACTAACATATGGTTCAATTTTATTTCAATAATTCGCTTGTGCTTAGGGGTCTTTAGCAGTGGGATGAAACGGAGGACCCAGAGAAACCCCACGAGGTTGGATAGGCGACCCTATACTCCTTGTCATGTACAGCCGGCGAATCGAAACCATGTCGGTTGACTCAATGACAGACCTTATGATACAGCGCCGCCGTGCTAACCATTCGGCCATCCGCCCCCGCCCTCGTAATACTTTAAACTATACAAAAGATCGGGTATATATGATTGACTGGCAATCTATATTGAAGGATATGAATGACTCAATTTTTCGAGTTCGTTCATTGGTGGCTTTTCCCACGCATTATTTCCCTTTTTTTATAAGTTATTACTTGGTTTCAGTTGAACACGTGACTAATAATTTCCTCATAAATTTCAGAGACGTAAACGAGTTATTTCAATTTAAAATCAAACAGAGGGGACAATCGTTTAGAATCCTGCATGGTTGTGTCATACTTGTATTTAATATACCGACTATAGTTAAAATAGGAAGAAGGTTGCTACATCTTGATAAAATATCCGCTGTTAATAATATCATTAACTTCCTGGTGTTGTCGATCAATACATTCGGTCGTTTAGCACAGAGAACAGGGTATGTAAGAATATTTTTATTTGGTTTTCTTTTAAATGATGTTTCAGGCGGGGGGGGGTGCTGTCTTGCTAGCCTGGAAGTCGGTGCATTGGTCGAGAAAGTTCATCCAGATTTTCCGGCGTGTTTTCCCCTTGTCAGTGATGCAGGGCGGAGGGCTTGACAAGGACAGCTGTCTATTTGCTCGGATGGTACGAAAAACCGAGGTCCCGTGTACACATTAGCGTGCATGTAAAAGATCCCTTGGCAGTTGGAATTCGATATTAGAGTAGGCCGTAGCGCTACTGCCCGTTCAAAATGTCCCTCATAGCACACTGTATGGCGTATACCTGTCTCCATTAGCCTAATTTAGGAGCAGAACAGTAGGACGTTAAACCCCATTTCATTTCATTTCATTTCAGGGGTTGCGTCCTTTGGTACCCTACTTGTCAGATCTCAATGAGCTTCTATGTAACTGGATTTTCATTTGGTTAACTTTTAAACGTTGTTTGAAGTTTTTCACTCATCCGTAACCCACATTCCATTCGTTCACCCCCTTTCAAGCACCAATACCACACGCCACCCCACCCACCCTTGTCAAGCACCCCCCTCCCACCTCACCCCCCCCCCTGTTCTTGTCATGTACGATTATTTAATAAAAGATTTTTATTATAAAATATTTAACAGTTGGACGGAAGACACAAATTAAAGAAAAGATGTTGAAGATTCCCTATTCTAGTGAAATGGCGTGTGTTACCACAGTAATATCATTCGTCTTCCAGCTGTTAGCTGTATGGACACCTCATTGGATCCACACCCACGAGGGTCATGTATTAACCAATTATAGTGGATTGTGGGAGACCTGTGATATATATTATATTAACGACAATAATACTTGCTTCACTTGTAAATATATCCATATAGATCAACACAAAACACAAGATGGTGAGTATACGGCATAGTTCTCTACATGACGTCATCATATTCTGATATTGATTCAGGGCGTCCGTTTAGTACTCAAACTCAAACTGTAGTTCCTGAATATTCAGAGGCGGATTCAAGCCCCCACCCCACCCCTAATGTTCGACCGTGCTCTTTTGTACAGCTAAAAGTGCCTTTTCTCAGACACAAATATCCGTTACGAACGTTTACGTAGATGAAAATATCAGCCAAATAACTCTTCGAATGGCTACAGATGCAAGGAACCCCCACCCCCACCCCCCTCTCAGCGGCGTGCCCCGTCTCCGCGGTTAGTGCCCTCGTTTTGCGGCGGCCCCCCCCCCTTTTTCAAAATTCCTAGATCCGACCCTGACATTTGCCATAATTTTTCGGAATTTTATTGATACCCCCTATACCGCCTGTACTGTGTGCTTACGTGTTTATATCCTAAATATTCAACATCGCCATCTTCCTATGGACAACTGTTCATCAAATGTTCGAAATTCCCAGATAGCTTCGTTGACGCTAGAACCTGGTTCGCTACGGGAAAGATAGAGAGAGAGAGAGAGAGAGAGAGAGAGAGGGATAGAGAGAGCGAGTGAGAGAGTGTGTGAGAGAGACAGAGAGAGAGGGTGAGAGATGGGGTTTAACGTCCACTCGACACAAACTAACATATCGTAGAAGATTTTAATTTTCGTTTAAACCCACAAGTTTACTTGTGATTGAAATCAAAGAGATCTGCTTGCTTTAATAGAAGTTCTAATATTAATTACGGAAGCCCATAAGGGTCAATCAAATGAAAAAAAAATATTCTGACTATCTTGTAATTACAAGATAGCTATCTTGTAGTTACAAGATAGCCTATCTTGTAATTACAAGATAGCCAAAGCCCATAAGGGTCAATCAATTACAAGATAGCCAATTTAGTTTTCTTGTATTACAGGATACGGAGAAGCCCGTTAGGGTCAATCAGATGAAAAAAAAACTAATTTATTGCAAGGTCGTCCCACACTGATTTATCGGATAGTTATAGGCCAAAGAAGTGTGTGTGTGGGAGAGAGAGAGAGAGAGAGAGAGAGAGAGAGAGAGAGAGAGAGAGAGAGAGAGAGAGAGAGAGAGAAAGAGAGAGAGGGGGAGAGAGAAGGGGAGGGAGAGGGGGAATGGGGTTTAACGTCTACTCGACACAAACTAGGCCATTTCGGGACTAACATATGGTTTAATTTAATTTCAATAATTCGTTTGCCCGTAGGCGTAGGGGTCTTTAGTAGTGGGTGGGGGTTGGATGGCGAATGGTTAGCACATGCGCGCTGTATCATAAAGCCTGTCATTGAGTCAACTGGCGTGGTTTCGAATCCCCCGTTGTACGTGACAAGGAGTAGGGCCGCCTGTCCAACATCGTGGGTTTTCTCTTTCCTTCCACTGCTAAAGACCCCTACGCGCAAGTGCATTATTGAAATAAAATTAAACCATATGTTAGTCCCGAAATGACTTAGTTTGTGTCGAGTGGACGTTAAACCACACCCCCCTCTCTGTTTAGCAGTTGGAGGAAACCGGAGGACTGACAACCTGATGATGCCGATCCCGTAACATACAAAAATACTTCGTTGAGCTGGAAGGTTGGCAGGTCGATTTGTTAGTGCGTGCGCACTGTATCGTAAAGCCTGTCATTGAGTTATCTGGCGTGATTTCGAATCCCCCGTTGTACGCGACAAGGAGTAGTGTCGCCTTTCCAACATCGTGGGTTTTCTCCGGGTCCCCCGCTTCCCCCGCCTGCTAAAGATCCATACGCGCGAGCGATTATTGAAATAAAATTAAACCATATGTTAGTCCCGAAATGACCTAGTTTGTGTCGAGTGGACGTTACCCCCCCACTCTCTTTAGCAGTCGGAGGAAGCCGGAGGACAGGCGAGGTTGGACAGGTGATCCTACTCCTTGTCACGTACAAACGGGGATTCGAAACCACGCCAGTTGACTCAATGACAGGCTTTTAAGATAAAGCACGCACGTGCTAACAAATCGACCATCCAACCCTCCAGCCCAACGAAGTACTTTTGTATGTCACGGGATCGGCATCACCAGGTTGTGCCCTCATTAATTACTATTCATACTCATATTAACTTCATTCCCTCATTAATATCATTTATGATACATTGATTTCATGTTCTCCTTAAAGATACCTTCCCCGCATACAAACTGTGTGATTTGATGATATATTTGGACAGGTTGAACCAGTAATCTGTTGAAGACAATAAGTGTCTATTAAAAGTTATCAAATATAGTTATTCTATATTGTTACAGGGAATTTATTAAATTCTAGTGTAAAATTTAAAAAGGAAATTGTGAATTTCGTAAAAAAGTTTTATAAGTGAAGACAATAATTAACAATTTTCGCAAGGTTCCTATTTGTTTATCTTATGATTCGTTGATCAGTGGGGACAAAAGATCAAAATATATTCAAACTAATTAATCTATCAAACGTTTGCTTCAAATCCCTCTCAAAACATTGTATTCGTCAGGAGATACCGCAAGTTATAAATAAAGTGCTTTTAGACGCTATGTCAGTCAGCTCATTTCATTGAGGTAGGGTCCATTTTTCAGAATATCCTTTTCCTTACTTACTTTCCAAAAATCAAAATTTAAAGAAGTTTTCCGAAAAATAGAAATAGCGCCCTGTGGCTTCAAAGAGCGCATTAAAATTGATGAGTCATGATATAAATATGTAGTTGGTGGGTGTATGAAGTCAATGGTATTTATGAGAGCATGAAATCGGTGTATGGTGACCTTTAAATTGTCACCCATGGGCATCTCGGTATCTTGTAATTATGTACAATTATGTAATTACAAGATAGGTTATCTTGGGCTATCTTGTAATTACAAGATAGTCAGAATTTTTTTTCTCATTTGATTGACCCTTATGGGCTTCCGTAATTAATCTATTTTTGAATTCCAAATACAAACTCTAAACGATGTGTTATACAATATCTATTTTCAGTATTTATGTTCCATGTTCAGTTATTAGCTGTGTGTGGGTTACTAGTGATGGGCGTGGTGTTATTGTTACGGCTTACCATTCTGTGCGCGTGTTTAAATGTATGGAGTTATTGTATCCGGGTCACGATTATTGTAACAACCATATTTTCAGGTAAGATCTATCTCATACATAACTTTCCTATCAAGAGAGAGAGAGAGAGAGAGAGAGAGAGAGAGAGAGAGAGAGAGAGAGAGATGGAGAGGGGGAATGGGTTTAATGTCCGCTCGACACAAACTAGGTCATTTCTGGACTAACATAATATGTTTTCATTTTATTTCAATAATTCGCTTGCGCGTGGGTCTTTAGCAGTGGGGGGAAACCGGAAGACCCGGAGAAAACCCACTAGGTTGGATAGGCGGCCCTACTCCTTGTCACGTACAATTGGAGATCGAAACATGGCCAGTTGACTCAATGATAGGCCTTATGATACAGCACTCACGTGCTTACCATTCGGCCATCCAACCCGCCTTACCTATCGTAGTTAGAAATAAAATGAAATGGGGTTTAACGTCCTACTGTTCTGCTCCCTACTGGGCTAATGAAGACAGGCATACGACATACAGTGTGCTATGAGGGAAACCTTGCCAATGTTCACATGGGACCTCGGTTTTTCGTCCCACCCGAACGACTAGTATCCGTCACTGTCAGACCCTCCACCCTGCACCAGTGACAATGGAAATTTCGTCCGGAGAGCGACACTACAGTCTATTCTCATATTGAATTCCAATTGTCAAGGGATCTTTTACGTACAGTGTGTACACGGGACCATCCAACCCAATAGACCTGCATCACTAACAAGGGGGGACCACACCGGAAATTGTAGTTAGAGAACCCGCGTTTAAAATCATACGCTAATATTGGCTGTATAGGGATGACCAGGACCGCAACAACCACCCCAGTAGCTTTCAGTCCCGGGGATATATTATCATTATGTGAATGTATATTTGTATAATCATTATTATTATGTGAATGTATATTTTGCAGGGTTATTATCATTATGTAAATGTATATATTATCATTATATGAACGTATATTTTGTAGGGTTATTATCATTATGTAAATGTATATTTTGTCTGTGTATTATAATCATGTTAATGTATATTTTGTATTTGTATTATCATTATGTAAATGTATATTTTGTAAGTTTATTATCATTATGTGCATGTATATTTTGTATGTGTATTATCATCATGTTAATGTATATTTTGTATTTGTATTATCATTATGTGAATATATCTATTATTTGTATATGATCATTATGTTAATGTATATTTTGTAGGGTTGTTATCATTATCCAGCGCCATCTTGTATGCAGCAGCTCTACGCCCAACATCAGATGTTAGATATCCCATTACAACTATAAAAGGTTGGTCATTTGGTCTGGAGATTATTGCTAGTATTCTCTGTGTTCCTGCTGTCACCATTACTCTAAGAGAATTTGACAGGTAAAGCACCTTTAAATATGTTTATACCATCTTGTTTCCTTGGGTGGTCTAATGGTGTAATGCGTGAAGTTATTAGGTCTGTCATTGGGTCGAGTGACGTAGTTTGGAGTACCGCTTGTACTTGACAAGGAGTAGGATCGCCTGTCCAACCTCGTAGGTTTTCTCCGGGTTATATTTAAGACTTTCTGGCTTCCCCGTGGGCTCGTTAATATGTTTGCTAATCTCGGATTGGTTGTTGATAGATAAATGAGGTTTAACGTCCCATTCTAAACTAATGATGACGGGTATACGCCATGCTGTGTGTTATGTGCTAGAAAGGAAACTGTCGAGACACTGGTGACTCCACCTGTTTTTCGTCGAATCACACAGGTTCTTTGACTCGCACGCAAATGCGTACACGGGACCTTAGTTTGGCGTAGGATCCATACGACAGAGTCATTCGTTCTGCACCACGAGCACGGGTAAACCAAGCCGGATATTCCCCGAAGAACAATCTCGGTCAACACCAGGGCTGAACCTCAAGGTTGTCCGATTCTCCTGACAAAATTGATCGTCTTACTGCAGACAAGTTCGCATAGAACAAAACACAAAATCTCGTGTTGTGGAGTCTACAACCAAGGGCATTTCCGGCACATATCTTAAACCGTTGTCTTTTCGAGCACATAGCTTGAACATATGGCTTTTCGAGCACATAGCTTGAATCCTGGGCTTTTCGAGCACATTGCGTGAACCCATGGCTTTTCGAGAACAGCTTAATACCCCTTGGCTTTTCTGGTACATATCTTGAACCCTGGGTTACCCGAGCACTTACCTTGTTGCTGGCCTGGGGGTCGGGTGTTCGATCGCTACATTGGCCGAGAAAGTTTATTGGTTTCCCCTTGTCAGTGATGCCGGACGGAAGGACGGACAGGGACGGATGGGACAATAAACCAATGTCCTGTGAAAACACTGGCGTGCACGTACAAGATCCCTTGGCAGTTGGAATTCGATATAAGAGTTAGTAGTTCTGCTGTCGGGGCCAAACTTCCTTCATAGCACACTGCAGGGTGTATGACTGTCCTCAGTAGGACGTTAAACCCAATTTCATTTTATTTTTGTGAATGTTTTTATCTGTGTCTACTAGTTAATTGTACATAATTTTATTTACAGATCTGCATATCAGTCTATAAACAATTAATACCAGTGACGTGTGTACGGGTTCTCAAATTAAGGGGCGGAGGGCACCATGAGATACTTAAATGGAATACGGATGCATAAATATCTCCAAATCAGAAGTTTTACAATCTGGCAACATAACCCAACACATTTATACAGCTGAAACCAAAGACGGTGAAGGGACTTAACCCAAATCTTAATCATGCAGTCAAGAACAAGCCCAGAAAATATAATGTTTATATTTGGTATCTGTTGTCCTGGATTGTGTTCTACAAACATGTCTCATATATGTAGTCAGCTTTTTTACATACAAAGCAATCATTTCTGAGTGGGTAATCAACGAAGACGCGTGATCTATGTCCAGTGAAAATACAAACCTAAATATTAAATTAAATACGAAGACCGGGGACTTGTACCTAAGGGTTGGGTCTGAGTTATTTTACTAAGCCTCCCGTGTCTATTGGTACGTGTCTATGTCTATTCTGCTAATAATTCAACTAGTTCGCTTCTAGTAGATTTTTGGTTTTACTTTAAATACAAACTTTTGTCTGTGCTGGTTTTTGTTGTTAGATCTACAGTAGCGTTAGAAGGGTCCGGGTAAAACAAAGGTAACAGGTCCAATGAAGACGGGGGGGTGGGCGATATCTCGCTTGAGAGAGAGAGAGAGAGAGAGAGAGAGAGAGAGAGAGAGATGGGGTTTTACGTCCACTCGACACAAACCAGGTCATTTTTGGACTAACATATGGTTTCAATTTTATTACATTCATTCGCTTGCGCGTAGGGGTCTTTAGCAGTGGGAGGAAACCGGAGTGCCCGGAGGAAACCCACGAGGTTGAGAAGGCGCCCCTATCTCCATGCCACATACGCTCACACCAGGGATCGAAACCACAGCCGCAAGCCAGAGGTGACCGGCCAGCTAGAGGTCGAAGCGCGGCACTCTAGACCACTAGGCCATCCCAACCCCCCTATCTCGCTTGAACGTTACAAGGATCCGGGTAAAACGAATGAGGTCCTACTGTACTGTACTAACCGGTATGATGAAGACGAGGGGGGGCGATATCTCGCTTGAACGTGACAAGGAGTAGGGTCGCCTGTCCAACCTCGTGAGTTTTCTCCCGGTCCTCCGGTTTCCTCCTTACTAAAATCTCTGACCCTCAAGCGAATTGTTGAAATAAAATCGAACCATATATTAGTCCCAAGATGATTTAGATTGTGTCGAGTGGACGTCAAGTCGCATTTCTCTCTCGCTAACGTGGAGTGGCAAACGGCATTCAAAGAAATAATTTCATTTATGTCCATGACTCAGCTATGTACGCAGTTTGCTATGATGAGAAAGTCTATCTGGATACAGGTACTGTTCATATTAATTTAAGCTCCCAACACATTGGATCTCGGGTTGTCATCCCAAGGGGGGGGGGGGGCATGATTGAAAGATCTATCTCCGCCAACAAGTACACTGGATCAGGGATTGCAATCGCGGGGGGGGGGGGGGGCGCGAGTGAAAGAGCTATCTCGGTCAACACAGCGAACGCGGTAAGATCCCGACATTGTTTACGTTCAGTCGCCACCTTTTTATAACAACACCATGCCCATAAAATATGCCACATGCAAGCTTAATTTGCAGAAACAAGAACAATGGATTGACTTAGCGGAAGAGAACCCGTGTTCGTCCTTCGCGTAAACGGAAATGATTCCCAGTCCTCGTCTTGTCATGATATAAGTTTCCTGAAAGACTTTCAAAAATCCGATAAAAACAGACGGAAAGAGTGATTATAATATTGGACCAAATGTGGGCGTATAAAAATTGGGGTTTAACGTCCTAGTTTTCAGTACGAACCGAGCTGGGTAATTCTATATAAATATTATTGATAGAGAAATAAAATGCCTTGAAATGTGGATTTAATTTTCTACCTGTACTCTTCTACTCCGACTCGGCGTGCTGTCAGGAAAATTGTGTTCGGACAGCGATGTTACGACCTACCCTTATATCGAAGTCCCACTGCCAAGAGATTTTTTTTACGTGTACGCCAATGTGTAGACCGACACGGCTTTTCGTCCCATCCGAACGACAGCCGGCTGCTGGTGTATCGATGTTATACCGCAATAGTGATGCGACCAAGATTTCATTTGCTTGGAATCAAACTTAAAGCACAACATACGAAGAGCATAGCTGGCTGTTGTGGTACCGATGATATTCCACTATAGTGATGCAACCAAAATGGCATTTGCTTGGGAAAAGGGCGATGTAATCAAACTTCAAGCACAATACGAAGAGCGTGGCTTTCGAATTGCTGCGAACATTGCATTCTAATTCACACAGTGAACTGCCTACTTCAAGAATAGATCTCTGCTCTGAATAGCCGCCAGATCCAATAATTAGTATACTGTGTTGAGGTGCGGTCCTACACTGGTTCACATCTGTTATTCACATAAAAATATACTTCTCAATCTCAAAATTCTAGAAATACACCTCAGGGTTTTAGACTGAAATCGTCCATTTGGAACTAAAAATGTCTTGTCAACTAGCTTAATGTCTGTTCTCAAACGGGGCTAATTGTAGGCCAGATAGCTTACGTTTGGTATGCGAATATTGGTTACCACTGCACCGCCCCCGCATCCTCATTACGAACATAAATAATGGATAAAGATCGTATAAATGTCAGATTGGCCTTTTTTTTTGCCGAGTCATGTCTTTGTATAAGGGGAGATAACTAGCCATTTGTGTTCACACGGGCTGTTGTTGACCAGTGAACCATTGCCTTGCTGTTTAGGTAAGTTAATCAAACATGTTTTCACTGCTATATAGCCCGAACAGGTTATAATAAAACCTCTGCTATATATTCAGTGCACGAGTTGATCTACACAATAGTTCACGCACTAATAGCTTCACATATTCATTTTGTGTTAGAGGCAACTTGTTACACCGCGAGTTCTAGCCTATGGACTAACAGCGCATCACGGTGTCGGTTGGGTAAGGTGTGTATTTTGTGAGTACGGACTATCGTTACCAAGGTACGTCCTATTAATCAACTTTCACAAATCGTCTTTAATCGATGCATGTTACTCAATTCGCTTGGGTGTGTTGCATGGTGATATAAACCGACAGTAAATCTAAATATAGCTTGAAAGAAATCAGGGCCGCCGCGCTTTGTGTAACTCGCTAGGATTGATGTTATTGAGTTAAAGTGGTTATGAGATGATTTGATAACGGTAAATCGTGGGTTACAACTCTAGCTGGGTTCCGTATATAAACTTCCTCAGGTTATACGATGGATTTCTTGCCTGCGATATCACCTCGGTGGAAGCGGACGTTAAACCCCCAGTAACGAACGAACGAACGATACGATGAATAAGGTATACTTGTTGTTGCTGCACAGTATCAGAAACAATATTAATGTAATTAAAGCTAGTATATTTTATATCACACGGATAACTGTACCGGTAGTTAAGATAAGACGAATGAATGAATGAATGAATGAATGAAATGGTTTTTAACGTTCTACTTTTCAACACCGATCGGACTGATTAAAACTGGCTCAAGCGGGGAAACTGATTCTGCTTCGATAGATATCGCATCAAACATCGTCTGGTATTTCAGACTTCCTGTTATATTTACATCACACGGATATACACACCCGGGCGTTGTAGCGTATGTTTTATTCAAAATGCCTAGGCAGAAGAGGGGGCTTAAACGATATTTCAGAACAAAAGAGAACGTTTACAGTCAAAAATTACCTACAGTGCCACTGCCCGGGCAAAATTTCACTTCTAGCACACTACATGGCGTATCGTCCGTCTTCATTAGCCCAGTTGGATCAGAACAGTAGGGCGTTAAACCCCATTTTATTTTATTTCACATGTATATTATCAGACCAATGTAGGCCTATACTGTTCTCGGTTATTATTAATCGATGGATTACATGTATATTATCAGACCAATGTAGGCCAATATAGTGTTCTCGGTTACTATTAATCGATGGATTATTGTAGTAATGTGGTATCAATAGACTCGTCAATCCCATTGAGAATTGTACGCATGCAATATATAGTACGTTGAGCGAACAGGAAATCCAATGAATTGGGGTTTATCTAGTGTTCTGTTCCGAACTGGGCTACTGAAGACGGGCATACGCTATGGGGGACATTTTGCCGACTTAGCGTCCAGCGTTACGGTCTATAGGCCCGGATCCAGGGAGGGGTAGGGGGGCACACATTTGGGAAAAGGGTAATACGTTGCAACCTTGGATTGCTTGGGCGGAAACAATGCGAAAATCATGTTTATATCATCTATTAAAGAGCAGATACGTGAACTACAACAGTAACAAAGTAAACGAAAATGAAAATAAACTATGTCACTGGGGCTGAGGGAGGGGGGCACGGCCCCTGCCCCCCCCCCCCCGGATCCGCTCCTGGGTCTACTGTTAGCTTAACGGAACGTAACGAAGTTGTAAGTTATATACATGTATGTTGAATCACTGGCCAGAACACAATTCCACTAACAGTATAATCAATGGAATATAAACATAAGGCCGCGTAATAAACACATTTTGGTTAACGTTGTCTACCGATCTAACAATGGATTGGATTTGGAAAGGTGTTTTAAACGTAACGTCTCAACAGAAACTTGGGTTATTTTGACACTAACATCCGTTTAGCGTCCCAGGTCGATCTGGGATTGAATAGAATTGAGTTTCTGGACTCGCCATTAAAACACATATGTTTTTTTCGCATGCGTGTAATAATCCTTGAGTAGCATTTAGCGTGTAATATTTCTGTTTTGACGTGCAATACAAACGCACTAACGAATCGGCCATACAACACCCCCGCTATGTATTCATGCCGGTTTTAATCTTTTAATAAATGATTATATCTACATTATATGTATATCTCAATGTACCCGGGACCGCGATTATCCGCCCCATGTCCTACACTTATCTACAGAAAACGTTTGCGTTGCATCATACGGTCTGTCATTGCGTCAACCGGCGTGGTTTCGATTCCTCGGTTGTACGTGACAAGGAGTAGGGTCCCCTGTCAAGCCTCGTTGGTTTTCTCCAAGTCCCCGGGTTTCATCCCACGGCTAAAGAACACAACGCGAAAGCCAATTATTGAAATAAATTCAACCAGATTTTAATCCCAAATGCTAGTTTGTGTCGAGTGGACGTTATCTCACCCCCTCCCTCTTTCTCTCTCTTCTCTCTCTCTGTGTTACAATTTGTCAGTTGTTGGCCTAATATCAACACTCGTAAAATCAATGGTTGTTACATGCGCATTAGTTGGTTTATCTTTTACTTGGCGTCATGAACAGAATAGTTTACTGCTACACGCACTGCTAAACACGGATGTTAAAATCTAGGACGGTTGTATTCTTGGTATACTTATTAGGCTGTTGATATTCAGGGTGGATATGAATGGTGCGCTGTTAACAGCCTGTGTTAAATTTAGGACGGTAGTTATATTGGTATACATGTAGTTATCGATAACAGTGAATTTGGACAGATTTTGATGAAGAGTGGATGGGAAGCTAGGGTAACATGAAACTACACGTGAATAATATCATAAAATGGAGTTGAACAGTTTTCTACCACAATTAGGCTAATGAAGACGGACATGCTCCGTGCAGTCTGTTGGGAGGGGTGTTGTGCCCGGGCAGTGGCAATCTCGCCCACTCTGCACACAATGTCAATTGTTTATGCTAGGTTTTAACTGTCGCACGATGTGTTGCGATAGAATTGTCACTATTCAGTCCACGATCTGATACGCGCAGATACGTGCAGGTACGATCAGCACGATTATTCCCATGATGTAGGCTACTGATTAGTTGGCCAACGCCTTACTCATAGAGTCACAGTGGCTCCCTGATAGAAACAGGCAGAGTGGCTTCCTGATTGTAATAGACTCGCGTGCAGGCTACCATATTTTGTTTAAATTGTCAGAACTTCAAAACTCTGGAGATTCGGAGAGAGAGAGAGAGGGAGAGAGAGAGAGATGGGGTTTAACGTCCACTCGACACAAACTAGTTCATTTCGGGACTAACATATGGTTTAATTTTAATTCAATAATTCGCTTGCGCGTAGGGGTCTTTAGCTGTGGGAGGAAACCGGAGTACCCGGAGGAACTGGAGATTCGGGGAGAGTAACCATGTAGGAGAGCCATTTTGAATTTTAGTAGATAAGTTGTGCAAGGACAGTGACTTGTCGCTCGGATGAGACGAAAACCCGTGATCCCGTGTACACATTGGCGTGCATGTGAAATAACCAATGCCGTAGATATATATCTAAGGCACTGGAAATAACCCTTGACAGTTGGAATTCGAAAAAAGTGTAGACTGGAGCGCCGTTGTTGGAGAAATTTCCTTCATAGCACACTATATGGTCTATGCCCTTCTTCAGTAGGCCTAGTCCAGTCGGGGAAGAACAGTAGGACGTTAAACCCCATTTCATTTCACTTCAGCTTGAGTAGATGTTAGAACGAAATTAAAATTCATATTGGTATCGGCTACGGTACAATTTTTATTGAAATTCTATTCCAGAAACCAGAGAAATCAACAACCACAGTTAGAAAGCATAAAGGGACATTGACAAGTCACTATGGCGACTAGTCCGTTAAAAATTGTTATGTTCCTGGGTTCAGTCCGTGAAGGAAGGTTAGGGTTACGAGTTGCTAGATTTATGAAAAAACAACTCGAACAAAGCAACCATGAAGTAGCACTATTTGGTAAGTTAGGGCGACGTTATGTAAGTTATGCTATTTGGTAAGTTCGGGCGATGTTATGTAAGTTAATTTCGGGCGACGTTATGTAAGTTATGCTATCTGGTAAGTTCGGGCGACGTTATGTAAGTTAATTTCGGGCGACGTTATGTAAGTTATGCTATATGGTAAGTTGGGGCAACGTTATGTAAATGATGCTATTTCCGACAAAGGTAGGTAAGTTATGCTAGTATTTGGTAAATGTTTGGTCAACTATCAGTTTGTAAGTTATACTATTTGTAATTTGGGAACAAACGTGTAAGGTTTTGTATATGCACAATAAAAGGGCGCCCATGATGTAACAGTTTGTTTGGTGTAGACAAACGGTCAAGACTTGCTGGATAGCATTCCGTTCTTTAAACTGGCGAAACGTCCGAAGTCCGAACGTAATTACTCTTAAACTGAAATGAAATAGGGTTTATCGTCCTACAGTTCTGCTCTGAGATAATCAAGACGGGCATAAGCGTACGCCATAGAGCCGCTGCCCGGGCAAAATTCCCCTCATATCACACTGTACGGCGTATGTCTGTCTTGATTAGCCCTGTTCGGGGCAGAACAGTAGGACGTTAAACCCCATTTCATTTCATTTTATTTTCCTGTGTAATAAGCTGGTCGCCATTTTGTTTTATACGAACATAATTGATGGACCTGTTATAGATCCGATTGAATCCTTGTCTGGAGATTATCTAGTATTGATTTTGTTTATTTGAATTATTCTTAGAAATCCAATCTGAGTAAATATTAGCGTGGAGAAGCCGTGAGAAATTTTATATTTTAGCGAAAAATGCATCTTTACTTTAACGTTGGAACCGGATCTTATACGGTACATGTTACATTTTACAGATCCAAAGGAGATGAAATTTCCGTTGATAGAAAATCCTGTATTTTTCTACAAAGATCCAAGTGTTTTACCTGAATGGATGTTGTCGGCGGAAAAACAAGTCAAAGACGCCGATGCTTTTGTCATCGTTTCAGGTTGGTAATCTCATACCCTCGAGTAGTTTCGATATGTGTTGGTAGTAGTCCCGTACACACCGGTTGTTTCGCTACAGGTTGGTAGTAGTCTCGTACCCACCAGTAGATTCGCTGTAGGTTGGGAATAGTATCGCACCCTCGAGTAGATTCGCTATAGGTTGGGTATAGTCCCGTACCCACCAGTAGATTCGCTATAGGTTGAGTATAGTCCCGTACTCATCGGTAGATTCGCTATAGGTTAGGTATAGTCCCTAACTCATCGGTTGATTCGCTATAGGTTGGGTATAGTCCCGTACTCATCGGTAGATTCGCTATAGGTTGGGTATAGTATCGCACCCATCGGTAGATTTGCTATAGGTTGGGTATAGTCCCGTACTCATCGGTAGATTCGCTATAGGTTGGGTATAGTATCGCACCCATCGGTAGATTCGCTATAGGTTGGGTATAGTCCCGTACCAACCAGTAGATTCGCTATAGGTTGGGTATAGTCCCGTACCAACCAGTAGATTCGCTATAGGTTGGGTATAGTCCCGTACCAACCAGTAGATTCGCTATAGGTTGGGTATAGTCCCGTACCAACCAGTAGATTCGCTATAGGTTGGGTATAGTCCCGTACTCATCGGTAGATTCGCTATAGGTTGGGTATAGTCCCGTACTCACCGGTAGATTCGCAATATGGTTGGGTATCGTCCCGTACCCACCAGTAGATTCGCTATAGGTTGGGTATAGTCCCGTACTCATAGGTAGATTCGCTATAGGTTGGGTATCGTCCCGTACTCATAGGTAGATTCGCTATAGGTTGGGTATCGTCCCTTACTCATCGGTAGATTTGCTATAGGTTGGGTATAGTATCGCACCCATCGGTAGATTTGCTATGGGTTGGTAGTAGTGTCATTCCCACCAGAGACTTTGCTATAGATTAGTAATAGTCTCACTATATTCATTAAAAAAAAACAATATTTCAGCAGAATATATAAACAACATTGCCATTGTTTGATATGAAAGATGACATTAGCACATTGTTTTATATTGTTTGTAATCTGTTTATTTGATGAATAATTTCAGCGGAATACAACCACAGTATACCACCGGCACTGTCGAATATGATGGATTATTTCGGTGCCAGTGCCTACAGTTATAAACCCAGTGGTATAGTCTGTTATTCCGCAGGTACGTTCAAATTATACGTCATCATATACATAGCGAGCATGTAACCGTGGACGTCCCGTGTTTGATTTCGGTGCTGGTACGTTCATCAGTGGTTGCAGGATTGGGGGGGCCTGGCAAGTGCGTGATTCTGATTTGTCAGTGGTTGTAAGAAGGAGGGCCGGACGAGACAAGTAGTTCGGATGGGAGGAAATACCGAGGTCCCGTGTATATAATTGGCGTGCACTTAAAAGAACCCTTGGTCGTTTGAATTCAACATAAGATTAGCGAGAGAGAGAGAGAGAGAGAGAGAGAGAGAGAGAGAGAGAGAGAGAGAGATGAGGTTTAACGTCCACTCGACAAAAACTAGGTCATTTCGGGACTAACATATGGTTTAATTTGATCAATAATTCGCTTGCGCGCAGGGGTCTTGGGCAGTGGGAGGAAACCGGAGGACCCGGAGAAAATCCACGAGGATGAACAGGCGACCCTGCTCCTTGCCACGTACAACCGGGGATTCGAAACCACGCCAGTTGACTCAATGACAGGCTTTATAAGTCAGCACGCACGTGCTAACCATTCGGCCATCCAACGAAACAGGGAACTACAAAATAGGTCTTATTAAAACGTGCATAAGATATAAAATGTGTGTGGAGCGAGAAGTTGGTGGGGGCGTAACAAGTGTGTAGTCAGAGGAGGAACAATAAAACATTAATTCTCTGCAGGAAAGAAATTGCGGGTAGAATCGCACGGAAGACCAAACAGCTCTTTAATCAGTGTTCTTAGTTCTTAGTTCTAAATTCATAGTCCTTAATTCTTACTTCTTCATTTTTTGTCGTATTTCGACATTTGTACACTAAAATTAACAATTGTATCTTAAAATCAATATTTGTTTCACAAATCAGACATTTGTCATATCAGATTTGTAAAATGTATTTTAATATAAGATATTTATTTTTTTTAAGAAAATCAAAAAAATAGTCTATATTTACATTTCATCAGAAAAATACATCAAAAAACAAATATCGAACAACAAATTTCACAATACAAATCTCCAAATACAAATCTTGCAAAACATTTCTCTAAAAACATTTCTCCAAACACATTTATTCAAAAACATTTCTCCAAATACATTTCTCCAAAAACATTTCTCGAAATTCATCGAATCGGAACATTAGAAATCAACCTGGCATACAATAAGTCACCATACAATAATGGGAATCGAATAAGCACATGTACAAAAATGATATGACAAATGTCTGATTTGTGAAACAAATATTGATTTTAAGATACAAATGTTAATTTTAGTGTACAAATGTTGAAATACGACAACAAATGAAGAAGTAAGAATTAAGGACTATAAATTTAGAACTAAGAACTAAGAACACTGAATAAAGAGCTGTTTGGTCTTCCATAGAATCGTGGACCAAGGAATGGAGTTCATGGGGTTACAAGATTTGGTTATAGCCTTCCTCTATCCACATTGTCAGTTTTAACGGTAAACACCCTAAAGAATCTATTATTTTACAGGTATATATGGTGGAATGCGGGTTGCTATGCAGTTACGAGCTTTTCTAGGCGAACTTGGGTGCCTAAGTGTATCAAATATATTTGGAATTCCGGAAGCTCAGAAAGCTTTCGATGAAAACGGAACCCCACAGAATAGTCACATGGAATCAGGGGCCAAGAAGCTGATTACACAGTTGGATTGGCATGCTCATGCTATGAGAAACCATCGTAATACCGCTGGTTTACCCTAATCGTCTCCATTACATTGTGTTTATTTATGATACATCACAAACTTTCTCATTTAACACTGGTTGCGGGGGGGGGGGGGGGGTTGCAGGGTGGGGTTTAAATTGTGTTTATGTCGTAAACTTTCTCATTTTAAACTGGTTTTGTGGGGTGGTTGGAAGTAAGGTGGAGGTTAATCAATAACGTCCTGATTAAAGATACATTGTGGGAGGTAAGATAAAGAGCTGGCAGTTCTCACTATAGTAGTTAAAAAACTGGATCTCGTTGCGTGGGACGGGAGGAGGGTAGATTAATGAATGGAATGAAATTGGGTTTAACGTCCTACTTAATGATGAAGGATATTCGTAGGGCGTATGCCTGTCTTGAATATCTCCGTCGGAGCAGAATAGTAGGACGTTAAACATCGTTTCATTGTGATCTTTAACCATCAGTGGGTCACCGGCATTTTGTCTTGGTGTATATTTCATAGTGCACGAATGATTATTTCTGAACGACAGAAAATCGCCGTAAATTAATATCATATGTTCTCTAGCCTTGAAATGTCAACCTTATTTAACAGAAAAATGGTTGATTCCTTGTGATATTGTTTCCATAATCGTTTTGGGCGTAGTCGTTCAGATAGGACAAAAAACTGAGCTCCCGATTTACATTTGCGTCCACGTAAAAGAAACCGTGAAAGTTAGCATTCGATATACGAGAGGGTCGTAGCGCTGGTGTCCTGGTAAAATCTTCTAACTAGCCCAGTAAGACGTTAAGCCCCTTTTCATTTCATTTAGTTATTGGTGAAACTACATATCGTAGCATAATCATGTCGTCATAGATAAATATTGTATCTGAATGGTTTGTATATCAATCTCTCAAGCAGAGTTGTCTTCCCTTGCTGGTTAGCGAGACTCGTGAGGAGAATGTTTGTATACGTTTATATATTATTTAGCTTGTATGTCTATTAATTGAATAAAGTTTCAAGATAGTTTTTACCATAACGATCACGCACCTGCCATATCATTGCCCAAGGCCCACACAAGTACGCGCCTTCGCGTCACGTGCACACCGTATGAGCGCGAACGTCCGAGGGGGGGGGGTCTCCCGTATGAAAATTTGGAAAAAAAAACAACCGTTAACCCACTTTCCATGCATTTCAGGTCCACTTCTTTTAATGAGCTTGGACCCAACGGTCACGGACAGGTGGATAGATGGGCCAAGTCCGGCACTGGCATAGATTGCGTTCTCAGTTCCGCAATATGTCTCCGACCCGTCCATCAAGGATCAGTTGGCCGTTCACTTCTGACTTGCGGTCGTGGTTTCCATTCCTCATGTCAGCGTACGTGGCGTTCGAATAGGCACGCCTTCTCAGCGACGTGAAGCTAGCTTGTTGTTCGTTGTTCGGTATTCGCGAATAACGAACAACGAGCTGTATTGTTGTTCGGTATTCGCGAATAACGAACAACGAGCTGGTTAACTAATTCTCTTTCTATTCGAAGAAAGAGCTCGTTCATATTGGCGAATAACGAACAACGAGCCAGTTTGTTGTTCGGTATTCGCGAATAACGAACAACGAGATGGTTTGTTGTTCGGTATTCACCAGATATGGAATTAGTTATATAATAAAGGAATATTTGGTGGGGTATATGCCACGTTGTACGTTATTCGCCAATATGAAACAGATCTTTCTTCGGATAGAAAGAGAGGTTATTAGAATCTCCCAAAAGTTTGAAGTTTTATAATCCAGTTAGGCTCATAAAAACCCATCTGCGGCGTATTCCCTACAAAAGTTCCTTTATTATATTACTAATTCTATATCTGGTGAATACCGAACAACAAACCAGCTCGTTGTTCGTTATTCGCGAATACCGAACAACAAACCAGCTCGTTGTTCGTTATTCGCAAATACCGAACAACAAACTGGCTCGTTGTTCGTTATTCGCGAACAAGGAACAACAAGCTAACTTCACGTCGCCCCTCTTCTCTCTGTGTCTTTACTGTGGTTGACCAGGTCTGCCTTTCTCGCATTCACAGACATCAGCACCATTAGCAGGAACTCTCTCACAGACGTAGATAAGTCCCTGGTTATGTAATCGGTACCATGGCACTGATATATACTATTCAAAAAAAGTAGGGGATATTTGATTTTGGGGCATAATACTAAAATATGCAAATGACTACGAAAAAAGTCACTATAGAACTTAACAGAAGAAACATTTCCAGTTACATGTGACGCCCAAACGCACCAATAGCTACCGCATGGAATGCAGGTGATGCTTGGGATCATCAAGATTTGCACGACTCTGACTTTGAATGTTACAGTCATTGTGGCATTGAATTTCAGGGTGGAAACATCAGTTTAATTGTTTTAGTGACCAGAAAACAAATTTTGATATGCGTCGGCTTACCCAAAATGAAAGGTTACGTGCCCTTGGCATGCTACAGATCGGCACAACACAGGCGGTTGTGGCGCGGACGATGAATGTTTCTCAGTCTGTCATAAGCAGGCTATGGTCCAGATACCGTGATACACAATCTGTACAGGACCGACCACGCTCAGGTCGACCAAGGGCGACAACTCAAGCCCAGGAGCGATTTATCCGTTCCTTGGCCTTGAGAAATCGTGTCATCACAGCAAATCAGATCAGCGCTCGTCTTCAAACAGACACTGGTGTGAGATTGAGTGGCCAGACGATTCGGAATCGACTGCATAGGGGTCACCTTCGCGCCCGACGTCCTCGCGTGATCCCTTGTTTGAGAGATCATCATCATTCAGGCAAGACGTCGTTGGTGTAGGGATCGTCAACACTGGGATAATCGACGCTGGAGCAATGTGATGTTTTCAGATGAGTCAAGGTTCACTGTTGAATTTTTGGACAGACGTAGGAGGGTGTGGCGTCGTCGAAACGAGCGCTTCCAAGACGTTAACGTTATCAGACATGATCGATTTCGGGGTGGTTCTGTTATGGTGTGGGGAGGCATCACTGTTGCTGGAAGAACGGCTTTAGATGTTGTTGCAGGGCGTGTTACAGGCCAGTACTACCGGGACAACATCTTGGCAGTCCGTGTTGTGCGGTTCGCACGACGTCATGGGCGCCGTTTCGTCTTCCAGGATGACAACGCAAGATGTCACAGGGCCAGGATCGTTACAGGTTACCTCCAACAACAGAACATCACCACATTACCTTGGCCAGCACTGAGTCCCGACCTCTCCCCCATCGAGCATGTCTGGGACATGCTTGGACAGAGGTTACGTCAACGTCAACAACGTCCTGCCAATGTCCAAGAACTTGCTGCTGCGTTGCAACAGGAATGGGACAATCTGGACCAAAATGACCTTAGACGTCTCATTAAGAGTATGCCACGTCGGATCAATGCTTGTTTGGCAAACAGAGGAGGATTTACCCGTTACTGACTTTGTTGTGATGCTGTGGTAACTTTGCTGTTTGACCCCGGGTATCATTTTACCCTTATAATGGTCAGTCTGTGCCTTACTTAGTCTAACGATCATTTGGAATAAATCGATGAATGTGAACTTCATTTCATTTTGTCATTTGTTTCTTCGTCAGTTTCATTAGGTAACTTTAATAACACTTAAAAATCAAATATCCCCTACTGTTTTTGAATAGTATATTTTGGAAATTTTCAATTGTGGTTATGTTTGGTGTGCATTTATCAATTTATAAACTATATTAAAAACAAATAAAATCATTGACAATAAGATTAACAGTTATGTTTTTATAATGATTACATATAATGATGGTCGAAAAAGTCTAGGGTTTCTTAATACCTAAAGAGTTCCTGTGACTGTCCAGGTGTAATTCAGACGATAAAGTTTTGATAATTGGTTTGTTTCCATAAGGGCTATGTGATCCCACCCCACCCACCACCTCATGACAACAGTGCTGTGGTACTAATGGAGTCACTCAAATGTTCTCCTTAATAAGGTACAGATACTTTTATTGCTCTCTTTGGCCATACTAAAATGGATGGTTATTGCAAATGCTTTGAGTTTGGACTAAAAGTATATTTTCAGTCATGGCCTATGTGTCTCTAATTTGCATATTCTATATCATGCAATACCACTGTGCTGTTCTAGTGTTTTTCACCACCCTTGACCCTGAAATTATGGGCGTAGATACTGCTCGTGAAGCAAAGTTAAAGAGTTTCAGATTATGGGTGGAAAATAAGTTTTTTTTATTAATGAGTGCTGTTAATTTGCATATTGTGCATTAAGCAATAAAGTGATTATATTCTAAATGTGTTTATTTGCTTCCCAGGCCACAAAAACATGGATTTAGACACAATTTCCACCAAATTTGAACATTTAATAGCCAAGTTATAGCAATAAGTAAATTTTTGAAATATGAAATTATGCTAATTAGCATATTATTATGCAATTTGACCCCTTTCCCCAAAAAATATTTTGGAACATTTTTGGGATGTTGTTTTGGGGACTATACTAAAATGTATCCCAGTGAAATTAATTATGTTGCGATTTGTTTTGGGTCTAACCACAGATTGACTGGACTATTAGTTAGAAGTGTTTGTCTTAAGACACAATTCTCAGAATTTCAAAGACCCATCTCAAAATTAGTACTCATTTTGTCCTAATATGTATTTAGTTAAACCGTACGTTTAAGGGGCCATTGGAATGTTAGGGCCAAGATTCGTTTGTGTAGATCCGAGTCCATTTTTTATAGTTGTATGATCATAAGGTCAAGGCTGTAAGCCTGATTGTATTTTTTGAAGCCATGTGCTTTTAATAGTTACATCCTTTTTGTCTGTTTTTAACGTACTAACGTGATAACGCATAAACGTTTTATAAGCCTAATCATGTTATAAACCCCTCAGTTACCTTGCAAGTCGTAAGTATATATTATAGTGATATAAGCTTATAACTGCAATATATATTTCTACTTGTCATTCGTTTTTAAGAATAGTTGTGACGGCTATGTACATGTACATGTGTATAACGATGCATAATGTTTACGTATGCATTTTGTTTCTTTGTAGAAAAACCATTCCAGAATCATTCCATTCCACTCCATTCTATTCACTCATCACTCTGTTCACCCTAGATTAAATTATATATTAACGTATAATGGTTTAGAATGTGTGTAATGACTTGTATTTGTACTGATAACGAATATCGAAATAATACACGCTTATAATAAACGAAATAATGAGTTTAGCACAGAACGTTCTAAAAGAGGGACCACATAGCTTTGCAGCCATATTGATTATGAAAATATTATAACCACTCGTTTGTCACGATTTAACTGTTTTTCGGCTAATTCAGCATTTGTCAAGTAAGATTGGGTGTCTATACTCCCATACCTGCCCAATTGGCCATACTTTGGAAATAACCAATCGTTAAATAGTTTCAGGACAATGTATCTTTAATTCCTTCATATTTTCACCGGAATTTCAAACTTAGGGCCTTTAGTCTAATTATGTACATTTACAAATTTGAAAAGCCCCACCTCCATAAATTAAGCACCTAGATAAGCCAGCATTCAGACAGACAGGAAAAGTATGAAAATTCCGAGAAAAAAACATCAAGAATAAAGATTAAATTCCAGTGTTTATCGTTGTTAAAGCTACATTAAATATACACCTTCGTGTTCTAGGATACAGATAGATTCATAAACACGCTATGATGTAACACTCCAGCGTGTAAAAGTAGCAAAAAAGACGGTAAAAAGACGACAATATTATACGGAACTTTTCCGTATGAAAGCTCTACGATACATCCTGTCGTATCCGTGTGTCGTTTCACGTATGAGAAATACACACACATTGATGACGTCACACGCAAAATTCATACGGATACGTGATACGGACCAGGAATTTACGCTTGCCAAAAGTCTCTATTGACGTATAGCATCAGCGTATGCCGACCAATGGCAAATTTAGCAAACACGCTGGTGTACGTTTTTAACTATGATTGTATAAGTTGCTGTACGCCGAACGCGACACAAAATTCTGTGCATGCAGAAAATTTTAAGCGTATGCCGACGTATTGCTTACACGTAAGGCGTAAGTTAGAAGTACGCCACAGGTAAGTTATGCTCGAGTTCACGCACGTTACATGTAAGTTACTTATAAGTTGACATACGTCGAGTACCAGCAGGGCAATTTCTAACCTATAGGCAACGTACTTCTGACGCCCTTAGAACTTACTGAACGTATGAAATAATTATCCAACAAGCTGGCGTACGCTGAAGCTGAATTTAAAAATCAAGAGGGCGCGCGTTTTGGACGCATATATAACGTGCTTTTACCGCGCTGAACGAATATATAACCTATGTTTAACGTATGAGTAACTTATTCATAACTTATAACTCCAACGTAAACATAACTTATACAAGCACATGACAGCGTTTGCCCAGCGAATGTTTAGCGTTCTTGACTTACGCGGAACTCGCGCAGAACGTGTTGGAGCATACTTCGACGACCACGTGACGTCAGATATAAAAGTGGAGGGTCCGCCATAATTGTAAACTCCTGCACATGCGCATCTCTACACACGTTTCAAACATGTTCAGGACGTCAGAAGTAACTTATGATTAACTTACATGTAACGTGCCTGAACGCGTGCATATCTTACCCGTCGCGCACTTCTAACTTACGCCTAACGTGTAATCAATACGTCGGCATACGCTGACATATACTTGTATAAGTTATGTTTACGTTGGGGATAAGTTACGAATAAGGTAATACGTTAAACATAGGTTATATATTCGTTCGGCGCGTTAGAAGTACGTTATATATGCGTCAAAAAGTGCGTCCTCTTGATTTTTGAATTCAAATTCAGCGTATGCCAGCTTGTTGGATAATTATTTCATACGTCGGAATAGGTTGTCTAAAACGCTATAGTGTGATAGGCCCATAAATAAACTTAAGGACATATTTACCTTCACCCTCTGCACTCTGTAAAGTATGTTAATCCAACACATCCAGTCGTCTACCTTCACAATGATCATTGTTTATGGAGGCGATTTTACATAAGCAGCAATGCTTGTTATTGTATCCATATATTGTATGTTAAATATATCTGTGACTCCACCAAGAAATAAAATATTGTTTAAACCAGATGTGACCAATGCCAAAAACAACTCAGTGACAAGCAGTTAAATTTGGCCGGAATGTTAAGTTTCCTCTTGATCCCTGATACTAATAGTGATTTATTAATTTCCGCTCACCGCCTTCATACCCATAGTCATTTAAAACATAGATCTATGTCATGTTATTGCAGACATCAATCAGAACCCAATCAACCTAAAATTAACATAAGAGAGGCAACTGTCTTCATCAGAGGAAGCGATGTCGAAGTTCGTCATTTGAGGTATCCTGATCAGATTCCCCAATGTCCTTTTCAACCAATGACTCTCGGAGTTCAGGACCATTAACATGATTTCATACCGCCCTTCCCTCAACCACTAGCCATATTTTAGCGATGGGTGCTGATTAATTCATGATTTGTCAGCTCTTCCCCACATCGTTGCGATCAAAAGTACTTGACAGATTTTTACATCTTGCCTTATACCCATTACATCTTCACAAACACGGATAGGCGATGCCTGTTGAGTGAGGATATTGCTTGTCTCTTTGTCTCATACATCTGCTAGCTTTCTTCTAGTCGCAGTGTCTTTTACAAGCTGTGCATATGGCCGAACCTTTCCTTTTCTGTGAAAAACTAATATTGATGACATACCAACATTCATCTAGATGTGCAAACCCAATTGTATTCATTGGTGGGGGAAGATTCGCAGATCTCGAGGGATTTTTGAATATCATCAAAAAATAATCTATACAACCTATCTGAGATGCTTTGCCAAGGTTCCACGCCTTCATAGGGCCAGACTACGAATCAGCTTTTCACAGAAAAGAAAAGGTTCGGCCATATGCACAGCTTTTAGAAGACACTTCGGTTCAGGGGGCATTTTGGCCATGGCTAGAGGGAAGCAAGCAGATGGGGATCAAAAAGCCCTGATATCAGTCACCGCGCAGATGTATGAGGCTACGGGACAAGCAACCTCCTCACTCAACAGTACATCGTGTTTAGGAAGACATAATGTGTTTAACTAAGGCAGGAGAAAATAAATGGCGTCGATAATACCATGATTCCTCCCTGTGAATAAGTAGTGTCAGTACAAATCAAAAGGGGTATCTTTTGGACGCAAAGATTGGGGGCGGGGGGCTAACAAATAAGGAATTAACCAGCACCCATCGTCAGAAGATGGCTGGGACTTGAGAGAAGGACAGTATAAATTCATATGGTTTAAATGGTCGGTCCTGAACTCCGGGGGTCGTTGGTTGGAGAGGACATTGGGGAATATGACCAGGATACCTACGAGCATACCTTCGACATTAATAACCGATGGGGGCAAAGTCATATTTTCGTTATTTTACATATTTTTGCTTCTGCAGTATAAAACGTGTCCAAGCAGTTTTGTTCTAAATACCTGAAATAGATCACGAGATAACGAAAAAATAGTTCAGTGTATAATCGAAAAATTGCAAATTGGTGACCTTTGACCTCTTCTTAAGTAACTTTTCCACCAAAAATTCCATTCTTAAGTCATATTTCCTGGTTCAGGGCACAATCCTCTATCAAAGTGGAAATCGATTTTGCGGGTACTATGGGTGACTCCTACCACACCCATCACTGGTGCAACTAAAGAATTGGGTTTCTGGGGTCTCCTTACCCAGTCATACAACACTAGCATCCCAAACCT
Source organism: Patella ulyssiponensis (assembly GCA_963678685.1). NCBI lineage: Eukaryota > Metazoa > Mollusca > Gastropoda > Patellidae > Patella > Patella ulyssiponensis. The sequence continues at coordinate 78,205,195 of OY783230.1, forward strand.
ACCGCACCTTTCATGTTGAATAAAAACTCACCTAGCTTTCGGACTATTTTGGTAGCAGATGTGAATTGTCAGGTAGCACCGGGTGTAAGAATGGTAAATGTAATGCTGGAACAGGGAAATGTACCGGATGTAAAGATGGTTACTATGGTGATTTGTGTGAGGAATCATGTTCTACCTGTAATGGTTCAAGTCGACAATTAGATGGTGTTTGTTTGACTGGTTGTAAAGATGGATATTGGGGGTGTAATGGTTTTGTGTCTACAGACATGTTCCTACGGTAATAGAGGAGGCTGTGGAATACAAGATGGCGTATGTCATAATGGCTCTCGCTCTGCGAATCTCGACCGATTCCGGGCCCTACATCTAGTCTCGGCTGTATGACAGTAAGTGATATGTACCTACGCCCATACATTTGCGATGCGGCTACCGGTTTACTTTAACAGGAAAACTTGACGCTATTACAAACAAACAAGACACCATGGGCGCAGCCATGTTTCATCCGGGACCTTT